>OV702293.1:86230000-87430000 GCA_916181665.1 Avena sativa | reverse complement strand
AGAAGGGGACCGAAGGGCGTGGGTGGAGCTCGTTGGTGTCGTCAGCATAGTGGGCTAACGGCATGGGCGATGATAGGGGCGGTGCTTTCATCCCCGGAGAAGCTCAACGGCGTGGTTACGCAGCGTGAGATGGTGCGAGACAATCGGAATGTTGCGGTGCTCTGGGCGGGTTCAACAGAAATTTTTATGGCGCACGGGCTCTCCTGGTCGCGTGGCGACGAACAGGCATGTCCGCGGGGTTGCTGGGGTGGTGGTGATCATGCTTGCACGCGGCGAGGGCGGCGCATGGTCTGTGTGTGAGTGTCGAGCGTGGCGCTCTGGCGTGCTCTAGGCATGGTGCAGAGGCATAGGGCGCGACGTGTCTAGAGTGGTCCAATGGCTTGCTGCTCGTTGGCATTGGACAGGGGGTGGTGGTGGACAGTGGTGAGTGTCCCAGACAAGGTTGGCGAGGCTAGATCTTCTCCTAGCTTGTTGTCGACAGTGGCGTGGCAAGGTGAGGCTCGGCTTGCTCACCATTGATGGTAATGGCAAGCTCACAGTGGTGCTAGAGCCTGCTAACTAAGCTAGATGATCTACTAAATGTCTGCTGTGAGCTAGAGAGGGGACAAGTTAGGCCAAATATCTGATCACAGTAGTGTTTGATGTTTGTTTGATTTGTGTTTGACGGGTGTTTGATGAAATGGCCGAAAGAGATTCAAATTTGAATTTTTGGTTCAAAATTGGTGGGTGTACTAGTTACATACTCAGTAGTCTCTGGATAGTTGGAAAGGTCAAGGGTAATTGGTTTGGTTGGTTTTTGAGAATTGAGTGATCTTCCCATATGTTAAAGATTCAATTTTAAATTGTCATTTCAATCAAGTTGCCAAATGTTTCTGTAAGTTTGAAAGGTGGGATTTGGTTCACTTTTACTTGGTATAGCAAGGGGTGAAAAGAAATGGAAATGTTTCTGTTTGAAATCTGGGCCTAGGAACACTCAAAGTGGCCTAGTGAGCAAGATTGGCAAAAATGACCATTTGCTTTATTTGATTTGTTTTTGATTTTCTCTTGATTTGTTTTTGCTTGGAAATGATTTAGATCATGTTGTTTTCATCTTTAAACCATTCCTTGCTATTTAGATCAATCACACAAGTCCATTCATGCATTCATACAATCATCACATACACACGTGCATTCATATGATGTTAATTAATAAAAGTTTTTGTTAACCCTAATTTTGGTGATTGGAATTGGCTAATCATTGTTCAATATTTTTGGGATGTTACAGGTTTTTGGCTAGAAAGGCTGGGTAGCAAGCATAAGAGTTGAAGGAAACAAGCAAACATACAAGTGATAGAAAAAATAGGCAATCTTCCTTGGAAGCACAAAGGATCTTAACTAAATAATACTAAGCTTATGATCCAATCAAGAAAGAAAGAAAAAATATAATATATACTAGTACTTTTCTATTTTTTCCTTTCAAGCCTCAAAAAGTGTTGCTACTGACCAAAGCTAGGTTTCCAAAACCGACTAGATTAACTTGATGCTCCCAAAGTGATACCAATACTAACAACAAGATCAATCATATAACAAAAATTGCAAACTAAAATAAGATGTGCAAAAAGTAAATGATGAAACTTCTCATTAATATTCCATAACGGCACTCACACCAAGGGATACATAGATAACCAACTAGAGGAGAGATACTTCCACAATGCAAACATATTATATGATAACTTCTCTATTGAAGATATGACTCTACTAAAAAAGTAAAAAGATGGAAGATAATGATGTGATACCGTGGCACTCCCCCAAGCTTGGAACAAACCAAGGGGATGCCAAAACCTGATGATGAATTATTCCTTGGGTGGTGGTGGTGTTCTCTTGTCCTCATCAAACTTCAAAGTTAAAGGCTCCCCATCCATAATGGATGTCTTGGTTTCCAATATCCTAAAACTAGCAGCAGAACTTATGCGTTTAAACCTAGCCTCATACTCATAGTTTTGATTTTGCACGTCGTAGAGCTGTGCTTGTAATTGGTTGGTGGTCTGATGGAGCGATAGGATATCATCCCGAAGCTTGGAATTCTCCTTCTTGTGCTCTGCAATGAGTTCTGAACTTATCTTATGGATGACGTCCACTTCACGTTCCACCATCTTCTTGTACCTAAAAAATTCTTGCTCCAATTCTTCCATCCTATCTTCTAGACTGCCTTCTCCTTTAGGGCCCTGAACTTCTTTTATCTGTACCTTCCCATCCTTTATTAACAACTCCTTGGGGTGGATCTTCAACTCATACATATACGGGTTGATGATGTCCGCGGAGGAATCCTCCTTGGGTGATCCAGAGGAATTACATTGTGGCTCCAAAACTGAGAATCTGCCTGACAGAAACAGATCAAAACAAAAACACGACGAGAACACGATATACAGACCTCGGGGGGTCCGGGTGATTATATATTACTAAGTTTTACGGCATAAGGAAGGTAGTGGGCGAAAACGGGATGGAGACAGGCTCCAGGGTTTTCACACCCCCTGGTGGCGTGGCCAGGTGGGCCCGCGCGACGGGGTGGTGTGAGCCACCCGGGCTCCGTTTCCTTCCCTCTTTCGACTCGTTATCTTCCATATGAAATAAACACTATAAAAATATAAATTGGAAAGTTTTTCACGAACCTTTTCTTACCAGAATTGTTACCTATTCGAAAACGGGCTCTGCAGGTTCCTGAATTTGGTCTTTAATAAATTCTTCCGGAATCAGCACTTGAACAATATCAATATCTTCATTATAAGAATCTCTAGAAATATAATGTTTGAGCCTTTGACCATTCTTTATCTCTTTACATCATTCTCTCCCAACATTTGAAAATCTCTTTCATACAAAGCTTCACACGATCTTCATCAGCAACATTAGTGTATGCAAGATAAAGAACCCTTGGGTTCAATTTCAAATGAAGTCCATCAAAACATAAGCTACTGTACAAACACCTTTCAAAATCCCTACATGAATTTCAGAGGAAATCGATTTAAGAGGCAAATGAAAATAATGACAGAAATCTGTCAAAACAGACCAATAGGTAAAGATTGATTTTTTAGAGAATCTTCTATTGCTCAAATAAAAAATTGCAAAACTAATGAAAGTAGTATAATAACTTTGGTCATATTCACAGAAAATTATAGCTTAATCCGATGTACTGGTATTTTTCAAGAATTTTTACAGTGAAGCACAAAAATCTGTTCTCTCACAACAACTTCTCCACAACTCACCTCCTTTTCAAAAGAGCTAGTCTTGACACAAAAACAAAACAAATAGGATAAGGAGTAGTTATTAAAGAGGTAATAACTTCCAATAATTAAAGAAACAAAAAAAACTGAAAATAAAAATAAAATGGGTTATCTCCCAAAAGATCTTTCTTTATAGCCATTAAGATGGGCATGATAATTTCAATGGTGCTCACATAGGAGATATGGATTTGAAGAGAATGAGAGCATCAAGAAGCTAATATCCAACACATTTAAGTCTAACCCACTTCCTATGCAAAGGAATTTTGTAAGAAAACAAATTATTGAAATAAGAGGCTACTAGCATAGGAAGACAAACAAGTGCAACTTGAAAACTTTCAACATAAAGCGGGGAAACTTAACATTATTGAGATGCATAGAACCATGTTTACCTCTCTCATAATAACTTTCAGTAGCACTATGAATAAATTTAACAATATAACTGTCACAAGAAACACTCTTATCATCAGAATGAGCATACTTAAAATCATCAAATAGAGGTTTAAGGTCAAAAACTGGATCAATAGAAGCAAGTTGTTCAACTCTAAAATCCTCATTAGGCAATTAATTTTCATTAGGATCTTTTGGAAAAATTAAACTCATAAGATTCTCCATCAAACTTAGTTAAAATTTTATCATTCTTACAATCTATAATAGCTCCATAAGTGTTTAACAAAGGTCTACCAAAAATGATAGGACATGTTTTACTAGCTGCTGAACCAGTACTGGAAAATCAGCAGGATATTTAATATTACCACAAAGAACTTCCACGTCTCTTATAATACCAATTGGACAGACAGTCTCTCTATTATCAAGGTGAATAACCACATCAATGTCTTCAAGTTCACAAGGACCAATTTCATGCATAATTTCTTTGTAAAGCTCATAAGAAATAACACTAGAACTTGCACCAATATCACATAAACCATAATAGCAATGATCACCAATCCTAACAGAAAGCACAAGGACACTAGCTCTCCTAGTTTTACTAGGATGTGAAACAATGTTAGAAGCATCTTCAAAAAAGATAATGTGCCCATATTCTACATTTTCAGTGACAAGCTCTTTAAGAATTGCTACTGCAGGTTCAACACTTATTTGTTCATCAGGTTCCATAGCTTTCTTTGTACTTTTGTTAACCACATTAGCTATAATAGAATGTTTATTTACCTTAGAAGGAAAAGGCATTTTATCAATATAAGGTTCAGGCAAGATGCGATCAACAGTACAAACTTCAGTATTTCTAGCAGGAACATGATTAACCATATCTTTATAAGGTGCATGGTACTTGTTCCACTCCTTTTGGGGAATTTCAATATAAGAGGCAAAGGCCTTAAAACAATTTGCAATACTTTGAGAATCAAGACCATACTCATTACTAATATTATGAAAGTCATTAGTTCCCATAAAAGATTTAATGCATTCATAATCATAATTTATACCTGACTTTCTTCCTTTGTCATTCTCCCATGCTTCAATATTTTATTGAATACGGCCTAGAAGATCCCATTTAGCTTCTTCTTTCATACGTTTAAATGATCTAGCAGAAGAAGCATCTAATAAATCCTTATCATGAAAAGAAAGCCTTGCATAAAAGTTATTAATAATATTATTATTAGGGTGCTCATGAATAGGACATTTGAGCATTAGTAACTTCAATCTCCCCAAGCTTGGGCTTTACTCTCTTCATCACGAGGCCGAAAGTTATATATTTGATTCCGGTCTTTATGGATCTCACTAGGAGGATAGAATTTAGAATAAAAGAGAGGTACAATTTCCTCTGATTCCATAGATTGTCCATTCTTCACCAGCTTATACCATTCTTCAGCTCTTCCTTTCAATGATATAGAGAGTAACTTTTTCTTAACTTGTTCTGTTGTGATACCTGCACACTTAAACAACCCACATAATTGATGGATAAAAAGCAAGTGATCACCAGGATGGACAGTACCATCCCCAAAATAATAGTTATCTATAACACGATCAACAATTTTTGTATGTATCTTAAAAGGATCTATTTTAGCAGGTGGTTCATCTACTACCCAAGCAGTGCTAGTAGCTTTCCCAAATAGGAAACCAAGTGGATTATCCATATTGGAAAAAAATTAGCAAATATAAATAAAAACAATACTCACAGTAGAGATTTCCTTTACCAGTTCCAGTCTTCAATAGCGCTTCACTCAACGGCGCCAGAAAATAGTCTTGATGACCTACAAGTATAGGGAGTGTATCGTAGTACTTTTGATAAATAGGAGTGTCGATCCCAACGAGGAGCAGAAGGTGTTGACTAGTGGTTTGGATCAGGAATTCTCTGTAAATACTTAGCAAATAGATTTTTAGGGGTTTTTGATAATTCAAAGAAATAAAGTGCGAGTAAATAAAAGACAATAATAGTAATTGGAGCAAGTGGCCCAATCCTTTCTTCAGCAAAGGACAAGCCGGTTGTACTACTTACGAGGACCAAACGTTCTCGAGGACACATGGGAATGCTGTCAAGAGATTTCTCTTCATATAGTTGATTAATCTTCTTTGGTTGGACAAGTGTTGTGCGGGTGAACCTATGCTAATGTACTGACCTTACTTGTACTAATACATACTTGTGATTATACCCCTTGCAACCGTCCGCAACTACATGAAAGTAATTAATATAAAAACCTAACCACATCATTGAACTCTGAGATCCTACACTCCCTTGTGCCAAGGTTTCCTAACGGGGGTTCATGTTTCTGTCACTGGCAACCCGGCAATTATTATCCAAATACACAATGCATTCCCCTAGGCCCATAAATGGTGAAGTATCATGTAGTCGATGTACACATGACACCACTAAAAGAATAACACCACAACTTAAATATCAAACCATTGAATATTTCTTCAACACAATTCCACTACTAACAACATGACTTCTCCCATGTCCTCAAGAACTAAACGAACTACTCACGAGACATCATATGGATCAAGATCAGAGATGATATAATGATAAGTAACAATCTGAACATAAACAATAATTCAATGGTTCCACTCAAAAGCATTAACTATAAAAGTAATCAACACCGAGAAAGTTTCCCCTAAGAACTATGCAAGATTCAACCCAATTTTTACATCGGGATGTAGTGGTGGTGATGGTGCTGGTGGAGATGATGATGATGATCCCGATGAAGTATAGCTTGATGTCGGTGTTGATGGCGACGATCTCCCCTCTACGGGAAGGAATTTTCCCGGAAGATTTCTACCTGCCGAAGAGCTCTTTCTCTCTTTAGTTTCCACCCCGCAGAGGCGGCGGAATATTTCTATGGTCGCTCCACTAGTCTTAGGGTTTCGGGGGATGATATAGGAGAAAGGGTGACGCTAGAGGTGGGCCAGGGTGGCCACACCACCTGGTGGCGTAGCCTAGGGGGGCCGCGCCAGGGGGTGGTGTGGGCCCCCTGTGGCCCATCTCCACTTCCCCTTCTGGCTTTCTTCGTCTTTTGGAAAAATAGGGACTTCCATATATTTTCTGGAATTTTCTGATCTTCGCGAATATTGCATCTAGACATCGCTTTTTCCGTCAGAATCCTGACTCTGGTAGTTCATCCTCCAAAATTCATCCAACATGAAAAATAGATGAAATAACATAAGTATCACCTCTTAATATGAAATATATCAATGAATAATAGAAAATTGTGATCTAAAATACTGATGCAAAATGGACGTATCACCCTGCACTGTTGGCGATCTACAGCGGTGCGTGCAAGAGAAAGACGAGACATCTTGGGCTTACCTCTCCTACTAGATATATATGAAAAAATCCTGCACAGGAGTGCATGATCAGACCGCTATGGCCGCCTACATTGATGGTTTTGAAAAAGGTACGTTGATCCGACATAAGTTGAGGCGCCTGTAGGACAATCACATGCTAGATCTCAGTCAGATGATCTCATTGGCTAGTGAGTTCACGACTGCCGCCGCCGATGCTCCCGGCTCCTTGCCGGCAATTGCCATGCCAACCCAAGCTAAGAGGAGCAATAGAACCAAGAGGAATAATATGCCAGAAGAAAAGCCAACCTCCGACTTGGTCGCAACGACGTTTGCAGCGAGAGGTGATGGCGGACAGCGTGGCCGAGGACGGGGAGCTGGTCGTGGGCAGCAGCGTGGTAGTGAAACTACCCCGGCAGCGCCCCGCATTCCATAAACGTACGAGGAATACCGTGATATGCTATGCCTTGTACACATCGATGTCAATGGCAAAGCCGCCCACACCCATCGCCATTGCTAGTTCGTCAATGATCTGAAAGAAGACCCGGATTCCGGCTATAAATGAAGCTGGAAGAACCAACCACGAGGCAAGGGAAAAGGGAAGAAGAAGGAAGAAGAGTCCAAGGATTCAAGCGAAATGGACGATGACGTTGACCCCAAGCACGCCGACAAGGGCAATAGAAAAGGCAAGAACCCCTTTGAGAAGAAGGCTCCCGTCTACCACACTTTCCTTGGAACTCCAACAGTCCGGGCACAGAAAACCTCACTCAGGAGACTAATGGCCATCCTACCCCCAGTTCACCAATACCTGGGCTGGACGGAAGTTCCAATCACTTGGGATAGGAAGGATCACCCAAACCTCATTCCAGAGGAGAACCAATACGCCATGGTCATTAGCCCCTTGATTGATGGCAACGAGTTCACCAAGTGCATGGTGGATAGCAAAAGCAGCATCAACATTATGTACCTGGATACACTGCACAAGATGAACTTGATGGAGACCAACCTAAGGCGGACCAACACCATATTCCATGGCGTAGTTCCTGGTGGGGAGGCTCGGTCCCTTGGGTGTGTCACACTTCTGGTCGCTTTTGGAGATGTTAACAATTACCGCCAAGAGCACATGACCTTTGAAGTGATCCCCTTCAAGAGCATGTACCATTTCATATTTGGACGAGACATCTTCCACTCCTTTATGGCTAAGCCATGCTTCGTATACAACAAGCTCAAGATACTCGGACCAAACGATGTCATCACCGTATCCAGAAGCTTTTCAAATTCAAGGGACTGCAAGATTGGAGAAGTAGCCTCTGCATAAGCTGTCCTCTACAGTGTAGAATTCAAGGAGATCCAGAGCAAGGTCGATGCCTCGGCATCGAAGAAGCAGATTTCTGACTCTGATCCCACTTTCAAGGCCGCCATCAAAACCAAGTCGGTGGAACTTGTGGTAGGTGATGCCTCCAAGGTCACCGCCATTGGGATGAACCTGGACCATAAATAGGAAAGCGCGTTCGTCGAGTTCCTCCATGAGAATAGTGACATCTTTGCCTGGCACCCTGCCAACATGAAAGGTGTACCTAGGTAACTTGCCGAGCACATCTTGAATATTGATCCAAAATGCAAACCGGTGAAATAACCTCTACGACGCTTCGGAGATGAGAAGAGACACGCAATAGGCAAAGAGATAACTAGGTTACTTAAGGCTAGTTTTATCCGAGAAGTCCTTCACACCCTATGGGTGGCGAATCCAGTACTTATCCCCAAAAAGGTAACCAAATAATTAAGAATGTGTGTTGATTCCACCGGATGGAACAAAGCATGTCCGAAGGATCCGTTTTCTTTGCCTCACATTGACCAAGTCATTGACTCGATGGCTGGCTTGGAACTTTTGTGTTTTCTAGATGCATACTCGGGATACCACCAGATAAAGATGAGGAAGTTGTACCAATTGGCCACTTTGTTCACCACACCTTACGACATGTTTTGATATGTCACAATGTCCTTTGGGCTAAAAAAACACAGGTTCTGCGTACCAGTGGACTATGCAGCGTTGCCTACACGACCAAATTGGTCGAAATGTTCACGCCTATGTGGATGATATTGCGGTGATATCTAAAAAGTCAAATGACTTAATCCGACTTAAAGGAAACCTTTGATAATCTCTAGAAATATAACATGATGTTTAACCCAAAGAAGTGCGTCCTTGGGGTTCCAGTCGGCAAATTGTTGGGCTTCATCGTTTCCCATCATGGAATCGAGGTCAACCCGGAGCAAATCAATGCCATCCTAAAAATTAATCGTCCGACATGCCTGAAGGACTCCAATGGCTCACGGGTTGCGTTGCAGCAGTAAGACGGTTCGTCAACCTACTTGGAGAGAAGGCTCTGCCGCTATATAAGTTGATGAAGAAGGCATGCAAATTTGTATGTATGGACGAATAAGATGATGTTCATAAGGAGCTAAAAGGGATACTCTCTTCAGCACCTGCACTCGCAGCACACGAGCCAATAGAGCCTATGTTGATTTACATGGCGGGCACCAACCGGGTTATCAGCATCATCGTCGTGGTGGAGCGGAAAGAACCAACGCATGAGTACGGAGTACAATGACCAGTTTACTATGTAAGCGAGGTCTTCTCAGAGTCCAAGCAGCGGTACCGCACTACCAAAAGCTAGATTATGGAGTGTTCCTTGCTTCTCGGAAGCTAAGGCACTACTTCCAGGAGCACCCTATCACAGTTGTGAGCAATGCTCCACTGTCCGACATCATCAACAACAACGACTCTATGGGACGGGTTGTGAAGTGGGGCATTGAGCTTGCCGCCTTCGAGATCACATAAAATATAAGACTTGGCGGATTTAATGCAGATTTGATGGAGATGCCAGATGCTACCCCTGTACCAGAGCCTACTCAATGGCTCGAGGGCTGGTGTACTTCTATAGTCACCAACAGGGGAAAAACTACATTATGTTTTGCAGATCTAGTTTGAGGCTACAAACAACATGGAGGAATATGAAGCACTCATTCATGGACTTGGTGTAGCCAAGGATATTGGCATGAAGCACATAGTTTGCTGTGGAGATTCTGACTTGGTTGCCCTGCAGGTGGCTGGCGTGCAACCCTATGATGGAGGCATATCAAGATGGCGGAATGCACGGAACCCTATGATGGCAGCATCCTATGATGGCGGCATATCGTGATGAAGTAGACGAGATAGCCAAGTGCTTCGAAGGCTACGCAGTAAAGTATGTCAAAAGGGACGAAAATGAGGCGGCTGATCTACTGTCAAAGCTTGGATCAGGGTGCAAACCAATTCCTCCTGGTGTTTTTTGGATCATCTACGGACCCCATACATGAAGGCAGCAGACCTCGAGAACCCGGATATAGTAGACTCATTTGTTCATACAGTAACAAAGGTCTCGCTGGCTTGGACAAAACCGATCATGGAATATCTCGTACACGGAACTTTGCCCATCGACGAGGTCGAAAGTCGACAAATAGTATGTCGAGCAAAGGGCTATACCATAATCAATGCGCAGCTCTACAAAAGAAGTACCACTGGTGTATAGCTGAAGTGTGTCTCCCAGCAGGAAGGTATTGAAATCCGTCGTGAGATCCATCTTGCAGATTACGGGCATCACACCGCTCCTCGATCATTGGTCTCTAAAGCCTTCCGGCAAGGATTCTACTGGTTGACCGCGAAGGCGGACGCCGACAAGCTAGCTGAGACATGCATAGGATGCTAGTATTACGCCCGACAACCACATGTACCAGCTCAAGAATTGTGAACCATACCAATAACTTGGTCGTTTGCAGTCTGGGGGATTGACATGGTTGGTCCATTACAGGAGACACCTTGTGGGTTTACGCATCTGGTAGTAGCAGTTGATAAATTCACAAAATGGATAGAAGCAAAACCCATTAGAAAGATTGATGGGGCAACTGGCCTTAGGTTTGTCCGGGATCTAGTGGTGAGTTGGTCTCCCACATAGCATTATCACCGACAATGGTAGCAACTTATCACTTAGAGAAGTGGAAGCTTATTGTTGGGAGAAGGGCATCTGACTTGATTTGGCATCTGTGGGACATGCACAATCCAATGGACAAGTTGAGAGAGCCAATGGATTAATTTTGTAGGGAATAAAGCCACGTCTAGAAGCACGGCTAAATAGAGCAGCTGGAGCTTGGCGGAGGAATTACCATCTGTTTTGTGGAGTTTACGAACTACTCCCAACAGATCTAGTGGCTACACCCCTTATTTCATGGTATA
Organism: Avena sativa; assembly: GCA_916181665.1. Lineage (NCBI taxonomy): Eukaryota > Viridiplantae > Streptophyta > Magnoliopsida > Poales > Poaceae > Avena > Avena sativa. The sequence continues at coordinate 87,418,741 of OV702293.1, read as the reverse complement.
TGGAGAGGAAGAAATTCTACCTTCCGACATCCTTCACGATTCACCAAGAGTTGCTACCTATTACGAGGATGATGCTGGAGAATCTAGGCTCCTAGATGTAGACCTTCTCGAGGAAGAGCATGTATTGGCATGCCAAAGATCCACCATCTACCAGCAGAAGCTACACAACTACCATAGTCACCATGTTTGGCATCGCTCATTCAAAGAGGGGCACCTGGTGCTCCGACTTAAGCAGAAGAAGTCACACAAACTATCCCCACCATGGGAAGGACAGTTCATAATAAGCAAGGTGCTACTCAATGATTCCTATTACCTCGTTGACAATCATTAACTAGAGGACAGGCCAAACGAGCATCATAAGCGTAAGCGACGTGACCCGGATGATGACTACCCGGAGCTTGATCGGCCATGGAACATAGCATAGCTACGTCCTTTCTACACTTAGCATATTTTACTATCTACTGTGTATCTCTTATATGATCAATGGAATAAAGTTCCTTGGTTCATTCATATGCTTGATTCTTTTACCTCCTTTAGTGTTCATTTTTGGAACGTATAAACCCTTTATGCACAAGTTTTGCATTTTCACTTGTGAAAATTACGCCTATGGGAGTTAGCTTAAGTTTTATGGTCTAGACATTCTTTGTTGTTTTTAGGTGGATTCTGGAGTAATGACTTTCGGCAATCGAACTCGGCGATTTTGTGCGTATGTTTTTGACGGTGCCATTGGGTATCATCACCTAAACACATAGTTCTGACTAAGGGTCTTCCGACTCACGAAAAGTCAACCATAAAAACCAGAGTAATGGATAAGCCAACACTTGCTTAAAAAATATATACATTCTGGATTAAGTTCTTAAGCAGTAGGAAGCTCATAGCCATAGTTTCCCGCCTTAAGATAAACCCATTGTTTTTCGCATACATATAAGCATCGAGAGGTGACAAATATTACATAGTGTTTTTTCATTCCTCTGGTGCAGGAGACTTCGAGGTAGCGCCGTTGGACGCAGGAGAGCCATCTTGCCCATCAGTAAAGTCGGTAGTCTTGATGGACTCAAAGGAGCTAGCTTGGTCGGCATCGATCACCTCAAGTTCACGAAGGTGTTTGCATCAACCAACTGGGCGACCCTGCTGTCGTATTCCGCGAGCAAAGACCAGATAGCACCATGATCGATCTTATGTCTGTCATTGTCTATGTCCGGCAGGCTAGAGGTCACCGTGTCGATGTTGGCATCATCGTAGTGAGCCTTGACCATAGCCAAAGCCATCATAGCGCCATCCTGGGTACATGAAGCTATCCAGCTGATGATATGCTCGGGGGCTTGGCGTAGGATCTCCGAGTACTTCATGACAGAGTCCACTGCCTTAATATTGATGACTAAGGGCTTGGCGATCTATTTTGCTTGGGTGATTGCGGTGCTGATGAAGTTGCTGGCAAGAACCATGCATTCCTTTGGCGGAGGAGGATTATTGGTCAAATCAATAGGAGCTGCATTTTTGACCAAAGTATTTGAGTACACGAGTTCAACACAATAAGTTTAGAGTACTTAGCTTACAGGAGTACAAGACGGAGAATGCTTACCAAAGTTGTATCCTCAGCTTGTTGGAGAGTCTCCGCCATAGAGTCCTGTTCCTTTTCGAGGGTCTTGTAAGCCTCAAGGTTCCGAGTATTTTGATCGGCAATAGCTTTGTTCTGCTCCTTGACGATTGCAATTTCCTCCTTAAGCTAGTTAATTTCTTTGTTTGCGGATTATTGCACGGAAGCCATGGAATCTTCATGCATCTTCAATGAGTCAGCCCTTTCCTGCTTCAGGATCTTGTTTTTGCTATCCAGCTCTTATATGTGCTTTGATTGCTCAACAATGTCCTTGGCCTTGGTGATAGCTTCTGCAAGTTAGATAAATGACAAAGCACAATGAGTAGTCAGAAGTGAATGGCACAAGGACAAGTTGAGTGCAAAATTGAAAATAAAAATAGACTCTTGCTCTTGGTGATTTGATCCTTCAAGAAGGCAGTTTTACCCTTTTCAGCTTCAAGGTCCGCACGCTTCTTGTGGAACTTGTCGTTGGCGGCATTCCTCCGAGTATTCTCATTCTGCAAAAAGAGCAAAGTTACTTAGTCTACTTAGAGCATCTAGCTGGATAAGTATCTGCCTAGAGGCTTGGGGGCTAAAATACAAGTTTTTAACTCAATGTTATGCTTAGTCTTTCTTTAAGCATATAGTAGGAACTAATTCTGTTTCAACTAGAGGCTTGGGGGCTACAGTATTGAAATTTACAAACACTACATATGCTACTCTAAAAGTATCTAGTCGGAATGATTTATTCAAACTAAATACCTGGTGGCTACAGTGCAAAGTTTCTAGCTTAGTCACTCTTAGAGCATTCAGACCAAAATACCTATGGTTTTCCGGCTAAATCCTCGGGGGTTACAGTGGGATACTACATATGAAATGAAAAAGGCATGCAAAAATTACAAGTGCGATGATCTTGAGGTTGCTGGCACTCTCAGAGAATATCTTCCTAAAAGCAAGCGTGTTTACACGAACGATCTCCGCATATTTGAGCAACTCCTGAAGGCCACATGTAGGAGAAGTCGGCGCTGCACCAGGAGCCAGAGTTGAGCTACTCGGTGTGAGCACCGGGTAGACTATCTTGGGAAGCTCCGTTGCCGTCTTGGGTGTAACGGCTCTGCCTACGGCAGACGTTCCGCCTTCCACCACCGCCTTATCGCTACCAGTGGCATCCTTAGTCGGAGCTCTATCCACTTTGGAGAATGTGCTCTCTTGTGTCGCCTGTTCGCCAGCAACGTGGGGCTCCACGATAGCGTCTGGGGCTCCACGATAGCAACGTGTCCCCTGAGAAGGAGTTGGGTCCACTTCCATGGCGGAAGTTTTAGATGCTACCTTAGCCGGAGAACTAGTTGGTACGGCAGAGGGTCGGACGCTCGGACTAGGAGGGGCGATGGTGGGAGACGCTTGGAAAAACATTTCTTTGATGTTTCTAGAAGCCCCCGATGTTTTGGAGGTCTTCTTCAAACTCACACTATCCTTCTTCTGGAAACGTACAAAATTATAAGTACAGGAGTAAGATGAGCAAGAGACAATGTCGGATGATCAGAAGCTTACACAACGGTTAGTGCCTTGGTCAACAGGATGCCAGTCATTCTTCTTTTATCCACCTCCATGGAGTCGGTGGATCTCTTGGAGGCTCCACCCTCCATCCTCTTCTTCTTGCCTCCGTCGGCAACGTTAGAGGTGGAGCTCTTCTGCTTTCGCGCCAACGGAACCTAGTCGTCCGACACAACAGTGACATCCTTCATCTTGGGGTCATAGACTTGGGCAGCCATGCTACCTTCGTCCATATTCCCAAGTTGTTAAGTGAATCACTAAGTGTTATATGCAAATGTATGTGCATGGAAGAACTGGAGTATATGGCATACATGGAAAATAAACGAGTACCTCTCGGAACGTGCCTCCCTCGAACATGTCGTAGATGATCGTGAAGCCACGCTCCCGATCCTTCACCTTGACTATGTTCTTGAGGCGAAGCTTGGCGGAGTCACTGGAGAAGTTGTCCTCGGAGATCCGGAGGATATCTTTTCTATCCTTGGTGTACTGGTGCATAAGATTCACACGGTTCTACAGAGGCTGGATCCTCCTGATGAACCAGCACATGGCTAGGTCCAACCCAGTCAGACCCGTCTCAACGAACCAGTCAATCTGCCTTACAACGCGAGAGGCTTCGTCGTCGGAGGGGAAGAGGGCTTGGGATCTCCATGTCGGGGCTTCAGCGGCGGCCCCATCGACAAAGTCCGGGTACGTTGTTTCCTGGCCATCCGGAGGAATATCTGTGCCGTAGAAATACTTCCTCTGCCAATTCTTGCAGGATTCGTGACCTACAATGTCAAGGAACCACCGGCCAGGCCGGATCTTGAAACTAATTGTTCTGTAGTTCTTGAAATCCTCCTTGCTCACTCTGTCTTCCCTCTTCACGGTGAAGAAATAAATAAACAGATATAACCTATGCCTAATTCCTAGGTAACCCTCGCACAGCACCGCATAGTTGCTAAGCGCGAGGATGCTATTAGGAGAAAGGTTTAGAGGTTGAACCTGGAAGTGTTGGAGGACTTGGATGAAGAAGTCGAAGATTGGGAGGGAGACGCCGCACACAAACTGAGCCTTGAGGTATACCTTTTCTCCGACTAGGGGAGAAGGGACGACCTCGCCGGTCGTTGCCGCCCACCAGATCATGCCTTCCGTCGCAGGGAGGTACCCTTTAGCGAGCATTTCCTTGATGTGGCTCTTGGAGATATCCAAGTCGCGCCACTCTCCTTTGCGGGAATCAGCCTCCTCCTCCAGTGGTTGTAGCCCTGCTGGAATTTGGTTGCCACCGGTGGATTCGACTAGTGCGGATTGCGGCACCACCACGCCCTCCGGGGGGACATGAACAGCGCCTGATGACTTGGCTATGGCCTCGCCCGACGCCACCATCAATGGGGCACTGCTGCTACTAGGCATTGGAGCTGAAGGGAGGTGACTGTGAGTTGGAGAAAGGCTAGGGTTTTCTCTGTGCACGCGAGGAGCTCGAGGAGAGTCTTGGCTAGAGGAAGAAGATGATACGAGGAAGAACAAGGTGAAAAGATAAAATCCACCATAGTTATAATATATGGTACTCGTCGTCAAGATTCATGCAAGTTGATCCAATGATTGCTGCATGGACAACGCGTGTGCTAGCGTGCGCGGAAATTTGGCCATGTTCCGACTGCCGCCACCAAGGTTTTGTATCCTTCGCGCAGAAAAATGGCTATGATTATGTTCTCTACATGTGTGAGTTACGAGGCATCGCTGACCTATGGTCTATGTCAATCTAATGACATGGGCAGGTGAACGATCCCATCTGAAGATTTCGGCATGGATGGATCCCGTCTGGCTACGAGAAAAAGTACGATGGAAAGCTTAGTGATTCTCCGACTTACATATCAAAGATGGAGAACATTGTTAGGTTCTAGGGAGGACTACAAGATATTGCTTGATGATTTGCCAAAATTCACCTAGACGGAGCATTCAACGTGAAGAGGCAAGACGGTGCAAGATCTCAAAGTTATCCCGGGGCTACTGTTGGGGATATGCTAAATGGGTATCACCATTGCATGTATCTAATCCGGATAACCCAGGTGGCCCATAGTTGGTAGCAGGGCCTATGGCCTGCTAGGAGGCCTAGTTAGATGGATCCAGAAGGGAAGCCCATGCCAGATGAAGAAAGGCTACGGTGGAGTCATCAACATACCCGGAGCCTTGGAGTGCAAGACACGTTAGACTAGTTGTATACCATGTAGGACTCTGTAACCTGTCTGGCTAGGACTTTTCCTGTAACCCTAGGATCTGGTGTCTATATAATTCGGACATAGAGGAGCCTTTAGGGAAACAATCAGATAACTCAACTCATATCACGCATAGCGAAACGATCCCTGTAACCCGGCGTATTTCCGTTATAGTGATTTATAGCAGGAGTAGGATTCCGCCACCGTCGTGGGATCTGAACCTGGGTAAGCTGTGTCATCTTGTACCCACCAACCTTCCGCCTTACCCCATGTCTCTAAACACGCATTGTGAGGACCCCTCCATGGCCTACTCATCGGAAATACCACTATAGACATGGCTATTCGAATAGATTATAACCTGAAAATTTTGTGCACTTTACCCACAATAATAAATACATCCGTCGGGTTACAACCACGGCCCGCTAGACACGGTAAACGGGGGTTCGTATTAGCAAAAATAACCTTTCATTTCTCATCCCTAGCTATGGCGGCTTTTCCTTTTGGGTTTGTTCTCCCCAGCAATGAGTATGTGGCACGACGACCATAGTCCTTCCTCCCATACACATGTATACCCAAGCCGTAGAACATTCCCTCTCTTTCCCATTGTTTCGATAAAGGCATAGGACATTCCTTCTCTTTATCTTTCTCGACTTCCTCCTTCTCTATTCATATTTATTTTGTGAAGTATCCACTCCAAACGACACCTCTTTCCAAGGGTTTTATTTTGAAAACTTTGTAGTATGGTAAAACCCAAAATACTTTTATCGTCGAAATCCGTAGTTTCCAAAGAGGGAAGATGCTAAGCATCTTAGCCTCGATCTATAGGATAAGTATGGGTCTCAACGAGGGTAAGTGTCCATCATAACTTGAAGGAGCCAAGATACTCGTGTACTTTATTTGAAACAAACCATGCTAGTACAATGCATTTCATAAACATGATACAAACAATTGATAAACAGAGTAGGACAATATAGGAGTTCAAGAATGGTGGCTTGCCTGTGACTAGCGAGATGTCCCTGAGTTCTTTAGAAAACCAGAATACCACTAATAAAAATATAATAATCCGCTACTTCCTTGTTCTCGATGACACACAATCGCCACTATTTCCGTTATCGAGAAAACATGCAAACAAATAATAACACATTCAACACAATTCATACAAGCATCAATACAAAACAATGAACAATATAAGATTACAATTTAGTAGGGTTTAGGAAGAATGTAGTAAGAAGATTTGGAATGTGTCTTGGAAGCATGTGAATGAATTTACAATATGAGTTATAGTCTAGAAACTCCTAAGGGAGGGGTTTTGGACCAAGGACATGTTATGTATGATACCATGGTATAAAAATGATACCATCAGATAGGTTTTGATAAACTGAAACAACAAAAGTGGTTTCACTATTTTATCAATTTTCATTGATTTATAATGAATTGTCAAGTGAATAAAACTCTAGGTTTAGAAAAGTTCTGGAGTTCCAAAACTTTTTTCCTTGGAGTATTAAGTAGGGTTTGATGTACTGATTCACTGGAAGTTTGAATCTATTAAAAATATTTAACAGAATGCCCTCAGGAATATCCCAAAGACAATTCAGGATGGTATTTGTCTTCTTAACCAGATTTAAGATATAGGATATTTTGATATGAATCCAAAGGCACACGTTAGTTATTTAGAATACCATTCTATAGAAATTGGTATCGCCCCTTTTGGATTTATAGAACTATTGTGGTGATTTTATTAGTGAATAATCTATGCATATAAATGTTTAATTTACCAAAATGCAAACAAAGCTCAATAAATATTGGGCTCCTGTAGTTTGAAGGATATAGGTATAAATTTCTACTGGGAGTTGGAATTAGGTAACTACCCTTTTTGAGTTGACCTAGAGAATTCCCCAAAGGTTGAATTGGCATATTTTTTTTATTTTTACCAAGGGCATTTTAGGAAGCAATTTAATATAGGGCCAGGGTGACATGATAGCTATGTCCAATATCTTGCAGTACAAAAAGGGTTTAGTTTAGATGGAGTTGTCAAACTCACAGAAACAATTCATCAGTGAAATGGATACATTTTGGTAGTTGGTTTATTATAAATTCTTTGAATAAATCTTGGGAGATCTAGGGCTACTCCATGTTCTAGAAAACATGTAGGTATCTGCTAAAAATATTTCCTGGCCATATTTGTATAATTTTCATTTTATTACCGATTTAAACTAGGATGCATAATTTCTAGATTTGGAAATGAAATACAAAAGAAAAGGGGGAAAGGGATCAATTGGACAGATCTGGGGGATACTGGGCCGCATTAGCCAGATCCGGAGCGGGCCGGCCCATCTTGGCGCCACAGCAAGCAGGGTCGACATAGTTCAATCGGTCGGGGCTTGGCCCGCCTGTCAGCGAGGGGTGTGAGGCGAAGGGGTATGGGTGGACGTGCGTCGTCCGATTAAATAGGACGTATGGCCCTGGGTCGTCTTCTTTGCCGCGATGTGAAGGACGAAGAGGAAACCCTAGCTCCCACCGGAGATGGATGGGGAGATCACCAGGGGATGCAACGACAGATGGGGAGGGTCCAGGGAGGTGTGGCGGTTGGCGACAAGTCCATAGAAGGGCGGCGAGGTAGGGTTCGATGCGGAGACCTTGCTTGCGCGAATACGCCCGTGTGGTGCCCTCGGGAGCTCGCCGAAACACTTCCTCGGGTGCCTGCACGTCTGTAAGAAGGGAAGGTTTAAGTAGATCTGGTCTAGAGGAAGGCATACAAGCAGAAATAAGGAGTGGGGGAGGTTGGGTGGCCCTGCAAACCTGCTCGCAAGTTTGAACCGGAGAGGGTTTCTCCTCCTCCTCTCGAGTAGCCGAGGGGGGTGGAACTTCTAGGCCATTGGGGGAGGGTAGTACAGAGGTAGGAGAGTGTTCTAGCAGCAGGGGAGGGGTTCGGGGTGGTAGGAGACGAGCTCTAAAATGGCCGAGAAAGATAGCTTTCTCTCTCCCTCTAGGCAGAACATAGGACAGGAGTGGGAGGGGAGCTCGGGGAGATGAGTGAGAGTGAGAGGGGGATGAGGGGAAGGGGAGAGTATTGAGGGCATCAAGCCCCTTTTATTGTGAGATAAATATTTATGGGTGGAAATGTCCATTTTGGACATGGGAGTGGGGTAGGGTTTGCTTGGGCTAGTGCCAGGTGGAAGAGATGAGGGATATGTGGTGTTCTGGGACGAGTGCGGGGAGAGAGAGAGGGTGGGATGGTTACTACAAGTAAGTAAATGAGAAATATATGGGCATCTATATCTCTCTCCCTCTCCCCAAGCATAAGGGACAAATGAGGGAAGTGCTACAGTGGTGGTCCACCAGGTTGTGTCCTGGTACTGAGGAGAAGTGGTGGTGAAGTGTTGTGGAGGGTTTTAGCTAATAGTTTTGCAAGATGGTTAGATTTGGAAATGACAATGATTATGAGGAAAATTCAGGTAGTTTTTTAATTTCAATATGGGGTAGTGATGCTAATAGATGGTTGAGGTCAATATACACCATAGGAAATTATTTAAGAATTTTCGGACTATTTTAGAACACCATTTTGTCTATTATTTAAGGGATTTCTATTTTTGTGCCCTTGGTTCCTTAGTTGTACTAAGTTTTCTCCAGCTGCTTAAATTTTTCTTACTTTTCCCCTCGCCATGTTAAGAAACCCTCACGGGCACTCGCAGGCACTCGGATGGAGGGATGCTGTCAGGTCAAAGGCTTGACCGTTACATGCTGACTGGTGGGACCGCATTGGGTGGGTCGGGCGTTGAGCGTTACGGTATGAGGCCTCGACCGTTACATGCCTGACCGGTGGGGACGCGTTGGGATGGGTCCTGCATACATGGTGAAGGGTGGGACCACGTTGGGACAGGTCTTGCATACGTGGTGAAGAGTGGGGCCGCATGGAGACACGTCGGACTGTCCATTCTCGCTCAACCAAAGAATTCACTTCCCCCCGAGCATGGAACAACTCCCACACGGCCGCTCCGCTGCCCCGCCGTTGTGCCCTCCTACCTTATGTCGTCCTCGGCCCTAGAGCCTCCCCCTCCCCCTAGCCATGGAGCCCACTCCACCTTCGGCTCTACTCCCGCCCTTGATAGATCTACCCCTTTCGCGGAACAGTATGCAATGCCGGCTGGTGCACCGTCCATCCCCGTCGAGCACGGAGAAGATTGGGTGGAATCGTAGGGATCTAATGCATGGATTCTATCTGGGTAAGCATCGTTTCCCTTTCATGGGTTGATTATTGGCAGTATTTGAACACGAATCGCTGGTGCTCAACTAACTGCCTTGCTTTTCGAATAGGATTGATCTAGTGCTGGCGTAATTCATGGTTGTGAACATTATATCTCTAGATTTTACTTCCCAGTGGTGGTTCCAACCTCCATAACTCTCAGAGATAGATAAAATCTCCCTAAAATCTTTTGTAAATTCCCCTGGAGCTGTGGTGATTCAGTTGGTTTGCAAGAGTGTTTATAATTATGAAACTCTTGCATGGTCTGGAACTATATTTGACACCACTCTCGCACGGTTAGCGATTCACTTTCAAAATAAAAAATTATACAACTCTTAATGTACAAGAGTGTTTATAATTGACACTACGCTTGAACACTTTCAAATTAAAAAAATATACAACTCTAAATGTACAAGAGTGTTTATAATTGACACAACTCTTGAATACTTTAAAATTTTAAAAAATTATACAACTCTTAATGTAAAAGAGTGTTTATAATTGACACAACTCTTGAACACTTTCAAATTGAAAAAATCATACAACTCTTAATGTAAAAGAGTGTTTATAATTGACACTACTCTTGAACACTTTCAAATTAAAAAAAAATCATACAACTCTTAATGTAAAAGAGTGTTTATAATTGACACCACTCTTGAACACTTTCAAATTAAAAAAAAGCATACAGCTCTTACTGTAAAAGACTATTTATAATTGACACTACTCTTTAACACTTTCAAATTTTAAAAAATACAACTCTTAATGTAAAAGAGTGTTTATAATTGACACTACTCTTGAACACTTTCAAATTAAAAAAACATATACAACTCCTAATGTAAAAGAGTGTTTATAATTGACAATACTATTGAACACTTTCAAATCGAAAAATTATACAACTCTTAATGCAAAAGAAAAGGGTGTTTACCATTGTTATAGTATGAAAAGTGATCCCTAAACTTGCGTATATGAAAATTATAACCTTCGAACACTATGAAATCTCACTTAATACGTGATAATGGTTTAATGCATAAACTTGCATATGGCAAAAATTATACACCTTTGAACTCTTTGAAATTGCACTTAGGACATAGAGTGAAATATAATGCAAAAATTATACACCTTTGAACACTCTCCCTTCAAATTATATTCAAAATCATTTGTTTATGGAGTTAAAGCATCAGTGGCAAACTCGTTATTTTGCATGGATAGAGGGTGCCCCCGATAGATACAGGGGTTATCCGATCCGCTAGATCATAGAGTATCAATCAGAGGATCAACGGTTGGTTGGTACCATCCATGTGAAAAATGTCTCGACCAATCAGAGCGTAGCAGCCAAGATGAGCAAAGGTGTGAGACTTGTCACTAAGAGGGAGGGGAAATCTGAGTAGAACTTAAAAACCAAGGGAAAAACTGACAAGGGGGTTCAAATATAAAACAAAAAGAGATTTAAAAAATGGAAAATGCTTCTTTTATACAATAAAACACATATTGTCATACACCAAACTATTTGCAATTCAAATATACATAAGTTTGACAATTATTGCCTCATTTAGACAAATTATGTTTTGGGGAGGGATGTTTTGGGGAGAGGCTTGATTAGAAAGCCATGAAGCTTCATAGATAGTAGGTGATTTGAGAAGTGGTGATTTGAGAAGTGGTGATTTAGGTTAAAACTTGATTTATATACATTTCTTATGGTTGAAGGTCACATAATAAGACTCCTTGGGTAGATGCCACTATGTTTTGATCTTTTTGAATTTGTTGTGCATAAAATGACTCAATTAGCTAGCTAAAACCCATTCGCTGACTCTCTGTTGACCAGCCATCGAAGGGTAAAAGTGAGTATATTGCACACGACAGTGTTAGTACGGGAGGGCAAACCTGAGTACAGCCAAACTGCCAGTGCTACAGTCGAGGGTATAATTGAGCACAACTAAGTGGCCAAGGTTAAACACAAGGGGGAAAACGTGACGCACGGTATGCGTGTCGCGGTGCACAGGGCGGTAGTGGACGTGTGTGGCCATGCACGGTGCAGTAGCGCACGCGGTTACGCGGTGCATGGTGGTGCAATGAAACGTCTCCTACCTTCACCTGTATAGATGCCTCCTCACTCTCACTCATCACCGATGCGTGTTGACGCCGCGTTGGGAAACGCCAAGAGCAAGGTATGATGTAGCATAGCAGCAAGTTTTCCGTCAGTACGAAACCGAGGTTATCGAACCAGTAGGAGGAAGGACACGTCTCAAAGGTTTTGCAAGCAACACGGAAAACCTGCACAACACAAACTGAAGACTTTGCCCCAACTAACAGTGAGGTTGTCAATCTCACCGGTTGCTATAACAAAGGATTAACTGTATGGTGTGGAAGGTGATGATGGTTTGCAGCAATTAAACAGTAAAAGTGGAAGATGTATCAATGGTAAAGATTGAACCAGGGTCCGTAGTTCACTAGAGGTTTTCTCCTTAGATAAACAAACATAGCATGCTGGGTAAAAAAATTATAGAAGGGCAATTGTTAGGACTGAGCAAGGCATAAAAATGAAATACTAGACAAAAAGATCCTATGATTAGATTGGGAAATACAACGAGATACATAGACCGCCATCCAACTGCATCTATGAATATAAGTCCACCTTTGGGTTATCATCCGAACCCCCTCCAGTATTAAGTTGCATGCAACAGACAACTGCTTTAAGCAAATTGTGTAAGGTAAACAATCCACTTGTTCCATGAACAAGAGACTGTTGTTTTCTCCCTAATGGCAATAGAACATCTATAACCGTAGAGATTTATGTCACTTCCCTTGATTAAGTAGAGGCATGAACCCAATATCGATCATAAATACCCCCTCTTGGAGTCACTAACAACAACTTGGCCAAGATATCTACTAACAACGGAGAGCATGCAAGATCACAAACAACACAGACATGATAGAATCAATAAGACAAAACCATTAATCAATCTGACATAGTAATCTAAATATCCATCGGATCCCCGCAAACACAACATGCATGATTACAAATAGATAAGATTTTGATCATGAACGGAGCTCACAAGATCTAGAGATGAAAGCAAAAGGAGGAGATACAACCATCTAGCTACTACTTGGACCCGCAGTCCAAGGTGGAACTACTCATGCTTCATACTGGAGGCTGGCATGATGAAGAAGAAGGCCTCCGGGATGATCTCCCCTCTGGCAGGGTACCGGGAAGAGCTTCAGATCCCCCGATCTAGGGATGATGGTGGCGGCTATAGACGGTTCCATGGGATTTTGATCGGGTACTTAGGGTTTAGGCATCGGGGGCTTCTTATAGGCGAAGAGGAGAGGCAGGGGGCCACCAGGGCGGCTACACCCCCTAGGCGCGGGGTGCGCCCACCCGCGCGGCCATGGGGTGTCGCCCCCTGGTGAGTCTCATCCGTCTTGTTTTCCGACTTCGTCTTCCCCATAGCAAAATATTGACTTTGGCTTTTGTCCCGTCCAATTCCGAGAATATTTATTTTCTGCCTTTCTAGAACTAAAAACAGAAGAAAACAGTCAACTGGCACTGTGGCATATTGTTAATAGGTTAGTACCAGAAAACATATAAAACACCTCAAAGTGTGTACAAAGCAAAGCAAAGTAGATACTAAACAAGCATGGAACACCAAAAATTATAGATACGTTTCCGATGTATCAATCACTCACTCGCTCACTCACTCACGCAACCATCTCCACTGTCCCATCACCTTTTGCAAACCCCCAAGAAAACCACAACCATGCCGACGATGGAGAAGTACGGCGCGGTGGCCATCATCGCCTCTAAGGCGGCCGACGAGGATGCCCCCTCCCCGTACTGGCCCCCGTCGAGGCATTGAAGGCAGCCTCCATCCCCGTCGAGACCCCCGTCCCCACTTCCGCCGTAGCCGCCGGCGAGGAGGCCCCCGTCCCTGTACATGCCCACGCCGTTCTCCTGCAGATCCTGCACGGCTGAGACCACTACAGGACAACGATTACATCAGGCCGGAGAACCCCTTCGACACCAACTTAGACGACCCATGGTTGGATGTAACTAGGGTTTTCTCCCCTTCCTTTGTTCTTCCCCCATTCCCGTTGTTGAATGCTAGATCGTGTGTTTTTAGGGCTCGGCTAATCGGTTAATGCTAGGTATTTTTACAGTAGCTAATCCTCTTGTGTTAGATCTCGTATTTCGATGAATGCCCCTAGTTGGGATCAGTACTACCACTGATCTATAGTTGGGATCGGTACTAGCACCGATCTATAGTTGGGATCAGTACTAGCACCGATCTGTAGTTGGGATCAGTATTCGATTTGGTTTGAGATTTGGGGATTGGAGAATAATCAGGGGATCTCAATCGGTTAATTTATGCAAGTAATCAATCCCGATAATCACGGTATCTCAATCATGTCCTTATTGCATGCTACTGTTTTATGTAATAGGTGGATAGCAGCGATGTCTGCAACGATGATGAGTCCATGGACACCAAGACTCGTCAAGTGCTGAGGAAGATGAAGTCCAGATAGTTCAACGGCTTCTTCACCAGCGACGTCTAGAGGTGCCCCTTCTGCACCAGGAGCCTTGCCACCGACTTCAACTCCCTCGTGATGCATGCCGAGGACGTGAAGACCTGCGACCCGTCAAAGAGAGCCAACGCCTTCAGAGACCTGCAACCTCCAGAAGGTGGCCATCGAGGAGGGTGCATGCCCCCGATCAAGCCCAAGGCACCCAAGGTCAAGGGACTGGGCAGCAGGAAGTGGAGGAAGCGCCACAGGGAGGAGGCGGAGGACCTCCTAGCGCAGGCCATGAGGGGCCATTGATCCTGTGGTGATGCTGCTGCTGTAAAGAACCTTCTTTTGTTTTGTTGTTTGTGTTGAACTTGTAAGCTACTGCTGCTGAGCAGCCTAATTGTCAAAACTGGTTTAAGTATCATACTATATAATCCTTTATTAGCTGCTTTATCTACATCTGCTGTATTCATCTACATATTTATGGTGCTGGTTAGATTTTCTGCCAGATTGGGAAAATACGAGGGCCAAAAGGAACCATGAATGAAGATAGAAGCTGCTCTAGATTAGCTTCCTTTGGGAAAAAATAACAAATGTTAGCGACATAAAGGGGAAAAGGCACTCTTAAAAAGGCCAATCATAAAAATAACAAAACAGACATCTTCCAATTTAGGCGACAGGGCGCACGTAACTACCATACGCGCCCCACATGGTCCCACACCACATCCCCAAAACGCGTTCCCAACAAGCCGGCCCCACACCATGGAGGGTCCTACTACAGGACCCGACTGAACATGGCCCCACCTATCATCACGTAATAGGGTTGGGTCCTACTTGTCATCACGTAACGGCGAGGGTCCACTACGGGACCCACCTGAATACGACCCCACTTGTCAGCACGTAATAGCGGGGGTCCAGTAACGACACCCGACGGAGAGCGAGTTTCAGACCGATGTGATAGTTCCATAATAGGAGCTAGACAAAAGTGAGGAAAAACTAAGCGACTGGGGAAAAGTGAGTACTGCTAACGAACCAGGGGCATGAAAATAGAAATCCCATTATTTAAATAGTGCATAGACTATTTTATTGAATTTATATCGAAGATTTGAATTGTATAACTTGATATTTTGGTGTCAGATGGTCCTAATTACAATATCACACATTGGGAAATTTTCTTGGAATTTATTGAGATGTAGAAGTATTTATAAGGGATTATTTCTAGTTTCTGCCATTTAAGAAAAAGAGAAAAAGAAATAATACATCATATCAAAAATATTTAATTTTGAGTTGGGAACATGTAATATGATATATAGGCATCATAGGTGCCTTAAGTTGTCAAAGTAGTTTGGAGAAAAACAAAAGTGCCTTTATGGAAAAGGTTGTTGATGATTTTGTCAAAAATGGAAATTAAATAGTTTTAGGTTCCAAATAATTATGAGAATTATTTGGAAAATGATTATATATAATATGGATGATGTCAACATGAAGTACCATCATAACCAACCTTGGGTTTTGGACAACAAGATGGATTTTGGAAGAAGACGAGGGTTAGACGATCTAGAGCATTGATATTTTTATACCACCTAAACGTGGTTGGATGAGGGAGCTCGGAGATCACTTTGGTACAAGGGATGGATGGATAGAAAAAGTCATATAGATGATCATGATGCCAAGATTAGGGGTTGGGTGTAATTGAGGTGACCTAGAAGTGAGGGCAAACTTTGTTGAAAATAAGGTTGCCATAGCAGATGCATCATGATGCCTCATAAACCTTGTGGGTTTTAGAAGCACAAGGCTTCAATGGAAAAAAGGGAACAGGGGATTGGTAGAACATGGCTAGTAGATCATAACCATGCAAAGAGTTGGTAAAGGGAAGGTAGCATAAGGATGTTAGCTTCTTCCAAAGTAGGAAATATGACAAGATTTGCAGAAAAGATTACTTTTTGACTATAAAACCATTATGGATGATTGGGTACTAGAACGGTTTAGCCAAGGGAAAGAGTGATATTCGGTAGTACTGATGATCTACTCAAATATGGTTCAAGTACATTCTCAATAATGCACATAGGTTGGAGTAGGTGGAGTCCCAAAGATTGAATTCAGATAAGGATTCCAGACTTGGCAGATTGGTGTATTTGTACAAGTATGAAGGAGAGAAGGATTTGTAGAGAAAACAACGGTCCATCCTTCTCATCAAGTGGTTGAGTTGGAAGTATAGGTTGAGCAGAGGGGTGATGCGTGCACCCAGTGTTGACGTGGGACACTTCGTTGGAACCCCAAGAGCAAGGTGTGATGAGCACAACAGCAAGTTTCCTCAGTAGAGACCGAGGTTATCGAAACTGAAGGAGGAAGGAAACGTCTCGAAGGTGTTGCAAGCAACATGGATACCTGCACAACAGAAACTCAAGACTTTGTCCCAACAAATCAGTGAGGTTGTCAAGCTCACCGGTTTGCTGTAACAAAGGATTAAACGTATGGTGTGGAAGGTAATGGTTTGTAGCAAGTAAACAAGTAACAATGGAAGATGTATCAAT
The DNA here is from genome assembly GCA_916181665.1 of Avena sativa. NCBI lineage: Eukaryota > Viridiplantae > Streptophyta > Magnoliopsida > Poales > Poaceae > Avena > Avena sativa. Next base: position 87,402,142 of record OV702293.1, on the reverse strand, counting down.
GGTAAAGATTGGACCTGGGTTCATAGTTCATTAGAGGTGCTCTCCTTAGATAAACAACCTGGCATGAAGGGTAAACAAATTATAGCAGGGCAATTGACAGGAACTGAGCAAGGCATAACAATGCAATACTAGTTAGAAAGATCCCATGAGATTTGATTGGGCAATACAACAAGATACATAGACCGCCATCCAATTGCATCTATGAGTAGAAGTCCATCTTCAGGTTATCATCCGAACCCCCTCCAGTATTAAGTTGCAAGCAACATACAACTGCTTTAAGCAAAGTGTGTAAGGTAAATAATCCACATATTCCATGAACAAGAGACCGTTGTTTTCTCCCTAGTAGAAACAACACATCTACAACCAAAGAGATTATTGTAACTTCCCTTGGGAACTAGAGGCATGAACCCACTATCGAGCATAAATACCCCCTCTTGGAGTCACTAGCAACTACTTGGCCAAGATAGCAACTAACAATGGAGAGCATGCAAGATCATAAACAACACAGACATGATAGAATCATAAAGACAAAACCATTAATCAAACCAACATAATAATCTCAATATCCATCGGATCCCCACAAACACAACATACATGATTACAAATAGATTAGATCTTGATCATGAACGGAGCTCACAAGATCTATTCATGAAAGCACAAAAGAGGAGATACAACCATATAGCTACTACATGGACCCATAGTCCAAGGTGGAACTACTCATGCATCATACCAAAGAGAATGCCTCCAGGATGATCTCCCCTGCGGCAGGCTGTCGGGAAGAACTTCAGATCCCCCCCCCCCCCGATCAAGGGACGATGGTGGTGGCGGCTACAGATGGTTTTGTGGAGATTTGATCGGGTGCTTAGCTTTTCTGCATCGGGGTTTCTTATGGACGAAGGGGGAGGCGGTGAACAGGGGACACACACCCCTCCTAGGCGCGGGGAAGGGCCCACCCGCGCCTAGGGTGGGTCCGGCCGTCCTTGCCGGCCTCTCCGGCTCCCCTCTGGATTTCTTGTTCCCCACGGAAAGTAATTGACTTTGACGTTTGTCCCATCCAATTCTGATAATATTTCTTTACTAACTTTTCTGAAACCAAAAACAGAAGAAAATAGGCATCTGGCACTGTTGCAGCTTGTTAGTAGGTTAGTACCGGAAAACATGTAAAAAGCACCTCAGAGTGTAGACAAGGCAAAGCAAAGTAGATACTAATCAAGCATGGAGCATCAAAAATTATAGATACGTTTCCAACATATCAGCATCCCCAAGCTTAACTCCTGCTCGTCCTCGATTAGGTAAGTGATAAAAGAATAATTTTTGAGGTGACATGCACCCTCACAACAAAGATCCAACCATTTGCATGCATTGAAAGCTGGGATCAAAGAACTCTAAACATGTGCATGAAATATGGAGTTCTAACAATAGGACATAGTAACTATGCATGCAACATGAAAGGCTACAAACAAAGATCATGAATAACATGCACTGAAAAATGTTTGTTTGTTTCACATATAGAACACATGGCATAGTGGCAATCAGCTTGTCCCTCAGCAAATAGATGCATAGGGCACCTTCAAAGTTGACAAGGGTGACTAGAAAAAAATATCACAAGAACAAGTAATATCACAATATGCATCAATCAATAAGATTTGGAACACTGCACATAGAGTGACAACGATGCTCTCTTAATGGTGCCTAAAGGTAGAAGGTGGAGACTCAATAGTGGTGGAAGAAAGGCCTTTTTGTAAAGGAAGCAGGGATTACAAGTTTCAAAAAGAGCTTCCAAAGATTATGGTACTTGTTAGCTTTCAGCCCTCATTTCCCCTATCATAAGCATCTTGAAGTGATTAAGGTTAAAGTGGCAAAGATGGAGTATATGCTTGACGAAGTATAAGTTGGCAATCTCAAGTCCCTTGAATACGAGGGCCACACCTCATGCATACTCAACTTTGGACCTAGGTAAGTTCTTGTCATTGTAAGTATTTGCATATCATTGAGAACCGCCAACGGGGTACCCCTTGCACATGGTATAGGAGCTTTCCTATAACCAAAATGACAAGGCAAGCAGACAATGAGCATCTAAGCAATCTTTTTATTTACCATATGCATATCTTTTTATTGAGGATGCTTCATAGATAGATCATTATGGTGATGCTGAAAGTTTCCACCATGATTAGGCATGGCTTAGGCTAGCGGACCAGGCGTTTCCCTAACACAGGATACAAACTCCATGGACTTACAAGTTCCCTCTTTATTTCACAATGGTGACATCCATAGATAAAAGAGCATGATATCAACTGAGTACAAAGTACAAGTGCAATGTTGAAAACGTTCCCCGTGATAGCACGATTCTGTTAATTCCAATGTATAAGTGCAAGCATATACAACAAAGTTGTCACAATGGTTCAAGTTTATTAGGGGCAAAGAATATAAAGTGTTCCATCAAGTTTGTGAGGGCTTTAATCACTAAGTTTTAACATAACAAAATAGTTTTTAATTGGAAGATAGTTGAAAATAAGAATATACTTGGAATGGTGTAACACACCATGCATAGGAGTTTATAGTGGACATTTTGCAAAAACTTGGTTTCTTGGGAGTTGTAAGCATGAGTAGAACTTACTCATACAAGTGGAGGCTAGCAAAATACTAGGAGCAATCAACTAAGAGAGCAATAATGGCCATAATCATGCAGAGAAACAAAGCATACTAATGAAAGCAAAGAGTGGTACTACAAGTCAAGGACTAAATTATCATAGAGGCTACGGTGACTTGTCATAGTCATAAAATGGTGTGATCATGTTCCAAGTCAACCAAAGCAAAACATCAAAGGAGAATACCACAATACTATGCTTTTGCATGCTAAAACAACGCATAATTTCTTCAAGGCACACTAAGCAATCCCAATTGTTTGGAACAAGACATGCTACAGAAATAATCACTAAGCATAAGGTCAAAACAACACCTAGCATGTCATGCTAAAGTCTAAGTCACAGTCAATGCATGCTCCTCTTGCACTTCAAGCAAAAACTTACTACTCCTTTCCAACACCAAGCAACTTATTTGCAAAACAATACAGCGAGAACAGGGGTCCAAACTTATTTATTCAAGCAAACTAAACAAACTAAGCAAGGCAAACGAAAGATAAGAAGCTCCAAGAACAACACAACTATGGATGAAACAATAAAAACGAAGTGTTTATACAGACCTGAGCTTTTTATTGATGAAGAAGGGGATGCCTTGGGCATCCCCAAGCTTTGACGCTTGTACCTCTTGAATATTTCTTGGAGTGACACCATGGTGGCATCCCCAAGCTTGAGCTTTTGTTCATTCTTCATCTCATTGCATCATTCTCTCTTTACACCCGAAATTGTTCCTTCATACAAAATTTCACACAATCTTCATTAGCAACATTAGTGTATTCAAAAGATATTAGACATCTGGCAAAGCTTTGAAACAGCAAGGCTTTTCACTAAATACACAAGCTACTATAGTACCTCCTTCAAATAGCTCAATTCACCTAAACAGAACTGAAAAAGGAATCAATAAGAAGCAAATGCAAATAATGGCAGAAATCTGTCAAAACTGACCAGGAGGTAGAAATCGATTTTTTGAACATCTTCTGTTGCTCAAATCAAAAAGTGTTGAACTAACAAAAGTTCGCTAACATACTGGGGGATTTATTCGTCAATTTTGAGCTCAATCTGAGTTACAGAGACTCCTCACAAATTTTTTTGTGGAGGACAGAAATCTGTTTCGGGACAGCAACTCCCCAAATCTTACTTCCCTCTCATTAGAGGTCATTCTTGGCACAAAAAACAAAAAAAGGATAAGGAGAGGTCATTACAGAAGTAATAACTTCGAAGACTCAAGGAAACTCTTGGGTTATCTCCCAACAAGTAGTTTTCTTTAACGCCTTTAAGTTAGGCACAAGAAGCAAGAAGAATCAAGTATTTTCAAAACCTTTCTTTCAAAGGAGGAGAAAAAAGCAACTTCTCTCTCCTCATAGGGAAGTGTTCAATACCTTTTTTGACTGGAAAATGATATTTAATGGTGCCTTCTTTCATATCAATGATGGCACCAACTGTTCTAAGAAAAGGCCTTCCCAAAGTAATAGGACAAGAACCATTGTATTCAACATCCAAAACATAGAAATCAACAGGGACATAAGCATTGTTAACCATAATGAGAACATCATTAATAATCCCCATGAGTTTCTTCTTAGCATTATCATTGAGTGGGACATATAAATAATAATCTTCCAATGGTGGCAAATCAAGCATTTAATAAATCTTCCTAGGCATAATAGAGACATTAGAACCAAGATCACATGAAGCTTTGAGATCAAAGTCATTCACTTGCATATTAATAATGGGTTCCCAACTATCTTCTACTTTCCTAGGAATAGAAGCTTTGAGTTTTAGCTTATCTTCCTTAATTTTCACAACAACATTTGTAATATGTTTAGTGAAAGCAACATGCATATCACTAGCATCAGGACTTCTAGCAAGCTTTTGCAAGAACATAATCACTTCAGAAATATTGCAACCATCAATATCAAAGTCAAACTTAGCATCACTAGTAGTAGGCTCAATAGTCTTAGGCATAGTAGGAGGAGGAATAGGTACTATTTGTGGTTTAGTGGTGATGGTGCACACACTATTGTTCCTATCAATTTCATCTTCCCTTTCCCACCTAGCATGAAATTGAGCTAACAACCTAACATTTTCATCAATAGTAACTTGTATGGCATGAGCAGTAGTAAAGGTGTTTTCCATAGTTTCAGGTTTAGCAGCCATTTTATTATTCAAGGAAGACTGAGCTTCAGACAAAGAGGATATATTTTTCTCAACAGTTAAAAGCTTTTCCTCTATAGTCTTATTGAAAGTGTTTTGTTTACTAATAAAGTCATTGAGCATGACTTCAAGTTCAGAGGGGGCACTTCTAGCATTATTGTAAGAGCTTCCATAGGAATTGCCATTATTAGGAGGATAAGGCCTATAATTGTTGTTGCTACCAAAATTATTCCTATAGGCATTGTTGTTGAAATTTTTGTTTCTAATGAAGTTCACTTCAACTTGCTCTTCCTGAGCAACCAAAGAGGCTAAGGGAACACTATTGGGATCTAAAGGAGCTTCCCCATTAACAAGAATAGCCATAATAACATCAATCTTTTCACTCAAAGAGGAAGTTTCCTCAACAAAATTTACCTTCTTACTATGTGGCGCTCTTTCAACACGCCATTCAGAGTAGTTAACCATCATATTATCAAGGAGCCTTGTTGTAGCACCCAAAGTGAGGCCCATAAAAGTACCTCCAGTAGCTGAATCCAACAGATTTCTTGAGGATAAGTTCAAACCTGCATAAAAAGTATGGATAATCATCCAAGCAGTGAGTCCATGAGTAGGGCAATTCTTAACCAAAGATTTCATTCTTTCCCAAACTGGAGCAACATGTTCACTATCAAGTTGTTTAAATTTCATAATGTCACTTATCATAGATATAATCTTAGCAGGAGGATAGTACTTTCTAATAAAAGCATCTTTGCACTTAGTCCAAGAATCAATACTATTTTTAGGCAAAGAAAGCAACCATTCTTTAGCTTTTCCCCTCAAGGAGAAAGGAAAAATCTTTATACGTTTGCATATCACAAAGTTCAACAAATCTATTGAGATGGGCAGCAGGATCATCAGATCCTACACCAGAAAATTTCTCTCTCATCACAAGGTTCAACAAAGCAGGCTTAATTTCATAAAAGGTAGCATCAGGAGTAGGTGGAGCAATAGGAGTTCTTAGGAAATCATTGTTGTTGGTGCGAGTTAAGTCACACAACTTGGTGTTCTCATCAGAGTTCATTTTGGCAAAGGTGGGAAAGCCAAAAACAACAGTAGCTATAGCAGGAACTAATTTTTTCGTGTTTTTGAATAAAGCAAGCAAACCAAACTAGACTATTTTTTTGGGTTTTTTTAAAAGAGGCAAAAAAACCAAGCAAAAGGAACAAAGAAAACTAAAAACAAAGTAAAGAGAAAGGAAGTGAAGGACTCCCCTTGTGAAGACGTCCTTAGCCTCCCGGCAATGGCGCTAGAAATCTTGATGCGTGCACGGAGTGTTTACGTGGGACACTTTGTTGGAACCCCAAGAGCAAGGTGGGAATATTTTATCATTCACCACACTTTACTTCAGAAATTTATTATTTGCCACATTGACCACCACATGTTAGTGACACATGGTGTGGCAATAATAAAACTGAAAAGTAAAGTGTGGAAAATTATAAAATCCACACTATGGAGGCAAGGTGTGATGAGCACAACAGCAAGTTTCCCTTAGTAGAGACCGAGGTTATCGAACCTGAAGGAGGAAGGAAATGTCTCAAAGGTGTTGCAAGCAACGTGGAGACTTGCACAACACAAACTCAAGACTTTGTCCCAACGAATCAGTGAGGTTGTCAAGCTCACCGGTTTGCTGTAACAAAGGATTAAACGTATGGTGTGGAAGTTAATGGTTTGCAGCAAGTAAACAAGTAACAGTGGAAGATGTATCAATGGTAAAGATTGGAACGGGGTACATAGTTCACTAGAGGTTCTCTCCTTAGATAAACAACATGGCATGAAGGGTAAACAAATTATAGCATGGCAATTGACAGGAACTGAGCAAGGCATAACAATGCAATACTTTTCAGAAAGATCCCATGATATTTGATTGGGCAATACAACGAGATACATAGACCGCCATCCAACTGCATCTATTAAGTTGCAAGCAACAGACAACTGCTTTAAGCTGGGATCAAAGACAACCACCCTCAGGTTATCATCCGAACCCCCTCCAGTATTAAGTTGCAAGCAACAGACAACTGCTTTAAGCAAAGTGTGTAAGGTAAACAATCCACATGTTCCATGAACAAGACACCGTTGTTTTATCCCTAGTAGAAACAGCACATCTACAACCGAAGAGATTATTGTCACTTCCCTTGGAAACTAGAGGCATGAACCCACTATCGAGCATAAATACCCCCTCTTGGAGTCACTAGCAACTACTTGGCCAATATAGCTACTAACAACGGAGAGCCTGCAAGATCACAAACAACACAGACATGATAGAATCATAAAGACAAAACCATTAACATAATAATCTCAATATCCATCGGATCCCCGCAAACACAACATCCATGATTACAAATAGATTAGATCTTGATCATGAATGGAGCTCACAAGATATATACATGAAAGCACAAAGGAGAAGATACAACCATCTAGCTACTACATGGACCCATAATCCAAGGTGGAACTACTCACGCATCATACCAGAGAGAAGACCTCCGGGATGATCTCCCCTGCAGAAGGGTGCCGGGAAGAACTTCAGATCCCCCCACCTATCTAGGGACGATGGTGGCGGCGGATACTTATGGTTTTGTGGAGATTTGATTCGGTACTTAGCGTTTTTGTATCGGGGGCTTCTTATAGGCCAAGGGGGAGGTCGAGGCGGAGGCCAGGGGCCGCACACCCCTCCCAGGCGCGGGGCAGGGCCCACCCGCACCTAGGGTGGGTCTGGCCGCCCTGGCCGCCCTCTCCGGCTCCCCTCTGGACTTCTTGTTCCCCACAGAAAGTAATTTACTTTGACGTTTGTCCCATACAATTCCGAGAATATTTCTTTACTAACTTTTATGAAACCAAAAATAGCAAAAAACAGGCATCTGGCATTGTTGCAACTTGTTAGTAGGTTAGTACTAGAAAACATCTAAAAAGCATCTCAAAGTGTAGACAAGGCAAAGCAAAGTAGATACTAAACAAGCATGGAGCATCAAACATTATAGATACGTTTCCAACATTCAAGGGGATTCATTCTAGTAGTTGGTATTTGATGAGTTGGATTCTAATAGCAAGGATTAGCTCTGGATTGATCTGGTTGAGTAGATTTGGTGGTCACTTTAGGGGCGTAGGATAGATCCAGCTTAGGAGGCTTGGTTTAAGATTTTGGGATCTTAACCATTGGTGTGATCCTAAGTGATGAGCTACTAGATTATCTCACTCTAGTTCCTAAGCAAACAAAGCAATCAGCAAATAAAGGAAAAACATCAGACATCAGATCAAGGCAATTCATCTTGCCAACTTATCCAGCTACTACTAAGGTTACCATAAAGCCTAGCTTAAGGCAAGCATGGGTGTTTGGAAGAGGTTTTTATTTGCACTAAGATAAGGTCCTCTAGTTAGTTCTACCAAGAGATAGAACGACGAGGTTTTAGAAAAGGTTTTGTAAACCTAGAGATAAGAGTAGTTGAAGGTTTTGTCTTGAAAACATAAGGAGATTATTTATAGATCTCCATAGTTTTGTTAATAGAAACTAGTAAAGCATTTTGTTGTATCAAAGTCATCTTGGCTCCAGTTTTAATTGTCAGAACATTTGAGAATATGAAGGATGAGCCAAGATATCTCTTTTGTAAAATAGTTTTTGTCAACTAGTGTTGAGGTAAGGAGTATATCATCTAATACGCAAGCATTGGTATAAGCACAAGCAACAATCAACAAAAAATGCAGCACTTTAACAAGAAGAAGTTTTTGCTCCCCAAGTGTTTTAGTTTAAGCTATTGGAAAAGACACGGTCTTTTCCCCTCAGGATGATTCTATTGTAGAATAGAGTCTTCTTCGAGAGGCGAGACAGTGAGTTGAGCCTTATTCGGTCATTTATTGCTGAGGTTAGCTTTTTTGCCTTCTTGGTCTTGATATGCCGGGAATGTTGGCGGGACGGTCGACCTAGAATGGGGGTATTTCCCGTAGTATCTTCTGATTATTGTCCTCTCATGGGTTTCACGCTCTTAGTTTAAGCTAGGATCATCTCTTAGCAACGACTAGGAGTCGACCCTCTTGGGGTTATTCTGGTTTTGTGGGAAAGACACAGTCTTTCCCCCTTAGAACAAGACTAAGGGTGCTTGGTGATGTCGCTGACCTTCTTTATTGGAATTGTAGGATGGAGTTGGAGGAATGTTGCTCATGTTGTTCGGAATTGTAGGATTGAGCTGGTTAGAGTTGTAGCTAGTTGGGAGGATGTCGGTTTTTGGGTGGCGGCCACGGAAAGCGGTCCTATAGGATGGCGGCGTTCCGGTTTCAGTCTAATGCAACGCATTGGGTAAAACACGAAAGAGGGAACCTTAGGCTCGCAGATTAGCAAACGGGGTTCCTTCATAAATTAATATGTCTGCCCCGGCTAGCAGCAAGGATATTTAGGGCATTACAAAATAGGTATGTGCTTCAAGGCGTCCGAGCACTTAGAGTTTTACAAAACAGGTTCAGGGACGATACATATATCTACACCAATCTTGTCGGGTGAGTTGCGGGGGGGGGGGGGGGGGGGAGTGACTACTCTAGGGGATCTTCTTGAATCTTGTTGCCATTTTGGGATTTTTAGCTCGTCAGAAGTGGAGGTAAGGGTCATGTATTTTTCCGGTGGCTGCCTCGACGGGTGGATCTTCCGAAGATTGGTGATGAGGTCTATCTTATGTTCCTCTGACGACTCTCAGGGTGGTAATTTTTTGAGATCAACCACATATTTCATTAATTGAAAATCAAGTTACATTAATCCACACATGTGGACACGAAAAGACAGACCAGGATAAAATGATTATCCTGAAAACACTGTAGATAAAAGACTAAGAGATCAAGAAATACAAAATGACCCCTAGGTTTTACTACAGCCACCGAATCTAGCGGCCTCTGCCAAACTCTAGCGCTGCCAAGACGAACGCTGAAAGAGACATTGAGCCTCAACCATTGCTAGATCCAAAAAAGCACCATTTCCAATGAGGCTTTGTGAGTCAATGAACATGCCTACTGCACGCAGCAAGGCACATATCGTTGTGGCACGTCAACTATGGGACGTCCCCATGTTGTCTTGGACCAAGATCCGTTGCCTCCTGTCGATGAAGTCGAAGGTGAAAGGCAGGTCCACAACCTTTGGACCAACATCCTTGCTCCAGAGAAACCACCACGTCTCGGCTGCTAGAGCAATCGCGGATAACAACGAGCGCCAGCGACACAACGAGAAACAGATCTCGCTAGATCTAAAGAACAACGGGAAGACCAGGCTGCCGATCTGAAAGACCAAACAGCAAACGTTTCCATCACCTCCGAGGCTCAACCATGAAGATCAGCGTCGGTGTGGGAGTAGAGATGAGGCACATTTATTCGTTCGGGCGCCACTCCCACCACCCTAACGATGCACCACGACAAAAATACCCTAACCCTAACTACTAGACGGAGGAACAAGGTTCCCCCTCCCTCCAGCCGCCGAAGAGGCAAGCGGAGGGAGAGGGACTAGTCCGATCACCGGCTGAGATACTGATATCTAGTTAGTTCTCAATCGATACGGGAGCCTCTCGAGGTGGTATTTGGGGTAGGTCCTAGGATTAAAGACCTTCCTGAGATTTCTTCTAGTAGGTGATCTTCTGGATTTGAGTGGAAATACGCATTCTTTCCACCTTATAATTTTACTTAGGGTCATCGAGGCTGGGGTAGATCCTTCGTCTTGGATCATTGGCGTGATGCTTGAATTGAGACCTTCGGGTGACGACTTATGGCGACTACCTTGCTGGGGTGGTTACCTAATGAAGCCGTAAGGGTTAAATCTAGGTAGGTTTAGTGGTTAGCGACACTTCTTCTGGGTCTTTTGTTGTGGTGGAGGCATGGTAGCTTCGGAGAGGTTGTCTTTGCTTGAACTCCTTGTGTTGCTTCAGTGCGATGATGGAGTAGAATCGTTGTCTTCGCGCATCCTTATCTTCAGGTTTTTGGGGCATTTGTTTTATGGAGAGTACTTCACGTGGGTTCGGTAGAGGGTTGAATAGGATCGTCGTTCTTTTGGGGGCGGTTAGAACTAGGCACGAAATGGGATTGTCTTAGATTTCTTCATGTGGCCATCCTGCTGAGGAGAGGTTTTGGATTACGGGGTTAGGGGCATGGGTGTCGGGATACACCAACAAGTTGGTCTAATCCTTAGGGTCGAATAATACTAGGCACATAGGAAACACATTCCAAACATCATACCAACAAATGACAAGCAAGCCAGGTGTACCATAGGTACCAAGGGGTGATTACACGCCATAAGGAGATTCCTATGCTGAGGATACTTTTCCTAAGTACGGAGGTTACGCAAGAGTTTGACATCGGTCTTTCCCTCGGGGTTGTCGGTGGTGCCATAGTTGATCTCTTGAGTGAAGGACTTTGTGGGTAGGGCGATTTTGCAGTTTCTGTCCTCGGGGGTAACTCCTTTTTGGTTTTCTTGTCTATGCTACTTTGTATCTCGGGATCTCCGTCTTCATGGTGTCAAAGTCTGACTTGTTTTGGAAAACTGAACGTTTGAGGTACAACGAGATATGAATAAGTCATTTACAAAAAGTTTAAATTAGAGAAGATAAGACATGAAATCTTTCAAAAATATTTTAAGAAAGTAGTTTTCTAAAGTCGGTTTTTCAGAAATAGGGGTTATCCTGTCTAACGTCCATGTTAACTAAGGTCTCCTAAAGTCAGGCTGGCTCTCATACCATGTCTGTGGGTCCCTGGATTTATGGTCCGAGAATCCCCATTATGCCTGCAAATCACGTTCCCATGATCAGTGAGCCATGAGCATAACCGACTAGTACCATTACATCATCCATAATTAGTGAGTACAAAACTTAAAGTATTGCCATTATGGCGATTACCACATTAATAGCGGACGTATTCAAGCGCAGAGCCCATGTCATGCCTGAACCTACAGGCGACTAACTGGGAAGATGGCCTAGCTCGCATAGACGTCAGCATCTCCATCATTCCTTAGCATCTGCAATCTGGCCAAGTAAATAGCCAGGGACAAAGCCGTGAGTACTTCTGAAGGTACTCGCAAGGTCATCGATATAAGGTAAGCAAGATAATGCGTATTTGACTGTGGCGAGATAGCTCTACTCTATAGTTGCTTTTGAAAAGTCTAATTGGATATAGCCATATCCCTTTTGAAAACCTTTGTAAAACATTTTTATAGTAATACCCTTTTTAATGACTCTTGGACCATTCAAGGTGAAAATCAAACCTTTTAATCATGTTACCTGGTGACCAAATCACATCCTTGTTATCTTCCCAAGACCATCCCAAGGTTACTCCTAGCAATGAACTTTCCAAACGTCTTTAACCGTGGACACGGCTATTCGAATAGATTATACTCTGCAGAGTTTGTGCACTTTACCCTTCAATACATCCATCGGGTTACAACTACGGCCAGCTACACACGGTAAACCAGGGTTTATATAATGAAACCTAACATTTCAGTTGTCATCCCTAGCAATGGCGTTTTTTCATTATGGGTTTATTCTCCCCGGCAACGAGTATGTGGCACGACGACCATAGTCCTTCCTCCCGTACACACGTATACCCAAGCCACGACTTGGCCTATACCTTAAATTGTGACTTACTCCCTTCCGTATAAACATTGCATTCCTTCCACTGGAGACCCAATTGTTGCACCGATACCTTGTCCAAGACAGCTAGGATTTTAGGGGATTTCTCCCCTTTAGCGATTACGAGCAGCCCTAGCTAAAAACAGCAAACTACGAGCTAAGGCCCAGCGACTGGGTAGTATGGTTGCACGGATAAATTGATTCGGTAAAGGCATAGAACATCCCTTCTCTTTCTCTTGATTGACTTCCTCCTTCTCCTATTCATATTTTATTTTGTAAAACATCAGTGGGTCCTCGGATTTACGGTTCGATAATCCCTGTTATGCATGCAATTCACGTTCCTATGATCAGTGAGCCATGAGAATAACCGACTAGTATCATCACATCATCCATAAGTAGTGAGTAGAAAACTTACAATATTGCCATTATGGGGATTACAACATTAATAGCGGAAGTATTCAAGCACAGATCCCATGTCATGTCTTAACCTACATGCGACTGACTGGGAAGACGGTATAGCTCGCATAGACATCAGCATCTCCATCATTCCATAGCATCTGCAATCTGGCCAAGTAAATAGGAAGGGAAAAAGGCATGATTACTTCTGAAGGTACTCGCAAAACCACCGAGATAAGGTAAACTAGATAATGTGTATTGGGTTGTGGCGAGATAGCTCTACTCTATAGTTTTTTTGAAAGTCTAAACTGGCATATCTATATCTTTGTTGAAAAGGATTTTTTGAAAACATGCCTCCTTTTTGGAGATTTGGATATAGCCATATCCCTTTTGAAAACCTATGTAAAACATTTTTATAGTAAAACCCTTTTTAAAGCCTCTTGGACCATTCAAGGTCAAAATAAACCTTTTACTTAGGTTACCTTGTGACCAAGTTACATCCTTGTTATCTTCCCAAGACCATCCCAAGGGTACTCCTAGAATTCACCTTTCCAACCGTCCTGGACCGTGGACACGCCTATTCGAATAGATTATACTCTGCAAAGTTTGTGCACTTTACCCACAAGAATCAATACATCCACCAGGTTACAACCACAGCCCTCTACACATGGTAAACGGGGGTTCCGATAATCAAACCAAACCTTTCATTCGTCATCCCTAGCAATGAAGGATTTTCATTTTGGGGTGTTCTCCCCGGAAACGAGTATGTGGCATGACGTCTATAGTCCTTCCTCCCATACACACGTATAACCAAGCCGCAGCTTGTCCTATACCTTAAATTTTGACTTACTCCCTTTCGTACGAACATTGCATATCGTCCGCGAGAGATCCAATTGTTGTACTTGTACCTTGTCCAAGATTTTCCGGATTTCAGCGGATTTCTCCCCTTTAGCAAGCATGAGCAGCCTTGGCTAAAAACAATAAACTGCGAGATAAGCCCCAGCGACAGGGGTAGTGTGGTTACATGGATAAATTGTTTCGGTAAAGGCGTAGAACATCCCTTCTATTTCTATTGCTCGACTTCCTCCTTCTCCTATTCATATTTTCTTTACTAAAACACCCACTCGAAAACGATGCCTCTTTCCAAGGGTTTTATTTTGAAAATTTTGTTGTAGGGTAAAACCCAAAATAGTTTTATCATCGAAATCCGTAATTTCCAAAGAGGGAAGATGCTAAGCATCTTAGCCTCGATCTAAAGAGTAATGATGCGTCTCAACAAGGGAAAGTGTCCTTGTGGACACTCCATCATAACTTGGAGGAGCCAAACTAATCGCATACTTCATTTTAAACAAACCATGCTAGTACAATGCATTTCATAAACATGATACAAAACAATTGATAAATAGAGTAGGACAATATAGGAGTTCAGCATTGGCGGCTTGACTGTGACCAGCGAGATGTCCCTAACTTCTGTAGAAAACCATAATACCACTAATAATAATATAATAATGAGCTGCTTCCTTCTTCGCGATGTCACACAATCGCCACTATCGCTGTTATCGAGCAAACATGCAAATAAAAAATAGCACATTAACACAAGGCATACAAGCATAAATACAAAACAATGAACAATACAGGCTTACAATTCAGTAGGGTTTAGGAAGAATGGAGTTAGAATATTTGAAATGTGTCTTGGAAGCATGTGAAGGAATTTGCAATATGAGTTATAGTCTAGAAACTCCTAATTGAGGGGTTTTGGACCAAAGACATGTTATGTATGATAAAATGGTCTAAAAATGAAACCATCAGATAGGTTTTGATAAAATGAAACAAAAAAAGTGGTTTCACTACTTTATCAATCGCCATTCATTTATAATGAATTTTCAAGTCAATAAAACTCTAGTTTTAGGAAATAGTTCACCATAAACGTTTTGGAGTTCCAAAAATTATTTCCTTAGAGGATTAAGTATGGTTTGATGGACTGATTCACTGGAAGTTGGAATCAAATCCAAATTTTTACCATAATGCCCTCGGTAATATACCAAAGATAGTTCTGTATGGTATTTATCTTTTTAACCAGATTTAATCTATAGGATCTTCTGATATGAATCCAAAGTAAAATGTTAGGTATTTAGAATACCCTTTTGTAGAAATGGGAATCACCCCTTTTAGATTTAGAAAACTACTATGGTGAATTTATTAGTGAAGAAGCTATGCGCATAAATGTTTAATTCACCAAAATGCAAAAAGAGCTCAATAAATATTGGGCTCCTAGGTTTGAAGGATATAGGTTTGAATGTCTACTTGGAGTTGGAATTAGGTCAGTACCTCACATGGATATACCCTACAGGTGCCTTACATTAGTATACCCGGTCCAGCCTAGGGAAGGCCCACGTGAAGACTTGTTGTCCAAGAAGATTTCGGGTGGCCCAAGCCCATTACAAGTTCGACTCCTTGGAGGACACGTCTAGCTATAGATATAATTTCAAAGGGTTGAATCCTAATTTTTTAACCGACTCGAGCTACCCCCGGGCGCTGTCCTATCTATATAAGGGCCAGGAGGGCACGGTGAGAAGGAACAATTCACCTCATACACACACACACATCTCACGCCAGATCGCATCTGGGCACCCCTGTAACCTTCGGTTCCGCCATAATCAAGAACAAACAAGTAGGAGTAGGGTTTTCCCTCCAGGGGCATGAACCTAGGTAAACCTCCTGTCCCTGTGTTGCTTGCCTGTTAACCATATCGCGACTTCCAGCATCCCCATCTTCTCCAAAACACATGTCCATAACCATGGGCATTAACGAGTCGAACCCTCGTCAATTGACACCGTCTATGGGAACTGGGGACGTTGATTGTGATGTCGTAACGGTCCCATCTGGAGCGATCTATGATTCCTCGGCGATGGATAATCACATCCTCTTTGGCGCCTTAGACTTCACTGCCCACGCGAAAATATTTTGAGTCTGTAGGCGACAGAATCGAGATGCTGTTCGGGAGCTTCTGCTTCCATGTGGGGAAGACCGGCACCCTCCTCCTCCTAGAGTGGGTGCCACTTCCATCAATCAGGCCTGCTTCATGGGTCCCACCCATCGACGCCTCGCGCACGACGTCGCTGACAGGCGATTCGGATGACAGCAGCAGCTGCAACTTCGATCTGTGCAACCCCCTTCGGATGAAGGAACCTACGGTTCGGGATCTAAAAGCTGCAGAAGCATCGACCCTCTCCATGAGTGTTACCTGTGTGCCGTCATCCATGGCGGAGAGGTCAACAATGGAGCCGATCCACCACTGGATCACACCCCCAATTCCCCTCCCAACCCTCAGGTCAAGAACAGAGGAAACAAGGTGAACCCGTCAAATAGGGGCGATCGAGGAACTGAAGGCATAAATTGTGCCCACAACGAAATCCACCTCAATGAAGTGGGTTGGGAGATTGCACATGAGGCCATACGGGGAAATCACATCTTACCTGTTGATGCCTTGATACATCGTAAACGTATCTATAATTTTTGATGTTCCATGCTTGTTTAGTATCAACTTTTCTATGCTTCGTCTACACTTTGAGGTATTTTTATACATTTTCTGGGACAATCTATTAAAAAGATGCCGCAGTGCCAGATGCATGTTATCTGTTGTTTTATGTTTTAGAAAATCTAGCAAGGAAATATTGTCGGAATTGTACAGGACAAAAGCCAAAGTCAATATTTTACCGAAGAGAACACAAAGTCTGGGGGCGCCAACACTAGGTGTGGGCACCTTGGGCGGCCCCCTACCTCAACTCTTCGCCTATAAAGTCACCCTAATGCAGAAAACCTAAGCACCCGATCAGATCTCCACGAAACAGTCTGTAGCCTCCGCCACCATCGTCCCTAGATCGGGGGATCTGAAGCTCTTCCCGGCACCCTGCCAGAGGGGAGAGATCATCCCGGAGGCCTTCTTCATCACCATGATAGCCTCTGGTATGATGCGTGAGTAGTTCACCCTTGGACTATGGGTCCATACAGTTGCTAGATGGTTATTTATTTTCCTTTTTGCTACCATGTTTAGATCTTGTGAGCTCCGTTCATGATCAAGATCATCTATTTGTAATCATACATGTTGTGTTTGCGGGGATCCGCTGGATATTGACATACTATGTCAGATTGATTATGGATTCTACCATGTCAGATTGATTATTTATTCTATCATGCATGTGTTGTCTATGATCTTGCATGCACTCCGTTGCTAGTAGCTATCTTGGCCAATTAGATACTTGTGACTCCAAGAGGGGGTATTTATGCTCAATAGTAGGTTCATGCCTCTAGTAATCTGGGGAAGTGATAGAAATCTCTAAGGTTGTAGATGTGTTGTTGCCACTAGGGAGAAAACAACAATCTTGTGTTCATGGAACAATTGTATTGTTTACTTTAAACACATTGCTTAATTCAATTATCCGTTTCTTGCAACTTAATACTGGAAGGGGTTCAGATGATAACCAGAAGGTAGATTATTAGTCATAGATGCAGTTGGATTACGATATATGTATATTGTTGTAATGTACAATCAAATCTCATAGGAGTCATGATGTCTATTATGTGCATTCTTATGCTTTCTCAACCTGTCAATAGACCCGTTGTAATTTCTTCACCCAGCATGTTATCTAACTTAAGGAGAACACCTCTAGTGAACTGTGGCCCCAGTCCAATCTTTACCATTGATACATCATCTACTATTACTGTTTACTTTCTACAACCAACTATTACCGTCCACACTATACATTTAATCCTTTCTTTTTAGCAAACTAGTGAGATTTACAAACTCGCTATAAGTTGGGGAAAAGTCTTGAGTTTGTGTTTGCATGATTCCAAGTTGTTAGCAACACCTTGGAGTTCTTTCCTTGCTCCTACTGGTTCGATAACTTTGGTTTCATAACTGAGGGAAGACTTGTTGTGCTCATCACACCTTGCTCTTGGGGTCTCCCGAAGAGGCTCTACCGTCAAACGAGCCGCATCAAGATTTTCTGGCGCCGTTGCGGGGGAGTTAAGGACAGGTTCACAAGGGGAGTCTTTCACAACCATTATCTTTATTTTGTTTTTGTTTTGCTTAGTTTCTCTTGCTTTATTTTTCTTGTTTCTTTCTTTCAAAATTACACAAAAGAATAGTTTCGTTTGGTTTGATTTTTCATATAAGAAACACACAAAAAATTAGTTCCTACTCTAGTTTCTACTGCTATTGGCTTGCTCCACGTTTGCAAAAATGAATACTGCTGAGAACACCAAGTTGTGTGACTTCACTAGCACAGACAACAATGATTTCCTTTGCACACCTATTGCTCCACCTGCTCCTGATACTAGCTTTTATGAAATTAAACCTGCTTGTTTAAATCTTGTTATGAAAGAGCAATTTTCTGGTGCTAGTTCTGATGATGCTACTTCTCACCTTAATAACTTTGATAACTTTGTGACATGCAAAAATATAGGGATGTAGATGGACATATTATTAAGCTCAAATTGTTTCCTTTCCTAGAAATAGTATTGATTCTTGGATTAAATGCAAAGATGCTTTTATTGGAAAATATTATTCTCCTGCTAAGATTATATCTATGAGAAGTGAAATAATGAAATTTAGAAAATTTGATAATGAACATGTTGCTCAAGCTTGGGAAAGAATGAAAACTTTGGTAAAGAATTGTCCCATTCATGGACTGATTGCTTGGATGATTATCCAAACTTTTTATGCAGGACTAAATTTTCTTCAAGAAGTCTATTGGATTCTACTACTGGAGGTACCTTTATGACCATTACTTTGGGTGTTGCAATAAAGCTCCTTGATAATATGATGGTTAATTATTCTGAATGGCACACTGAGAGAGCTCCACAAGGTAAGAAGGTAAATTTTGTTGAAGAAACCTCCTCCTTGAGTGATAAAATTGATGTTATGATGTCTATGCTTGTTAATGCAAAAGCTCATAATGATCCAAATAATTTTCCTTTAGCCTCATTGGTTGCTCAATAAGAGCAAGTTGATGTGAACTTTATTAGAAATAACAATTTTAGCAACAATTCCTATAGGAATAATTTTAGTCATAATAATTATAGGCCATATCCTCCCAATAATGATAATGCTGATGGAAATTCCTACAACAACAATAAAAGTGCTCCCTCTAAACTAGAAGTCATGCTTAAAGACTTTATTAGTAAACAAACTACTTTCAACAAGACTGCGGAGGAAAATCTTTTGAATGTTGAGAAAATATTTCATCTTTGTTTTAAACACAATCCTCTTTGATTAATAAAATGGATGCTAAATCAGAAACCATGGAAAATACCTTTGCTGCTGCTCATGCCATAAAAGTTACAACTAATGAAAATGTTAGATTGTTAGCTAAATTGCATGCTAAGTGGGAAAGAGAAGATGAAATTGCTAGAAACAATACTATTTGTACTATTACTACCACCAATGCTAATGCTAGCAAACCACAAGAAGTCCCCATTCCTTCTACAACAATGCCTAAACCCAATAAGAATGTTGCAGTTTTTCGAACTATGGGAAACAATAAGTCTACTACCTGTGATGCTAAGTTTGATTTTAATCTTGATGGTTGCAATATATCTGAAGTGATTATGTTCTGACAAAATCTTGCTAGAAGTCCTAATGTTAGTTCTATGAATAAGGATTTTACAAAACACATTACAGATGCCCTCATTAAAATTAATGAAGAAAAATCGACACATAAAGCTTCTATTCCTAGGAAATTAGAAGATGGTTAGGAACCCATCATTAATATGCAAGTGAATGACTTTGATCTCAAATCTTTATGTGACCTTGGTTCTAGTGTCTCTATTATGCCTAGAAAGATTTATGAAATGCTTGAGTGGCCACCTTCGGAAAATTTCTATTTAGATATTCCCCTTGATGATAATGCTAAAAAGAAAATTATGGGGAGTGTTAATGATGTTCTTATTATGGTTAACATTGCTTATGTCCCTGTTGATTTCTATGTTTTGGATGTTGAATGAAATGATTCTCGTTCTATTACTTTGGGAAGACCTTTTCTTAGAACAGTTGGTGCCATTATTGATATGAAAGAAGGCACCATTAAATATCAATTCCCATTCAAGAAAGATATAGACACTTCCCTATAAGGAGATATAAGTTACCTTTTTCTCCTCCTTTTAAAGAAACATTTGATGTTAATGCTTCATCATTTGAAAATACTTGATTCTTGCTTCTTCTGCCTAACTTAAATGCGTTAAAAAAATACTTCTTGGAAGATAACCCAATAGTTTTATTGAGTCTTGGAAGTTATTACTTCTGTAATAACCTCTACTTATCATTTTTGTGTGGTTCTTGTGCCAAGAATAACCGCTAATGAGAGATAAGTAAGATATAGGGAAGTTGTTGTCCCAAAAAGAGATTTTTGTTATTCACTGTAAATATTCGTGAAAAATCTCTGTATGTCAGATTGAGATGTCATTTTCTGAGTAAATGCCCCAGGTTGTTATATAACTTTCATTAGTTCAACACTTTTCTATTTGAGGAACATAAGGTCTTCAAAAAAATCAGTTTTTACCTGCTGGTCTGTTTTGACAGATTTCTGCCATTATTTGCATTTTCCTCTTTATCAATTTCTTTTTGAGTTCTTCTTGATCACTAAATATTTTTAAAGGAATTGCCACAGTATCTTGTGTTTTAATGAAGGTTTTACTTGTGTTGAAACTAAACTCAAAGGCCTTTTATTTTGAATGCACTAATGTGGCTAATGAAGATTGTGTGAAGTTTTGTATGAAGGACATTTTCAAGTGTATGGGAAGAATGATGTGATGAGATGAAGAATGGACAAACTATTAAGCTTAGGGATGCCACCCCATGTCACCCCAAGAAATATTCAAGAGTTACAAGCGTCAAAGCTTGGGGATGCCCAAGGCATCCCCTTCTTCATCAATAAAACTCTCAGGTCTCTTTCTAGACACTTCGTTTTTTATTGTTTAATGCACTGTTGTGTTGTTCTTGGAGCGTCTTAGTTTTCGTTTCTCGTTTTTGTTTGTTTAGTTTTCTTGAATAAATTAGTTGGACCCCCGCTTTCGCTTTGTTATTTCAAATAAGTTGATTGGTGTTGGAAAAGAGTAGAAAGTTTCATGCTTATAGTTGTACAAAAGGGAGCTTGTTTTGACTTTGGCTTAGACTTTATCATGTCATGATAGATGTTTCTTTGACCTTATGCTTAGTGATTATTGTTGTAGCATGACTTGTTCCAAACAATTGAGATTTATTAATGTGCCTTGAAAGAATCATGCATTGTTTTAGCATACAAAAACACAATATTTTGGTATTATCCTTTGATGCTTTGTTTGGGTTGACTTGGCACATTCTTACACCATGTTATGACTATGAACCAGTCACCTTAGCCTCTATGATCATTTATTTCTTGACTTGTGATACCACTTTATGCTTTAGTTGATAATGTTTTGTCGCTATGCATGATTATGGCCATTATTGCTCTCTTAGTTGGTCGCTCCCAGTCTTTTGCTAGCCTCCACTTGTATTGAGTAAGCTCTACTCATGCATCCAACTCCCAAGAAACCAAGTTATTCCAAAGAGTCCACACTAAATTCCTATGCATGGTGTGTTACACCATTCCAAGTATATTCTTGTTTTATATATCTTCCAAATTAAACTTGTTATGAGAAAATTAGTGATTAAAGTTCTCACAAACTTGATGGCACACTTTATTTTTCTTGCCCCTAATAAACTTGAACCATTGTGTCATCTATGTTGTATACGATTGCACTTATAAGTTGGTAATTAGCAGAACCATGCTGTCATGGGGAACGCTTTCAAGACCTGTACATATTACCTAGTTGATATCATGATCTTTTCTTTATGGATGTCGGCAATGTGAAATAAAAGGGGAGCTTGTAAGTTCATGGAGTATTATATATGTGTGAGAGAAACGCCTAGGCCGCTAGCCTAAGCCATGCCTAATCATGGTGGAAACTTGCAGCATCACCATAGTGAGCAATCCATGAAGCACCCTCAGAAAAATATGAAAAAAAAGAGAGAAAAAAATTATATGCACCATGCTCATGGTAAAAGGATCGCTGAGATGATCACTGTATGTTGCCTTGTCATTTTGATATAGGATAGCTCCTGTGTCATGGGTCAAGGGGTACCTCGTTGGCGGTTCTCTATGATACACATATACTTACAATGACAAGAACTTGCTTGTGACTAAAGTTGAGTAGCATGAGGAACGACCCTCGTACTCAAGGGACATGAGATTGCCAACTTATGATTTGTCAAGCATATAGTCCATATTTGTTTCACTTTAACCTTAATAATTTCAAGATGCTTATGATAGGGGCAATGAGAGCTGAAAGCTAATAAGTACCATAATTTTTGGAAGCTCTTTATGAAACTTGAAATCCCTGCTTCCGTGTGAAGGGCTTATCTTCCTACTTTTATATTGAGTCTCCACCTTCTTTCTTTATGCACCAATTAAGAGATCATAGTTGTCATTCTTAGTTCTATGTGCATTGTCCCAAAACTTATTGTTTGATTCATAATGTTGATATTGCTTGTTCTTGAACTATTTGTATATAGTCACCCTTTGGAACTTTGAAGGTGTCCTATGCATTTATGTTTTGCTACTCCATGAGGGACAAGCTGAATACCACTATGTTGTGTTTTCTTTATGTGAATCAAACAAACGTCTCTTAATGCATTGTTATTCATGATACTTTTTTGTATGTTTTCATGTTGCAACATAGTTGCTATGCCTTATTGTTAGAATTACATCTTTCATCCTCATGTTTAGAGTACTTTGATCCCAGCTTTCAATGCTTTGCAAATGGTTTGATAAAGATTCTGATGGTGCATGTCACCTTAAAAAAAATTCTTTTTATCACTTACCTACTCGAGGACGAGCAGGAGTTAAGCTTGGGGATACTTGATACATCGTAAATGTATCTATAATTTTTGATGTTCCATGCTTGTTTAGTATCAACTTTGCTATGCTTTGTCTACACTATGAGGTATTTTTATACATTTTCTAGGACTAACCTATTAACAAGATGCTGCAGCGCCACTTGCCTGTTTTCTGCTGTTTTTGGTTTCAGAAAAGATAGTAAGAAAATATTCTTGTAATTGGACGGGACAAAAGCCAAAGTCAATATTTTACCTAAGAGAACACAAAGTCTGGAGGGGAGATGAAGTGGGGCCACGAGGCCGCCACACCCTAGCGCGGCGCGGCCTGGGGGCGTGCAAACCCTAGGTGTGGGTGCCTCGGGCGGCCCCCTTCCTTTCCTCTTCGCCTATAATGTCACCCCGATGCAGAAACCCTAAGAACCCTATCAGATCTCCATGAAATAGTTTGTATCCACCGCAACCATCGTCCCTAGATGGGGGGGATCTAAAGCTCTTCCCGGCACCCTGCCGGAGGGGAGAGATCATCCTGGAGGCCTTCTTCATCACCATGCCAACCTCCGGTATGATGCGTGAGTAGCAAGATGGTTGTTTCTCCTCCTTTGTGTTATCATGTTTAGATCTTGTGAGCTTCGTTCATGATCAAGATCATCTATTTTTAATCATACATGTTGTGTTTGCGGGGTTTCCATGGATATTTAGATACTATGTCAGATTGATTATTGATTCTATCAGGGCATATTGATTATTGATTCTATCATGTCTGTGTTGTTTGTGATCTTGCATGCTCTCTGTTGCTAATAGCTATCTTGGCCAAGTAGATGCTTGTGACTCCAAGAGGGAGTATTTATGCTTGATAGTAGGTTCATGCCTCTAGTAATCTGGGGAAGTGATATAAATCTCTAAGGTTGTAGAAGTGTTGTTGCTACTAGGGAGAAAACAACAATCTTTTATTCATGGAACAACTGTATTGTTTACTTTACACACATTTCTTAATGCAGTTATCCGTTTCTTGCAACTTAATACTGCAAGGGGTTCAGATGATAACCTGAAGGTGGATTATTAGTCATAGATGCAGTTGGATTACGGTCTATGTATATGTTGTAATGCCCAATCAAATCTCATAGGAGTCATGATGTCTAGTATTTGCATTGTTATGCTTTCTCAACCTGTCAATAGCCTCGTTGTAATTTGTTCACCCAGCATGTTATCTATCTTAAGGAGAACACCTCTAGTGAACTTTGGACCCCAGTCCAATCTTTACCATTCATACATCATCTATTGTTACCGTTTACTTTCTACAAGAAACTATTACCTTCCACACTATATGTTTAATCCTTTGTTTTCAGCAAACTAGTGAGATTGACAACCTCACTGTAAGTTGGGGAAATGTCTTGTAGTTTGTGTTGTGCAGGATTCCAAGTTGTTACCAACACCTTAGAGTTGTTTCCTTGCTCCTACTTGTTCGATAACTTTAGTTTCATAACTGAGGGAAGACTTGCTATTGTGCTCATCACACCTTGATCTTGGGGTCTCCCAACGAAGCTCTACAGTCAACCGAGCCGTATCACGCCTCCCGCGACATGTTGATGGCCTATCATTGGCTCCTCATCGAGGAACACAATCGACAGGTCAATCTATAAGGCGACCTCAAAAAATGCAAGAGGGCAGCTGACGAATCAAGCATGCGGCAAGCTGCACTCTCCGTCACTGGCAGCACCTCTTCACACGGTAAAGACGCCCGCAAGTACCGCTCTCGCCTGGAGCGCATGGAACCCACCGCACGTTGCAAGGTCACCAAGGCACTCGACACATCCTTCATGACGATGGACTATCAAGGGAACATCATGCCGAAAATGCCGCAGGCTGCGATCATGGCGGCCACCACCTATCTCGCGTGCAACCCGCCACCAGCGGGAGACCCGAAAAAAACAATCCATAAGTCTGCACTTACAGGCCTCGGACTCGTCGGAGCTGCACTCCACGACGAAACACCCGCAAAGCCGAAGAAAATGCCACGGTGAGGTTCACTCGAAACCACACACCCTCATCCGAGGAAGAAGAGCATGACCTACCTCAACACCGTCGGAGCCCACGACGCCGTAGGAGCAACTATGATGCTCGTAGTGAGCTCACACAGCGCAAGACCAACAAATCGCGTGCTCAACTGAGTCCGAAGAGGACGAATGAGAGTTGTGCGAGGCCAGATGCTTTGGCAGGTCCGTTTAGCAATCACGGATGCCGAAGAACTTCAAGATCCCTTCAGACAACCTGAAGTTTGATTGTGCGAAGGAGCCAAATACCTGGCTCGACGATCATCTGTCGTTGGTCAAGCTCCACTACAGGAACAAAAACACCGCCCTGCAATGCCTCCATTTGCAGCTGATAGGCGCAGCCAGGGTCTGGCTAAGCAGCCTCCCCTCCAGCACCATTCGAAGCTGGGACGAGCTGGCGAACAGATTCTTCCACAACTTCAAAGGAACTAGTAAGAGGCCAGCCTCAATTGAAGAGTTGCGGGCCTACACCCAACGGACCAACGAGTCCATCCACTCATACATCCTTCGCTGGTCTGCCATCAAGAACACCACCGCGAACATCTCTGGGGAGAGGGCAATCGATGCCTTCAAGGACGGCGTCAGGCGCCGTGAATTTAAGGAGGAGCTCGGGCGCATCAAGCCCAAAACCCTCGATCACCTAATGGATATCGTCAACCGTTGGGAAGATGGCGAGGATGCCGTAAACCTAACACATTCGGATGACAAAGACGACTTCGGCCGCAGGCGCGATCGCCGTGGAAAGAGAAGACCGCGCGTCTACGACGATCGTGAGGGAGTCGACATGGTTGCAGCTGGCTATGCTGATCGCCGCGACGAGGGAAACCGCAACAGCGGGTACCACAAGGGTGGGCGACCCACCCAAACATGGCAACATCGCAACCGCGACAACAACCATCAGCATACGACAAGCTATTAGGTCCCTGCACCATCCACTTCTACATCGACAAGCAAGATGGTAAGAAGAAGGCCAACTACATGCTCAAGTACTACCGAGAGTTCCAGAAACTCAGCGAGGGCCTCACCCAGATGCGATACCAGGCGGTGATACCAGGATTCGCACCGACTACAGGAGCCGTAGCTCATGGGGCTACACCACCACCACCAGGAGGACCCTCGCAACCTGCGGCTGCACCAGCGCAGAATAATGGTGCGAACGGATACCCTCCACCAATATGGTCTATGATGATACAGAAGGGGCGCCCAACCAATATTGGGCAGCAGAAGATCACCCGCCAAGTCAACTTGGCCGTGACCTCCCCACCATCCATACCTGAGTACCTCAGCGGCTCACCCGCGCCAGATACCTCGCCCAGGTCACTCTGTCCTGGTGCTCGAGTCCCATATCGGAAGATTCGAGATGAGCCACGTCTTCATGGACGACGGCAGAGGCATCAACCTGATATTCGCCAGCACACTCGCAGCCATGCAGATCCCGCTATGCATCCTAGAGCCGTTAGACACAACATTCCAAAGCATCGTCCCAGGGAAGGGCATAAACCCCCTAGGCAAGATATGGCTCGATGTCATCTTTTGAAAGCCCGAAAACTTCTGGCGTGAGCGTCTAGCGTTCGAACTGGTGGACTGGACCTCACAGTACCACGCCATCCTCGGGCATGTGGCATTCGCAAGATTCCTAGCAATACCACAATACGCATACCTTCTACTGAAGATGCCAGGACCTAGGGGCGTCATCACCGTCCCAGGAAGCTTCACTAGGTCGTACTACTGCGACAGAGACTTCAACAAAATCTCTCAGTCGTTCGGCATGCAAGAGGATCTCACAAGGCGTAAAGAGGTCATAGATAATGGGGCACCCCCAGTCACCAGGAAAAACGCAAGCGATATGTCGTTCGACTCCAAAGTCAACACTAAGAAGGTGCAGGTCCACCCAACGGACGCCTCCAAGGCGGTGTTGATCGCCAACGACTTAAGCCTCGCATAGGAAAGCACGCTCGTCAAATTCCTCCGTGAGCGTTGGGAAATTTTTGTCTGGTATCCTACGGACATGCCAGGAGTTCCTAGGGAATTCACCGAGCATGCACTCAATGTGTTTCCAGATGCGAAACCAGTCAAGCAGTCGATGCATCGACTGTCCGAGCCAAGATCTGAAGCCATTGGCATCAAAGTCAACAGACTCCTTGATGACAACTTCATCAGGGATATCAAGGAAAGCGAGTGGCTAGCCAACCCCGTCCTAGTCCCCAAGAAGAACGCAGACATATTGCAAATGTGTGTGGACTTCACATCGCTTAACAAGCATTGTCCCAAGGACCACTTTCCTCTCCCACGGATCGATCAAATCATTGACTCCACTGCGTGATGCGAGAAACTCTCCTTCCTCGATGCCTACTTAGGCTACAATCAAATTAGGCTGAAGGCCGAAGATCGGGAGAAAACAGCATTCATCACGCCATTCGGGGTGTTCTGCTACAACATAATGCCTTTTAGGCTGAAGAACGTAGGCGCTACTTACCGGAGATGCATGTAGGCATGTCTGAAGGAACATATTGGTCACAATATTCAGGTCTATGTCGAAGACATAGTGATCAAGACCAGGGAGGCCAGGACGCCCATCGACAACCTCCATGAAATATTCGACAACCTTGATCGCTACAAGATCAAGCTAAACCCAGACAAGTGCACTTTTGGCGTCCCGTCTGGCCAATTACTCGGGTACTTATCTCTAAGCGTGGCATTGAGGCAAACCCGAAGAAAATTATGGTTATACTAGCCATGGAGAAGCCCAAGAACCTCAAGGGAGTCCAGCGGCTCGCTGGGCGAATCACGGCGTTCAACAGATTCATCACTCGCATGGGCGAGAAGGCCCTCCCTTTTTATCAGCTACTACGCAAGTCTGACAAATTCGAGTGGATGGCCTAAGGAGATGACATATTTGAGGACCTCAAATGCCTGCTCTCCACATCACCTATCCTGGTTACGCCAAAGGAGATGGATCCTTTGCTGCTATGCATAGAAGCCACGCATCAGGTGGTCAGCACCGCACTCGTGGTCGAACGACCCGAAGATCGCAAGACCCATGGGGTCCAACGCCCAATCTACTACCTCAGCGAGGTACTAACCTCGACAAAGCAAAGGTACCCCCACTACCAGAAGCTTCCCTATGGCGAATTCATGACAACGCTTTGATTGAGCCACTACTTTTAGGAGCACCAGATCATGGTCATCAATGACTCCTCGCAGTCGAACATCCTAAACAACCCCGAAGCCATGGGGCGAGTAGCCCTGTGGGGCATCGAGTTGTTTCCTCTAGACATCATCTACGAGCAGCACACCACCATCAAGTCTCAGGTCCTCCCTGATTTCCTTGTACACTAGATGGAACTCTAGCTGCCGGATACCCCGAACATGTCATAGTCCTGGACAATGCACTTCGATGTTTCCAAGCGCGAGGCTAGAGAAGGATCCAGCATCATACTGATGTCCCCTCAAGGGTACACGATGAGGTATGTCCTTTGTATGAAATTTCGCGCATCCAACAACGAGGCCCAATAAAAGGCACTCATACACGGCATGAGGATGGCCAAGGTGTGCGGCGCCACACGCCTCGTCATCTACGGCGACTCCAACCTTGTCGTCTAGCAGATGATGAACGAGTGTGATGCCCATAGCTCTAACATGATCGCATACCGTGTGCTCTATAACTCACTCAAAGGAGACTTCGACGGCTATGAACTTCGGCATGTTGGTAGAGAAAGCAACAAAGAGACCGACAATCTCGCCAACATCGGCTCCACATGCACCCCAGTGCAACCAAGTGTGTTCCTCAAACAAATATGCGTACCCTCCATTAAGCAAATATGCGTACCCTCCATCAGAAATACATACTTGCCTTTATAGACAAGGATTTTGAGAAATGGGTGAGTAAAGGAAAAGAAATAATTTTAATAATCCAAATAATTGGGAGAATTATTTGGGGATGCTTATATCCCAGGTATATGATGTACACTTGGTGTAGGCATCAAGGTCAACCTTGGTTTTGGAGAAAGGTGGTGCAAAGGGTGGAAACTAGATTCTTGGAGGATCTAGGCCTTTGTTATTCTGATGCCACATAAATAGGGACGGACTAGGGCGCTCAGAGCTCACCTT
Organism: Avena sativa; assembly: GCA_916181665.1. Taxonomy (NCBI): domain Eukaryota; kingdom Viridiplantae; phylum Streptophyta; class Magnoliopsida; order Poales; family Poaceae; genus Avena; species Avena sativa. The sequence goes on along the minus strand of OV702293.1, from coordinate 87,373,263 downwards.
CGTACAAGGGTTATATGGGTGGATAGACCATGTCATGTAGATGATCATGGGAGCAATAGTTGGGCTTGTTTGGATTTTAGGTGGTTTTGAAGTGACAACAAACTTTATTGAAAATAAGACTGCCATAACAGACACATCAATTAGCCTCCTAAACCATGTGGGTTTAAGAAGCACAAGGCTCTAATGGAAACAAGTGAAGTGGGAGTTGATAGTCCATGGTTAGTAGATCATAACCATGCAAAGAGTTGGTGAAGGGGAGGTGGAATATAGATATGGGCTTTTGCCAAAGTAGGCAAGATGATAAGGTTTGCAGAAAAGATTATTATCTTGACTACAAAACCATCAGGGATGAGTGGGAATTAGAATGTCTTAGCCAAGGGAAAGAGTGAGATTTGGTAGTACTAAATATGTACTACAAGATGGTTCAAGTGCATTCTCAATAATGCACCTAGGTTGGAGGAGGTAGAGCTCCAAAGAGTGAATCTAGATAAGAGATCCAGACAGCCATTTTGGCAGATTTGGTGATCTTGACTAGTGTTCAAGAGGGAAACAATTGAGAGGGTGGAATTCCTTCCCTCAAGTGGTTGATGTGGAGGTATACATTGAAGAGAGGGGGTCCAAACTTGGATTGGGTCTCTACTGAGTTGGAAACCATCCAGAGGATTTATCCTTGGATTGAGATAAGCATGAGATGAGATGATCACTTGAGTGGCTTAGGATAGATCCAGACTTGGATACTTGCTAGGGCCTGATGATCACAAGCCTGGATTGGGTCCTAATGGATGAGCTACTAGATTAGCTCACTCTAGTTCCTAAGCAAACAAGGCAAACAGCAGATCAAGGCAATTTATCAGATAGTAGATCAAGGAAATTCATCAACCAGCAAATCAAGGCAATTCATCATATTACTTATCCAACTAGTACTAAGGTTACCATCAAGCCTAGCTTGAGGTAAGGATGGGTAGGTTGAAAGGGGTTTTGCTTGAAGTAAGATAAGTACCATCTTGGTATCTCTACCAAGATGGAGATGAAAAGGTTTTAATAATGTTTTGGGGAAAACCTAGGGATAAGAGTAGTTCAAGGTTCTGTCTTGAAAACATAAGGAGAGTATATACATGTCTCCATAGTTTTGGAAATAGAAGCTATTAAAGTATTTGGTTGTGTTAAAGTCATCTTGGCTCAGGTTTTTGAAATTCCAGAATATTTGAGAATATGAAGGATCAGCCAAGACATCTCTTTTGTAAAATAGTTTTTGTAAACTAGTGTTGAGGTGAGGGGTACACAACTAATACATAAACAGTTGCTTGAACACAAGAAAACAAGTAAGCACACATTGCAAGAAAAAGTTTTTGTTCCCCCTGATTTTTGCCTTTTGGACATTGAATCAGGGTTGCTGAAATTGGGATGTTACATCCGTGGCTTGAAGCAGCAACTTTCCTGGCGGAGCTCGAGCCCGCCGCGGCGGAGGAGCTTCTCTTAGTATTGACCATCGAGGAGCGGAGAGCACGGCGGTGTGAGCAAAGGAAGGAGGAGGGGAAGACACAAAGAATGTCCAGTGCGTAGGAGCTCAAAAAATGGCAGCAATGGTGGAAAACAGAGGAAAGTGGTGAAGGGGTAAACTTCTCTGTTTTCCCCACGGTATAAAAAGGGAGAGGATGATGAAGTGGAACCGTCGATGCAGAATCCCTAACGCGTGCCAAGATCTTACTTTCCACATGTCAACACCAGCCTGAACCTTCGCAAGCACACCATCCACTACGCATGGAAATTGAGGAGACGCCATAATTTTAGCCACGATTATGCGTGACTAGTCAAATTCAAGTCAGGCGGTGGGACCCATGATTGTCCCGTTGCATCGTCTCTGTTGCCGCAGACATTTGAGCTCACCAATCGTCATCAATGACGTCATCAAAGCAAAGAAAGCAATGGCTCGAAGATTTTGACTGAATATAAAGTACTTACTCGAGTCTACGACTCAACCAACTACTTGGGGGCTACTCCTATCAGGAGCGCTGGATGTGCACCTAAGAAACTACAATGGTAACATCAACTCAAAAAGATCTTCGAGTTCGACGTTGAGTCTGCGACTCCACTACAGACTCGGGGGCTACTCCCATAGGGAGCGCTGATCGCGCATTCAAAAAAATGCGTCTTTTGGACAGATAATTGAAACAAACGCAAATGACTGAACTAAAGTCTCCGCTCGAGTCTACGACTCGAACGGACGCTCGGGGATACTCCCATAGGGAGCGCTGGTCGTGCATCCTATGAACTATTCGAGTGAGATCCTTTGGATCAAGTACGATAAAAATCATTTTGGCAACTTTTCCCAAATTAACGCTAAGTGAAAAATAGTCTCCTTGGTCACCCGAAACACCTCCGTGGTGATAAAACTTCGGATGTTGTGTCTACGACATAAAGATAAGCCCTACATATATCATCTGATGGACTGGTAATGCACCAGACTGCGCTCTGCCAGTAAACTCCCGTGTCAATAGGCACGATGAAAATCCTGATGGACGCAGTGGGTATATCACTTGAAAATCACTGGTATTCGACCCCTATAAGACCTCAACGGCCTAAGTCAAATTACACCAACATTTGTTCTGGATTCGAGTCTAGGGACTCAAGTCTGAAGAAGATCGTGTTGTTTTGTCCTATGATAGTTAACTGGACCTGATCCTCGGGTGAGTCAGGCAGACGTATCAATAATCCCTATGAACTAACGTGCTTATTCGTAAAGACAAGTTCGAGTGAGAAGCACCCGAAATATTATAGAGTCTCTAGTCGAATCTACGATTCGACTAAACACTCAGGGGTTACTCACATGGATATACCCTACAAGTGCCTGACATTAGTATACCCGGTCCAGCCCAGGGAAGGCCCACATGAAGACTTGCTGTCAAAGAATATTTCGGGTGGCCCAAGCCCATTACAAGTTCGAATCTTTGGAGGACACGTCTAGTTGTAGATAAAATTTCAAAGGGTTCAACCCTAATTTTGTAACGGACTCGACCTACCCCCGGGACCTAGCCTATCTATATAATGGCTAGGAGGGCACGACGAGAAGGGACAACTCACCTCATACACACACCTCACGCCAGATCGTATCTATGCACCCCTGTAACCTCCGGTTCCACCGTAATCATGAACAGGCAAGCAGGAGTATGGTTTTCCCTCCGGGGGCCTGAACTGGGTAATCCTTGTGTCCCTGTGTTGCTTGCCTGTTAACCATCTCGCGACTTCCAGTATCCCCATCTTCTCAAAAACCCAAGGGCCAGAGTAGCCAGATCCGGAGCGGGCCAGCCCATCTTGGTGCCACATCACGTGGGGTCGACGCGTTTCAAACGGCCAGGGCTTGGCCCCCTGTCAGCAAGGGGTATGGGTGGACGTGCGCCGTCCGATTAAGATGGGATGGACGGCCCTGGGTCATCGTCTCCGCTGCAACGTGAAGGATGGAGAGGAAACCCTAGCTTCCGCCGGAGATGGATGGGGAGATCACCAGGGGACGTGATGGCGGCTGGGTTGGTCCAGGGAGGTGCGGAGGTTGGCGACAAGTCCGTAGAGGGGCCGTGAGGCAAGGTTGGACGCCGGGACCTTGCTTCCGGGAAGACGGCCATGTGGCGCCCTCAGGATCTTGTCGGAACACTTCCTCAGGAGTTTGCATGTCGATAAGAAGGAAAGGTTTAGGTAGAACTAGTCTAGAGGAAGGCATACAAGCATAAATAAGGAGTGGGGGAGGTCGAGTGGCCGTGCAAACCTTCTCTCAAGTTCAAACCCGAGAGGGTTTCTTCTGCTCCTCCGGAGCAGTAGGGGGAGGGAGGTGCTGGGACATTGTAGGAGGGGAGTACAGAGGTAGGGGAGTGTTATGGCAGCAGGGGAGGGGTTCAGGGTGGTTGGAGACGAGAAATAGCTCGTGAGCTCTAAAATAGCCCAGAAATCTTGCTTTCTCTTTCTATGGCCGGTATAGAGGAGAAGAGGGGGATGGGAGCTCGAGGGAGCTGAGTGATAGTGAGAGGGGGAATGAGGGGTAGGGGTATAGGGTTGAGGGCCTCAAGCCCCTTTTATTGTGAGAGAAATATCTATGGGTGGAAATGTCCATTTTGGAAATGGGAGTGGGGTAGGGTTTGCTTGGGCTGCTGCCAGGTGGAAGCGATGAGGAGTATGTGGTGGCCTAGGTCGAGTGGGGGCAGGGAGAGGATGGGGTGGTTGCTGCAAGTAAATAAATGAGCAATATATGGGCATCTCTCTCCCTCTCTCCAAGCATAAGGGACAAAGGAGGGAGGTGCTACATCGTTGCTACAGTGGTGGTCGAACAGGTTGTGTCCTGGTGCTGAGGAAAAGTGGTGGACAAGTTTTGTGGAGGGTTGAAGGGTTTTAGCTAATGGTTTTGCAAGATGGTTAGCTTTGGAAATGATAATGATCATGAAGCAAAGTCAGGTAATTTGTTAATGTCAAGATGGGTTAGTGATGCTGATAGATGGTTGAGGTCAAGATACACCTGAGGGCATTATTTAAGAATTTTCAGAATATTTTATATCCCCATTTGGTCTATTATTTAAATATTGCAGAAACTATTTTATTGAATTCATATGAAAGATTTGAATTGGAAAACTTGATATTTTGGTGTGAGATGGTCCTAATTACCATATCACACATTGCGGAATTTTCTTGGAATTATTTGTTGTTTCTTACATTTAAGAAAAAGGGCAATAAGAAATAATAAAGCATCTCAAAAATATGTAATTATGAGTTGGGAAGATGTAATATTATATATAGGCATCAGAGCTTCCTTAAGTTGTCAAATTAGTTTGGATAAAAACAAAAGTGCCTTTTTGGAAAAGGTTGTTGAGGATTTTTCATAAATGGAAATTAAATAGTTTTAGGTTCCAAATAATTATGGGAATTATTTGGCAAATGATTATATCTAAGGTGGATGATGTCAACATGAAGTATCCATCATAACCAACCTTGGGTTTTGGAAAACAAGATGGATTTTGGAAGAAGACAAGTGTTATAGGATCCAGGGCATTGATATTTTTATACCACCTAAGCGTGGTTGGATGAGGGAGCTCATCTTGGTAAAAGGGATGGATGGATAGAACAACTCATATAGCTGATCATGATGCCAAGGGTTGGGCTTGGGTGTAATTGAGGTGATCTAGAAGTGAGGGAAAACTTTGTTGAAAATAAGGCTACCATAGTAGATGCGTCATGATGCCCCATAAACCTTGTGGGTTTAAGAAGTAGAAGGCTTAAGTGGAAACAAGGGAAGAGGGGATTGATAGAACATGGATAGAATATCATAACCATGCAAATAGTTGGTCAAGGGGAGGTAGCATAAGGATGTGAGCTTCTGCCAAAATAGGCAAGATGATATGGTTTGAAGAAAAGATTACTTTCTTGACTATAAAACCATCATGGATGAGTGGGTATCAGAATGGTTAGCCAAGGGAAAGAGTGGGATCAAGTAGTACTGATGATGTACTACAAGATATTTCAAGTACATTCTCAAGAATGCGGGGCCCCCACTTACTTGGTCCGGGCCTAAGTGAAAGTGAAGTGGTGGGCCTACCCATCCCAACCCGCGGTATGCTGGGATTCGCAAAGAGCAGCACCTTACGATGTTCATGACCAATCGGATCTTGACATACCACTAGGTACCAGAGGAGATCGCTATGATCGTTACTGTATCCGTATCGAAGAGATGCGACAAAGTGTTCAGATCATTGTGCAATGTCCTAATCAAATGCCTAGTGGCATTATCAAAGCCGACTGTAACACCCTCGGATCGGCCATATGCAAGTTTTAGCGATTCCCGCCAAAACCCGGATAGAAGCGATTCAAAGGTGCCCACCAGACACTTGCGTGTGGGTGGCAAATGAAGTAATATCATTACACAGTAGTCCATGATGGAACCCATAAAACATATATATACAACAACGACTCCATGAGTCAAGAATACAGATATACATTACAAAGATCCAAATTCACCATGAAAATAATACAGCATCCGAGTACGGACAAGATGCAAATGGGGCTTAGAGCCCTGAAGAATAAGAAATGGTGTGCATAACCCTTCCCATCCCAAGCCGAAAGGGTAACACTGCTAAAGACGTTGATCTCAAACCTGCTTAAACAAAAGGGGTGCCGACATATGGCAAAGGAAAAAGGAGAGAGGTCAGTACTGAGGCCAGTACACGACCAGTCTTAGAATTCAGCAGTTCTCTCCTACATAGGTATGGTGGGATTAAGTGGCAGCGAAGAAGGCACTAAACAACCTATAGAGACTCGAAACAACTGTCGGCTATCAGAGAGGGATAAGAAAGACCTATTGGGATCCAACATGATACTAACACCAAACATACACATCCTGGCGTTTCCCCTCGAGACCAAACGCGGAAATCAGACCGTGGAACTCACACCATTGGCAGTTTTATTTATTCCATTATAGTTGCATCAATTACTAGTCAGATGTGGATAGCCTGGGTCATACTGATATAATAAGCAGTGGGTAGTTCTAATTAACCATTCCGTTGTAGTTGCAATACTTTCTAGTCATATACATATATCATGAGACATCCCAATTCCAGCAGATGTTAGTACTTTTATTTAGCCATTCTGTTATAGTGAAGTTGATTACTAGTCATTTCAAAGTCAAATTTATAGCACTACTTTAGTTATAGTTGTCTATGATCGAGATACTTTGCTCCATGTCGTCCATAACCGCAGACATGACTTTTAGAAAGTTTTATCCTACAGGGGGCACAAATAGCAACACACGCACAATCAACCTCGGAAAAACCAAATGAAAACCCAATGAGGCATCACGACAAAGCAATTGCAAGATTCATATAATATTTCAGGGGGCCACCCCCCCTAAGCTACCTTTGACGAAGTTGGCCGGCTCCGATACGGACCCAGAGGTTTGTGTCAATGGCTGTAAACGACTGGAAAACCGAAAGAGTGACTGGGCTTGTCGCTACCGCTAAACATTCCACTTACCTAAACAGTATAGTACTAAACTCTCTCTACTATCAATAGTAGTAAATAAAGTAGTAACATGGCATAAGCATTGCATAAGTACAGGATAGTAATAAAACCCCAAACTACTTTGTGGCCCCAAGAAATAAGATATGACTCAAGCTCTCGCTAAGGGGATCCATGGTACCACATGCGGATAGTGCGAGTATTCAAGGAACGGGTATCAAGTACTCGGGGTCCTACGGGACACAAGTGGGCGGTTCAAAACCAAATCACATCTATTACCCACCAGTGTCTCTGCATTAGTTATAACTATTCCCAGCAATTTAATATAAGCTGTTATTTAAGTCATGATCATCTCCAACATAAAGCATGAGGCATTTCTCCAAAACTATGGTACTTGATGAAAGAACATTTCATAATCCCTAGTGTTTTGTGTGTTAGATAACAATACCAAGGATTATTTCATGTGTGTTAAAGTGATGCAGATCTTAACATTGAAAAGGAGCTTCAATGTGTTTTTTTGGGGGGAGGGGCGGATAATCCGCCACTACCGGATAATCCGACCCTCCCCAATCGACAAACGGCGCCAAGGCGCGTCATGCAATATGGGAGGTGGAATATCTCCCGGATTTTATGGCCAAGGCCGGAGTTTTTGCCCAGGCCGGATAATCCTCCCCTCAAGGGCGTCGAATAGTCTGCCCCCAAGAATTTTGCAAAGGTCGCCACAGCGTGTCAAGCAAAGAGGGGGGTGGAATTTCCCCTGGACTTTCTGTCTCTAGGGAGCATTTTTTCCCCAGGGGCGGATAGTCAGCCCCTTGAGGGGGAGGATAATCCTCCCCCTCGAGGATTTTCACCAAGTCAAGCACGACGCGACCCACTATGTGGGGGTGGATTTACCCCGGACATTCCTGCCCTAGGGCGGATTTTCTCCCCAGGGCAGATTATCTGCCCCCACTAGGGGAGGATTACCCCAAACAGATCTAACGGACAGTTCTGGGTAGAGGTTATTTATACCCATCATTCCCTTCCTTCCAGAACTCTTGGTTCATTCGAAAAATACAAGACCTGCTCCTCAAGTTCTATCCAAGAGATCTCCACCTTCATCCACCCAAAGGCCCCAACCCTTGGGGAATCAAAGGAGGAGGGCTCGATCTTCATCAATAGAAATCAAGCGCTTCACCTCCTCTCCATTCATTTGGAGAACCCTCGATCTAGTATTTCTTGCAAATATCTAGATCCTTGATTTGATTATATTGATAATCCTTGTTCTTGTTGTTGGAGATATGCCCTAGAGGCAATAATAAATATAGTTATTATTATATCTTTGTGTTTATGATAAATGTTTGCATTCATGCTATAACAGTATTAAAAGGAAACATTAATACTTGTGTGATTTGTAAACTAAATTATAGTCCCTAGTAAAGCCTCTTCATAATACTAGCTTTTTGGTTAATAGATGATTGTGGTTTCCCTATCATGAACATTGAGATGTTCTTAACAACAAGATCATATCATTAGGAGAATGGTATGATGGACATACTCCTATAAATAAGCGTAGCATAAAGATCAAGTCATTTTAATAGTTCAATTGCTATAAGCTTTCTGATACATAGTAACCTGATTCCTTCGACCATGAGATAATGCTAATCACCATCACTGGAAGGATGCTTTGATGACATCAATCACCACACCGTAACTGGGTGGCTATAAAGGTGGCATTGAGTGTTCGGAAAGTATGGGTTGAGGCACATGGATCAAGAGTGGGATTTGTCCATCCATATGATGGATAGATATACTCTGGGCCCTCTCTGTGGAATGTCATCCAATTGGCTTGCAAGCATGTGACTGTCTCACAAGGGATCACGTACCACGGGAACAAGAAAATAGTACTGTAGAGGGAGTGACCCAACCTTTGTTAACATAAGGTGGTGTCCCCTGTGTTTACAATGCTAGTCCCTGGATCAATAGCTAGCATCCACAGTTTAGATGTAATATCAAGAAACAAAGGTCATAATATAACTTTATAACTAGGAATAACATAATTTTATTACATCATTACATAGCTCATTTGGCTATTACAATACATTGCAGCGGAATAACTATAAGCATGGAGTCCTTCATCTTCAAAGTGCCACAGGCAGACATGTTGGTTGTAGACTTTGTAATCCTAATCAATCAATCTTCTCTAAAACAATCAAACCTGCAACATTACAAGTTACAACCACAAGGGTCAATACATTTGAATTGTATTGGCAAGTGATACTATGGTAGTATAGTAGAGTCTATCATCTAAATGCATTTGGCTAAGTGGAGTTGAGGCTTGCATTGCTCAAAATAGATTTTCCTTATCATTTTGAAAACACTAAGTTTTTGCTTGACAAAATCATTTTTCTCAATCAAGATTGAAGATCCTTTAACCCTTGTTCAACCACAAGTTTTTAACTTAGAAATTTGAATGATGAGATTCTTGATTGCTTCCATGTCTTGATGCTCAAATTGTCCTTTACCAGGGACATGGCTAAGTACTTAGATTTTACACTCTGCAGAGGTGGTGCACTTTCCCCACAAGACTTGGTTTCCCAAGACAAGATCTTTCAGAAGCCTTCCCTTAGACCAAAATGGACGCGTTCCAACCTATCAAAAACTACCACCCACTGTCCATATGGCTAAGTTCTTGCAACCTATATGATCTAGGCAGAGCCCATAATGCCAAGTGGCTGCACTTGAAGCTTCTCAACATTTCACATCTCAAATCTCTTTGTTCCTGGGTGGCCATCCACAAGTGAGATACACAAGGTAAACCATAGACATGGGCCTTGTGAACCACTCAACCAAAATCCACCAAGCAATTACCATTCCACCCAGGTGATTCATTAACTTAGTTGTTTTATTAAACAAAACACAAGTCCTCAGACTTAGGAATTTTTCCATAGTGTGAATATATAGTCCACCCATGTTTTCTATTAGCTAGGCTAAGCTTTATAGTAGTAGGAATATTAACTTAGGAAAAATTCCTACTAAGGTTTCATCCACTAGGTTTTCCTATAGTAAGGTTTATACTTAGCAAAATTCCATGCAAGTTTTACTTAGAGAAAAACACTAATGCATAGTGAAAGTAATGGGACAAAAAGTATGAAGCATCACTTGCCTTTTTGGTGGGTATAGGTTCACTTCCTTGTCCTTGCAACAATCACACTCTTCAAGTCACTACAAATCAATCAAACAAGGCACAAACTCAATCTACCAATCAAGCAAAACAACACATAAAATCATGAAGTCAAAGTAATGCATGCAAGCATGCCAAGCTTTGTTTTTGTTTGAAAAGTGGTTCCTAATGGGTCATAAACATTTGAAAACATCTATTGGTCATTTTGTAAAGTGGCAAAGTCATTTGCAAGAGGTTTCACTTCCTAAACCATTTTCAAAACAAAGTATCATTTTATGTGGTGTAGAAATATTTCTACTAAGGAATTAATCTATAAGGTTCACCAACTTCATTTTCAACTCATAAAACTTGGTGTTTGGGGTTAGAGAGTTTAAAACAAAAACATTTTCCAAAGGTTTTCTTCCAAAACCATTTTTAATAAATAAACCACATTTTTATTTGACTAGAAATGGTTTTAAATCAAAGAATCATTATTTTGTTTTACGAAATTCATTTTTTTGAATCCACAAAGTGTTTCCTAATGTTAGTAGGTTCAAATCACACCATTTTCCAAAGATTTTATCCCCAAAATCATTTTTGAACAATTTTTTACATCCTTAACAAGCACACAAATGTTTCTGTAAAAAACAACCATTTTTCCAGAAGCTTTTTACTAAACAAAAGGCATGGTTGGCTAGGGCTTGTCTCACTGATTCCATTGATATAAAATTTGTAAAATTTGGACGTGTGGTTTGAAAGTTACAAGGGTTTCAAAATGGCATCTAAATCTGATTTCAAATTCTATTCTAAATCATCCAGTGACACGCGGCGCGTTCTGATTCGTCGAAAACGGTTCGTGCGGATCAGGCGACGCAGGCCGTTGGATCTAATTGATATCGCACGGCTCAGACGTGCTCTTATCGCTTCGCTCTATTCTAATTACAACCGCAGGATTAAAATCTAACGGTGTCAAACTGATTGACCTTACTCGGGCGGCGCTGACGGCGGCTGGTGGCGGTGCAAGGTTAGATGGCGACGGCGCTGGCGAAGCAGGAAGCAAGAAAGGGAGAGAGTAAGCTCACCGCGTTCGCCGAAGTTTGGGGAAGCTCAAGGTGGCACTGGCTGGCGGAGGGGCGCACAGGACTGTCCTTAATGGCTCGTCGGAGATGAGCTGGGCTTCGGGCGGTTCAGGGGGTCGTCGAGGGCGAGGATAGGGGGCACCCTAGGACAAACAGGAGACACTGTTAGGTTCGCAAGAGTATGGCGATCATTAACGTGTCCACGGGGAAGAGAGGGGTGGTCGGGTTTACCGGGGAGACGTCGTCGGAGAACGGCAGAAGACGGCGGCGCTCTGTCGTGTTTGTTGTCGGCGTTCTATAGCACGCGCAGACGAGTGGTTGGTGCTGGGAGATGCGTAGGGACATGGGGATCACGCTCGGGTGGTCGAGGGGGGCCAGGCGGTGGCTGGGCTCGCCGGAATCGTCGCGGTTGTTCGTCGGAGACAGGGGGGTGGTTGAGCAAAATTCGACAGCCTGGGGGCGTTTCGAGGAGGGGCGACAGAGGGGAAAGAGAGAGGAGTCCCTGGCGTTTAATCAGGCATGGTCAATGGCGGGTTTAATCCATCCTTCAACGCGAATTCAAGGGAATTAACACGGCAGTAAACGGCGAGGAACAGTCGACGCGGTGGAGACGATGAACAGGAGGGGTGGGTCCTAGCTGTCTGCGAGAGAGAGAGCGCGAGTGTGGGGTCCAGTCGTCAGCGACTTAGCGGTTAAGTTCCTGAGTGAGAAAAGAATGCTTCGGGGAAGAGAGGGGCTGGTACTGGGCCTTGTTGAGCTTGGCCGGCTGGGCTGGTCCAGATCCTATTTTTTTCTATCTGAGACCTTTTTATTTTTCCAATACTATTTTCTGTTTTGAAATTCCAAACAACATTCAAACATTCAAACAATCACCACCCTTGCAATAAGTTTTTGGTTCTGTTTATCAACATAAACCAAATCCCAAAATAAAATAATATCTTTATTCTTTTTAGGATCCATTCATTAATTAAATAAAATGGACCTTTAGTTATTTAATCAAATAGGGTTTGATTTATTTAATAAAATCTCCATTTGAAATCCAAATATTTTCAAAACCATATCAGTAGGTTTTATTTGAAAATAAAAGATATTTGGAAAACTTGTTAAAAATAAAATAACATTTTGTTCTAGGGTCCATTAATAATTAAATAAGATGGACCTTAGTTATTATTTCAAATAGGATTTATTTTATTAAAATATTTATTTTGAAATTTAAAATAAAACCAAAACACTTCAGTAGGTTTTATTTGAGAATATAAAATATTTGGAAAACTTATTTTTAAAATAAATAAATAAGTTTTTGTGTTTATTTAAAATGGGAAAAGCCTTTACTTAAATTAAATTGGATATTAAATCCTTATTTTTTTTATCTTCCTTTATTAAATGTTTATCTTTTTAAATCCCTTTAGGATTTATTTGATCCAAATTGGTTTGAAGATTTCCAATTGGATTCAAAAAGTTTCTTCTCACTCTGAAAATCAAACAAAGTTTTATTTTATCCATTTATTTTTCACATTACAAGATTTGAAAAGTCTTGGGATGTGACAAGTACTTATCAGTAACGAGGTTGAACTAGGTATGCAGAGATACCGATGATCAAAACCTCGGATAAGTAAACTATCATGAGACAAAGGGAAATTGGTATCTTATGTAAGTGGTTCATTCGATCGCAAAGTAATCGTAGAAATATGTGGGAGCCATATGAATTTCTAGATTCCTCTATTGGTTATTGATCGGAGAAGTGTCTCGGTCATGTCCGCATAATTCACGAACCGTAGGGAGACACACTTAAGGATTCGATGTTGTTGAGTAGTTATGGAATGATGAGAGACCGAATGTTGTCCGGAGTCTCGGATGGGATCCGGGATATCACGAGGAGATCCTAAATGGTCCGGATAATAAGATTCGTATAAGGAAAGTCCTTTTTCGGAGTTGGGGAATGATTCCGGTGTTTTCACCAGGAATGTTCTAGAAGGGTCTGGAAGGTCCGGCACTCCGGAGGGGAAGGGTACATGAATGTGTCATGACAATATGGAATGGTTGCATCATGTACTAGGTCACTTGGCTGGGCAAAATAAAGATAGAAATCAAATCCAAGTTTGAAAGTCAAACGCCAATGTGAAAAACTCAAACGACAAGTTTTCTTGGTGGAGGGAGAGTAGGAAACCTAGTTGGGGTGGAAGTCCCCTCCCTCCACCCGCCGGCCAAGGAGGCCGAGTTGGGGTAGGACTCCCTGCTCCCAACCGGCCACCCTCCACCTATATAAGGAGGGGTAGGGCGCCCCTACCCCTCACACCCAAAACCCTAGCCTCCGTGTCGCCGGCCACCTCCAAGCCACCGCCTAGGGCCTCCTCTAACTCGGCGAGTTAGGATTTCCCCAAACCCTAGCCGCCGGCCAAGCCCTCCCCTTGGTGCCCTCTAAACCCTAGATCACCAAGGCCTCTCTCATGCTCCACCATACTCGCACCGGCTTAAGGCGAAGCCCTGCGGGATCTCCCCTCTACTTCCGACACCACGCCGTCGTGCTGCCGGAATCGCGAGGAGAGTCCTACAACCTCCCCTGCCTGCTGGAACAAGGGAGAGGAAGGTCTTCATCGAGTACCTAACATGTGACCGACTGCAGAAGCGCTGCCGGAACGTAGTGCCAGAAGGATCATCTACGCGATCTTGAGATCGGCAAGAGTACGACTACATCACCCACGAGAATCTGCTCTCGTTAACCGCTTTGGAATCTTCGAGGGTGAGTTCCTCTATCGACTCGTTGCTACAATCTAGTAGATAGATCTTGGCTTGTTTGTTTGCATGCGGTAGAAATTTTTTGTTTTCCATGCTACGAACCCCTACAGTGGTATCAGAGCCGTGTCTATATGTAGATCTATTGCACGAGTAGAACACAATGGTCATTGTGGGCGGTGGTGCTTCTATTATCAATTTCTTTTTGTGTACTTTGCATCTTGCGGTATGATGGGATGAAGTGGCCCGGGCTAACCTTACATGACATCGTTCATGAGACTTGCTCCACGCTCAACATGCAACTTGTATTGCATAGGTGGCTTTGCGGGTGCATGTCTCTCCCATCATAGTATAGATCCAATTTACAACGGGCACTTGATAGTTCAAGCATCAACGTTGTGGTTCTTGTTCGTAAGTTAGATCGACACTTATTGAAAGCCCCAAACCACGTAAAATATGCAAAGAAAATTAGAGGCGTCTAACTTTGTTTTGCAGGGGTGTGCTGTGATGTGATATGGCCATGATTGTGATTATATTTGATGTATGCAATGTTCCTTATTGTAAGTTGGCAACCGGCAGGAGCCATATGGTTGTCTTTAAATTCTGTTAAGACCCGCGTGTCTATTCAAAGTAGTTGTAATAGTTGAAGCTGGTGGACAACAACCATGAAACGGCGCCATTGACCTTGACGCCATACCGGTGATGATGGAGATCATGTTCGTGCTTGAAGATGGAGATCGGAAGCACAAGAAGAAAGGCCATATCATATCACATATTATGAATTGCATGTGATGTTAATCCTTTATTCATCTTGTATTGCTTAGTTAACGACGGTAGCATTATAAGATGATCCCTCAAGCACACAAATTTCAAGTTTTAAAGTGTTCATCCTTAGTAAGCACCGTTGCTAAAGCTCGTTGTTTCGAAGCACCACGTGATAATCAGGTGTGTTAGATTCTGCGAGTGTATACAATGTGAGCAAGCTAGATTTGCTCATGCGGAAGCTAAGGTTTGATCTTGACGAGCCTAGCATGTACAGACATGGTCTCGGAACACGGATCACGGAAAGGTAAAGCATGAGTCATATAGTAGATATGATGAACATGTTGATTGTTCACCATTGAAGCTACATCAACTCTCGTGATGATCGGTTTTGATGTGGTGGATTTGGTTCGTGTGATCACTAAAACAATGTGAGGGATATTGTTTTGAGTGGGAGTTCACCTAGATTAATTTAACTATTAATTAGAACTCAATTTGTCATAAACTTAGTCTAAACTATTGCAAATATATTGTAGATCAATGGCGGCCCCTACCATCAATTTTAATGCATTCCTCAATGCTGGTAATTTGCAAAGAAAAGTTGAAAAACAGTGGAAGCAAATTCGCGGATTGGTTCCGCAATTTGAGGATTTTCCTCAATGCTTGTAATTTGACCTATGTGCTGGATGCACCGCTAGGTGACCCGCCTGCAACTACTGCTACCGATGAAGTAAAGAATGTTTAACTCACTCGGAAGAATCAGTACTCCACAGTTTAGTGTTCTATCCTGTATGGTTTGGAATCGGAGCTTCAGAAAAGGTTTGAGAACCATGACCCACATGATATTGTCCGTGAACTCAAAATGATATTTGAGGCTCACGCGGCAGTTGATAGTTATGAGGCTTCTGAAAAGTTCTTTAACTGCAAAATGGAAGAGGGCAGCTCCATCAGTGAGCATGTGCTTAAGATGTCTGGGCACGCAAACAAACTCCAAAGTTTGGGTATAGTGATTCCTAATTCTTTGGGGATTCACCGTGTCCTCCAATCACTACCACCAAGTTACAAGAACTTTGTGATGAACTATAATATGCAAAACATGGACAAGATGTTGCCAGAACTCTTCTCCATGTCGAAATCTGCAGAAGTGGAGATCAAGAAAGAGCACCAAGTGTGGTTGGTCAATAAGAGCACCAAATTCAAGAGGCAAGTCTAAGCAAAATGGAAACTTCAAGAAGGGCGGTAAGAAAGTTGCCGCGCTGGCGAAGAAGACCAAGGCTGGGCCTAAGCCTGATACTGAGTGTTTTTACTGCAAGGGAGAAGGTCACTGGAAGCGGAATTTCCCAAAGTACTTGGCGGATTTGAAGAACGACAACATCAAGAAGAAAGGTATATCCGATATACATGTTATTGATGTGTATCTCACTAGTACTCGTAGTAGTGCCTAGGTATTTGATACTGGTTCGGTTGCTCATATTTGTAACTAGAACAGGTGCTACAGAATAAACGGAAGCTAGCAAAGAATGAGGTGACGATGCGCGTTGGAAATGGATCAAAGGTTGATGTGATCGCGGTCGGCACGCTACCTCTTCATCTACCATCGGGATTAGTTTTATACTTAAATAATTGTTATTTGGTGCCTGCGTTGAGCATGAACAAAATATCTGGATCATGTTTATTGCGAGACGGTTACTTGTTTAAGTCCGAGAATAATGGTTGTTCGATTTATATGAGTAATATGTTTTATGCACATGAACCTTTGATAGATGGTCTATTCTTATTGAATCTCGATTGTAGTAATACACACATAAATAACATTGAGGATAAACGTTTGAAATTGAGCGATAACACAACCTATATGTGGCATTGTCGTCTTGGTCACATTGGAGTGAAGCGTATGAAGAAACTCCATTCCGATGGACTTTTTGAATCACTTGATTTCGAATCACTTGAAAGATGCGAAGCATGTTTGATGGGTAAAATGACTAAGACTCCATTTTCTGGGATGATGGAGCGAGCTACGGACTTATTGGAAATCATAGATACCGATGTGTGAGGCCCAATGAGTGTAGCATCGTGCGGTGGTTATTGTTATGTTCTTACCTTCACGGATGACTTGAGTAGATATGGGTATATCTATTTCATGAAACATAAGTCCGAAAATTTCGAGAAGTTTAAGGAATTTCAAAGTGAGGTAGAGAATCAACGTAAGAAGAAGATTAAATTTCTACGTTCAGATCGTGGAGGTGAATATCTAAGTTACGAGTTTGGCGAGCATTTAAAGAAATGCGAAATACTTTCACAATTGACACCGCCGGGAACACCACAGTGTAATGGTGTGTCCGAACGTCGTAATCGAACTCTCTTAGATATGGTTCGTTCTATGATGTCACTTACAGATTTGCCGCTATCGTTTTGGGGTTATGCGTTAGAAACAGCCGCATTCACTTTAAATAGGGCACCATCTAAATCCGTTGAAATGACACTGTATGAATTATGGTTTGGGAAGAAACCTAAATTGTTGTTCCTTAAAGTTTGGGGTTGCGAAGCTTATGTAAAGAAGTTACAGCCGGACAAGCTTGAACCCAAAGCGGAAAAATGCGTCTTCATAGGATACCTGAAGGAAACTATTGGGTATACCTTCTATCATAGATCCGAGGGCAAAATCGTCGTTGCTTAGAATGGATCCTTTCTAGAGAAGGAATTTCTCTCGAAAGAAGTGACTGGAAGGAAAGTAGAACTCGACGAGGTTGTTGAACCTTCTCTCGAACTTGCAAGTAGTGCAGCACCGGAAGTAGTTCCTGTGGTGCCTACACCAATAAGAGAGGAAGCTAATGATGATGATCATGAAACTTTGGTTGAAGTTGCTACAGAACCTCGCATGTCAACGAGAACTCGTACCACTCCTGATTGGTATGATTCCGTTATGAGTGTCATGTCGGTGGATAACACCGATGACCCTGCGACATATGAGGAAGTAATGATGAGCCCAGATTCCAATAAATGGCAAGATTCCATGAAATCCGAGATTGGATACATGTACGAAAACAAAGTATGGACTTTGGTGGACTTACCGGATGGCCGGAAGGCTGTCGAGAACAAATGGATTTTCAAGAAGAAAATAGATGCTGATGGTAATGTTACTATCTATAAAGCTCGACTTGTCGTAAAAAGGGTTTCGACAAATTCAAAGAGTTGACTACGATGAGACTTTCTCACCGGTAGCGAAGCTAAAGTCAGTGAGGATTTTGTTAGCAATCGTTGCATATTATGATTATGAGATATGGCAGATGGATGTCAAAACGGCGTTCCTCAATGGAGACATTGATGAAGAGTTGTATATGATGCAACCCAAAGGTTTTTTCGATCCTAAAGATGCTAACAAGGTATGCAAACTTCAACGGTCCATATATGGATTGAAGCAAGCATCCCGAAGTTGGAATCAACATTTTGATAAGGTAATCAATAGCTTTGGTTTTATACAAACTTATGGAGAAGCTTGTATTTACAAGAAAGTGAGTGGGAGCTCTGTAGCATTCTTAATACTATATGTAGATGACATATTGTTGATTGGGAATGATGTAGACCTTCTTAATAGTGTGAAGGATTATTTGAATAATAGTTTTTCAGTGAAAGATCTTGGCGAAGCAGCTTACATATTAGGCATAAAGATTTATAGAGATAGATCGAGACGCCTAATATCATTGTCACA
Source organism: Avena sativa (assembly GCA_916181665.1). Classification (NCBI taxonomy): domain Eukaryota; kingdom Viridiplantae; phylum Streptophyta; class Magnoliopsida; order Poales; family Poaceae; genus Avena; species Avena sativa. The sequence continues at coordinate 87,354,848 of OV702293.1, read as the reverse complement.
AAGTACATATTTGGACAAAGTTCTAGAGAGGTTTGGAATGGAAGATAGTGAGAAAGGGTTCTTGCCCATGTTTCCCAATACGACCTTGAGTAAAACTCAAAGTCCAGCAACGGCAGAAGATAGGGAAAGATGAGTAAGACTCCCTATGCCTCAGCCATAGGATCTCTAATGTATGCCATGCTATGTACTAGACCCGACATTGCATATCTGTTAGTTTGACTAGCAGATATCAAAGTGATCCAGGAGTGGATCATTGGACAGCGGTCAAAAACATCCTTAAGTACTTGAGAAGAACTAAGGATATGGTTCTTTCTTATGGAGGTGATGAACAACTCGTTGTTAATGGTTACACCGATGATAGTTGGAACACCGATCCAGATGGTTCTAAATCTCAATCTGGATACGTATTTACTTTGAATGGTGCAGCAGTTAGCTGGAGGAGTGCAAAGCAAAGCGTTGTGGCGAGATCTTCAACTGAATCGGAATACATAGCTGCTTCGGAGGCTTCACAAGAAGCGATATGGATGAAGGAGTTCATTACAGAGCTTGGTGTGGTTCCAAGTGCGTTGGACCCAATGTCTATCTACTGTGATAACATAGGCGCCATAGCCAATGCCCAAGAAACAAGGTCACACAAGAAGCTGAAGCACATCAAGCTACGTTTTCACGCTATTCAAGAACATGTCCAAGATGGTGACATAAAGATTTGCAAAGTACACACAGATCTGAATGTGGTGGATCCATTGACTAAACCTCTCCCGAGGGCAAAACATGACCAACACCAAACTGCCATGGGTGTTCGGTATATTACCATGTAATCTAGATTAGTTGACTCTAGTGCAAGTGTAGACTGTTGGAGATATGCCCTAGAGGCAATAATAAATATAGTTATTATTATATCTTTGTGTTTATGATAAATTTTTGCATTCATGCTATAACAGTATTAAAAGAAAACATTAATACTTGTGTGATTTGTAAACTAAATTAGAGTCCCTAGTAAAGCCTCTTCATAATACTAGCTTGTTGGTTAATAGATGATTGTGGTTTCCCTATCATGAACATTGAGATGTTGTTAACAACAAGATCATATCATTAGGAGAATGGTATGATGGACATACTCCTATAGATAAGCGTAGCATAAAGATCAAGTCATTTTAATAGTTCAATTGCTATAAGCTTTCTGATACATAGTAACCTGATTCCTTCGACCATGAGATCATGCTAATCACCATCACCGGAAGGATGCTTTGATGACATCAAACACCAAACCGTAATTGGGTGGCTATAAAGGTGGCATTGAGTGTTTGGAAAGTATGGGTTTAGGCACATGGATCAAGAGTGGGATTTGTCCATCCATATGACGGATAGGTATACTCTGGGCCCTCTCGGTGGAATGTCATCCAATTGGCTTGCAAGCATGTGACTGGCTCACAAGGGATCACATACCATGGGAACAAGAAAAGAGTACTTATCAGTAACAAGGTTGAACTAGGTATGCAGAGATACCGATGATCAAAACCTCGGATAAGTGAACTATCGTGAGACAAAGGGAAATTGTTATCGTATGTAAGTGGTTCATTCGATCGCAAAGTAATCGTAGAAATATGTGGGAGCCATATGAATTTCCAGATTGGTCTATTGGTTATTGATCGGAGAAGTGTCTCGGTCATGTTCGCATAATTCACGAACCGTAGGGAGACACAGTTAAGGATTCGATGTTGTTGAGTAGTTATGGAATGATGAGAGACCGAATGTTGTTCGGAGTCTCGGATGGGATCCGGGATATCACGAGGAGATCCGGAATGGTCCGGAGAATAAGATTCATATAAGGAAATTCCTGTTTCGGAGTTGGGGAATGATTCCGGTGTTTTCACCAGGAATGTTCTAGAAGGGTCCGGAAGGTCCGGCACTCCGGAGGGGTAGGGTACATGAATGTGTCATGACAATATGGAATGGTTGCATCATGTACTAGGTCACTTGGCTGGGCAAAATAAAGAGAGAAATCAAATCCAAGTTTGAAAGTCAAACGCCAATTTGAAAAAGTCAAACGGCAAGTTTACTTGGTTGGGGAAGAGTAGGAAACCTACTTGGGGAGGAAGTCCCCTCCCTCCACCCGCTGGAGAAGGAGTTCGAGTTGGGGGAGGACTCCCTCCTCCCAACCGGCCACCCTCCACCTATATAAGGAGGGGTAGGGCGCTCCCTACCCCTCACACCCAAAACCCTAGTCTCCAAGTCGTCGGCCACCTCCAAGCCGCCGCCTAGGGCCTCCTCTAACTCGGCGAGTTAGGGTTTCCCCAAACCCTAGCCGCCGGCCAAGACCTCCCCTTGGTTCCCTCTAAACCCTAGATCACCAAGGCCTCTCTCATACTCCACCATACTCGCACCGGCTTAAGGCGAAGCCCTGCAGGATCTCCCCTCTACTTCCGACACCACGCCGTCGTGCTGCCGGAATCGCGAGGAGAGTGCTACAACCTCCGCTGCCTGCTAGAACAAGGGAGAGGAAGGTCTTCATCGAGTACTAAACGTGTGACCGACTGCGGAAGCGCTACTGGAACGCAGCGCCGGAAGGATCATCTATGCGATCTTGAGATCAGCAAGAGTACGACTACATCACCCACGAGAATCTGCTCTCGTTAACCGCTTTGGAATCTTTGAGGGTGAGTTCCTCTATCGACTCATTGCTACAATCTAGTAGATAGATCTTGGCTTGTTTGTTTGCATGCGGTAGAAATTTTTTGTTTTCCATGCTACGAACCCATACACTTGTGACAACTTGTTGTCATTACGGGAGCCTCCAATTTGGTGGTGGATGTTAGCGCTGCTAGAGTTGTAAAGGCATCGATTCCCGCCTCGAAGGGTACTAATAGTGGAGAAGGTGGATCATGCCTTTCATGGTGAGATCCATCGGAGAATAGGGTGAGGCCTATTGTGGCATGGTGGTATTAGAACCGCCGACACCTCCAATGGAGATGTACTTCCCTTATAAAGGAAGGAACTGTGGTAAAACAAATCCCTGTGTCTCCGCGTGCTACACTATGGTTTCCTCGCTCCTCACTTTACGTGTTTGGTACATATGTTTCCATATAGGGAAATTCTCATAGTTGCATATCTAGAGAATTTACTTTGGGTCAAGCCTAACATTGAAAAAGAACTAAAAATTGAACAGCACCTATGCACCCCCCCTCTAGGTGCCCATATGATCCATTTCAATTGGTATCAGAGCCCCGGCTCTTTATTCGGGCTTAACCGCCTACGAGAAGTATGGGTTCCAAGGGAGATGGGAGTGATGCTCCAGAAGTAGTCACCATGAATGATCTCAAGATGTTGGAAACAACCTTGATTAGTTCTATAGAGGACAAGATTGAAGAGATCGTCAAATGATAATGCGTCTCTCCCCATCCGCAGTATCACCTCCATCTGCCTCTGAGGCTACCACTCCGCAATCCAAGGAAAATGGTAATACCAATTCCAAAGAGAACGAAGTGGTTGGTGATGGCACTAGTAAGAGATGCTCCTCAAAAAAGGATAGTGGTAAGGAAGGACACAATGAGGTTTCCCATGTGTATTCACCTGATCCACCTATCCCCAACCCTCATATACATAATAGGGGTGATCCACCCAAACTTTCAGCGTCTACTTTTAATCAATGCCAATTTTCGATGATGTCTCATGTGTGCAGCTCCTCCACTGAGTTGTGGAAAATAATAGAGAATGGTCTTAATGTTAGAGATTCAAACAACCAAACAAGAAGAGAGGTTGTAGATAGTCAACTCAATGCAACATCTCTACACATGATTTAGCTTTGTGTGGGTACCAAAGATATGCCACACATAGAGCATCTCAACACATCAAAGAAAGCTTGGCATGCCCTCATCGAGCTCTTCATTGGAAATGAAAGAATGAGAAGAAATAGGTATGATGCTTTGAGTAACCAAGCTGAAGGGTTCTATATGTTGGATGCAAAAGATCACAAGGACATGTATAGGCGGCTCAATTCAATAGCCACCACTTTCAGAAATCATGGTGCATCTCATGTTGATGATGCTTGGATCAAGCTAAAGCATGTTAGCGCTCATATGCCTTTTGAGCCCATAGATTTGAAGTGTCTCCCAGGAAGGCATAACTACGACCTAATGACATCCAATGAGGTTATGCAATAAATGACATCTTTTAAAGTGGCTGCCAAGAATGCCGAAGATGCATGTACATGAGCCATTGGGATGCAAAAGGGGGTCAACATGCCCTTGTCACATCCCAAGATTTTCCAAATCTTGTAATGTGAAAAATAAATGAATAAAATAAAACTTTGTTGATTTTCAGGGCCAGAAGAAACTTTTTGAATCCAATTGGAAACCTTCAAACCAATTTGGATCAAATAAAATCCTAAAGGGATTTAAAAAGCTAAACATTTAATAAAGGAAAATAAAAATATTTGGTTTTTACTATTTTTGGATCTTTTAATGAAAAGATTTGGTTTTCAAAAGAAAAGGTGGATTTATAAATAAAGATTGTTTTATAAAGCCAAATTAATCCTTGGCCAAGTTTTTGGAATAAAATGTTTTGTTTTGGTAAAATAGTGAAGGTTTATTTAAATAAAATAATAAGGATTTAATATCCAATTTTATTTTAAGTAAGACCTTCCCATTTTAAATAAACACTAAAACTTATTTATTTATTTTAAATAAGTTTTCTAAGTATTTTATTTTCTTAAATAAAACCTACTGAAGTGTTTTGGTTTTATTTTAGATTTCAAAATCAATTTTTTTAATAAAACAAATCCTATTTGATTTAATAACTAAGGACCATTTTATTTGATTATTAATGGACCCTAAAATAAAAATGTTATTTTGTTTTAAACAAGTTTTCCAAGTATCTTTCATTTTCAAATAAAACCTACTGATTTGGATTTGATAATATTTGGAATTCAAATGGAGATTTTGTTAAATAAATCAAAACCTATTTGAATTAATAATTAAGGTATATTTTATTTAACTATTAAATAGATCCTAAAAAGAATAAAAATATTATTTTATTTTGGGATTAGGTTTATGTTGATAAACAGAACCAAAAAACTCATTAAAAGTGTGGTGATTGTTTGATTGTTTGAATTGTTTGATTTGTTGTTTGAATTGTGAATTGAATTTCAAATCAGTAAATAGAAATAGAAAAGGTTAAATCAATCAGACAGAAAAAATAGAGCAAAAACGACCCAACCCAACAAGAGCCCAACAGCCCAGTCCAGCCCACCTGTTCCCTCGCCCCCGAAGCGTTTTCTTTACCGCAGAAGCAACCCGCGAGGACACTGACAAGTGGACCCCTCCCCCTCACTTCCTTTCTCGCTGACAGGTATGCCCCACCCTCTCCTGTTCATCGTCTCCACCGCAGCGACCTATTCTTCCCCCGCTCCTGCCGTTGATTCCTCAGGCTTAATTCGTCTTAATGCGATCACCGTTACTCGCTTTGATCACGCAAGCTTAAAAGCGTACCTCTCCTCTCCATTTCCCCTCTGTCACCCCGCATTAGCATGCCCCCAGGCCGTCCTGATTCTTCTCCGAACCTCACTGCCACCGACGAGCCTTTCCCTCGATTCCGGCCGTGCCCTGCCACCCCTCGCCTCCTTGACCACACTCGCAAACTCCCCAAGCCCAGGCGCACCTCTCCGTAACGCCAGCTCGTCCCCGCGTGCCCTAGAACTTCGGCAACGACGACGACCACCGCCGCCACCGTCTGCCTCCACTCCGTCAGTCTGAGCGAGTCCGACGCCGCCCCTGACTCCGGCGAGGAATCACGACTGATCCAGTGCGCCCCCTGACAAACCGCAAGCGAGTTGAGCTTCAGTGTCACTCCACGAACTCGGTGAGCATCCCCTTTTCCTCTCCCACCTCCTGCATCACCGGCAACGCCACCGCCAGGCCGCTCCGCCGCCAGTAGCCACCGCAGCGCCGCCAGTTTCTGGTCGAGGCACTGGGAGCCGTTAGATCCAGATCGGAGCGAAAGGATAGTTTCACTTAAACAAAAGGGTATGCGATTATCTGAGCCGCACATGCCCCTTTTAATCCTGTGGTCTGTATCGCTCGATCCAGACGAACCGGTACCAACCAATCGCGGCGCGACGCGTGGCCAGTTTCTGTTTAAAACAGATTTTGAAATCAGATTTAAATGCCATTTTGAAACCATTGTAACTTTTGATCCACACGTCCAAAAATTACAAATTTTATACCAACGGAATCAGCAAGACAAGACCTAGCCAACCATGCCTTTTGTTTAGTAAAAAGATTATGGAAAAATGGTTGTTTTTGCAGAAACATTTGTATGCTTGTTAAGGATGTGAAAATTGTTTAAAAATGAATTTGGGTTTAAAATCTTTTGAAATTGGATTGCTTTGAACCTACTAACATTAGGAAACACTTTGTGGTTTCAAAAATGTATTTGGTGAAAGAAAAGAATGATTCTTTTATTTAAAACCATTTCTAGTCAAATAGAAATGTGGTTTATATATTAAAAATGGTTTTGGAAGAAAACTTTTGGAAAATGTTTTGTTTTAAACTCTCTGACCCTAAACACCAAGTTTTATTGTTTTAAAACATATTTGGTGAACCCTATAGGTTAATGCCCTAGTAAAAATATTTCTACACCACATAAAATGATACCTTGTTTTGAAAATGGTTTATAAAGTGAAACCTTTTGCAAATGACTTTGCCACTTTAAAAAATGACCATTAGGTGTTTTCCAATGTTTATGACCCATTAGGAACCACTTTTTCAAACAAAACAAAGCTTGGTATGCTTGCATGCATTACTTTGACTTTGTCATTTTATGTGATGTTTTGCTTGATTGGTAGATTGAGTTTGTGCCTTGCTTGATTGATTTGTAGTGACTTGAAGAGTGTGATTGTTGCAAGGACAAGGAGTGAACTTATACCCTCTACCAAAAAGGCAAGTGATGCTTCATACTTTTTGTCCCATTACTTTCACAATGCATTAGTGATTTTCTCTAAGTAAAACTTGCATGGAAGTTTTGCTAAGTATAAACCTTGCTATAGGAAAACCTAGTAGATGAATCCTTAGTAGGATTTTTCCTAAGTTAAGATTCCTACTACTATAAAGCTTAGCCTAGCTAATAGAAAACAAGGGTGGAATATATATTCACACTATGGAAAAATTTCTAAGTCTGAGGACTTGTGTTTTTGTTTAATAAAACAACTAAGTTAATGAATCACCTGGGTGGAATGGTAATTGCTTGGTGGATTTTGGTTGAGTGGTTCACAAGGCCCATGTCTATGGTTTACCTTGTGTATCTCACTTGTGGATGGCCACCCAGGAACAAAGAGATTTGAGATGTCAAATGTTGAGAAGCTTCAAGTGCAGCCACTTGGCATTATGGGCTCTGCCTAGATCATATAGGTTGCAAGAACTTAGCCATATGGACAGTGGGTGGTAGTTTTTGATAGGTTGGAACGCGTCCATTTTGGTCTAAGGGAAGGCTTCTGAAAGATCTTGTCTTGGGAAACCAAGTCTTGTGGGGAAAGTGCACCACCTCTGCAGAGTGTACAATCTAAGTACTTAGCCATGTACCTGGTAAAGGACAATTTGAGCATCAAGACATGGAAGCAATCAAGAATCTCATCATTCAAATTTCTAAGTTAAAAACTTGTGGTTTGAACAAGGGTTAAAGAATCTTCAAATCTTTGATTGAGAAAAATGATTTTGTCAAGCAAAAACTTAGTATTTTCAAAATGATAAGGAAAATCTATTTTGAGCAATGCAAGCCTCAACTCCACTTAGCCAAAAGCATATAGATGATAGACTCCACTATACTACCATAGTATCACTTGCCAATACAAATCAAATGTATTGACCCTTGTGGCTGTAACTTGTTATGTTGTAGGTTTGATTGATTTAGTGAAGTGTGTTGATTAGGATTACAAAGTCTACAACCAACATGTCTGCCTGTGGCACTTTGAAGATGAAGGACCCCATCCTTATAGATTTTCTGCTGCAATGTAATGTAATAGCCAAATGAGCTATGTAAAGATGTAATAAAATTATGTTATTCCTGGTTATATAGTTATACTATGACCTTTGTTTCTTGATATTACATCTAAACTGTGGATGCTAGCTATTGATCCAGGGACTAGCATTGTAAACACAGGGGACACCACCTTATGTTAATAAAGGGTGGGACACTCCCTCTACAGATGGTATCAGAGCATTGTGTTGCCTGTAGGATTTGTAAACCTAGGATTGGACAAAACCCCTGAGAAAAATAGGAGTTGTATTTGTTCCAAAACTTATTTACAAACACTTGTAAACTCTTTCCTCAACCATTTTGGTTTCAACTCTACATCTCATCTATTTCAACTTGATGGAAAAACCTACCCCATGGCCAAAGACTACACCATGTGCAAAGGACTTCTTCAACTGTAATGACTTCAACTTATTCAACTCTAATGACTTCAACATCTTCAGCATAATCACCAAGGACTTCCAACTTAGATACCACTAAGGACTACAAGTGAGACAAGAAATCTTTCTCAAGATGTGGAGACTAAGGAAATGCAAAATTAGAAGGACTTCACTTCACTTGAAGTATTGTAACCAAGAATTTTTCCTAAGGAAACCATGATCCCATACAAGAAGAATCAACCAAGAAGGATGGAAAGATCACAAGTAAACCATATAGATGGACCACCATATTTTGGTTAAGTCAAACACACCAACTAATGGGGGGTAACAAAAAAATATTTTATGTTGTCTAAAAATATGCTTGAAACTTGTTGTTTGAGTGGAATGTTTGTTTGTGATTGCTTGCACATTGCTTTTGTGAATTGTGATGTGTGAATAGAATTATTCCCTTAGAAATATCTTTCCTATTCTAATCCCAATCCAACCCAAACAGATGACTTCTCCAAGAAACTCCAACATCAAGGATGGTGACAACAACAACCAAAAGAACAACATGAGAGAACTTATAGCAACCCAAAACCAGTTGAGCCAAGAGACAACTCAGCTTTTAGCCAACAACAATGGACTAGACCCAGCCATACAAAGGATTTTGAAACTTCAATCCCAATTGTTGCAAGGATTGATTACTCAAATGATCAACATGGGAGAAAACTTTTCCCAGAGAGCTAATGACAACAAGGAAAACAAAGGTGCTATTCTAGAGGGAACCCAAGTTAGAAATACTTGTGAATACAAGGATCATGCATCCCAGGAGCATGAAGATCAATGCCCCAAGAAGAGAGAAAGATGTTCTACCTTTGAAGAGCATGAACTTGAAGAACTCCTAGCTTTGGAGAGACCCAAAAAGAAGAAGAAGAAATGCCCCAACCTTAACAAGCAGGATATTACTCAAGTGCAATGTTACAATTGCAAAGAGATGGGACACTATGCCAATGAATGCCCAGAAAAGAAGAAGAACCAAAGAAACAAACAAGAGGCAATGATACCAAAGGAAAAGAAAGATATCAGCCAAGTGATGTTTTTCAAATGCAAGGAACTAGGCCACTATGTAAACAATTGTCCAGAAAATATGAAGAACAAGTTAAACAAGCCTATGAAGGATCTCAACCTTGGCCCATGAGTCAAGTGTGGAAACAAAGGACACTATGCAGAAGGTTGCCCAGAGAAGTTTCCCCAGGATCCCAAGCAAGCCAAGATGTAATTTAGTTTGAAATTTTTTAAGGGTGGTAGTACCCTAGATGTGTTGAGCCAACTTGTAACCCTAGCCTCCCCAAATCTCGGGACGAGATTTATTTTAAGGGTGGTAGCCTGTCACATCCCAAGATTTTCCAAATCTTGTAATGTGAAAAATAAATGAATAAAATAAAACTTTGTTGATTTTCAGGGCCAGAAGAAACTTTTTGAATCCAATTGGAAACCTTCAAACCAATTTGGATCAAATAAAATCCTAAAGGGATTTAAAAATCTAAACATTTAATAAAGGAAAATAAAAATATTTGGTTTTACTATTTTTGGATCTTTTAATGAAAAGATTTGGTTTTCAAAAGAAAAGGTGGATTTATAAATAAAGATTGTTTTATAAAGCCAAATTAAACCTTGGCCAAGTTTTTGGAATAAAATGTTTTGTTTTGGTAAAAATAGTGAAGGTTTATTTAAATAAAATAATAAGGATTTAATATCCAATTTTATTTTAAGTAAGCCCTTCCCATTTTAAATAAACACTAAAACTTATTTATTTATTTTAAATAAGTTTTCTAAGTATTTTATTTTCTTAAATAAAACCTACTGAAGTGTTTTGGTTTTATTTTAGAGTTCAAAATATTTTTTTTAATAAAACAAATCCTATTTGATTTAATAACTAAGGCCCAGTTTATTTGATTATTAATGGACCCTAAAATAAAAATGTTATTTTGTTTTAAACAAGTTTTCCAAGTATCTTTCATTTTCAAATAAAACCTACTGATTTGGGTTTGATAATATTTGGAATTCAAATGGAGATTTTGTTAAATAAATCAAAACCTATTTGAATTAATAATTAAGGTATATTTTATTTAACTATTAAATAGATCCTAAAAAGAATAAAAATATTATTTTATTTTGGGATTTGGTTTATGTTGATAAACAGAACCAAAAAACTCATTACAAGTGTGGTGATTGTTTGATTGTTTGAATTGTTTGATTTGTTGTTTGAATTGTGAATTGAATTTCAAATCAGTAAATAGAAATAGAAAAGGTTAAATCAATCAGACAGAAAAAAATAGAGCAAAAACGACCCAGCCCAACAAGAGCCCAACAGCCCAGTCCAGCCCACCTGTTCCCTCGCCCCCGAAGCGTTTTCTTTACCGCAGAAGCAACCCGCGAGGACACTGACAAGTGGACCCCTCCCCCTCACTTCCTTTCTCGCTGACAGGTATGCCCCACCCTCTCCTGTTCATCGTCTCCACCGAAGCGACCTGTTCTTCCCCCGCTCCTGCCGTTGATTCCTCAGGCTTAATTCGTCTTAATGCGACCACCATTACTCGCTTTGATCACGCAAGCTTAAAAGCGTACCTCTCCTCTCCATTTCCCCTCTGTCACCCCGCATTAGCATGCCCCCAGGCCGTCCTGATTCTTCTCCGAACCTCACTGCCACCGACGAGCCTTTCCCTCGATTCCGGCCGTGCCCTGCCACCCCTCGCCTCCTTGACCACACTCGCAAACTCCCCAAGCCCAGGCGCACCTCTCCGTAACGCCAGCTCGTCCCCGCACGCCCTAGAACTTCGGCAACGACGACGACCACCGCCGCCACCGTCTGCCTCCACTCCGTCAGTATTTTCCGGTAAGTGCTGACCGCCCTTCTTCCTCTCGATGATGCATGCTTGATCGCCAACCTCTTGCGCAGCTAAATCCGTTCTTGCCTTGTCTTCCTGTGCACCGTAGTGTCGCCCCCGTCGACGTCTGAGCGAGACCGATGCCGCCCCTGACTCCGGCGAGGAATCACGACTGATCCAGTGCGCCCCCTGACAAACCGCAAGCGAGTTGAGCTTCGGCGTCACTCCACGAAATCGGTGAGCATCCCCTTTTCCTCTCCTACTTCCTGCATCGCCGGCAACGCCACCGCCAGGCCGCTCCGCCGCCAGTAGCCACCGTGGCGCCGCCAGTTTCTGGTCGAGGCACTGGGAGCCGTTAGATCTAGATCGGAGCGATAGGATAGTTTCACTTAAACGAAAGGGTATGCGATGATCTGAGCCGCACATGCCCCTTTTAATCCTGTGGTCTGTATCGCTCGATCCAGACGAACCGGTACCAACCAATCGCGGCGCGACGCGTGGCCAGTTTCTGTTTAAAACAGATTTTGAAATCAGATTTAAATGCCATTTTGAAACCATTGTAACTTTTGATCCACACGTCCAAAAATTACAAATTTTATACCAATGGAATCAGCAAGACAAGCCCTAGCCAACCATGCCTTTTGTTTAGTAAAAAGCTTCTGGAAAAATGGTTGTTTTTGCAGAAACATTTGTATGCTTGTTAAGGATGTGAAAATTGTTTAAAAATGAATTTGGGTTTAAAATCTTTTGCAATTGGATTGCTTTGAACCTACTAACTTTAGGAAACACTTTGTGGTTTCAAAAATGTATTTGGTGAAAGAAAAGAATGATTCTTTTATTTAAAACCATTTCTAGCCAAATAGAAATGTGGTTTATATATTAAAAATGGTTTTGGAAGAAAACTTTTGGAAAATGTTTTGTTTTAAACTCTCTGACCCTAAACACCAAGTTTTATGGTTTTAAAACATATTTGGTGAACCCTATAGGTTAATGCCCTAGTAAAAATATTTCTACACCACATAAAATGATACCTTGTTTTGAAAATGGTTTATAAAGTGAAACCTTTTGCAAATGACTTTGCCACTTTACAAAATGACCATTAGGTGTTTTCCAATGTTTATGACCCATTAGGAACCACTTTTTCAAACAAAACAAAGCTTGGTATGCTTGCATGCATTACTTTGACTTTGTCATTTTATGTGATGTTTTGCTTGATTGGTAGATTGAGTTTGTGCCTTGGTTGATTGATTTGTAGTGACTTGAAGAGTGTGATTGTTGCAAGGACAAGGAGTGAACTTATACCCTCTACCAAAAAGGCAAGTGATGCTTCATACTTTTTGTCCCATTACTTTCACAATGCATTAGTGATTTTCTCTAAGTAAAACTTGCATGGAATTTTTGCTAAGTATAAACCTTGCTATAGGAAAACCTAGTAGATGAATCCTTAGTAGGATTTTTCCTAAGTTAAGATTCCTACTACTATCAAGCTTAGCCTAGCTAATAGAAAACAAGGGTGGAATATATATTCACACTATGGAAAAATTTCTAAGTCTGAGGACTTGTGTTTTTGTTTAATAAAACAACTAAGTTAATGAATCACCTGGGTGGAATGGTAATTGCTTGGTGGATTTTGGTTGAGTGGTTCACAAGGCCCATGTCTATGGTTTACCTTGTGTATCTCACTTGTGGATGTCCACCCAGGAACAAAGAGATTTGAGATTGTCAAATGTTGAGAAGCTTCAAGTGCAGCCACTTGGAATTATGGGCTATGCCTAGATCATATAGGTTGCAAGAACTTAGCCATATGGACATGGAAGCAATCAAGAATCTCATCATTCAAATTTCTAAGTTAAAAACTTGTGGTTTGAACAAGGGTTAAAGAATCTTCAAATCTTTGATTGAGAAAAATGATTTTGTCAAGAAAAAACTTAGTATTTTCAAAATGATAAGGAAAATCTATTTTGAGCAATGCAAGCCTCAACTCCACTTAGCCAAATGCATATAGATGATATACTCCACTATACTACCATAGTATCACTTGCCAATACAAATCAAATGTATTGACCCTTGTGGCTGTAACTTGTTATGTTGCAGGTTTGATTGATTTAGTGAAGTGTGTTGATTAGGATTACAAAGTCTACAACCAACATGTATGCCTGTGGCACTTTGAAGATGAAGGACCCCATGCTTATAGATTTTATGCTGCAATGTAATGTAATAGCCAAATGAGCTATGTAAAGATGTAATAAAATTATGTTATTCCTGGTTATACAGTTATACTATGACCTTTGTTTCTTGATATTACATCTAAACTGTGGATGCTAGCTATTGATCCAGGGACTAGCATTGTAAACACAGGGGACACCACCTTATGTTTATAAAGGGTGGGACACTCCCTCTACAGCCCATGAAGAGAAGTGTGGCTGATCAAGATGAAGATGACATCGAAGATATAGACTGTCCCAAGGATGTTAAGAGATCTCATGGATAATACATGGCCTTCTATGCTAGATATTTTTGGAAGGATCCATCGAAAGCCAAATCTGAACTAGAACGCAAGAGTGGAGCAAATGGAAGAAGGGAGAATGGTCCCAAGCTAATAACATGTTTCAATTGTGGAGACCGGCTACACTTTGTTGATGAGTGCCCTTATCAAATTAGAGAAGATAATGGAGGAAGACTTATTCTCAAAGAGAAGTCAAAGGCTCCACGAAAGAATAAATTTGTGAAGAAGAGTGATCCATTCAAGAAGCAACCAAAGATAGTCTTAGTAGCTCAAGAGGAGTATACATCAAGAAGTGAAGATGAAGATGATAGCTCTCGAGAGGTGGCTACTAGAGTCACCACATCTACACCAACATCTCTCTTCGACTCTCCGAACGAAAACGTCATCATCAAGAATGCCACTTGCCTCATGGCAAGATGTTCCAAGGTATCATCTTCTAACACTACTTTTCCTAAGGCTATGATTGACATGGATGATCCTACTAGTCTTAAGGTTAAATAAGAGATTATTTCCTTGGGTTATTTTATCACTAACTTGCAAGGTGAGCACAAAATACATTTTGAGGCTCCCATGGACCAGCTGGCCCAAAACGAAGTGCTTCTTGAAGAAAAGGGAAGATGCAATGGATATTGCATCTCTAAAAAATGCTCTAGAAGAAGAGGAAGAGGCTCGTGGTTATATTTAAGAGAGACTTGAGTCTATTGAGGAGTCACATGAAGAAGTGGTGACAAAGATTGTTAAGGAACATGAAAATGAAGTAGCGAAAGCAAAGAAACTAAAGAAAGAAAAGGTTGACTTTGGGGCTACTCATGCTAGACTCTCTGAGGAATTGGAGAAACTTGACATTGCTCACAAGGCTTTGAAAACTGATTTCTCTATTCTCAATGAGTCTCATGATCAGCTCCAAATTCGATTGACTACATATGATGTTCATAGCACATATAAATCAACATATATTCACAAGGAAAATGCTAGGGTGGAAGATGAGCTTGCCAAAGACTCCACTCCCAAAGGTTAGGGAGTTCTTGATGATATTCTTGGCAAGCAAAGATCAAATCTTGGAAAAAGAGGGACTTGGCTATGTTTCCAAATCCAAGAAGAAAAAGACTAAGAGTGAACAGGCAAAGAAAAGCACCATTGAGAAGAACATCACAACAGACAAAACTGACCATATTGGTTTTTTAGGGCCTAACAATTCTAATTAGGAACTATTTTGTGATTACTATGGTGATGTCTATGCTAATTATGTTGGTCCTTTTGATGAATATGTTGCTTGGTCTATTTGGGTTCCAAAGACCCTTGTTACTAACATGAGAGGACCCATTGAAAAATGTGTACCTAAAACCAAGAAGTAATTATCTTGTAGGGCTATGCTTTCGGTGGTTCTAAATGGGTGCTGGACAGTGGGTGCACTAGTAATATGACCGGAAGCAAAGAGATCATCACGGAGATGAGACCCAATCATGATCATATTACAGTCTCCTATGGCGATAAGTCTAAATCTTAGGTATTGGGTCTTGTGTAACACCCCAGTTTTAGCTAATGCATAATTAGTGTTTGCTTGTGCATCATGATAATCATGTATTAAAGTTTGCATTAAAGAAAATACAACTAAAACCCTAAACCCTAATCATTTCCTCTCTACTTCAAATCCATTCAAATGGTTTTTAAAATATTTGAAAAGTACAAAGTATGTGGAGCCTAAATAGTATGGAGGGCCCCCATGTGTTTCAAATAAATTTTATAAGTTCTAGTATTTTCAGAATGTTCAAAACTAAAAAGGATTATAAAATACCAAACAGAATTTGAAAACAGAAAAGAAAAAGGAATTTAGCTAAAAAAATAGAGCAGCCCAGGCCGCAGCCTAGGCCCCTTCTCTCTTCTCTCCCTTTTCCCGTCGCCTGCGTGCAGCAGCCTGAGGCCCAGCCAGCCCATCTCGCCCATACCCCTTCGCGTGCTTCTCTTTTATTCTTCCTCGGCACCGGTGGGCAAGCTACTCGCTGTCCGTGTGCTGGCCGTCGATCATCGTCGTGCCAAGATGCTCGCCGCCACCCCTGGAGTCTAGGATAAGAACGCCCATGCCGTGCTCTCTTTCTCCATCCCCATTTTCCTCTCTCCCTCCCTTTGTGTCGCTCGCGCGCAGAGAGCCGAACCCTAGCTCGCCGGACCTCGCCGTTTCCCGTCATTCCTGGCCTCCCCTCTCCCGTTCGAGGCCACCATCGTGACTGTCGTCGTTGGCTAGGTTGATTCCCCCATACGCGCGAGCCGGAGAGCCCCCTATCGTCCCAATCGGAAGCTCATCCCCAAACTCCGGCCATCGTCTCCATTGTCGATTCCAGTCGCGTTCGACCATGCCCCGCCTCGCTGACCACCTCTTCGCGCTTCTGGTAAGCAAGCGGTGCTCATGCACCACCCCATGCATCCCCTCCCTCTCTAGTTTGCCCTGTCGCCAAATGCCGCCTTGCTCCGCCGCTAGTAGCCGTCGTCATCGTTGTTCCGACAACCAAAACTTAGTGGCGCCACTGCTAAACGGCCGCCCGCATCTCGTTGAGCCAGTCATGCCCATCCCCGCATGCCCACGCGCGTTCAACCATCGTCCTGCGCCGCCGTCTAGCCTGTTGGCCGGCGAGCCTGCGTGGATTGCCAATGTGGAACCAGGCCCAGTAGTCAGCCTCATCGGCTAGCTTAGGCTCGGGTGAAAAAAAGGATCAGATGCTGAGGTGGCCAAGGCCCACCTATCTGTGTCTATGGCTAGCCCAGGCCTCGGTGTAAAAAGGTATTCAGTTTTATTTAAATTAAGAAAATGTTTAATAATTTCAGAAATTGTTTTGAATATTGTAAATTCAATAACTAATTCATATTAATTCATAAAAATACAAATAATATATCAAAATATTCAAAAAAATGAAACCTAGCTATCTAAGCTATAATCATGCATTGTTCAACAACTTCACAACAAGTTTAATTAGAACAACCTAGTAACCCTAATAGGTGATTCTGGAGTTTCCCCAAATTAGGGTTTCTACCCTTCAGAACCCCGATTAAGTTGCAAGAATGCCTGAGGGTTACATTCCGATGCAATTCAACTTGTCATATCATCATGCGTGCTTGATCATTGCATCGATGCCATGTGTTGATTGTTTCTCCTTTCTTTCTGGTGTTTGCTTCTCTCCGGTAGAATACGATACCGAGATCAAGACCGTCGAAGATCGAAGAACAATACTTGACCAACTGTAATCAAGTCAAGTTCAAGATTTCCGAAGATCTGTTTATCTGCTATCAACAGGCAAAGACAATCATAACCCCACCATGATATAATCCTATGTTTTCCAAAGCATTTCAATTCCTGCCATGTTGCATACGATTCTACTGTGGTCTTTTATCGATAGATAGAGTATCCTATTTATTGCATTACTCCCTTTGAGCTTATATTACCTGATCCAATGCTCCTAGCATAACTAGGTTTGACTTGTGTGCACTGCTAGAGCTTATATATATGTGTCTGCTTAGCCATGCATAGCTGTTGAGTCTGGTCCATCCAGATGATGTATCAGATGCAGAGAATCTAGTATGACAGGAGAACATGATGAGATGTGATCAGTGATATGAGATTAAACTTTCCAAGGCTTGTATGGGAGGCCACGGTGGGATGTGGTTTTTCTAGTCCCATGCTCACCACCACTAGGACCCGAGTTCTTGCCTTTGGAACCAACACGAGCGTACAACCACACGGGGCCTGGAAAACCTCACGAGCAACGAACTTGCCTAGTAGATTCCATGAGTCACATAGTTCGGGCGTTCCATTCGACATATGCATAGAAACCTTTTTAAAGATTTGCCAGGTGCAGGTGCATTCATAACAGGTAGCTAAGCATGGACCGGGTTGCTTGGGGTCGATGGAGCCCCAACCAACCTCGCCTCACATCTTTAAGTACCGGCTTCGGGATTTGTCCCGTTACGGCGGAACCATACTTATTACATGACTCATGGTCTCGGCGAAAGCAAGGTAAAAGTCATGTATAACCACCCTTTGCCGACCTTCCAAGGAAGAGGGATATTACTAGTGGCATTAAGAGAAGGTTAGTACATGTGGGTAAAGTTGTACACCCCTGCAGGGTAATAATCTTTTCAAAAATCCATGTTCACGGTTATGAACGACTTGGCGACCGGACTCAAGATCATAGATAAATTTAACCACTATAAAACTTGTTGATCCACGGGTGCTTAAGGATGCATCCTCATGGGTACGAGGGGTTGATCCTAGTTGGTAGATTTTGATGATTTGGTGGATATCAAAAGATGATGATCAATACTTTGGAGATGTCTCTCTCTTATTCCCTTTTAAAATACTTTGATTAGACGAGCTTCTTCTCTCCCCCTTGTTTTATAAACAAAGATGGCTTTATGCAAAACCACTCCACCAGCCAAAAGTCTTGCGGAGTACACCCTGTACTCACCCTTGATTTGTTAATACTTTTGGAAGAGTAAGTGTTCCCCTAAAGACGAGTTCCGTACTACATCGATATCGACGAGTAGCTTGGGGTTCCCGGCCGGCATCCTGGAATCTATGGGCTGGGACGTCATCGTTATGCTTCAGGCCTCTTAGGCCATTAGTTAAGTTTGCTATACTTAATAGCATAATTTTCATTCCGTTGTTTGATGTTTGTGGTCAGTGACCTTTGCTTGTAATAATTTGGTCCTTTCTCAATTATGAGCTTGCTGTAATAAATATTTCGTGTTGTAGGGTCACTGTTGTGTTATCGATTCTTCACTGGATATTCTCGAGCTCAAGGTTAAGCTTATGTCAGACGGAGGTCTAGGATTTGTTTAGCCCTGATCCCGGGTGTGTCACATCTTGGCAAGGTAGTGGTTGCCCACGATATCTCTCTCGTGGACGTCATGCTTGATGAGACCCTCGGTTATAATTTACTTTATGTTCGTGCCCTTGGTATGATGGGCTTTGGTGTTTTCATTGATGGTGATTTAGTGGTACTCTTGTGGAGCAAGTCTCTAAAGGTCGCTTTTGTTGGGTACGTCAAAAATGACCTGTATGTGGTGGAATTTTCAGGGAAAACCACTACGGGTCCGATGTGCTTATTTGGAAAGGCCGACGTGGGATGGTTATGACATCGCCGTCTAGCCCATGTCAACATGAGAACTTTGCAAAGTCTTCACAAGTGTGGCCACATCCTTGGACTAAAAGACAATGTTTCATTTCCCAAAGATCGTGTTTGCAGGGCATGTGTTCAAGGCAAGATGCTCGACTCTCCCCACAAGAGGAAAACTATTGTTTCCTCAAAGAGGATCTTGGAATTACTTCATGTGGACTTATTTAGTCCTCCATATCATGCTGGCCTCGATGGGAAGAAATATTACTAGGTGATAGTCGATGATTACTCAAGATACACTTGGGTCTATTTCTTCAAGCTAAAGAGTGAGACTCAACAAACTGTCATTGATTTCACCACTAAGGTCCAGCATCAACACAATGTCCCCATATTGGCAATAAGAAGTGACAACGGCTCCAAGTTTAAGAACTACACATTAAATGATTTCTAAGTGTAGAGGGGACAAGACATCAATATTCCGCTGCGTACACCCCTCAACAAAATGGTGTAGCCGAGAGGAAGAACCACACTTTGATGGATATGGATAGATCAATGTTTGCTAAATTCAAGTCACCATACAACTTTTGGGCTGAAGCCATATCTACCGCTTGTCACTCATCAAATTGGCTCTACCTCCGCAAGATTTTGGAAAAAACACCATATGAAATACTTACCATTAACAAGCCCAACATATCATATTTCTGGATATTTGGTTGTAAGTGTTTCTTTCTCATCAAAGGAGTTCGTTTGTCTAAATTTGAGTTTAAGGATTTAGAATTTATTTTTTTGGTTACGGTGCCGAATCCCACACTTATAGAGTCTACAACAAGTTCTCAGGAATTGTTGTAGAATCTTTTAGTGTGGAATTCAATGAAAATGATGACTCCCATGTGGGGCAAGTTGATGTTTCTTATGCAGATGTTGAAATACCCCAAGATACCATAAGAACAATGGATGTGGGATTTTTCTGCCCCATTGAGAAACCCCTTTTGGCGGATCGGGAAGGACAATGCTCCACTCAAGTGGAGCCATCATCTGCACAAGATCAACAAGCCCCTACTGCTGGAGAAACTACTGCACCAACACCACAACCTCCTGAAGATCATCTATCTTCTTGGAAAAAATGGTAGTCCTAGGACGGATCTCCCCCTCCAAGGGGCGGACTATCCGCCCGTGGCACTCCAACACACTCCAAGGGGAATTAAGACGAGCAGGAAAGTTTGGAAAATCCTAGGCCCGATTATCCGGCCCTGGCTCTCCAAGTCATGTCAGGGGCAATCAGGAAGAAGAAACTGAAGCCAAAACTCCTAGGTCGAATTATCCGACCCCACCTAGGGGCAGATTATCCGGCCCTGAAGATCTAGAACAACAACAGCCTAGTGTTATGAGTACAAATCAAGTTCAACTACAAGGTAGTGGCCAAGACAAGGATCCAAATATTGAAGCAACTCCTCCGAGAAACAATAAGGAAATTGAAGCTCGTCACAAAGCTCATGCTGATTGGAACCTTGAGTTAAGGGGCCATACTCTTGACAAGGTTGTAGGTGATCTAAGAAGAAGAGTGTCTACTAGAAGAGAACTTGCTAGCTTATGTGATCATCAAGCTCATATATCAATGGTAGAACCAAAGAAGGTCTTTGATGATCTTGAAGATCCAGATTGGGTGGTTGCAATGCATGAAGAACTGAATAACTTTGGGAGAAACAAAGTTTGGAAGCTCGTAGTAAAACCCAAAGAGTGTCGCAGTGTTATTGGCACAAAGTGGATTTTCAAGAACAAGGAAGATGAAAATGGAATTGTTGTAAGGAATAATGCAAGGCTAGTCGCTCAAGGATTCTCTCAAGTGGAAGGCATCTATTTCGGCGAAACCTATGCTCCTGTGGCTCGCCTTGAGTCCATATGTATCATTCTTGCTTATTCTGCTCATCATAATTTTAAATTACATAAAATAGCCGTTAAGAGTGCTTTTCTTAGTGGTCCTCTACATGAGCTGGTATAAGTTAAGCAACCCCCGGGTTTTGAGGATCCCAAGTTTCCGAACCATGTCTACAAACTTGATAAGGTGCTCTATGGACTTAAACAATCCCCACATGCGTGGTATGAGCACCTTAAAGAGATTTTGTTAGACCGTGGATTCGAAGTTGGGCAAATCAATCCCACTCTTTTTACTAAGAAGGTTAACGAGGAGCTTTTTGTATGCCAACTATATGTAGACGATATTATTTTTGGCTCTACTAATCAAGCTTTTAATGATGAATTTGAGATGTCTATGATGGGAGAATTAAGGTTCTTTCTTGGATTCGAGATCAAGCAACTTAGAGAGGGAACCCTCATTAATCAACTTAGAGAGGGAACCCTCATCTTTAAGAGGTTCAAGATGATGGATCTCAATGGCATTGCTACTCCAATCCAAACTAAATGTCATCTCGAGCTTAATCCAAAGGGTAAAGATGTGGACCAAAAGGTATACCTATCCATGATCGGCTCTCTCCTTTACCTTTGCGCTCTAGACTCGATATCGTGTTGAGTGTAGGAGTGTGTGCAAGGTACCAAGCCGCTCCTAAATAAAGCCACTTAATGGCAGTCACGAGAATCTTCAGTTATTTGGTTTATTCCCAAAATTTTGGTTTATGGTATCCCAAAGGCTCTAGTTTCTCTCTATGTGGATATACTGATTCAGATTGAGCTGGTGACAAGGATGATCGAAAATCAACTTCTGGTGCAGGTCAATTCTTGGGCAGGTCTCTAGTGTGTTGGTCTTCAAAGAAACAAAATTGCATATCACTCTCAACCGCCAAAGCTGAATATGTTGCTGCTACAAGTGCTTGTACACAATTATTATGGATGAGGAAAACTTTAAAGGAATATGGTGTCAATTGTGACAAAGTGCCTCTTTTATGCGACAATGAAAGTGCCATTAAAATTTCTTACAAGCCGGTGCAGCATATAAGGACAAAACATATTGAGATTCGCAATCATTTCATTCGGGATCATGTTGCTCGTGGCGATATTGCGCTATCTTTTGTGTGCATGAAGAACCAACATGTCTTGTGGTTCCATCTAGTCTCTAACGGGCCTTGTAGTGTAACATCGGTACTCCGCGTTCCATTGTCTAGAGATCCTTAAATATTGTTATTCGGGGGAGATCTCGGTGGTGAATACATGACCACGATACAATTTTGAGTCGGTTTCCCTTGGCCCGGCTAGAAACCTGCAGTACACGAGCTACAGGAAAATCGGAGCAGGAGAGGGGGTTCGTGAAGTCATGTGTGCGTGTGGGTTCTGTGTGGTGTGTGTGTGTGCATCCGTGTTGATGTGTCGGGTTGATAAGAGTGGCGGTGTCGTGTTTGTGATTGGGGCTGGTGGGTCCCTGTTGTGTGTTTGTGTTACGTGGTGGTCTGGTGTCGCGTATGTATAGTGGCGACGGTGTGGAGTTGGTTTTTTTTTGAACAGGAATGGTCCCAAAGGACCCATAGCTTGTATTACAACGTCGCAGGGTGTACATTTACAGAAAGGACCTCATACAGTAAAGAAAAAACAACTAGGTCCTGAGATTTAACAAAGAACACCCTAAAAAGGATCACAGAAACACGATCGAGTCCTTGCTTGACGCCGGCGACGACGAGCCTCCAGGCGCGGCCACTCCATCTCTCACCGGGGACAGGACCACTTGGTAGAGACGGAGCGCTAACGACCATGCCTGGACTCGGGAAGACCCTCGCGAAGATGGAGAAGACGCTCTTGCAGCCGCCGCTGCAGAGCATGACAGGGCCATCCATATGGCCTTGAATAGCGGCGGTGAGACGCCGCTTGGGATCCGCCGCAGGAGGCACAAGCTCAAGAAGCCTCCCAAGCCACCAAAGATCTCCAAAGCACACCGAGCAGCCCACGTCTTCCCCCTTTGCCTCCATGGCCAGCCAGGAAGATAAGGGATGCGTCGAACGCATCGGAGTAGTGGCGACAGCGCTTGAAGGAGAGGGAGCCGCCCGCTTGCCGCCAGGTCGCTGTTTCCTTCCCCCCGCCTCCACGGCCGGCCAGAGGGAGACAGAAAGAGACCGAAGGCGAGAAAGGCCACCACCCAGCGCCGCGCTCATGCACCAAAGTGGCAGCACCCTCGACGCCTCCAGAACCATGCATCACCAAGCCCACCATCTCAATCCCCTCTCCCCCACGGCCGGTCAGAGGGAGATGGAAGAGCACGGGAACAACACCGATCTGGAGGCCGTCAGTGACCTCTACTTTATTGCTGGATGTGGTGGTCGTCGCCGTCGCGGGCTACTCCAACCAGAGGAATAAGAGCGCAAAGAGGACGAACCCTAGAGCCTTGATCTGGCCACCTCGATCGACAGCTCCACATCCGGGCATAGAGCCCACTACCGGCACGTAGCCACTACAACTAACCCTACAAACTACGATGCCTCTCCCTGTCCAACTCCGACCGGCTATTCCGGCGGAGAGGACTAGGGAGGGGCCAGGCTTCTGGCGGCGCGCTCGCAAGAAGAGAGGGAGGGCGAGAGCAGGGGGAGCGTAACTTAATAATGGTATGGAGTTGGTATGATTAGTGTTCGCTGGTTCTGGGGTCGTAGCTGGCCTCCGGTTGGGCCACTTGCGCCTGGCCAGTTGGCTGCCTCCCCTAGTTTTTTTAAAGCCTATTTATTTATTTATTTTGGTTTTTAAAGATCCTCTTGTAAAATAGTTTTAGACAAACAAAATATCACGAAACACTAGGGGCTTTAATTTGAAATTAAAGGAGGGGACTAATTAGAAAACAAAATAGGATTTTGGCAAAAATATTTTATGAAAAAATATGCATGATGATGTCATGATGATGCAAAAATAAAATAAAACGAAATGTTTATTTCCGAATATTTTCGGGGCATTACAACTCGACACCACTAATAAGGGGATCTTATCCCGAGATCCAAGAAAAGACACCGGGGGAAGGGGGTTGATGATTGGATCTTCTTACGTCAGGTTCATGGTCGCGACACCTCTAACAAGAATTCTTGCTTCGTCTTGATTATCGACACCACCAAAAAGGGTTGTCGCTCATGCTCTTCGAGGAAACACTCCAGAGAGGCAAAGATGGAAGTAAAGGTATCAAAGGGTGATGCCACCTCAAACTTCCGTGGAATAAGTAGAAATCACCATAATCCACTAGTTCAGTATACAAGGGCGAATGATAAGAGTAGTTGGACGGGGATTAGTCCATCGCACACCCAAAGTATTAATCTGCATATGATTAGTAGAATTGTGCAACCCAACTTTTGGAATTCAGACTAAAGATGTTGACAACCATTGTTCTCAAATATTCAAAAATATGATGATGTCTTAGAAGTCATGAAACACCGGAATCATCTGAAGAGAGATCATATAGAACAAAACCAGATGTAGCACCACTATTACAAAAGGAAGGAAGAGGAACCCTAAAGGTACGATGGAAATCCAACCACGAGAAATCCTAGACTTGAACAAGGTAAGATATCAGGTTCAAAACACGCAGAGGTAAGAAGAGGAAGAATAGAGGTAAGGAGTAAAATTCAGAGCTTGTCATGTAACACATTTGTAGCAAAATAGTTTTGACACTCTACATCATCCGTTGGCAAGATTAACCTACAGGCTGGACCAGTGGGGTATCATAAACCTTGGCTCTGATACCACTTGTAAAGCCCCTAAATTGGGTCTATGCAGATCTTAGCATTTCCCGCCAAAACCCGCATAGAAGCGATCAAAGACGCCCACCAGACACTTTTGTGTGGGTGGGATTCCATTACAAGTATTTACATCACATTGGTTTACAACAGTGTACACAATAACTTATATATACAAAAATACTCAGCGAGTCAACAATACAAATAATACAACTCAAAGAGAAATAAAAAATAGTATCCGAGTATGGATAAGAAATAAAAGGGACTAAAAGTCCTAAAGAATAACCAAGCGGTGTCCATATACCCTGCCCAGGCCAAGCCGGAAGGGTAACCTCGCTAACATCGTCAATCACATACCTTTCAAGCCAAAGGGTGCCGACAGTGCGCAAAGGAAAACAGAAAGAGAGCGATCAGTAATGAGGCCAGTACACGGCTATCTAGAATCCGGCGGTCCTAGCCTACATAGGTATGGTGGGCTCAGCGGTAGAAAACCTTGCACTTTCTAACTTATAGAGACACGCTACAACTTCGGCTATTAGAGCGAGATAAGAGAGCACTATATGATAACTATAATATAACACCAAACATAACCCATCTGAAGATTTCACCCTCGAAGACAAGTCGAGAAAGTCCCCTTGCGGAACACACACGGTGGCAATTACTAATCATATTATTAGAGGCAAAACATTAGTGGCATTGTCTATGATCATGACACTGTACTCCTGAGGCATCCATAACTGTGGACACACGGCTTCTCGAAAATATTTACCCTGCAGGGGTGCACTACTGTACCCAAACACATGCTCAATCCTTCAGGCAACATATTATGTGTTCCTTACGAATCTCACAACAAGAACTGACCCTTAACTATGCGCATATATAGAGGCATCACCTACTGTGTGGAACTAACCAAGTGGTACGATAATTCTCAAGGAAGGAACAACGTTTGCACCTACTAGTGGATCGGGCCCTGCGGGGTAACTTGTACATGCCGTTGGTGCTGCAATTTATGTATGCAAGCCATGGCAGTCCACCAAAATATCAATTCTGAAGACATATCCAACACACCCATGTCCGAGGATGATACATTCGATCCGGATGTAGTATAGCTCTTTTTCCCTAGTAGACCTAGGTTTATTGAATCCTCGGGAAGCCAAAAGCAAAGTGAGGTTACTTAAAAGGACCTTCGAGAGTTTTAGAATACCTATTGTGTTTTCACCAGACCAAGAGTTTGCGATCTTGTTGTTGTTGACGATGGATAGAGAGAGAGGGCCTAGGGTCTTCGGTTTTCACCAGTAGCTATGCAAAACATCTGATGGGAATAACAGATAATAATAAATTACTCATGTAATTGTTAGAGCAAGATAATTAGATATGGGTAGTTCATCCATAAATGTTATCGCCTCCGCAACCGCTTATAGGAATAACCTATTAGTCTAATCCATAGAAGAAAGATAACTAATGGTAAGCATCGTGATGTCACCATTAATCTCAAGTAAGTTCCTCACATACAGCCATACAACCCTTTCTGTCACTGGGTTCCTATCCTGTATATCAGTCGTTACTCACACTCCCTTTACCTCGATCAATCCTCGGGGTCTTGGGTACCTGATAAGTCCTCAGATTGATGCAAGATAGGGTACTACAATCATCATGTCATACAAACTAATACATGATCCCATCAATGATAAATAACATGCACAAAATCTAGATGGCTAGGTTGAAGCCCTTAGCCCAAAGAGGATTACTCAAACATAGAGATGAAATCGACAATCATAAACACTGTAATAGAGACAATAAGGTCGATAGCAAAGAGTCTTACAATGTCACCAATTGGAGATGTGATATACTATTACAAGTGGTGGAGAAGGGTTTAGAGGTTTAGATCTAGATCTATTCCTCCGGCGTGGTGGCAGGGAGAGTTGAGGTCAAAAACAAGTTATTCCAAAGTGTCCACTATAAATTCCTATGCATGGTGTGTTACACCATTCCAAGTATATTCTTTTTTTTATCTATCTTCCAAATGAAACTTGTTATGTGAAAATTAGTGATTAAAGCTCTCACAAACTTGATGGCACACTTTATTTTTCTTGCCCCTAATAAACTTGAACCATTGTGTCATCTATGTTGTATATGCTTGCACTTATAAGTTGGGAATTAGCAGAACCGTGCTGTCACGGGGAACGCTTTCAACATTGGACATGTATATTGTACCCAGTTGATATCATGCTCTTTTGTTGCAGATGTCGTTAGTGTGAAATAAAAGGGGAGCTTGTAAATCCATGGAGTTATGTATATGTGTTAGAGAATGGCCTGGGCCGCTATCCTAACTAATGCCTAATCATGCTGGAAACTTGCAGCATCACCATAGTGAGTAATCTATGAAGAATTCTTCTTATAAAAAAAGAGAGATAGAAAAAAGAGATTGATAAAAATAAAAAAAATATGAGAAAAGAGGAAAGAGAGAAAAGGCACCATTTTCCCATGGTAAATAATAAGATTGCCGAGATTCTCATTGTCTTCTTGCCTTGTCATTTTGATATGGGATAGCGCCTTTATCATGGGGCAAGGGGTACCCTGTTGGCGGTTCTCTATGATACACATGTACTTACTATTACAAGAACTTACCGGTAACTAAAGTTGAGTAGCATGAGGAGAGGCCCTCGTACTCAAGGGACATGAGATTGCCATCTTATACTTTGTTAAGCATATACACCATATTTTGTTTACTTTAACCTTAATCACTTAAAGATGCTTATGATAGGGGCAATGAGATCTGAAAGGTAACAAGTACCATAATTTTTGGAAACTCTTTATGAGACTTTAAATCCCTGCTTCCTTTTATGAAGGGCCTTTCTTCCACTTCTATATTGAGACCCCACCTTCTATCCTTATGGACCAATTAAGAGAGCATAGTTCCCATTCTTAGTTCTATGTGCATTGTCCCAAAAATTATTGATTGATTCATATTGTTGATATTTCTTGTTCTTGAACTATTTGTATCTAGTCACTCTTATGAACTTTGAAGGTATCCTATGCATTTATTGCTACTCCATGAGGGACAAGCTGAATGCAACTATGCTATGTTTTCTATATGTGAAACAAACAAACGTCTTACAATGCATTGCTATTCATGATCTTTGTTTGTATCTTTTCATGTTGCAACATAGTTGCTATGTCTTATTGTTACAGCTACATCTTTCATGCTCATGTTTAGAGTACTTTGATCCCAACTATCAATGCTTGCAAATGGTTTGATCTTGATATGCGATGGTGCATGTCACCTCGAAAATTATTCTTTTTATCACTTACCTACTCGAGGACGAGCAAGTATCTATAATTTTTGATGTTCCATGCTTGTTTAGTATCAACTTTGCTATGCTTTGTCTACACTTTGAGGTATTTTTATACACTTTCTGGAACTAACCTATTAACAAGATGCCATAGTGCTAGTTGCCTGTTTTCTGCTGTTTTTGGTTTCAGAAAAGCTAAAAAATGAATATTCTCGGAATTGGATGGGACAAAAGCCAATCTGCCTATTTTTCCCGGAGCAATATGGAAATGTGAAGCAGAGACGGAGTAGGGCACCAGGGTGGGCACACCATAGGGTGGCGCAGGCTCACCCTGGCTGTGCCACTAGGGGGTGTGTGCCCCCTAGCCTCCATCGACCTTTCCCTTTCGCCTACTTATATGTCTCCCCAAGACGTAAACCCTAACGCGGGAAAAAATCCACGAAAAGGTCTGCAGCACGACCGCCACCGAAGGGGAGATTCGGGGGTCTCTGTTCTGGCACCCTTTTGAGACAGGGAATTGCCCCCAGAGCCATCTCCATCAATCTCCATCGCCATTTCTTATTCCCATGATGAGGAGGGAGTAGTTCTTCCTCGAGGCTAAGGGCTCTACCGGTATCTATGTGTTCATCTCTCTCTCTCTATGCATGATCATATTGTGATCAGGAGCTTTGTAACCAAGTAGATCTACTCTGCTACTCAAGTGCTTTAATAGATCTCTAGATTTCCCCACATGTGTGAAAGTGACAGCGTGCATACCGTGGTGGCACTTAGGCTAGAGTCTACATAAATACTCAAGTGCTTCAATAGATTTCTTCTCTTCCTATGTTTGTGAAAATGACAGCGTGCACGACGTGGTGGCACTTAGGCTGGAGTTTACAAATACTTATCATAAGTTATATTTGGAGTTGGATGTCTCTATGAAATTGTGGTTTTTGTTGGAAAAATAGGTAGATGGGGAAGGCGGACTTTGAGGTGTTCTGTTATAGCCCTACCATGGATTAGAGTGTCCAACCGGAGAGTAGTTCCGGGTAGTATCATGAAGATAATATATTTATTGAGAGTTTTCACTAGTGAAAGTATGATCCCTAGGCCTTGTTTGTAAACATTGAAACACCGTTTGCATCTAGATCTGTTACATGTTTGCTTGCTTTAGTCTCTTCCACGCCATCAAAGCTCTTTTCTGGGTTGTTGTCGGGATCTACAGGGCAATTCAACATGTTCCTCCACGTCAGAAGCTCTTTTCTGGCACCGTTACCACTTATAATCATCCATACCACTTGTATTTCACTATCTTTTCGCTGAACTAGTGCACCTATACACCTGACAAGTGTATTGGGTGTGTTGGGGACACAAGAGACTTCTTGTATCTTAATTGCAGGGTTGCTTGAGAGGGATACCTTTGACCACTTCTTCCCTGAGCTCGATAAACCTTGGGTAATTAACTTAAGGGACACTTGCTGCTGTTCTACAAACCTCTACACTTGGGGGCCCAACAACTGTCTACATGAATAGAATTGCATAGACATCACTGGACCAAGCCTTGTGATGGTTTGTGTGGGTTTTAGATTAGTGTTTGATTGATTTTTCAAACTTGATAAAATGGGGATTGTGAGATAATTTGAATAATTTATATTGGTCAAGTTGGATAAATGGTACTGGTGTGTTTCTATGGTCAAATTATTACTTTGGGATTTATTTGAGATTTTTCCAAAGACTCTAAGTCCATATAATCCCATTTATTTAAAAATTGAAGAAATGATTTATAGGAGCTAATGTTATATTTTTATATTGGGCAAGGTTGGTTTTTATGTGAGATGGTCCTAAATACCATACCACACCTTGGGGAATTTTCTTGGTATTTATCTAGAAATAAATGATTTTTAAGTTATTGTTTCTTGTTTCTGCAATTTAAGAAAAAGGGCAAAAATAAATAATAAAGCATCTCAAAAATATTTATTTTCGAGATGGGAAGATAGGATATGATATATAGGCATGAAATTTTCCGTGAGTTGGCAAAGTAGTTTGAAGAAACACAAACTTGCCTTTATAGAGAAGGTTTTCAATATTTTGTAAAGGAAGGGAATTAAATAGTTTTACGTTTCCAATAATTATGGGAATTATTGGGAAAATGTTTATATCCAAGGGGGATGATGTCAACCTGAATTATTTATCATAACCAACCTTTGAAGAAGACAAGTATTAGAGGATCTAGGGTGTTAATATTTTTATCCCACCTAAACAAGGTTGGATTAGTGAGCTCAGAGCTCACCTTGGTATAAGGGATATATGGATGGATATACCAAGGTATATAGATGATCATGGCAGTAAGGGTTGGGCTTGGTTGCATTTGATATGATCTAGAAGTGATGGCAAACTTAGTTAAAAATAAGGTTGCCATGGCAAATGTGTCATGATGCCTCATAAACCAGGTGGGTTTAAGAAGCACAAAGATCTAATGAAAACATGTGAAGGGTGGATTGCTAGACTATGGTTACTAGATCATAACCATGAAAATATTTGGTAAAAATAAGATAATATATAGATGTGAGTGTCTGCCAAAGTAGGCAAGATGATAAGATTTGCAGAAAACATTAGTATCTTGACTACAAAACCATCAAGGATGAGTGGGTCCAAGAAGGGTTTATCCAAGGGAAATATGGGCTTTGGTAGTACTAATGATGTACTACAAGATGGTTCTAATACATTTTCAAGAATGAACATATATTGGGGTAGGTGAAGTTCCAAAGATTGAATCTAGTTAAGGATTCTAGACTTGGCCAAATTTGGCAGATTAGTGTTTTTGGATAATTATGAGGGTGGGAAAGATTTGGAGAGAAAGCAATGGTACATCCTCATCATCAAGTGGTTTATATGGAAGTATAGGTTTAGTAGAGGGGATCCATGCTTGTATTTTGTCCTTGATGAGTTGGATGCTAAAATGAAGGATTAGCTCAGGATTGATCTTGGCAAAGTAGACTAGAGGGTCACTTGAGTGACTTAGGATAGATCCATCTTAGGGGGCTTGATTTGGGATTGGGGATCTCCGCTACTGGTTAGATCCTAGAGGATGAGATACTGGATTAGCTCTCTCTAGTTCCTAAGTAAACAAGGAAATCAGCAGATCAAGTTGATTCATCAGACAGCAGATCAAGGCAATTCGTCTTGCTAAATAATTAGATACTACTGAGGTTACCATAAATCCTAGATTGAGGTAGGCATGGGTATTTTAAAGAGGTTGGCTTTTGAAGTAAGATAAGGACCTCTTGGTATTTCTACCAAGATTGGAGTAAAAAGGTTTTAGGAAAGGTTTTGGAAAACCTAGGGACGAGAGTAGTTGAAAATTCTGTCTTGAAAGCTTAAAGAGATCGTATATAGGACTCCATAGTTTTTGCTAAATCGAAACTAGTGAAATAGTTTGTTGTCTCAAAGTCATCTTGGCTCAAGTTTGAAATGCTAGAACATTTGAGAGTATGAAAGATGAGCCTTTGTAAAATAGTTTTTGGGCAACTGATGTTGAGGTGAGGAGTATATCATCTAATCAATGTTGAGGATATCTTTTATCGTTACTTCTCGTTCAGCCTAAAATTAGTGATTTTTGGGTGAATCGGCCGATTTATCAGGCGATAAATTGATTTATCAGGCGATAAATTGATTTATCAGGCGATAAATTGATTTATCGGCTTATCGGTCACCCAGTGATAAGCGATAAATCAGATGATAAATCGGCATATCGGATGATTTTTTGAACAGTGCATCTAATTCACAATTAGTTGCATGCACATAAGCAACAAGTAAGAAACAATGTAACACTTAGCAAGATTTTTTTGTTCCCCTTGATTTTTGCATTTTGATAATAAATCAGGGTTGCTGAAATTGGGATGTTAAAGTCTATCCTGATGGTGTATCTACTCATGATGTCTCACTTGAGTACATCTCATGTCCTCTAGTTTGATCAATATTTATCCTTCGTTCATACAATCTTCTTGGAGTATCTTGATAAGTTTGTTATTGAGACCATCGATGACATCCTTATATTCATTTTGAGAGACTAGATCCATATGGAACATTTGACATTAATTTTGGAAACTTTTGAGAACCATCCTCGTGTTATCTTGAACTATGTGTTCTGGATGTTAGAAGTAACCTTGTCTGCTTCACGTGCAACTGTTGAAAGATTTCGCCGTGGGTTCGAGTAGAGGTATCTTTGTATCCTTAGGAATCATTCGAAGTTAGTCAAGCATGTGCAAAGAATTATTGATATGGTAGGTTGATACCATCACATCTCGAGAAGATGCTCCAAGTATCCTAAGCAACTGACTGATTGTCATGGAAGAAGAGAAGTTCTAAAAACTTCAAAATCGTCCTAAATGTTCCCCAACAAGGATACATTTGTATTTCGTTGCAAATAATTCATGTAGGTGCAACTTACTTCTAATAACTTGCTAATACATGAGTTTTGCAATATAGCTCAAACTTTTGGAGCTTGAAATTGTAGTCCATGTCGTGAGAATCTAGTAACTTTACCTCTATGGTAAATGTTGCAAAATTTCTATTCGGACATGTTGAGTCTGAAGTATCTTTCCACCTAACCGTATCTGAATCTCAATCATATATGATGGTTGGTGTTCTTCAAGGGTTGACATAGGTCTCTTTGTAAATCTGGCAAGATTGATGTAGTGGTTGACACAATTAGCCGGAAGACCTATTGTCATAACATCTTGATGTAGAAATAACAATCACTATTCATGAGGCTTCTTCTATGAGTTGATATAGGAGTTGTTCTTCTGGTTTCCTTTGTATCCGAAGTCCGACCTTTAACTGATGACTAATTGAATGCTTGTTAGTAGCATAATATTTGTGTTTCAAACATCAAGGAGAACATTTAAAGTAGAGTTGTTAAATGTCTCTCGGTCGATCCTCCAGACCCTTTTATGTTGGAAAGCGTTTTGTTGTGCCAAGTAATAGAAGTCTAAGACAGATGTTTATTTTTCTCGTGTCTTTAGGAATCTTGATACCTATTCATTTGGTGGTGTAAAGTGATATCATGTTCTTTGGCAAGGAATTTGATAAACCTGGATGAATAAAGAGTTTCCTTCATTTTCTTTATCGTGTTTGAAGAGCGACTATGATTTTGGTAATGAGTAGTTGCTATTATTACATGTTCCTTGTGACTCTCATGAGTCCTCTCCAGCAACACAACCTTCTATCTTGGCCTTTGTTTAACCAAAGAATGTCCCTTATATGTGGAAAGAAGTTCAACAACTTGGTTTTGTTAATCCATATCACTATAACCGTGAAACCTCTACTTAAGTTATTTAGTATAGGTTCACCTCTCGAAGTAAGTGGTCATATTCATTCTATTGGAAGTCTCCTACCCTCATAAGTCAAAACTCTTCTACAAGTTCCATGGTCTCAATCCTTTTGAAGACCAGTTATCTGTCAATTTGAAACCTTCTCCTTTTGTTCCCTCCTTTCCCTTGACGTGTTTCATGTTTGTTGGATCTAGAGATGTTTATGAAACATCTATCCATGAGTTGGCCATGAGATACTCAGTTTGTGGTTTTGTGTATTTTCCTCTTTTATTTAGTGTGAGAAGTAACCTCGAAGAACATGAAGCACTTCATTCATTCAAACATGGTGGCATGGATCAACCTCTTCGAGAAGATTAGTGTAACCCTATTCCTTCTATCTTCCTACCCTAGGAATCTCGGGACGATATTCTTTTAAGGGGGATAGATTTGTAGAACCCCTTGTTCTAGTAATAGTAATTAGGGTTTGTTTGTGCATTCATAAGCATCATCTAAATTGCTAAATAAAAATGCAACCAAGAAGAATATACAAACAAAACCCTAAACCCTAATCATCTCCTCTCTATTTGAAATGTATTCAATATGGTTTTGAATTTTGAAAATAAAAAATATGTGGAGCCCAAATAGTATGGAAGGGCCCCTAAGTGTTTTCCAAAATTTTATAAACCTTTGGTATTTTCTAAAGTGTAGAAAACAGTTTGGAAATTCAAATACAAAAGAGAAAACAGAAAACAGAAACAGAAAAGGATTTTTGGAAGAAAGACATGTTTCTAACCCTAACTAAGCCGGCCCAGCGCTTCTCCTTGCTACCTTCCGCCCAGCGCGTAGCAGCCGTCCTACTAGCATCCCACCCGGGCCTAGTACCGCTTCACTCTCTCCCCTCATCGTCTTCCTCTAGCACAAGCTCCTCTCTTTCGCCCCGGTGGGTAAAGTTGTACACCCCTTTAGTGTTAAATCTTTTCGAAAAGTCGTGTCCACGGTTATGGATGACTTGGAAATGAACATGGGCTCATAGAGTAGAATAACCTAATTATAAAACATGGCAAGTAAAGTGTGCTTAAGGATGGTTCCTCAGGGACCGAGGGTGTGATCCTACATTCTAGGTTCAGCTGATGATGATTCGGTGGATATCAAAGATGATCAAAGCTAGAGATACCGCTCTCTTGTCCCTTTTTAAATATTCTGATTTGTCGATCTTCTACTCCTCCCTATTGTTTTGCAAACAAAGATAGCTTTTGCAAAATTGGATACCACAGTACATCGCAATCCCTATTTTTAATCCCAAATGCTTGTTATGCCATACATCGTAATCCTAGGATTACCATTTTTGCGAGACATAACAGAATTGGATACAACAGTACATCATCCATTTCAAACCATACATAAGGTCTTACACAAATAAGGATCTCATGATCCAGTTCTTAATACAACTCAAGCAGAGGAATACGTAATAATAATGGTAGTGTAGGCGGAGCTCCATCTTCGGGGTCACAGGCAATGCTGACGATGGGAGATGATCTTAGTTGTCGTAACCTTCCTGGGGTCCTTCGTCCTGGTACTCCTCTTCATAGTCTGGCCACGGGAATAGCCAGGGACAAAGCCATGAGTACTCTTTAAGTACTCGCAAACTAATACTAACAAGTGAAGGGGTTTTTTGTAGTAGGACACTAAGCTCTATGGTTGTTTAGCAAAAAGGTAGTTAAAGTTTTATAACACCTAAGTGGGAACTTGAATTTCATATCACAACTATGTTGTGGTCAAGACAAAATATCATTTCATTTCATAAGTTATTTTGAAAACCTCTGACGGGGGAACAATATGGCCACTCCAACTGTCCATAAGCGCGGACGCGACTATTCGAATAGTTTGACACTCTACAGAGATTGTACACTTTCACCACAGCATTCGATACATCAATCAGGAACAAATCCTGAATTCGCCATACTTAGTATGCGAATAATCAATCCTAACCTTTCAATTACACGCCTTAGTATAAGCACCTCTCCTGTGAGTTTGGCCTCCCAACCATGACCATCTGTCATCTTGGGTACTGCACAGGTGGACAATCTTCACAAGATAGCCTCAGCTCAGACCTTGGCCGTGAGGGAACCCATACTAAGGTATATAAGTTTCCAGTCAAGCCCTACCCAATTTTCGGGTATTGTGGTTGTACGGTAAAATTGGAATGGTATCGCATCTAGACAACCATCAGTTTTATAAAGGGCTAAGGCTCATGCCTCAACATTTTCATCATCAAAATCATCTGGTGTTCGGAAACACATGTCAAAACATTTCAGTAGAATGATCCATCATTCCAAGGTTTTTCATAACCATTTTCCACCAAGTATTCCCATCTAAAGTTGATCAAGTTTTAAGCTTAGCACTAGAATCTACATGTGGGGGGTGATTGCTAACGAGGGGTGGTAAACAAGTGGAGTTTAACTAATTTCAATCCCATGCCTTAGGGTGACATCAAGATTATCTACCTTAGGCCAAATTTAATGCTCTTTATGCAACCTTCAATTATCTTCCTAAAATCTACAAATCACTTAAGTAAGCTCTAAGTAATAGCTTTGATAAAGAAATAAGGTAGAAAGCTTGTAAGTAAAACTAGGATTGGGTTATCAAGTGAGTAATGATCACACATGCTTTAAGGCATATAGTTGGCATGGTAACAAGCAAGTATTAGCTTGCATAGGTCAACTGGATTAGTAAGGCTTGCATCCGTATCAGTATAAGCTGGCTAAAGTAGAGTATCTAGCAAGTGTCAGCTTGCCTTGTGCAGAGCAATGGTTGAAGTTCTCCTCGGCTTATTCTTCGTAGTATCCTCCTTCCTCCTTGTATCCTTGGTCGGTACTAGCATCTATGAATAAATACGAGGTACACAATCACCAAACAATCTTAACTACTTTCAATCATCACACAATGGTGCACTATAGATGATCTAGTATCATCACTAATATTACAAGAAAAGCTTCTGCCTTGTTATTTTTACCAAGGTTGATCTATAGATCCAAATGATTTGAATCCAACGGGCTTGGATTAAGCATTTCCATACCTTTCTAACAAAATTGGTTTCATGCAATTTGGTTCACTGAATCGAGATGGGTTGATTTTTGAAACTAGGTACACAACTATGTTTGAACTTAAAAAGAAAAAGCTAAATTCAAACGAGTGGGTTGCGCGGGAAAGGTTAATGGGCCGGCCCAGTGTCACTCCGCAGCACGGGGCGCAACTGACAGGGGGGATGTACTGGTCAGTGGCTCTTTAAACGCGAATCGGTACGGGGCGATGTGGTGCATTGGATTAGAATGAAGATCGACGGCTGAGGGTCGTCGTCGACGATGAACAAGTCACCGGCGAGGTTGAACCCTAGCGGCTCAGTGGGGGTGCATAGGGGGCATGCCGGGGCTCCAGTGATGACAGCGGGGAGGGCAAATGATGAAGTCGACGACGGCGAACTCAGGGGTGGTCGCGGTAGCTTCGGGGGTGGTCGAAATCAACGGCTCCTCTTCTCCTCTACAGAGGCCAGCTCCGGCCAAATTCCGATGATGCACTGCTCGCCTTGCTCCGGCTAAGGGGTGTAACGATCAGCGAGGTGAGGGGAGTGAGATGGTGTGAAGAAATCAAGCGGGGGTCGTCTCCTATTATAGGCTCGACGGCGAGGCAGAGAGGGATGGGCAGACGACGGTGGCGACACGGATACGGGAGGCTAGAGGCATGGCCGAGGTTGGCGATCGACAGGCGGTCTCATGGCGATGCTCTAAGGTTTAAATGCGCGTGTAGGGCCGGTGGAAAACGGTAGGGAACGCGTGATGCTCTGCGAGGCAGAGGCGGCGAACTCTGCGGCAAGCGGTGGCTATGGGGTACGGGCGGTGAAACGATCATGTCTAGTGGTCTCCTGGGACGGTGGGGTGCATGCTGGCGGGCGGCGAGGGCTCGAGGTGGTCGGGTTGCGTGCTTTGTGGTACGCGTCGGCATGGTCGATAGCGGCACGGGCGCGGTGTTCCTAGCGGTTCTGGTCATTGTCTTCGATCTAGGGCTGGTCGAGAGGGGGCGGTGCGGCATGGGCTGCATGCTAGACAAGGTTGGCATGGCTAGTTCTTCTCCTAGCTTGATGTCCACACTAGGGTGACATGGGTGCTCTCGGCCTGTTAACCATTGATGACATTGGTGATCTTAGAGTGGTGCTAGAGCTTAGTTAAGGTTTCTAGATGATCTACTGAAGCTAGTGTAACCAGAGAGGGAATAAGGTTGGCTCAAAACACTGCTGAAAATAGTGTTTATGATTTTGTTGATTTGAATTTGCAACATGTTTGATGAAATGGCCGCATGAACTTAAGTTTTGAATTTTGAAAATATTTTTGGTCGGTGTGCTAGGCATGTGTTGAGGATTCTGTGGATGCTTGGGTTTTGAAAATTGAGCTTGTTTGAGTGGTTTTTGAAATAGTGGGATCTTCCCATATGAAATATATTCAATTTTAAACTATCATTCAAACTATGCATTCAAATGTTTTTGCATGATCACAAAGTGGGCCTTGGTACCTTGTTATGAGTACTATCAAGGGGTGCAAAGATCTATATATGTTTCTGTTAAGTTCTGAAAGTTAGAGATAGCCAAAGTAGGCATGGGAGTTAAATTGGCCAAAGTGACCATTCACTTAATTTGTTTGTTTTGACTTGTTTGTCTTTGGGAAAAGTTTGGGGATTGTTTAGATGATGTTTATTTCACCTAAGAATCATTTTACAAGCAAAGAAACACAGAACCATGGCAATTCAAAAGAATCCAAATTGTAATACATACTCATATGAATGCTTTCATATTTTAATTGGAAACGTTTTTGTTAACCCTAAATTTGGTGATTAGAGTTTGATGATTCTAGTTTAATATTTTTGGGATGTTACAAACCTTCCCCCCTTAAACAAAATCTCGTCCCGAGATTTGAAAAGGACGAAAAAATATTACCTAAGATTTGAAGAGATCGGGAAACTCTATCCTGATGTGATCTTCGCGCTCCCAGGTAGCTTCCTCTTCGGTGTGGTTGCTCCACTGAATCATGAGAAACTTGATACTTCAGGTTCTAGTAGTTCTGAAAGCTTCTTCCAAAATACAGATGGGTACTTCAGGATAGGTTAGGTCATCGTTGATTCCTATGGTCCGGTGATCAATATTCTTGAACACTTCAGTCTTCTCCGGGACTTCGAGGCACTTGCGAAGTAATGAGATATGGAACACATTGTGCACGGCTGACATCTCTTCGAGTAGTTCCAATTGATACGACACTTCTCCTCGACGGTTCAGAATCTTGAAGGGTCCGATATATCTGGGGTCTAACTTTCCTTTCAGCTGGAAACGCTGCATTCCCTTCAATGGCGACACTTTCAGATACACAAAATCTCCTATGTTGAAGGAGAGGTCTCGACGTCTCTTGTCGGTGTAACTCTTCTGTCTGGACTGGGCTGTCTTGAGGTGCTCACGAATCTTATGAACCTTCTCTTCTGCTTCTCGTAGGATATCGGGTCCGAAAATCTGACTCTCTCCTACTTCCGACCAATTCAAAGGGGTGCGACACTTTCTTCCATTCATGAATTCAAATGGGGACATTTGCAAACTGGCTTGATAACTGTTGTTGTACGAAAATTCTGCAAATGGCAGACAGTCTTCCCACTTAGATCCATACTCTAACACACGTGCTCTCAGCATATCTTCCAGTATTTGATTTACTCGCTCCGTTTTTCCATCGGTCTGAGGGTGATACGCGGTGCTGAAATCTAGGTGGGTTCCTAAACCTTCTTGGACTTTCTTCCAGAATCTCGAGGTAACCTGAGTTCCTCGATCCGATACGATGTTCTTGGGGACTCCATGCAAACTGATGACTCTAGCGATGTATAACTCCGCTAGCTTCGAACTCTGATATGTGGTCTTGACGGGTAAGAAATGGGCGACTTTGGACAATTTGTCCACTATGACCTAGATAGAGTCATTTCCCCTACTAGAAGTAGGCAATCCGGTGATAAAGTCCATTCCAACGGCATCCCATTTCCATTCCGGAATCTGCAATGGTTGCAACAATCCAGCGGGTCTTTGATGTCCCGCCTTGACTCTCTGACATTTATCACACTTGGCGATATAGCTTCCGATTTCTCTCTTCATCTTATGCCACCAAAATTGCTCTTTCAAATCTTGATACATCTTAGTTCCTCCAGATTGGATAGAATAAAGAGTATCATGAGCTTCCTTCAGAATAACTTCTTTCAACTTAGAATCTGCTGGTACACAAAGGCTTCCTTTGTACCATAGAACTCCATCTTCGTCTTCGGTGAATACGGGTACTTTGCCTCTACCGATACGATGCTCGATTCCGTCGATAATAGCATTTCCATTGTGCGCCTCTTTGATCTGACTGATCAAAGGCGGTTGAAGTACTATGCTAGGAAAAAATCCTTCACTCACTAATTCCATTCGGAAATATTCCATCTCTTTGTGCAAGCTTGGTTGCTCCTTTAAAATCATGGAGTTCAAGCGGCACGACAATCTGCTAAGGGCATCTACTACCACGTTGGCTTTACCAGGGTGATAGTGAATGTCCAGATCGTAATCTTTGATTAACTCAATCCATCTTCTCTATCTCATATTCAGCTCCTTCTAAGTGAATATATACTTCAGACTCTTGTGATCCGAATAAATCTCACAACGGTTTCCCATCAGGTAATGCCTCCATGTCTTCAGGGCTAGAACTACGGCTGCGAGCTCGAGGTCATGGGTTGGGTAATTCTACTCATGTTGTTTCAGTTGTCGAGATAGATAAGATATAAATTTGCCTTCTTGCATTAGCACACATCCGAGACCGATCTTGGATGCATCACAGTACACGTCGAAGGGCTTCGTGATATCCGGCATGATTAAGATTTGGGCTGAAATCAATCTCCTCTTGAGTTCTTGAAAACTCGCTTCACATTTGTCCGTCCATTCAAACTTCTTGTCCTTCTTCAGCAATTGGGTCATGGGTCTGGGGATACTCGAGAATCCTTCTACGAACTTGCGGTAGTATCTCGCCAATCCGAGAAATGCACGAACTTGGGTGTGAGTGGTTGGCGCTTGCCAATCTTCACTTTTGCAGGGTCAACTGCAATTCCTCTAGCTGATACAATGTGGCCGAGGAATCCTACTTCTTGTAACCAGAATTCACATTGTCTAAACTTGGCATACAACTGATGCTCTCTAAGGGTTCCAAGAATGGTCCTTAGGTGTAGCTCATGTTCTTCTTCCGATTTGGAATAAATCAGAATATCATCGATGAAAACAATGACAAACTTTTCCAGGAAGTCCATAAAAATCTTATTCATGAGATTCATGAAATAAGCGGGGGCATTGGTTAATCCAAAATACATGACAGTATACTCGTATAATCCATATCTGGTGGTAAAGGCAGTCTTGGGAATATCCTCTGCACGAATCTTGAGTTGATGATAGCCAGTCCTAAGATCAATCTTAGAAAACACTTTAGAACCGGTCAACTGATCAAACAAATCTTCTATATTTGGCAATGGGTACTTGTTCTTGATAGTGACATCATTCAACTTCCGATAATCCGTACACAAACGGTTACCTCCATCCTTCTTGTCCACAAATAAGATAGGTGATCTCCATGGTGACGCACTTGGTTGAATTAATCCAATTTCCAACATGGAATCCAGTTGCTTCTTCAGTTCTTCTAGTTCAGATGGGTTCATACTATAGGGTCTCTGAGCTATGGGTCCTGTTCCGGGGATTAGTTCAATGATAAATTCGATATCCCGATCTGGGTGCATTCCGGGCAAAACATCTGGAAATACATCGGGGTATTCACAGATTATCCGGACTTGGTCCATGGTAGGTTGGACTATACTCTTGTTGCACTTGAATTGACGAGGTAAGGTTTCAGATACATGATCGACTGATATTCCGGCTGTACTATTCATGGTTATGACTTTCTTGGCACAGTCAATTAATCCTTTATGTTTGGACATCCAATCCATTCCTAGTACTACTTCCAAACCTTTAGTTCCGAGTACTATCATATTAGCATAAAAATCTATGCCATGGATTCGGACAGTGACGGCTTTGCAAATATGCCTAGCTTTGGTGGTTGAACCTGGGATTTGAACAATCATAACATGCTTCAGTTTGGTTGGTTGAATCTTACTAGTGCATGGAAATTCTTCGGTGACAAATGAGTGCGATGCACCAGAATAAAACAACACTCCTGCAAGTACTGAATTAAGAGAAAACATACCCAGCATGACGTTTGGCGCTTCCTGAGCTTCTTCAGCATGCATGAGAAAAAGACGGTCGTTGCGGTTGAGTGAATTCCCTGGGGCAAACCTTCTTCCAGGATGAACACGACGCTGCTGCTGAGCTGGGGCATTTGCATTGGGGGCTGCGACATTCTTCTTGGGGCACTCATTGGAGTAGTGACCCTTATTTCCACAGTCATAACAAGTCACTTGCGACTTGTCCTTTGCTACAACAGGCACAACATTGCATCCAGTCCTCGGGGCAGTGTTGGTGTTGGCGGCA
Organism: Avena sativa; assembly: GCA_916181665.1. Classification (NCBI taxonomy): domain Eukaryota; kingdom Viridiplantae; phylum Streptophyta; class Magnoliopsida; order Poales; family Poaceae; genus Avena; species Avena sativa. The sequence goes on along the minus strand of OV702293.1, from coordinate 87,313,146 downwards.
GCATTGTTGTTGTTGAACTTGGGTGGGGCACAGTTGAAATTGCCAGAGTTGACGGGGTTGTTGTGATTTCCTCCGGGCCTCGGGTTTCCACGGTTGGGATAGGTCGAACGACTCATTGGGGGTCTGTTGGCTCTCGGGGAAAATCCTGGAGATAGGTTAGGGCGATACTTTGGGGTCTGATGGGTTCCTGGCTGATGCATCATGCGATGCTTGCGGTTCTCATTGGCTTGGTTGATCTTTCCTTCCATCTAGATGGCAGAGTTGACAAGGGCTTCAATATCAGCAAAGGGGATATTGACCAACACAGTCTGCATCTCATCGTGCAGACCATTCAAGAATCACTTTCTTCTTGGCTTCGGTGCCGATCTCATCCGGGGCATACCTAGCTAATGACAAGAATTTGTCACGGTATTCCACTACGGTCATCCTTCCTTGCTTCAGTTCTCTGAACTCATCTCTCATTCTCTTGATCAAACCCGGTGGCACATGGGTTCTGCTGAACATGGCCTTGAATTCCTCTCAGGTCATCATCTGTCCTCCGGTCATTGCACGAACGCTGTTCCACCATGCTCATGCATCTTCGGCTAGATAATGGGTGGCGAACATAACTTTCTCGTTAGATTCCACTCCGGCGACTTCTAGGTTGTTTTCCATGGTTTGCAGCCAATCATCGGCGTCCAGGGGATCTTCCGACTTAGTGAAAACAGGTGGTTTGGTGTTCTGGAAAATTTTTGAGCTTAGATCCATGGTTGTCCTGGTTTCCGTGGCCTTGATTGTTGTGGGCTAGCTGAGCTATCTGCTAAAGGGTGGCTAGGTTGTCTTGACGTTCGGCTCTTTCAGCTTCACGGTCAGAAACCAACATTTGCAGGATCTGCAACATCGGGTCTGGGGATGAACCACTTCCTCCGTGTGGCATCTGAAGATTGAGATAGATCATGAGAAAATAGGGAAATTTCTAAGGTTCAGGGACTTTGAAAAGTTTTTAAAGTTTGACTCATATTTTCTAGAAACTTTCTTTTCATTCATTCATTCATAGCACACGATACAAACACACACACCACAAAACAAGAAAAACAGATGGTTTTAAGAACCATTCTGGAAACTATGATACAGTGGGACCGAATACAACTCACTACGCTAGTGCTCAAGTGCTACTACTCCTTGGAGTCGGTGTAGTAGTCATCCTCATCGTCATCGATGAAGGCAAAATCATCTTCATCGGTGATGAAGTCCATATCCTCATCCTCCAGAAAATCATCATCATCGCTGAGATAGGAGTAGGGGTCTCCACGAAGATCTTCTCTGGCATTCTCTCTTTCCTCCAACTGCATGTCTCTCTCGTGGATGGTCTCCTCCAAATCCGAGATTCGGTGGCAAAGACAGGCAATGATGCGCTCCTTCTTGTCGAGCTGACGGCGGCGAGACTTGCGGTCCTTTGCTAGCATGGCGATGGTCTGATCTTTTGTCTTGATGATGGCGCACTTGTGATTGGAGTAGTCACGGCAATTATCCAATTCCTGCTGACGATCGTACATCATGAAGCTAAGGTGGTCCAACTGAGTCTTCAGCTCGTGGTGGTATGGGGCGTCCAGTGGCTGTCCCATAGCATCACGCCTTGGACAAAACTCAAAGCGGGTACCCTTGATCTGGTTGATACTCTGCCCACACAGACGGGCAAGAGCTTCCTGCATGGCCCTGGCAAGTCCATCGAGCCAGTTGTTCTCTCGCAAGGTGAACTGAATTCCCTCGGCAGTGGGAGGTTCAATATTTCCTCAAAGACTTGCAACAACTAGCCACTACAGATCTTCTCCTCCTTGATCATTGAGCTGAGCTCCGAAGAACTCGGGGTGTGCATGCTCCAGATGTTCCGAAAGCTGGTCCAAATCCAGCTCAAAGATAAGGTCTCCTCCATTCCCCAACTGATAAAACTTGCTTTACTTCACGTCCATCTATAAGAATATAGGATGAGTAAGTTAGTAGAGTGATCAAGTGTGTCAAGTTTTATGTATTTTGCAAGAGTTTTTGAGGAACATGAATTTTTATGAAAGAATCAAGGTGATAAGAATGGGAATAAGTTTTTGTAAATATTTGCTTCCTTTGGTTTTGAAACTAAGTTTTTGATTCAAACGTCCAGTCTAACTAGGGTCTCCTATGGTCAGGATGGCTCTGATACCAACTTGTCAACACCCGGATTTTTAATCCCAGATGCCTGTTATGCCATACATCGCCATCCCAGGATTACCATTTTTCCGAGACATAACAGAATTGGATACCACAGTACATCATCCATTACAAACCATACATAAGGTCTTACACAAATAAGGATCTCATGATCCAGTTCTTAATACAACTCAAGCAGCGGAATACGTAATAATAACGGTAGCGTAGGCAAAGCTCCATCTTCATGGTCACAGGAAATGCTAACGATGGGAGATGATCCTAGTTGTCGTAACCTTCCTGGGGTCCTTCGTCCTAGTACTCCTCTTCATAGTCTGGCCACGAGAATAGCCAGGGACAAAGCCATGAGTACTCTTTAAGTACTCGCAAACTAATACTAACAATCGAAGGGGGGGTTTTCTAGTAGGACACTAAGCTCTATGGTTGTTTTGCAAGAAGCCAGATTTACCTCTACTATGTTTAGAAGCAAGAAAAGCTAGTTAAAGTTTTATAACACCTAAGTGGGAACTTGAATTTCTTATCACAACTCTGTTGTGGTCAAGTCAAAATCTCAATTCATTTCATAAGTCATTTTGAAAACATCTGACGGGGGAACAGTATGGCCACTCCAACTGTCCATAACCGCGGACGCGGCTATTCGAATAGTTTGACACTCTACAGAGATTGTACACTTTCACCACAACATTTGATACATCCGTCAGGAACAAATCCTGAATTCACCATACTCAGTATGCGGATAATCAATCCTAACCTTTCAATTACACGCCCTAGTATAAGCACCTCTCCTGTGAGTTTGGCCTCCCAACCATGACCATCTGTCATCTTGGGTACTGCACAGGTGGACAATCTTCACAAGGTAGCCTCAGCTCAGACCTTGGCCGTGAGGGAACCCATACCAAGGTATATAAGTTTCCAGTCAAGCCCTACCCAATTTTTGGGTATTGTGGTTGTACGGTAAAATTGGAATGGTATCGCATCCAGACAACCATCAGTTTTATAAAGGGCTAATCCTCATGCCTCAACATTTTCATCATCGAAATCATCTGGTGTTCGGAAACACATGTCAAAACATTTCAGTAGAATGATCCATCATTCCAAGGTTTTTCATAACCATTTTCCACCAAGTATTCCCATCTAAAGTTGATCAAGTTTTAAGCTTAGAACTACCATCTAGAAGTGGCGGGGGGGGGGGTGATTGCTAATGAGGGGTGGTAAACAAGTGGAGTTTAACTAAGTTCAATCTCATGCCTTAGGGTGACATCAAGATTATCTAGCTTAGGACAAATTTAATGCTCTTTATGCAACCTTCAATTATCTTCCTAAAATCTACAAATCACTTAAGTAAGCTCTAAGTAATAGCTTTGATAAAGAAATAAAGTAGAAAGCTTGTAAGTAAAACTAGGATTGGGTTATCAAGTGAGTAATGATCACATATGTTTTAAGGCATATAGTTGGCATGGTAAGAAGCAAGTATTAGCTTGCATAGGTCAACTGGATTAGTAAGGCTTTGTCAACACCCGGATTATTAAATCTCAGATGCCTGTTATGCCATACATCGCAATCCCAGGATTACCATTTTTGCGAGACATAACAGAATTGGATACGATAGTACATCATCCATTACAACCGTACATAAGTTCTTACATAAATAGGGATCTCATGATCCAGTTCTTAATACAACACCAAGCAGCGGAATACATAATAATAACGGTAGCGTAGGCGAAGCTCCATCTTCGGGGTCACAGGCAATGCTGACGATGGGAGATGATCCTAGTTGTCGTAACCTTCCTGGGGTCCATCTTCCAGGTACTCCTCTTCATAGTATGGCCATGGGAATAGCCAGGGAGAAAGCCATGAGTACTCTTTAAGTACTCGCAAACTAATACTAACAAGTGAGAGGGGTTTTTGATAATAGGACACTAGGCTCTAGGGTTGTTTTGCAAAATCCAAATTTATCTCTACTAGGTTTAGAAGCAACGAATGCTAGTTGAAGTTTTATAACACCTAAATGGAAACTGGTATTTCATATCACAACCCTGTTGTGGTCAAGTCAAAGTTTCACTTTGTTTCATAAGTCATTTTGAAAAGTCTGACGGGGGAACAGTATGGCCACTCCAACTGTCCATAACCGCGGACGCGGCTATTCGAATAGTTTGACACTCTGCAGAGATTGTACACTTTCACCACAACATTCGATACATCCGTCAGGAACAAATCCTGAATTCACCATACTCAGTATGCGGATAATCAATCCTAACCTTTCAATTACACGCCCTAGTATAAGCACCTCTCCTGTGAGTTTGGCCTCCCAACCATGACCAACTGTCATCTTGGGTACTGCATAGTTGGACCATCTTCACAAGGTAGCCTCAGCTCAGACCTTGGCCGTGAGGGAACGAATACTAAGGTATATAAGTTTCCATTCAAGCCCTACCCAATCTTCGGTTATTGTGGTTGTACGATAAAATTGGAATGGTATCGCATCCAGACAACCATCAGTTTTATAAAGGGCTAAGTCTCATGCCTCAACATTTTCATCACCAAAATCATCAAGTTTTCGGAAACACATGTCCAAAACATTTCAATAGAATGATCCATCATTCCAAGGTTTTCATAACCATTTTTCCACCAAGTATTCCCATCTAAAGTTGATCAAGTTTTATGCTTAGCACTAGCATCTACAGGTGGGGGTTGTAGCATCCCAATTGTCTAACAATTGTAATGCTACTTGGTGTAGTAATATAATGGCTACTTCAAATATATAATTGTTGCATTATCATTATATCATGCTCATGTCATCATGCCACCTTGCATTTGAGCATCATATAAAACCCTTTTCCATTCGGTTCTTATCTCATATGCATTATTAATTGTATTTGCCTCTTGATATTGTATTTGGTTCTTGATATATTGTTTAATGCCCAAGTTGAGTTGGGGGCATATCTCTTATTAACTCCACCACCTTTATTTCACCACCTTATAATTCCACCATCCAACTAAATGTGAGATTTGCACTTTATTTGGGTTTTGCCTCTAGCTCATGTGGGTTGGGATGGATCCAATTCTTTTCCACATGCTCTCATCTTGGCATCATGATGTTTTCACATTAGTGATATATGAGAGCCACATGGCCACCTTTGCATGCCTTGTGGGTGGAACCCTTTTTCCTAGCTTACATATGGATTATTATGGGTTTATGCTCATGTTGGGATAATTTGGGGACTACTAAGCATCTAGTGGTATATACACACTAGCAAGTCCCAATTTGATCCAAACATGGCCATCTCAAACTACTCCACATGGGGCATCCTTTCATTTCTTTTGCTTGGCTTTATTCCACCATTGGAAATGCAAATGAGCAATGCCATGTTTAATATTATTGTTTTCACAAGAATCAACATGGTATTAAATATTTTGCATGGGCCATGCAAGTACCACCCATTCTAGATTTTGGTTTTATTTAAATCCTTGAGTGGTTTACCTCTCATCTCTCTCTCTCTTTCTCCTTGGCTTGATCTAGTTGTCTTGCAAAGATCCATCATCACACCACATCTCTCTACTCCTCATCTCCCCTCCCTTTTCATCTCCATCCTTGCATGATCATGTGGATCATGCATAAACCCTAAGCCCTACCCTCTCTTCTTAATCTTTGCCCCAAATCTACACCTAATCTAACCAACACCCCCATCTAATCTAACATACCCCTCCCTCCAAACCCTAAGTACCCCCCTCATCTCTCCTCTCTCTAGCCGAGCCACCCCACCATGACCTACCCTAGCTGGCCCCACCTGGCCACCTAGCTACCCCAACCCTAAAACCAAGCCTAACCCGAGCCATACCCTCCTACCCTAGCTCCAACCCTAGCTAGCCCGAGCCTCCCCTCTCCCTCTAGCTCTCTCTCTCTCTGCCAATAGGGGCCCCAGCCCGAGCACCACCTCTCTGGCCTCACCCTGACCCCACCTGGAAGCCCCCACCTGCCCTGCCCTGGCCCTGCCCGGCCACAAGCACGTGAAGGAGGAGAGGGTAAAAGGTGGCCGAAGCCACCTTTTACATCTACCTGCTCCCCACGGCTCCTCCCTCCCCTATCTCTGCTTTATCCCCCTCTCGACACCTCTGGCCAATCCCAGATCCGCCCAAACCACCTCCCCTCCTCCCTTCTTCTCCATCGCCGCCAGCTTCCCATCGAAGGCCAAACCGTCGGCCTCCACCGCACCCCGACGAACCAGCAGTGCAGCATGTCGTGGAGGTGATCGAGAAGCCTTGGAGTACCTCCTGCTTCACCTGTACCGCGCCAACGAGGAGGAGAAGGCCTGCACCCTGCTGCGCACCGTCGACGCCGAACAGAAACCCTAGACCGCCCGGCCTCTGCATCACCGTCGCCCTGCTGCGCCTCGACCCGATCCGCCACCACCGACACACTCCCGGTGAGCCCCGCTACCTCCTAGACACCTTCGTCTTCGTCGTTGTTTCCTAGATCCGCCGGCCTTTACGTCGAACGCCCTCTGCGCGCCGCCGCACGTTTCGGTCTACTCGCTCGCGCCGCACAGAACCATATCTAGGCCGCGCCGACCCTCCCTGACACCAAGCCCAGGCCAGCGCAGTGGCTCCGCCTCCGCGCGCGAGCCCTGGGTCCCAGGATCGATCCCCACCTGCGCCGCGCACCGACCCGTCGCTCGGTGCAGAGAGATAGAAGAAGTACAGTAGCCGTCGCCATTTTACGCTTAACCCCCTCCACTTTTTGTTGCATCAACCCGCGCTCCGCTAGGCCCACTTGTCGGCTTCCGTGGCGTTTTTGCAAAAAGGGTCCCGGAGTTTTGTACTCCTCAACCCGCACTCCCTGGCTTCCCCCACGTGGCACGCCCCCGCTGGCGCGCCCGCGTGTGGCCCCGAGGACGCCCAGGCCCCACCTGTCTTTCTCTGTGTCTGGCAGCACCCGCGGTGTAAAAACCTTTTCTGCGCAGTGAGCTACTGAGTCAGCCAGTGGCCCCACCAGTCAGTGTCTGAGGCTAGATAAACTTGAGTATAAAAAGTATTTCTGCTTTCCTGTTTAAATTCAAATCTTTTCAAATTTAATTCAAAATCAAATTTAAATCTGTTTTTAAATAACTTTTAAAATACAAATCCAAATAATGCATATAATATATGTTTTCAAACCAGAAAAATATGAGGAATTCAAATATGCCATTCAAAATATATTTTGGACACTTTATTTTCCAAGTTAATTAAAATTACATTAAAATGCCCCTTTTCCTTAATTAATTAATAACTTTTGTTTTATAACTCCAAATTTAACAAATAATATGTCTAAAATGATTAGCGCGACGAGACCTTTCTGTTTATGCATTCCATGTTTTGTTTTGAAGCATGCATCATATAAATATAAAGGGTACAGCAACTAATATGAGGTTAAAATGAGTCCAAAACTCAATAAAATGATTACTTCTTGTATTCCACACCTCACCCATGCCATGCTACTTTATTGCCATGCAAATTGTGCATCATTCATCATGGCATGATTGATTGCTTGTTGCATTTTACTCATATGCTTGTGCACTTTATTTATGTTGGCCCTTGTTTGTTTGGTTCTTCTTCGAATAGACGCTGAGCAGGGGATATATCAAGATACCCAGGAGCACTACCCAGATCCTTCTCTCGCTTCAACTGAGCTGCCAAGAAAGCACTACCACATGCTTGCATACATATAGTACCTATGCCTCTTTCTTATTCTTGCATCATTGAGTCGCGATTGCATTAAACTGAATCCCAAGTATTGCATAGCCTTTACTTTTAAACCCCACCGAAGCTTGTTCCTCCATCCCATGAGCCATTACTACATGAGTTGTTTGAGCCATGCGAGTCGTAGAACAGCATGTGTAGGGTATGTGAGTGTCTGATGGATAACGAGGTACCTATACAACTTAACCTGAGTAGTAATGGGATAACTAATGAAAGTGGCATCGGTGAGCCATATTCGCTATTTGGTTTTTCAGGCTCACTTGTGTCCCGTAGGACCCCGAGTACTTGATTCCTGTTCCTTGAATATTCGCGCTATCCACATCCGGGAGGCTTATGAACCCCCCTGAGCCAGAGCTTGATTCATTCTTATTTCTTGGGGCCACAAACTAGTTTGAGGTTTTATTTACTATCATGTACTTATGCCATGCTTTACTGCTTTATTCAAATTGTGCGAGGTACTGCACACTGTACTGTTTAGGTAAGCGAAGTGTTTTCGCGGTATCGACAAGCCCAGTCACATTTTCGGGTTCCCAGTCGTTTACAGCCACTGACGCAAACCTTGAGGCCGTCTCGGAGTCAGCTAACTTCGTTGCGGGTAGCTCAATGGGGTGGCCCCCTGAAATATTTCTGAATCCTGTAATTGCTTTGTCGTGAATGCCTCGTTGGGTTTTGATTTGGTTTTTCCGAGGTTGATCGAGTGTGTGTTGCTATTTGTGCACCCCTGCAGGGTAAAACTTTCTGAAAGCCGTGTCCGCGCTTATAGACGACTTGGAGCACAGTTTCTCGACCAGACAAGCATAACTAAAGTACCACTTTTAATTTGACTAAGTATCTGACTAGTAAATAGTGCAATACTCATGGAATGGTTAATAAAACTGCCAACGGATGGGGGGTTGTTCGTCCGCTTCCTCGTCGGTAAGCGAGGAGGAGGATGGATCTGTTAATATTACCATTATAACTGTTGTTTTAATTCACGGACATCCGTCTATCTATGGTTAGGCGGATGGTTAGCGAGTATCTATAGAATTGCTAGGGTTTATCTTTTGCTGCAATTGCGTCACCCCAGGTTGTGTCCCCTTTAGCGGCATAAAGATTTGCTGAGTACCCCTAGGGTCTCACGCGATAAATTATTGGTTCAGATGAACAGGTACACTCACAAGATGGATACTGGGTGGAGGAGACGGACGATGTGGGCAACGATCATTCGGTGTAGAGATTCCGGGAACGGATATCCGTGAGATCTGTGGGCGGGATCTGCTTATTTATGGGGCATCTTATGCCGATTTGCTTCTTATCCGTACTCGGATTTTGTCTTCCGCTTCCGCTTGATACTCTGTTGATTGATGTATGAGGAGATATCCTAAACTATTATATCTATTTAGGATATTTGGATCTTGCCGTATGGCGTTTCTATATTTCCTTTCTTTTTAGATGGAATGGCTCCGATGTACTGTTGTATGGTGGCTTGCATACATACTCATTTGTGTATGTAGTTGATCCCTTCGCCTGCCGATTACGCCGCCCGTTCTTGTCCCGATGATTGGAAATGGTTAGGACGGCCGAAAGGTCTATCTGTGAGTGGCATTTGGGCCCCACCGTACTATTTTAACCATTTCCGCTCATTCAGGCTTGTAACTAGGAGCGTAATTCACCGAGGTAGTTACAGGGGTAAACATTAATGAGGGGTGTTAAACTAGTGGAGTTTTAACTAAGTTCAATCTCATGTGCCTTAGGATGACATCAAGATTATCTAGCTTAGGCCAAATTTTATGCTCTTTATGCAACCTTCACATATATCTCTCTAGAATCAACAAGTCACTTAAGTAGACTCCAAGTAATAGCTTTGATAAAGAAATAAAAATATAAAGCTTGTAAGTAAAACTAGGCTTGGGTATCATCAAATATGTCCAACCAAGCATGCTTAGTGCATTGCATAGGTTATCCAACTTTCATAACTGCAAGTGTTATCTTGCACATTCAACTAGTAGTATTAGGCTTGCATTAGTGTCAATATAAGCTTGCAAGTATTGGCTTGCATAGGTATAGTATCAGCTTGCCTTGTGCAGAGCAGTGGTTGAAGTTCTTCTCGGCTTCTTCTTCGTAGTATCCTCCTTCATCCTCATATCCTTGGTCGTACTAGCGTCTATAATTAAATACGAGATACACAATCACCAAACAATACATAACTACTTGCGATCATCACACACAAGGGTCCTATAGATGATCTAACATCATCTCTAACCTTACAAGATTAAGGCTTGGTTTAATTCCTTTTATTTTTAGAAAAGTAATTTCTACTCATTGAAAAACTACTTAAGATTTAATATTCTCCAAACCAAACATAGGATCATGTTGAAACATGTCATCACCACATATTTTAGTCCATGGGAATATGATTTAAACTGGTGTCATAATTTAATAAGGTTTTACCCTTTTATTTTAATTAATTAAAGTGGCTAGAAATGCCTATGTAGCATTCTTTTATTACTTGAACATTATTTCTGTAAGTAAACCTACATATTTTTATATATTCTGAAAGGTATGGTTAAATGTGATTTTTGAGAGTTGGAATCAACTCAAAATCCATTATGGTTTAAATTTGAAAAATGTTTGAATGCAGAAAAGCTTCTGCCTCGTTATTTTTACCATGGGTGATGTATAGATCCAAATGACTTGAATCCAACGGGCTTGGATTCATCATTCCCAGACCTTTCTAACAAAATTAGTTTCATTCAATTTGGTGCACTGAATCGACCTGGGTTGATTTTTGAAAATGGATACAGAAGTGTGTTTGAAATTAAATGGGAAAGGTTTAATTCAAATAACTGGGCTGCGCGGGAAAAGTTAACGGGTCGGCCTGCTAAGCGTAGCGCTTCCACGGGCTGCTTAAGTGGCTGTCCCCACTCGTCTGTGAGACAGGGGGTGCAAAGCGGTATGGGGCGATGTGAGTCGTTCGATTTGGTTCTAATCCAACGGCTGAGAGTCATCGTCGACGCTGGGCAACGCCGGCGAGACAGAAACCTAGCGCGGCTAGTGGGTGTTGCTGGGGGCTCACCGGGGTGCAGGCGAGGGTCGGCGAGGTGGGAGAACGACCAAGTCGACGACGGCAAACTCAGGGGTGGTCGCGGCAGCTCGTGGGTGGACGAAATCGATGGCGCCCTTCTTCTACAGAGGCGGAAGGCTCCGGTGAAATTCCGGCGATGCACGGCTCGCCTTGCTCCGGGACTGAGGTGGGGTGGTTCTGGGTGAGAGAGGAGTGCAATGGTGTGAAGAATTCGAGTGGGGGAGTCTTCTATTTATAGTCTCGACAGTGAGACCGAACGGCATGGGCGGGCGACGGTGGCATCATGGCTACGGGCTGCTAGAGGCATGGCCGGCGGTGGCGATCGCTTGGTGGTCTCCTAGAGATGCTCTACGGCTTTAATGTGTTTGTAGGGGCGGTGCGGTTTGGTCTGGAACAGGCGACGCTCTGCGCGGCAGAGGCGGCGTCTTCGACGGCGAGCGGTGGATGTGCGTCACGGGGCGGCGAACGGGGATGTCTGGCGGTCTCCTGGGTCGATGGTGATCATGTATGCACGCGGTGAGGGCGGCGCGCTGTCTGTGGGCTTCGGTCGAGGGTGGCGCTCTGGGGCATGGTCGGCACGGTTGGCAGAGGCACGGGCGCGGCGTTCCTGGGTGCTCTAGTTGGTGTCTTCGAGGCAGGGTTGGTCAAGAGGGGGAGGTGAGGCATGGGTGATCTCCCAGACAAGGTTGGCGTGGCTAGTTTCCTTCCTAGCTTGCTGTCTACACTGGGGTGTCAAGGGTGGCTTCGGCTGTTCACCATTGATGATATTGGCAAGATCACAGTGGTGCTAGTGCTTGGTTAATCTTTCTAGATGATCTACTGAGATGGTTGTGAGCTAGATAGGGAACCAATTAGGCTCAAAACACTGCACACTATAGTGTTTTGATTTTGTTTGATTTGTGTCTGCCAAGTGTTTGATGAAATGGCTGCATGAATTCAAGTTTTGAATTTTGAAAAGATTTTTGGTGGGTGTGCTAGATTGGTGATGGTGAGTCTGCAGATGCTTGGGTTTTGAAAGTTGAGCTTGTTTGAGTGGTTTTTGAAAAAGTGGGATCTTCCCATATGATAAAGATTCAATTTTGAATTGTCATTTAAACTATGTATTTGAAAGTTTCTGGATGATCACAAAGTGGGCCTTGATACCTTGTTATGAGTACAATCAAGGGGTGCAAAGATCCAGTGAAGTTTCTGTTAGGTTCTGAAAGTTTGAGACAGCCAAAGTAGGTATGGGAGTTAAATTGGTCAAAATGACCATTCCCGTATTTTATTTGTTTTGATTTACTTGTCTTTGGGAAAAGTGTGGGAAATGTTTTAGATGATGTTTATTTCACCTAAGAAACATTTTACAAGAAAGGAAACACACAAACAAGGTGGTTCAAAAGAATTTCAAATTCAATGCATATTCATATGCATGCATTCATAACTTTATTTAGAAAAGTGTTTGTTAACCCTAATTTTGATGCTTAGAGTTTGATGATCCAAGTTCAATATTTTTGGGATGTTACAAACCTTCCCCCCTTAAACAAAATCTCGTCCCGAGATTTGAAAAAGGACAAAAAGATTACCTAGGATTTGAAGAGATCAAGAAACTCTGTCCTGATGTGATCTTCGCGCTCCCAGGTAGCTTCCTCTTCGGTGTGGTTGCCCCACTAAATCTTGAGAAACTTGATGCTTCGGGTTCGGGTAGTTCGAAAAGCTTCTTCCAAAATACGGATGGGTACATCAGGATAGGTCAGGTCATCGTTGATCTCTATGGTCCAGTGGTCGATATTCTTGAACACTTCGGTCTTCTCGGGGACTTCGAGACACTTGCGAAGTAATGAGATATGGAACACATTATGCACGGCTGACATCTCTTCGGGTAGTTCCAATTGATACGATACTTCTCCTCGACGGTTCAGAATCTTGAAAGGTCCGATATATCTGGGGGCTAACTTTCCTTTGAGTTGGAAACGCTGCATTCCCTTCAATGGCGACACTTTCAGATAAACAAAATCTCCTATGTTGAAGGCGAGATCTCTACGTCTCTTGTCGGTGTAACTCTTTTGTCTGGATTGGGCTGTCTTGAGGTGCTCATGAATCTTGTGAACCTTCTCTTCTGCTTATCGTAGGATGTCGGGTCCGAAGACCTGACTCTCTCCTACTTCCGACCAGTTCAAAGGGGTGCGACACTTCCGTCCGTACATGAATTCAAAGGGGGCCATTTGCAAACTGGCTTGATAACTGTTGTTGTATGAAAATTCTGTGAAGGGCAGACAGTCTTCCCACTTGGATCCATATTCTAACACACATGTTCTCAGCATATCTTCGAGTATTTGATTTACTCGCTCCGTTTGTCCATCGGTCTAAGGGTGATATGCGGTGCTGAAATCTAGACGGGTTCCTAAACCTTCTTGGACTTTCTTCCAAAATCTCGAGGTAAACTGAGTTCCTCGATCCGATACGATGTTCTTGGGGACTCCATGCAAACTAACGATTCTAGCGATGTACAACTCTGCTAGTTTCGAACTCTGATATGTGGTCTTGACGGGTAAGAAATGGGCGACTTTGGACAATCTGTCCACTATGACCCAGATAGAGTCATTTCCCCTACTAGAAGTAGGCAGTCCAGTGATAAAGTCCATTCCTACAGAATCCCATTTCCATTCCGGAATCTACAAGGGTTGCAACAATCCAACGGGTCTTTGATGTCCTGCCTTGACTCGCTGACATATATCACAGTTGGCGATATAGCTTCTGATTTCTCTCTTCATCTTATGCCACCAAAATTGCTCTTTCAAATCTTGATACATCTTAGTTCCTCCGGGATGGATAGAATAAAGAGTATCATGAGCCTCCTTCAAGATAACTTCTTTCAACTCAGAATCTGATGGTACACAAAGGCGTCCTTTGTACCACAAAACTCCTTCTTCTTCCTCGGTGAATCCGGGTACTTTGCTTGTACCGATACGACGCTTGATTCCGTCAATACTAGCATTTCCCTTTTGCGCCTCTTTAATCTGACTGATCAAAATGGGCTGGAGTTCTATGCTATCCAAAAATCCTTCACTTACTAATTCCATTCGAAAATCTTCCATATCTTTGTGTAAACTTAGTTGCTCCTTCAAAATCATGGAGTTCAAGCGGCACGGCAATCTGCTAAGGGCATCTGCTACCATATTGCCTTTACCAGGGTGATAGTGAATGTCCAGGTCGTAATCCTTGATTAGCTCAATCCATCTTCTCTGCCTCATATTCAGCTCCTTCTTAGTGAATATATACTCTTGGCTCTTGTGATCCGTATAGATCTCACAATGGTTTCCCATCAGGTAATGTCTCCATGTTTTTAGGGCTAGAACTATGGCTGCCAGTTCGAGGTCATGGGTTGGGTAATTTTGCTCATGTTGCTTCAGTTGTCAAGATAGATAAGATATAACTTTGCCTTCTTGCATTAGCACACATCCGAGACCGATCTTGGATGCGTCACAATACACATCGAAGGGCTTCGTGATATCTGGCATGATCAAGATTGGGGCTGAAATCAATCTTCTCTTGAGTTCTTGAAAACTCGCTTCACATTTGTCGGTCCATTCAAACTTCTTGTCCTTCTTCAGCAATTGGGTCATGGGTCTGGCGATACTAGAGAATCCTTCTACGAATTTGCGGTAATATCCCGCCAATCCGAGAAATGCACGAACTTGGGTTTGAGTGGTTGGGGCTTGCCAATCTTCTACATCTTTCACTTTGGCAGGGTCAACGGCAATTCCTCCGGCTAATACAATGTGACCAAGGAATCCTACCTCCTTTAACCAGAATTCGCATTTGCTAAACTTTGCATACAGCTGATGCTCTCTAAGGGTTCCAAGAATGGTCCTTAGGTGTAGCTCATTTTCTTCTTCTGATTTGGAATAGATCAGAATGTCATCGATGAAAACAACGACAAACTTATCCAGGAAGTCCATAAAAATCTTATTCATGAGATTCATGAAATAAGCAGGGGCATTAGTTAGTCCGAAAGACATGACTGTATCCTCATACAATCCATATCTGGTGGTAAAGGCAGTCTTTGGAATATCCTCTACACAAATTTTGAGTTGATGATAGCCAGTTCTAAGATCAATCTTAGAGAACACCTTGGCACCGGTCAACTGATCAAAAAAATCTTCTATCTTGGGAAAGGGGTACTTGTTCTTTATGGTGACATCATTCAATTTCCGATAATCCGTACACAAACGGTCACCTCCATCCTTCTTGTCCACAAACAAGACAGGTGATTTCCATGGTGACGCACTTGGTTGAATCAATCCAATTTCCAGCATGGAATCCAGTTGCTTCTTCAGTTCTGCGAGTTCAGATGGGTTCAAACTATAGGGTCTCTAGGCTATGGGTCCTGTTCCGGGGATTAGTTCAATGATAAACTCGATATCCCGATCTGGGGGCATACCGGGCAAAACATCTGGAAATACATCAGGGTATTCACAGACTATCCGGACATGGTCAATGGTAGGTTGGGCTATACTCTTGTTGAACTTGAATTGGCGAGGTAAGGTTTCAGATATATGCTCGACTGATATTCCGGCAGTACTGGTCATGGTTATGGCTTTCTTGGCACAATCAATCAATCCTTTATGTTTGGACATCCAATCCATTCCTAGTACTACTTCCAAACCTTTAGTTCTGAGTACTATCAGATTTGCATAAAAATCTATGCCATGGATTCGGATAGGGACGGCTTTGCAAATTTGCCTAGCCTTAGTGGTTGATCCGGGAATTTGAACAATCATAAGATGCTTCAGTTTGGTTGGTTGAATTTTACTAGTGCATGCAAATTCTTCGGTGACAAATGAATGCGATGCACCAGAATCAAACAACACTCTTGCAAGTACTGAATTAACAGAAAACATACCCAGCACGACGTCTGGCGCTTCCTGAGCTTCTTCAGCATGCATGAGAAAAAGACCGCCATTGCAGTTGAGTGAATTCCCTGGGGCAAATCTTCTTCCTGGCTGAACACGACGCTGCTGCTGAGCTGGGGCATTGGCATTGGGGGCTGTAGCATTCTTATTGTTGGGGCACTCGTTGGAATAGTGGCCTTTATTTCCACAGTCATAACAAGTCACTTGCGACTTGTCCTTTGCTGCTACAGGCACAACATTGCTTCCAGTCCTAGGGGCAGTGTTGGTGTTGGCGGTAGCATTGTTGGTGTTGAACTTGGGTGGGGCACGATTGAAATTGCTAGTGTTGCCGGGGTTGTTGTGATTTCCTCCGGGCCTAGGGTTTCCACGGTTGGGATAGGTCGGACGGTTCATCGGGGGTCTGTTGGTTCTTGGGGCAAATCCTGGAGATGGGTTGGGGCGATACTTTGGGGTCTGATGGGTTCCTGGTTGATGCATCATGCGACGCTTGCGGTTCTCATTGGCTTTGTTGATCTTTCCTTCCATCTGGATAGCAGAGTCCACAAGGGCTTCAATATCAGCAAAGGGGATATTGACTAACACAGTCTGCATCTCGTCATGCAGACCATTCAGGAATCTTTCTTTCTTATTGGCTTCGGTGTCGATCTCATCCGGAGCATACCTAGCTAATGACAAAAATTTGTCACGGTATTCCACTACAGTCATCCTTCCTTGCTTCAGCTCTCTGAACTCGTTTCTCATTCTCTTGATCAAACCGGGTGGCACATGGGTTCTGCTAAACTTGACCTTGAATTCTTCCCAGGTCATCATCTGGCCTTCGGTCATTGCGCTAACACTGTTCCACCATGCCCTGGCATCTCCTGCTAGATAGTGGGTGGCGAACAGAACTTTCTTGTTGGCTTCCACTCCAGCGACTTGTAGGTTATTTTCCATGGTTTGCAGCCAATCATCGGCGTCTAGGGGTTCTTCTGGTTTAGTGAAAACAGGTGGGTTGGTATTCTGGAAATTCTTGAGCTTAGATCCATGGTTGTCCTGATTTCCATGTCCTTGGTTGTTGTGGGCTAGCTGGGCTATCTGCTGAAGGGTGGCTAGGTTGGCTTGACGTTCCGCTCTTTCAGCTTCACGGTCAGAAGTCAACATTTGCAGAATCTGCAACATCGGGTCCAGGGATGAACCACTTCCTCCACGTGGCATATGAAGATCGAGATAGATCATGAGAAAAGAGGGAAATTTCTAAGTTTTTGGGTCTTTGAATTTTTTTTAAGTTTGACTCAGATTTTCTAGCAACTTGCTTTTTCATTCATTCATAGCACATGATACAACACACACCACCACAAAGAAAAATAGATGGTTTTAAGAACCATTCTGAGAACTACGATACAGTGGGACCGAATACTACTCACTATGCTAGTGCTCAAGTTCTACTACTCCCCGGAATCTGTGGCCTCATCATCATCGATGAAGGCAAAATCGCCTTCATCGGTGAAGAAATCCATAACCTGATCCTCCAGAAAATCATCGTCATCGCTGAGATAGGAGTAGGGGTCTCCACGAAGATCATCTCCGGCATTCTCCCTTTCCTCCAACTGCATGTCTCTCTCGTGGATGGTCTCCTCCAAAGATGAGATGCGGTGGCGAAGGCGGGCAATGATGCGCTCCTTCTTGTCGAGCTGACGGCAGCGAGACTTGCGATCCTTTGATAGCATGGCGATGGTTTGGTCCTTCGTCTTGATGATGGCAGACTTGTGGTTGGAGTAGTCACGGCAGTTATCCAACTCCTGCTGAAGATCGTACATCATGAAGCTAAGGTGGTCAAACTGAGTCTTCAGCTTGTGGTGGTATGGGGCGTCCAGTGGCTGTCCCATAGCATCATGCCTTGGACAAAACTCAAAGCGGGTACCCTTGATCCGGTTGATACTCTGCCCACACAGACATGCAAGAGCTTCCTGCATGGCCCTGGCAAGTCCATCGAGCTAGTTGTTCTCTCACAAGGTGAACTGAATTCCCTTGGCAGTGGGAGGTTCAATCTTTCCTCGGAGACTTGCAACAATTAGCCACTACAGATCTTCTCCTCCTTGATCATTGAGCTGAGCTCCGAAGAACTCGGGGTGTGGACGCTCCAGAAGTTCCGAAAGCTCGTCCAAATCCCGCTCAAAGATAAGGTCTCCTCCATTCCCCAACTGATAAAACTTGCTTTACTTCACGTCCATCTATAAGAATATAGGATGAGTAAGTTAGTAGAGTGATCAAGTGTGTCAAGTTTTATGTATTTTGCAAGAGTTTTTGAGGAACATGAATTTTTATGAAAGAATCAAAGTGATAAGAATGAGAATAAGTTTTTGTAAATATTTGTTTTCTTTGGTTTTGAAACTAAGTTTTTGATTCAAACGTCCAGTATAACTAGGGTCTCCTATGGTCAGGATGGCTCTGATACCAACTTGTCAACACCCAGATTTTTAAATCTCAGATGCCTGTTATGCCATACATCGCAATCCCAGGATTACCATTTTTGCAAGACATAACAGAATTGGATACCATAGTACATCATCCATTACAACCGTACATAAGTTCTTACACAAATAGGGATCTCATGATCTAGTTCTTAATACAACATCAAGCAGCGGAATACGTAATAATAACGGTAGTGTAGGCGAAGCTCCATCTTTGGGGTCACAGGCAATGCTGACGATGGGAGATGATCCTAGTTGTCGTAACCTTCCTGGGGTCCATCCTCCAGGTACTACTCTTCATAGTCTGGCCATGGGAATAGCCAGGGACAAAGCCATGAGTACTCTTTAAGTACTCGCAAACTAATACTAACAAGTGAGAGGGGTTTTTGATAATAGGACACTAGGCTCTAGGGTTGTTTTGCAAAAGCCAGATTTATCTCTACTAAGTTTAGAAGCAACGAATGCTAGTTGAAGTTTTATAACACCTAAATGGAAACTGGTATTTCATATCACAACCCTATTGTGGTCAAGTCAAAGTCTCACTTTGTTTCATAAGTCATTTTGAAAAGTCTGACGGGGGAAAAGTATGGCCACTCCAACTGTCCATAACCGCGAACGCGGCTATTCGAATAGTTTGACACTCTGCAGAGATTGTACACGTTCACCACAACATTTGATACATCCGTCAGGAACAAATCCTGAATTCACCATACTCAGTATGCGGATAATCAATCCTAACCTTTCAATTACACGCCCTAGTATAAGCACCTCTCCTGTGAGTTTGGCCTCCCAACCATGACCAACTGTCATCTTGGGTACTGCACAGGTGGACCATCTTCACAAGGTAGCCTCAGCTCAGACCTTGGCCGTGAGGGAACTAATACTAAGGTATATAAGTTTCCAGTCAAGCCCTACCCAATCTTCGGGTATTGTGGTTGTACGATAAAATTGGAATGGTATCGCATCCAGACAACCATCAGTTTTATAAAGGTCTAAGGCTCATGCCTAAACATTTTCATCACCAAAATCATCAAGTGTTCGGAAACACATGTCCAAAACATTTCAATAGAATGATCCATCATTCCAAGGTTTTCATAACCATTTTCCACCAAGTAGTCCCATCTAAAGTTGATCAAGTTTTATGCTTAGCACTAGCATCTACAGGTGGGGGTAAACATTAATGAGGGGTGGTAAACTAGTGGAGTTTTAACTAAGTTCAATCTCATGTGCCTTAGGATGACATCAAGATTATCTAGCTTAGGCCAAATTTTATGCTCTTTATGCAACCTTCACATATATCTCTCTAGAATCTACAAGTCACTTAAGTAGACTCCAAGTAATAGCTTTGATAAAGAAATAAAAATAGAAAGCTTGTAAGTAAAACTAGGCGTGGGTATCATCAAATATGTGCAACCAAGCATGCTTAGTGCATTGCATAGGTTATCCAACTTTCATAACTGCAAGTGTTAGCTTGCACATTCAACTAGTAGTATTAGGCTTGCATTAGTGTCAATATAAGCTTGCAAGTATTGGCTTGCATAGGTATAGTATCAGCTTGCCTTGTGCAGAGCAGTGGTTGAAGTTCTCCTCGGCTTCTTCTTCGTAGTATCCTCCTTCCTCCTTGTATCCTTTGTCGTTACTAGCGTCTATAATTAAATACGAGGTACACAATCACCAAACAATACTTAACTACCTGCAATCATCACACACAAGGGTCCTATAGATGATCTAACATCATCTCTAACCTTACAAGATTAAGTCTTGGTTTAATTCCTTTTATTTTTAGAAATGTAATTTCTACTCATTGAAAAACTACTTAAGATTTAATATTCTCCAAACCAAACATGGGATCATATTGACACATGTCATCACCACATATTTTAGTCCATGGGAATATGATTTAAAGTGGTATCACAATTTAATAAGGTTTTACCCTTTTATTTTAATTAATTAAAGTGGCTAGAAATGCCTATGTAGCATTCTTTTATTACTTTAACATTATTTCTGTAAGTAAACCTATATATTTTTATATATTCTGAAAGGTATGGTTAAATGTGATTTTTGAGAGTTGGAATCAACTCAAAAGCTATTATGGTTTAAATTTGAAAAATGTTTGAATGCAGAAAAGCTTCTGCCTTGTTATTTGTACCATGGGTGATCTATAGATCCAAATGACTTGAATCCAACGGGCTTGGATTCATCATTCCCAGACCTTTCTAACAAAATTAGTTTCATTCAATTTGGTGCACTGAATCGACCTGGGTTGATTTTTGAAAATGGATACAGAAGTGTGTTTGAAATTAAATGGGAAAGGTTTAATTCAAATAACTGGGCTGCGCGGGAAAAGTTAACGGGTCGGCCTGCTAAGCGTAGCGCTTCCACGGGCTGCTTAAGTGGCTGTCCCCACTCGTCTGTGAGACAGGGGGTGCAAAGCGGTATGGGGCGATGTGAGTCGTTCGATTTGGTTCTAATCCAACGGCTGAGAGTCATCGTCGACGCTGGGCAACGCCGGCGAGACAGAAACCTAGCGCGGCTAGTGGGTGTTGCTGGGGGCTCACCGGGGTGCAGGCGAGGGTCGGCGAGGTGGGAGAACGACCAAGTCGACGACGGCAAACTCAGGGGTGGTCGCGGCAGCTCGTGGGTGGACGAAATCGATGGCGCCCTTCTTCTACAGAGGCGGAAGGCTCCGGTGAAATTCCGGCGATGCACGGCTCGCCTTGCTCCGGGACTGAGGTGGGGTGGTTCTGGGTGAGAGAGGAGTGCAATGGTGTGAAGAATTCGAGTGGGGGAGTCTTCTATTTATAGTCTCGACAGTGAGACCGAACGGCATGGGCGGGCGACGGTGGCATCATGGCTACGGGCTGCTAGAGGCATGGCCGGCGGTGGCGATCGCTTGGTGGTCTCCTAGAGATGCTCTACGGCTTTAATGTGTTTGTAGGGGCGGTGCGGTTTGGTCTGGAACAGGCGACGCTCTGCGCGGCAGAGGCGGCGTCTTCGACGGCGAGCGGTGGATGTGCGTCACGGGGCGGCGAACGGGGATGTCTGGCGGTCTCCTGGGTCGATGGTGATCATGTATGCACGCGGTGAGGGCGGCGCGCTGTCTGTGGGCTTCGGTCGAGGGTGGCGCTCTGGGGCATGGTCGGCACGGTTGGCAGAGGCACGGGCGCGGCGTTCCTGGGTGCTCTAGTTGGTGTCTTCGAGGCAGGGTTGGTCAAGAGGGGGAGGTGAGGCATGGGTGATCTCCCAGACAAGGTTGGCGTGGCTAGTTTCCTTCCTAGCTTGCTGTCTACACTGGGGTGTCAAGGGTGGCTTCGGCTGTTCACCATTGATGATATTGGCAAGATCACAGTGGTGCTAGTGCTTGGTTAATCTTTCTAGATGATCTACTGAGATGGTTGTGAGCTAGATAGGGAACCAATTAGGCTCAAAACACTGCACACTATAGTGTTTTGATTTTGTTTGATTTGTGTCTGCCAAGTGTTTGATGAAATGGCTGCATGAATTCAAGTTTTGAATTTTGAAAAGATTTTTGGTGGGTGTGCTAGATTGGTGATGGTGAGTCTGCAGATGCTTGGGTTTTGAAAGTTGAGCTTGTTTGAGTGGTTTTTGAAAAAGTGGGATCTTCCCATATGATAAAGATTCAATTTTGAATTGTCATTTAAACTATGTATTTGAAAGTTTCTGGATGATCACAAAGTGGGCCTTGATACCTTGTTATGAGTACAATCAAGGGGTGCAAAGATCCAGTGAAGTTTCTGTTAGGTTCTGAAAGTTTGAGACAGCCAAAGTAGGTATGGGAGTTAAATTGGTCAAAATGACCATTCCCGTATTTTATTTGTTTTGATTTACTTGTCTTTGGGAAAAGTGTGGGAAATGTTTTAGATGATGTTTATTTCACCTAAGAAACATTTTACAAGAAAGGAAACACACAAACAAGGTGGTTCAAAAGAATTTCAAATTCAATGCATATTCATATGCATGCATTCATAACTTTATTTAGAAAAGTTTTTGTTAACCCTAATTTTGATGCTTAGAGTTTGATGATCCAAGTTCAATATTTTTGGGATGTTACAGGCTTGCATCAGTATCATTATAAGCTAGCTAAAGTAGAGTATCTTGCAAGTGTTAGCTTGCCTTGTGCAGAGCAGTGGTTGAAGTTCTCCACGGCTTCTTCTTCATAGTATCCTCCTTCCTCCTCGTATCCTTGGTTGGTACTAGCGTCTATAATTAAATAGAGGTACACAATCACCAAACAATACTTAACTACTTGCAATCATCACACACAAGGGTCCTATAGATGATCTAACATCATATCTAACCTTACAAGATTAAGGCTTGGTTTAATTCCTTTTATTTTTAGAAATGTAATTTCTACTCATTAAAAAACTACTTAAGATTTAATATTCTCCAGACCAAACATGGGATCATGTTGACACATGTCATCACCACATATTTTAGTCCATGGGAATATGATTTAAAGTGGTATCACAATTTAATAAGGTTTTACCCTTTTATTTTAATTAATTAAAGTGGCTAGAAATGCCTATGTAGCATTCTTTTATTACTTTAACATTATTTCTGTAAGTAAACCTATATATTTTTATATATTCTGAAAGGTATGGTTAAATGTGATTTTTGAGAGTTGGAATCAACTCAAAAGCTATTATGGTTTAAATTTGAAAAATGTTTGAATACAGAAAAGCTTCTGCCTTGTTATTTGTACCATGGGTGATCTATAGATCCAAATGACTTGAATCCGACGGGCTTGGATTCATCATTCCCAGACCTTTTTAACAAAATTAGTTTCATTCAATTTGGTGCACTGAATCGACCTGGGTTGATTTTTGAAAATAGATACAGAAGTGTCTTTGAAATTAAATGGGAAAGGTTTAATTCAAATAACTGGGCTGTGCGGGAAAAGTTAACGGGTCGACCTGCTAAGCGTAGCACTTCCGCGGGCTGCTTAAGTGGCTGTCCCCACTCGTCTGTGAGACAGGGGGTGCAAAGCGGTATGGGGCGATGTGAGTCGTTCGATTTGGTTCTAATCCAACGGCTGAGAGTCATCGTCGACGTTGGGCAACACCGGCGAGACAGAAACCTAGCACGGCCACTGGGAGTTGCTGGGGGCTCACCGGGGTGCAGGCGAGGGTCGGCGAGGTGGGAGAACGGCCAAGTCGACGACGGCGAACTCAGGGGTGGTCGCGGCAGCTCCTGGGGTGGACGAAATCGATGGCGCCCTTCTTCTAGAGAGGCGGCGGGCTCCGGTGAAATTCCGGCGATGCACGGCTCGCCTTGCTCCGGGACTAAGGTGGGGTGGTTCTGGGTGAGAGAGGAGTGCAATGGTGTGAAGAATTCGAGCGGGGGAGTCTTCTATTTATAGTCTCGACAGTGAGACCGAACGGCATGGGCGGGCGACGGTGGCGTCATGGCTACGGGCTGCTAGAGGCATGGCCGGCTGTGGCGATCGCTTGGTGGTCTCCTGGCGATGCTCTACGGCTTTAATGTGTTTGTAGGGGCGGTGCGGTTTGGTCTGGAACACGCGACGCTCTGCATGGCAGAGGCGGCGTCTTCGACGGCGAGCGGTGGATGTGCGTCACGGGGCGGCGAACGGGGATGTCTGGTGGTCTCCAGGGTCGGTGGTGATCATGTATGCACGCGGTGAGGGCGGCGCGCTGTCTGTGGTCTTCGGTCGAGGGTGACGCTCTGGTGCATGCTCAACACGGTTGGCAGAGGAACGGGCGCGGCGTTCCTGGGTGCTCTGGTTGGTGTCTTCGAGGCAGGTCTGGTCGAGAGGGGGAGGTGAGGCATGGGTGATCTCCTAGACAAGGTTGGCGTGGCTAGTTTCCTTCCTAGCTTGCTGTCTACACTGGGGTCTCAAGGGTGGCTTCGGCTGTTCACCATTGATGATATTGGCAAGCTCACAGTGGTGCTAGTGCTTGGTTAATCTTTCTAGATGATCTACTGAGATGGTTGTGAGCTAGATAGGGAACCAATTAGGCTCAAAACACTGCACACTATAGTGTTTTGATTTTGTTTGATTTGTGTCTGCCAAGTGTTTGATGAAATGGCTGCATGAATTCAAGTTTTGAATTTTGAAAAGATTTTTGGTGGGTGTGCTAGATTGGTGATGGTGAGTCTGCAGATGCTTGGGTTTTGAAAGTTGAGCTTGTTTGAGTGGTTTTTGAAAAAGTGGGATCTTCCCATATGATAAAGATTCAATTTTGAATTGTCATTCAAACTATGTATTTGAAAGTTTCTGGATGATCACAAAGTAGGCCTTGATACCTTGTTATGAGTACAATCAAGGGGTGCAAAGATCCAAAGAAGTTTCTGTTAGGTTCTGAAAGTTTGAGACAGCCAAAATAGGTATGGGAGTTAAATTGGTCAAAATGACCATTCCTTTATTTTATTTGTTTTGATTTACTTGTCTTTGGGAAAAGTGTGGGAAATGTTTTAGATGATGTTTATTTCACCTAAGAAACATTTTACAAGCAAGGAAACACACAAACAAGGTGGTTCAAAAGAATTTCAAATTCAATGCATATTCATATGCATGCATTCATAACTTTATTTAGAAAAGTTTTTGTTAACCCTAATTTTGATGCTTAGAGTTTGATGATCCAAGTTCAATATTTTTGGGATGTTACAGGCTTGCATCAGTATCGGTATAAGCTGGCTAAAGTAGAGTATCTTGCAAGTGTTAGCTTGCCTTGTGCAGAGCAGTGGTTGAAGTTCTCCACGGCTTCTTCTTCATAGTATCCTCCTTCCTCCTCGTATCCTTGGTTGGTACTAGCGTCTATAATTAAATACGAGGTACACAATCACCAAACAATACTTAGCTACTTTCAATCATCACACAAAGGTGCACTATAGATGAACTAGTATCATCACTAATATTACAAGATTAAAGCCTTTGTCTTATTGATTTTATTTTTAGAAAAGTAATTTCTACTCATTGAAAAACTACTTAAGATTTAATATTCTCCAACTCAAACATGGGATCATGTTGACACATGTCATCACCACATATTTCAGTACATGGGGACGTGATTTAAATTGGTGTCACAATTTAATAAGGTTTAACCTTTTTATTTTAAATTATTAAATTGGCTAGAAATTCCTATGTGGCATTCTTTTATTACTTGAACATTATTTCTGTAATTAAACCAATATGAAAAATGTTTGAATGCATAAAAGCTTCTTCCTTGTTATTTTTACCAAGGTTGATCTATAGATCCAAATGATTTGAATCCAACGGGCTTGGATTAAGCATTTCCATACCTTTCTAAAAAAATTGGTTTCATGCAATTTGGTTCACTGAATCGAGCTCGGTTGATTTTTGAAACTAGGTACAGAACTATGTTTTAACTTAAAAAGAAAATGCTAAATTCAAACGAGTGGGCTGCGCGGGAAAGGTTAATGGGCCGTCCCAGTGTCACTCCGCAGCGCGGGGCGCAACTGACAGGGGGGTCTACTGGTCAGTGGCTCTTTAAACGCGAAGCGGTACAGGGCGATGTGGTGCGTTGGATTAGAATGAAGATCGACGGCTGAGGGTCGTCGTCGATGATGAACAAGTCACCGGCGAGCTCGAACCCTAGCGGCTCGGTGGGGTGCATAGGGGGCATATCGGGGCTCTAGTGACGACGGCGAGGCGGGCAAACGATGAAGTCGATGACGACGAACTCAGGGATGGTCGCGGCAGCTTTGGGGGTGGTCGAAATCAATGGCTCCTCTTCTCCTCTATAGCGGCGAGCTCCGACCAAATTCCGGCGATGCGCTGCTCTCCTTGCTCATGCTATGGGGTGGAACGATCAGTGAGGTGAGGGGAGTGAGATGGTGTGAATAAATCGAGCGGCTATCGTCTCCTCTTATAGGCTCGATGGCGAGACTGAGAGAGATAGGTAGACGACGGTGGCGACATGGCTACGGGCGGATAGAATCATGGCCGAGGTTAGCGATCGACGGGCGGTCTCCTGGCAATGCTCTAAGGTTTAAATGCGCGTGTAGGGGCGGTGGCAAACGGTCGGGAACGCGCGATGCTCTGCAAGGCAGAGGCGGCGAACTTTGCGGCGAGCGGTGGCTATGGGGTACGGGTGGTGAAACGATCATGTCTGGTGGTCTGCTGGGACGATGGGGTGCATGCTGGCGGGCGGAGAGGGCTCGAGGTGGTCGGGTTGCATGGGAATGGCGCGTGCTATGCGGTGCGCGTCGGCATGGTCGACAGCGGCACGGGCGCGGCGTTCCTGGCGGTTCTGGTCGTTGTCTTCGATCTAGGGCTGGTCGAGAGGGGGCGGTGAGGCATGGGTTGCATGCTAGACAAGGTTGGCATGGCTAGTTCTTCTCCTAGCTTTCTGTCCACACTGGGGTGACAGGGGTGCTCTTGGCCTGTTCACCATTGATGACATTGGTGAGCTTATAGTGGTTCTAGAGCTTAGTTAAGGTTGCTAGATGATCTACTTAAGCTAGTGTAACCAGAGAGGGAGTAAGGTTGGCTCAAAACACTGCTCAAAATAGTGTTTGTGATTTTGTTGATTTGAATCTACAACCTGTTTGATGAAATGGCCGCATGAACTTAAGTTTTGAATTTTGAAAAGACTTTTGGTGGGTGTGCTAGGCATGTGTTGAGGATTCTGTGGATGCTTGGGTTTTGAAAATTGAGCTTGTTTGAGTGGTTTTTGAAATAGTGGGATCTTCACATATGAAATAGATTCAATTTTAAACTGTCATTTTAACTATGCATTAAAATGTTTTTGCATCATCACAAAGTGGGCCTTGGTACCTTGTTATGAGTACTATCAAGGGGTGCAAAGATCTATATATGTTCCTGTTAAGTTATGAAAGTTAGAGATAGACAAAGTAGGCATGAAAGTTAAATTGGCCAAAGTGACCATTCACTCATATGAATGCTTTCATTTTTTAATTGGAAAAGTTTTTGTTAACCCTAAATTTGGTGATTAGATTTTGATGATTCTAGCTTAATATTTTTGTGATGTTACAGTAAGTGTTACTATAGAAGATGAGTTTGTTACGACATCGACGTCGACGAGTAGCTTGGGGTTCCCAGTCAGCATCCTGGAATCTATGGAATGAGACATCATCATTATGCTTCAGTCCTCTTAGGCCATTTGTTATGTTTGCTATACTTAATAGCATAATTTTCTTTCGGTTATTTTATGTTTGTGGCCAGTGACCTCTTCTTATAATAAATTGGTTCTCTTCTTAGTTACGAGCTTGCTGTAATAATTTTTGTATCGTAGGGTCACTGTTGTGTTACCGATTCTTTCTCTATACGCTTTCGAGATCTAGGTTAGGCTTATATCACACAAAGGTCTGAGATTTGTCTAGCCGGGATCCCGGTGGTGTCACAATTGTCTAGTTGTAATAATAAAAGAATCACTTGTACTTTGTAACCTTGGTTGAGTTAGTACATTGACAATTAGGTTCTGGCTATGCCTCTATTCCATCAGTACAGATCCGGCCTATTAAGGCATTTTTCGTGTTTAGCACAGAATATTGCTAACTCCATAAAGTTTTGATAGTTTGCCCGCGGCCCAGGCAGGCCCTGCTCACGGACATCACACGCGGGGAATATTTCTAATTGTACCTAATATTTCGCATACAATTGTTTAGATACGAATCATTTTCATTGTACTAGAGTATCACGTACCACTCTGTCCACCACAAACCGTGTGCCTTTTCGTCATGACGTTTCCGCCATCTTATTTTCTTTGTCCTTTCTTAGACGGTGGGTCGTAAATCATAGTGTGTTAACTATATGTCTCGAAATTCATTCGACGCATTGGAGATGATGCAATTTCTCGGACACGAACCATAAATCAACGCATCCCTGCCCTCTTGGAACACACCAGTCTACGGTGGAAAAGTTTTGATATGACTCGCAGCAAGAAGACAGCTCGCCTTTCTTGTGTCCTGAAGTGCATGCCAGCACAGTGTCACCATGTCTAGCAGGCCTCTCTGGTTCTGGAAGAGGAGTAGGAGCAATTATCTCCGGTTGGGAAGGAGGAGAACCCCCTCCCGCCGCCGTACCATTACGGCGGCTCCTCCCCATGTATTCCAGCTGGTTTTCCTTAGAATAGGAGAACAAGGACGCAACAGATGACCTGTATGGGATGGTGGAGTAGATTGAAGAGCATATGGTGGGGGAGCAGTACTACAAGTCTCTCTGCCAGGACCAGCTTCCCGCCAAGAAAAAGGAGGCCAAACGCGTAGAGGCTTCTCCTCGTTATCTTGGCCATGCATTACACTAACCGGAGTTTCCCTTTGATAGGTTCGCCGAGATTGTGGGTATTTGGAAAGTCTTCGCGGCAAAACGCAATACGTTCCAGGATGGGGTGTCAGGGTTCGGTAAGGGCGGAATTACCGACACCACTGACGCAAGTCGTCCTCTCCTTTGAAGTCAGGACGTTTAGTGTGTAGTGAGTACTTACGAATTAGTTAGCTAGTGTATACTAATTAAATAGTTACTATACTCCTCTTATCATCCCCTGGAGCATGGCCGTTAGGCCGAATGCTTTATGATATGAGCGCACTACATATACGTGGAAGAGAACTACAAAAATGAGAAGCAAAACATGGTAAACATGTTCGATGGAAAAATAGATGATGTACAAATCATTGAAACCATCAATTAGAACGTTATAAAATAGGCATACGTCCTAAAAAACATAAAAATATATAAGACACAATCTGCACATGTTCGCCGTTCAGGATCATAAGTCCAAAAAAATGTAGAAAGATATAAGAACTAGTCGCGCACACGTTCGATAACCACGACACAGCCTACGAAGCGATCTTTGTGTCTCAAACCAAACATTATGATATTCCACCCTGAATGTAAACCAATCTTCTTGTCACAGGCGAGCTATATAAGCGGACGCACGAAAAAAAACACGTAGGAACGTACATGCATGTCTAGAAGAAACAATTTCCATATACTCGTCACACAGACCTAAAACTGAAGATATATAATTTTTTCAACGCAACCTAAGTGTGGCGTAGGTAAAAATATTTCACAGAATAAGACAAACACAAAGATTATAAAAATAAAAAGATCAAGATTTGACAGAAAAGATAAACACAAAGACACTAGATGACATTTTGATTCATCAGACAACAAAATTTATAGGTTTTGATAACACAGACAACATACATTAAGAGACAAATACGATAATAAAATTGTTTTATTCATCATCAACCCACGAAATTTTCATGTTTCATTCATACAAAAACATAGACGCATACACCTATATATAACTACTAAGGAGGAGGAAGGAACGATGACGCGTGGCCATCCTAATCCTAGAAATTATTAACAATTGTAACATCCCAATTTTACCAATGCTGATTTATTGTCCAAAAGGCAAAAATCAGGGGGAACAAAAACTTTTTCTTGTTAAGTGTTGCAATATTTGCTTACTTATTTGTTAGTGTTCATACATCTGATTGTGTATTAGATAATATACTCCTCACCTCAACCTCAGTTGACAAAAACTATTGTACAAAAGAAATGTATTGGCTCAACTTTCATATTCTCAAATGTTTTGGCATTTCAAACTTGAGCGAAGATGAATTTCAGACAACAAAATATTCTGCTAGTTTCTATTAACAAAAATATGGAGATTTGTATATATAATCTCCTTATGGCTTCAAGACAGAACTCTCAACTACTCTTATCTCTAGGTTTACCAAAAACTCTCCTAAAACCTTTTCATTCCAATCTTTGTAGAAATACCAAGAGATCCTTATCTTACTTCAAATCATAACCTCTTCAAAACACCCATGCTTACCCCAAGCTAGGATTGATGTTAACCTCAGTAGTATATTGGTTGCGCATCTAGATAAGTTGCCTTGATTTGTTGTCTGATGAATTGTCTTGATCTTCTGATTGCCTTGTGTACTTAGGAAGTAGCCTGAGCTGGATCAAACCAATAGTTAGTTATCACCTATATAAACCAAGCCTCTGAAGCTGGATCTATCCTAAGCCACTCAAGTGACCCTCTAATCTACTTAACCAGATCAACTCTGACCTAATCTTTTGTATTAGCATCCAACCCATCAAAGATCTAATACAAGCATGAATCTTCTCTACAAAAGATATCCTTCAATATCATCCACTTGATGATAAATATGGACACTTTCATCCTCCAAATATTTCCCTCCTTCCTACTTGTCCAAATACACACATCTGCCAAATTTGGCTAAGTTTGAAATCCCTATCTAAATTCAATCTTTGGAATTCCACCTACTCCAATAAGTGTGCATTCTTGAGAATGTACTTGAACCATATTGTAGTACATCATTAGTTCTACGAAATACCACTCCTAACCTTGGCTAAACCATTCTTGTACACACTAATCCTTGATGGTTTTTGTAGACAAGAAAATAGTATGTTCTGCAAATCTTACCATCTTGCCTACTTCGGTAGAAGCTCAAATCCATATGTTATCTCCCCTTGACCAAGTCTCTGCATGGTTATGATCTACTAACCATGGTCTATCCATCCAATCTTCATTTGTTTCTATTGGAGCCTTGTGCTTATTAAACCCACATGGTTTATGAGGCTTCATGATACACTTGATATGGCATCCTTATTTCCAACAAAGTTTGCCATCACTTCTAGACCACCTCAAATACAACCAAGTCCACCTCTTCCTACCATGATAATCTATACAACTTGATCTAACTATCCACCAATCCCTTCTATAAGGGTGAGTTCTGAGCTCCCTAATCCAACCATGTTTAATGGCATAAAAATATCAAAACCCTAGATCCTCCAAATCAAGTTTCCTTCCATTTCCAAGGTAGTTGTTCCAAAACCAAGGTTGATTATGATAGAAAATTAAAGTTTACATCATACACCTTGGATATAAATATTTACCAAATAATTTCCATAATGGAAGCTAAAACTATTTAATTTCCATCCTTTTCAAAATCTTCAAAACCTTTCCCATAAAGGAAAGTTTGTTTTTCTCCAAACTATTTTGCCAACTCAAGGAACATCTCAAAAATAAATATTTTTTAGATTCTTTATTATTTCTTTTTGCCCCTTCTCTTAAATGGCAAAAACAAGAAATAATGGCTTAAAAATACTTTTCCTTCCAAATAAATTCCAATAAAATTCTGCAATGTGTGATATGATGTTTTGGACTAGCTCACATAAAAAACCAACCTTGTCCAATGTAAAAATATCAACTGAGCTTCTAGAAACCAATTCAACACTTTTTGAATAAATGGTTTTAACTGGACTCTAACCCCTTTGAAAAATCCCAAATAAATACTACGGATATATACTGACCATATCCATCCATCGGTACAGTCTCTCCACCTTTCCCAATACAAGTTTTTAAAACTTCCTTCACAATCACCATCATGATCAAATTTAGCAAACCAATCAAAACTTGAGCTAACCCAAATCCAAAACCCTCACCAACCTGGTCATACAAACTTGCACAACACATATCTCACCCCTCTCTTCGAGCTACATTGTAGCATCACTGTAGAACCCCATCCTCCCTTGTCCTTAGTGCTTTTATGAGGAGAAAAATATCACATGTAGTCATATCTTGTCCCTTATTACTCCCAAGCCACCACCTCTCCCTGCCATACCACTCGACCAGAAAACCTCTCTCACGCCCACAACAACCAGCCTACCCTGGTTTCTTTCCCTCTCCATAGCCACCATGGACATAGTCCAATATAGACCATTTCCTCTCGAGATAAATACCCCTAGGACACCACAACACCTCCCTTCGCCCCCGTTTGCCCCTCTCCTCTCCCTTACCTCCACTGCACCCCCACTCAATCTCTTATACTCTGCCCTACTGATAGAGAGTGAAATAGGAGCTTTGGCTATGGCAAAAATCCGAGCATAGATCCTTCACCCCTTCGTCTCTCCCTATACATGTCATGGTGCCTAGGTATTTTGTCCCTACATCTAACCCGGTCTTCCTTTCTGTCTAGAACCCTCCTAGGTGCTGCCACAGGTGAGCTCGGAGTTTCCCTCTCCCTGTCTGATGCGGGAACCAGCCGATCCGGATCAAGGGTGCCTCTCCCGCCCATCATTGGAGTCCTCTCGGAGCTCCGCTTCATTTCCGCCACATCTCCAGCTCCGGCATGCCCCACGGTGAGTTCCATGCACCCCATCTTCTCTCTATTAGCGTTTCCCTTCATCAGGCCGAATCAGAGGACGAAGACGACCTGGGGCCGTGGATCCCTTCTTGATCCAATGTCCCAGGCTGCCCCATACCTCTTTGGTGCCGGTGCGCGCGGATTTCAAACCATGCAACTTGCACGTGGCATCACCGTCTTGGACCAGTTTCCCAGTGTCACCCGTCTCCTATAGATCTGGCCGACGAGAGATCCTTCTCTTTTCGTTTTCTTACAAATCCTAGATCTGTCTTTTGCTGCTTGGTTTAAATCTCCAATAAAATTAAATACACATGAAATATGGTAAATGTAAGTTTCCTTGGGTTCCTTAATGTTTTCCTCAACTTGCTGTACAAGTGGTAGACCAAATTAATGCCTAGTTTAATTATAGTAAATCACCTACCTAGATGTATTCACTTTTCTAATATATTCTTTTAGAGAATTTGTAAAATCTAATTAAAGTGAAACCTTTGGGTACTAGAAAGTATCCCTGGTACCTTGCATGTCCCCCTAGCCCCACCCTAATTTTCTTCCTAGATTGCCCTTGGTAAACATAACAAAAAAACACATGTATGACTTTAGGAATTTCTCTAGGACAAACCATAACTGGTATTGACCAAATTCCAGCTTCCAAAACACATGCATTTCAATACTCTTCAAACCCCAAGAGCCCATAATTTATTAAGCCCTAGTTGAATTATTGTGAATTAAACTGTTTTGTGCATAGTTAACTCACTAATAAAATCACTACAGTAGTTTTATATATCCAAAAAGGGTTATTCCAATTTCTACATAAAGGTATTTCAAATACATAACATGTGTGTTTGGAATCATATCAAAATACATTGTATATTATTTATGGTTAAAAAGTCAAAAAACTTGCAGAACTGCCTTAGGGAATTTCTCGAGGGCATTGTGGTAAATATTTTTAGGTGATTCGCAGAAAGGTATTTCAAATACATAACATGTGTGTTTGGAATCATATCAAAATACATTGTACCTTATTTATGGTTAAAAAGTCAAAAAACTTGCAGAACTGCCTTGGGGAATTTCTCGAGGGCATTGTGGTAAATATTTTTAGGTGATTCGCAGAAAGGTATTTCAAATACATAACATGTGTGTTTGGAATCATATCAAAATACATTTTATATTATTTATGGTTAAAAAGACAAAAAAACTTGCAGAACTGCCCTGGGGAATTTCTCGAGGGCATTGTGGTAAATATTTTGAGGTGATTCCAACTCTTAGTGAATCAGTTCATCAAACCCTACCTAACCGTCCATGGAAATAATTTTTTCACCTACAAAACTTTTCTGATGAATTATTTCCTAACTCTATTGTTTCTATCACTAGAAATGCATAGTAAATCAATGGAGATTGAAAAAATAGTGAGACCACTTTTCTTGGTTTCATTTTCTGAAAACTTATCTTATGGTATCATTTTTATACAATGGTATCATACATAAATTGTCCTTGGTCTAAAACCCCATTCCTAAGTAGTTTCTAGACCATAAATCTTACTAAAATTTCTACAAATGCTTCCAAGTTATTTACCAATCTCATCAAGCCAATCTTCTAGAACCCTAATTCTTCATATCATGTGATTATATTTTACTTGCATGCCTTGTTTGATTTTGTCCTTGCTTGTTTGCGTGTTTGCTCGATAACGGCGATAGTTGCGATTATGTGATGCTGAGGATAAGGAAGTCTTAGATTGCTATTATTATTTGGGTATTCTTGGTTTTCTGGTATTCTAAAGAAGTCAAGGGACATCACGCTGGTCACAGGAAAGCCACCTTCTTGCTCACAATCCCATGTCCTACTATTTTACCTATGCATGATTTAACTACTTGTTTAAATAAATTGCATGATTTGACTTACTTTGTTTTATATGTGGTAAGTTTGGCTACTCCAAACCCCTGCCACTCTAGTACCACTAGGTACAAACCATTGATGACACCTAATTGTCCATTGTAATGTATGTGGTGTATTATACGACTACTCTTTAGAGACCTCGTTTTAGCCAAAGTAAAAGTATAGGATGGGAAGTCCCCGGAAAAAGATTTTATAAAAATGTTTTATGAGAAAAGCTTGGCAAGGTTTGGCCTGCCAAGAGAGGTTGAGAAAGAAAAAGATTTTGGTTTTGCAAATGATTCTAAAAAGGAGAAGGAGAAAACTGTCTATAAAAACGCACCCGGTTCTTTGTAGTTTTGCCAGAATAATTAACCCATGCAACCACATTACCCTGGAGTGGGACGGGGCTTAACCCAAAGTTTGTTCACCTCGATATGGGTATCCACACAAATACTTATAAGGGATCACATCTCTCGAATGTCGGGCTTCCTTCATAGAAAGGGTCAACTATGAGACAGTAACCTGGAGGAAGTGTGAACTGCCCTCGGGAGCAGCCAGATGATACTATGAGCCTCTCATTGAAAGTGCCGGCTCTTGAGGAGTTGGGATGCACTCCGGTTGGTCCGTGGATCCAGACTTCCCTGTTTTGAGGGGAAAAACACATAGGGTAGGGCCCATGTTGGAGTGGACCTTCCGAGGTTTTATTTGATTATCCGAGACCCACATACCGAGGTATGATGATCCCTGATGTTTCATGGCGGATGTATCAAATCTTGTGGGTGTAGTGTACAACCTCTACAGAGTGTAAATCTATTCGAATAACCGTGTCCATGGTCATGGAAGGTGAGGAAGTTTTCTGTAGAGTGGTGCTAGTTTTGTTTTCAAAAAGGTTTCAGAAAAGCAAATGCTTGGAAATGTTTTTACCATGGGACTTTCATAATAGAAAGGAGAGGAGTTTGGTCATGAGATGACTGGGAGGAAAGAAAAATGGGTGACCCAATCCTGGTGTTTTCCAATCTTCTCAAAAAGGTTTCCAAAATGCTTTACAAAGGTTTTCAACAAAATCTTGTAGATGTTATAACTACAAGAGAAACTATTTGAAAAAAGAACCTCCCTTGGAGCTCTCCTGCCCCCAAAACTATATTGCATATCCTTTTATTGCTATTAGATTAGGGTGTAATGCGAGTACATTCAAAGTAATCACTCGCATTGTCCCCGACCATTTACTTGGCTAAATTTTCAAAAACAAGGAGAATGATGGAGATGCTGACGTCTATACGAGCTAGGCCATCTTCCCAGTCAGTTGCCTGTATGTTAAGGCATGACATGGGATCTGTGAATGAAGAAGTTTCGTTGTTGTTGTTTGTATCAATATAATGGCAATAATGTAAGTCTATGAATGTTAAGGCATGACATGGACTCGATACTTTCTGGAGGTTTTAATGCTACTTGTCGGTTATGATGACGGCTCACTGATCATGGGATCGTGAATTGCAGGTATAACGGGGATTCTCGGACTTTAAATCCGGTGTCCCACATATATGGTATCAGAGCCATCCTGACTGTAGGAGACCTAAGTTAGGATGGATGTTAGATAGGACAATAACTATTTATAAAAACACCGGTTTTCTAAAACTATGTTCTCAAAAGCTTGTCGAAATATTCCTTATCTTATATTCTCTGACTTAAACTTTTTGAAAATGTCTTACTCTATATCTCGTCTACTTTGTTCTGTTTTCAAAAATAAGTCCGACTTGGAAACCAAGAATACGGAGATCCCGAGAAGAAACGTAGCAGAGACAAACAAACCAAAGGAGCTACCAACAATGAAAGATACTATAAGATCGTCCGACCAATGGAGTCCTGATAGCTGTGAGATTCTACACAGTTTTGATGGTTTTCGTTTGGATTTGATGGTTTTCTACCTTTACATAATGCTAATAATTTGGTAACAAAGAAAACTTGGTTTTTAATGTGTGTGTCAGGTTCTGAACATCACTAGAGGGATTTAATAGCAAAAACACAATATTCAGGCAAAAACAAGCTAGTCCTTTTTTGGAAGCAATCGAGGGGAATTTACTGCAAGCTTAACGACCAACTATACGGGCCGCCGCCATATAGTTCCTGACGTATAGTTGCCAACACCTTCGTATTATTAAAAGGGGCAACTTTCATGAAGAGGCCAAGGTCAAAAACATAACAGACGAGCCGCCGCACCATCCATAAGGGAGAAAGAAGAGATATAGAGAAGAAGGAGAAGACGTTCTCCATCTCACTGCCCGATCTTCGATCTCCTAGCCACCACACCTCCATAGCCATTACTTGTACTTGAGAGAGATAGAGAGAGATCTCCACCTTGCAAGATTAGGGTTTGAGATTGTTCTTCCTATCTTGATTTATGTTGGATTTATTTCTATTTCTTATTGTGGATCTCCACAGTAATATCAAGAACTCCATTTATTTTATCATATCGATGATGGTGTCTTCTCTCATATGTGAGTAAGTTCCCTTGGGAGTGGGAGATGTAGGGGATTGGTGAGATCTGATGTGCCTATATAATTTCCATCAAGTTCATGGTTGATTTTAATTACTATATTATGTGTGCTTGAAATCTGTGGGATGCTTAATGCATGTTGTCCAATTAAGGTCCCAGAAAACATGATGCTTTGTTCTACATAGATAGAATCATGTTTGCTAGCAGACCGATGACCCTCGAATGAAATGGGGCTATCAATGGGAAACTAGTTTGACTCGAGGATAACGAGGAATGACCGAGCTTATTGCATTAGTCTGATCCAAGGAGCTTAATTGCTAAGCAACATGAAGGATCTTAATCATCTAGTGACTGACCATGGTTGTGGTAAACAAGCTAGTAGGATTATTGAAGTTAGGATGAAACCTACCAAGAGGAGTTCTGTCTAATTATGGGTTGCTCTCCTACACACATACTTATAAGATTATAATTGTTACATTCACCCGTCACATTCACTATAACCATGAACTGAAACTCCCCGCGCCTACTTTGTCATATGAAGAAAAAAACAAACAAATCGTTATTTACTTTTATGCTTTTTTACTTCTAAAGTTTACATTTTAGTTTTATTTAAATACTTCTCTTTAAATCCAGATTCTATTATCATTCTCAACACTTGTAGCCAAGTCACTCGACGACTTGTGACAACTTCAGGTGTGACAGAGACTTCACCAATAAACACTTACCTTTGGGCTCCCTATGGGATCAATATCTAAACTTCGGAACTAGCTACAAACGATTTGTGCACTTGCAGCCATCAAGCTATTTTCTGGCGCCTTTGTCGGGAGCTAAGCGCTAAGTGTTTTGTCTCTTGACATTTCAGGTGTTACTATTACAAGATGGTCTCCTTAGGAGACATAGGGTCTACACGCTCTGGTAGGGCTTATCTACCAGATTATTTTGAACGCGTGCCTACTCAAAGGCGCAAGGAAATCATTAAAAAACTTTTGAGATCGAATAAAGTTGAAGTGGACAACCTAAGTGACTTCATGGAATAATTTCAATTCATAGGAAAAACCCCAAGAAACCTGAGAAGTCTCTCAGAGAATATAGTGCGCCAAACTTTGCATTTATCAATATGATGGTAAAATTATTAAAAATTTACAGGAAAAAGCTTTTAGTAGAAGGGAAGAAGAGGACCCAGGAAGGAATCTTAAAGAGTTTTATGATGTGATAACATCACTTGGACCAAAAGTTTTCCCAAGAGAATTATCTCGTCTAAAATTATTTCATTGGTCTCTCAAAGGTAAAGCTCTAGACTGTTTATATTCTCTCACTCAGCATTATATTAAATGTTGGGAAAACTGCATTGTTAAATTCATAAACAGGTTTAATCCTTTTGAAAAGGTAAAAGAACTTAGAAATAACATAGGAAATTTTAGTCAGAAAGTGGGAGAAAACTATCCACAAGCCTAGGAAATATTTTTTGTAATGATCAATAGTATTCCTAATCATGGCTATTCTGAGTCAACTGTTTGACACTTATTTTACCACGGTCTTAATACCCAATGCAGAGAGTTGCTAGATTCATCAGCAGGAGGATCGATAAATACTTTAACTATTAAAGCATGTTTGGAATTAATGGCTACTAGGGCTAAGAATGTTTCTTTATAAAATCCTGATTTTGGCACTAAGCCGGAAAAAGGAATACTTCATATAAATCCTGTTATTATACCTTCAAAGCTTGTCAAGGAAAACAAAGTAGATTTGTTACAATTTTTTACTAAAGAGGATGAAACTATAAAAGTTTTTCAAGAATTGAAACATCGACAGACAAAGTCTTATAATAACTTGCATAAGAAATTTCAAAGACATAAAAAGATTTTGGCCCAACTTACAGAAAATTATGAGGAGATTGGCCAAGAAATAAAATTATTTAACAAGTACCTCTGTATGATTGAAACCCAATGGGAACAAATAGCATCTGGTTATCAAATTTTTCTTCGCGATGATATAAATATTCCTGTTTCTACTAATGTTGTTACAAGAAGAGGTGTAGTTGTTAAAGGACCATTAGGACCACTGGAATATGAAGATGAGAAAGATCGGAAGGAAAAAGCCTTGCTCAAAGCAAGCCAGGAGGATGATACATTGGTGGTTCCTCAATATGATACTGCTCAATAGATACAAGATCATACCTTGGAGGAGAAGAATGATACACAGGATGAAAGTAATAACTCTGATGCAAAAACTATTGATCCAAGAGAAGAAAAATACACAAACAAATAAGATCAAGTTGTTGCAATAGGGAAGAAGAAAAATGATTAGCAACAGCAAAATAAAGCAACTAAAGAGCCTGATCCTCAAAAAAATTTAAAAGACAAAGGTAAGAAACTCCCATATCCAGATTGCAAAAAGAAAGCATCAGATCCAGTAGTCTATGATTCTTTTGCAAAGGCACATAATGCTCATTGTCTATAAATTCCATTTGCGGATGCAATAAAAGTGCCTGCCTATTCTAAATTTCTTCGTGATATTCTTAATAGAAAGAAAGAGATAACTGAAACCATTGCCATGGTGACCAGTTACCCTACTAATGGGTGACTATTGCCCAAGTCAGGAGACCGGGTATACCAACTATTTCATTTTCAATACGCAAAATTGATATTCATAATGCTTTATGTGATTTAGGTATAGGAGTTAGTGTAATGGCATATTCCCTCTATAAAAATCTAGGATTAGGGGAATACTACCCCACTTCTATCACTTTAC
Source organism: Avena sativa (assembly GCA_916181665.1). Classification (NCBI taxonomy): domain Eukaryota; kingdom Viridiplantae; phylum Streptophyta; class Magnoliopsida; order Poales; family Poaceae; genus Avena; species Avena sativa. The sequence continues at coordinate 87,273,558 of OV702293.1, read as the reverse complement.
AGATGGCTGACAAATCCACTAAACAACATGTTGGTATGATTGAGGATGTTGTACTTAGAATATATGAGCATGTTATTCCCACTGACTTTATTATTCTTGAAATGACGGAAGATGAAAGATTATCTATAATACTTCGAAGACCTTTTCTTCGCACTGCAGGAGCATCAGTTGATTGTGCTGCAGGAAAAATAATCTTCAATGTTGATGATGCTGAAATAATCTAGTATTTTCCAAAGAAACTAGAATAGGAGAAAGGTATGTTCCACCGGCAAAACAAATCCATGTGATAAGTGCATTTTATAAAGGGCAACCAAAGGTAAGAATTGTAACATCCCAAAAATACTAAACTTGGATCATCAAACTCAAATCATCAAAATTAGGGTTAACAAAAACCTTTCTAACTAAAATTATGAATGCATGCATATGAGTATGCATTGAATTTGAAATCCTTTTCAACCACCTTGTTTATGTGTTCCATTGCTTGTAAATAGATGCTTAGGTGAAATAAACATCATCTAAACATTTCCCAAAACTTTCCTAAAGACAAGTAAAATAAGGGAATGGTCATTTTGACCAATTTAACTCCCATACCTACTTTGGCTGTCTCAAACTTTCAGAACCTAACAGAAACATCTCTAGATCTTTACACCCCTTGAATGTACTCATAACAAGGTATCAAGGACCACTTTGTGATCATCCAGAAACTTTCAAATTCATAGTTTAAATGACAATTCAAAATTGAATCTTTATCATATGGGAAGATCACACTTTTTCAAAAACCACTCAAACAAGCTCAACTTTCAAAACCCAAACATCTGTAGACTCACCAGCACCAATATAGCACACCCATCAAAAATCTTTTCAAAATTCAAAACTTGAATTCTTGCGGCCATTTCATCAAACACTTGGCAGATTCAAATCAAACTGTCCTAACTTCACTGTTTGGAGCAGTAATTGGGCTAAGAAATGTTCACCATTGATCACCCTTGTCTCCCCCAGTGCCAACCAGTGCTTGGACCAACCCTAGCCCCTACCCTTTGCTCCATGCCATGCCAACCCGAGCACCCCGTTGCCAGCCGACAATGGCTAGCTAGCCAGAGCAAGCACCAAGCCCAAACAACATGTCTGGAGGCAGCCCACCGTCCACTGCCACTCCCTGTCCAGAGCATACATGATCACAACCGACCTAGTAAACCACCAGACATCCCCGTTCGCTGCCCCGTGCCGCACATCCACCGCTCGCCGTCGAAGACGCCGCCTCTGCCGCGCAGAGCGTCACGTGTTCCAGACCAAACCGCACCGCCCCTACAAGTGCATTAAAGCCGTAGAGCATCGCCAGGAGACCACCAAGAGATCGCCACCACCGGCCATGCCTCTAGCATTCCGTAGCTCGCCCCCACTGGCCACGCTAGGTTTCGATCTCGCCGGCGTTGCTCAACGTCGACGATGACTCCCAGCCGTTGGCTTAGAATCAGATCGAACGACCCACATCGTCCCATACCGCTTGGTACCCCCTGTCTCACTGACGTCCCAGGCGTTGCTTAACTTTTCCCGCGCAGCCCAGTTATTTGAATTAAACCTTTTCCATTTTATTTCAAACACACTTCTGTACCCAGTTTCAAAAATCAACCCAGATCGATTCAGTGCACCAAACTGAATGAAACTAATTTTGTTAGAAAGGTCTGGGAATGCTGAATCCAAGCCCGTTGGATTCAAGTCGTTTGTATCTATAGATCACCCCTGGTAAAAATAACAGGGCAGAAGCGTTTCTGCATTGAAACATTTTTCAAATTTAAACCATAATAGCTTTTGAGTTGATTCCAACTCTCAAAAATCACATTTAACCATACCTTTCAGAATATATAAAAATATATAGGTTTACTTATAGAAATAATGTTCAAGTAATAAAATAATGCTACATAGGCATTTCTAGACACATTATTTAATTAAAATAAAAGGGTAAAACCTTATTAAATTGTGACACCACTTTAAATCATATTCCCATGGACTAAAATATGTGGTGATGACATGTGTCAACATGATCCCATGTTTGGTTTGGAGAATATTAAAACTTAAGTAGTTTTTCAATGAGTAGAAATTACTTTTCTAAAAATAAAAAGAATTAAACCAAGCCTTAACTTTGTAATGTTAGAGATGATGTTAGATCATCTATAGGACCCTTTTGTGTGATGATTGCAAGTAGTTAAGTATTGTTTGGTGATTGTGTACCTCGTATTTATTCATAGACGCTAGTACCGACAAAGGATACGAGGAGGAAGGAGGATTCTACGAAGAAGAAGTCGAGGAGAACTTCAACCACTGCTCTGCACAAGGCAAGCTGATACTATACCTATGCAAGCCAATACTTGCAAGATTTATTAACTAAGTGGACCAATGCAAGCTAACCCTTGCAAGATACCCTACTGATGCCACAAACCACTATTTGTTACTATGCCCGCTATATCCCTTATGCATATGTGATCATATCCACTTGATAAACCAATCCTAGTTTTACTTGCAAGCTTCTTACTTTATTTCTTTATCAAAGCTCTTACTTAGAGTTTACTTAAGAAATTGGTAGATACTAGAAAGATTTGTGCAGGTTGCATAAAGAACATAAAATTTGGCCTAAGTTAGAAATCTTGATATCAGCCTAAGACATAAGGTTGTACTTAGTTGAAACTCCACTAGTCCACCACCCCTCATTAGTACTTACCCCCACTCATAGATGCTAGTGCTAAGCATAAAACTTGATAAACTTTTAGATGGGAATACTTGGTGGAACACTGGTTATGAAAACCTTGGAATGATGGATCATTCTATTGAAATGTTTTGGACATGTGTTTCCGAACAAAATGATGGTTTTGGTGATGAAAATGTTGAGGCATGAGCCTTAGCCCTTTATAAAACTGATGGTTATCTGGATGCGATACCATTCCAATTTTATCGTACAACCACAATACCCGAAGATTGGGTAGGGCTTGACTGGAAACTTATATACCTTAGTATTAGTTCCCTCACGGCCAAGGTCTGAGCTGAGGCTACCTTGTGAAGATTGTCCACCTGTGCAGTACCCAAGATGACAGTTGGTCATGATTGGGAGGCCAAACTCACAGGAGAGGTGCTTATACTAGGGCGTGTAATTGAAAGGTTAGGATTGATTATCCGCATACTGAGTATGGTGAATTCAAGATTAGTTCCTGACGGATGTATCGAATGTTGTGGTGAAAGTGTACAATCTGTGCAGAGTGTCAAACTATTCGAATAGCCGCGTCCGCGGTTATGGACAGTTGGAGTGGCCATACTGTTCCTCCGTCAGACTTTTCAAAATGACTTGTGAAATGAATTGAGACTTTGACTTGACCACAACAGGGTTGTGACATGAGTTACAAGATCCCACTTAGGAGTTATAAAATCATGATTAGAGTTGGAACTTCATAGAGATAAATCTGGCCTTTGCAAAACAACCCTAGAGCCTAGTGTCCTATTATCCAAAAACCCCTTTACCTGTAGTACTAGTTTGCGAGTACTTAAAGAGTACTCATGGCTTTGTCCCTGGCTATTCACATGGCCAGACTATGAAGAGGAGTACCTGGAGGATGGACCCCAGGAAGGTTACGACAACTAGGATCATCTCCCATCGCCAGCATTGCCTGTGACCCCGAAGATGGAGCTTCGCCTACGCTACCGTTATTATTACGTATTCCGCTGCTTGATGTTGTATTAAGAACTAGATCATGAGATCCCTATTTGTGTAAGAACTTATGTACCGTTTGTAATGGATGATGTACTATGGTATCCAATTCTGTTATGTCTCGTAAAAATGGTAATCCTGGGATTGCGATGTATGGCATAACAGGCATCTGGGATTAAAAATCCGGGTGTTGACAAGTTGGAATCAGAGCCATCCTGACCATAGGAGACCCTAGTTAGACTGGACGTTTGAATCAAAAACTTAGTTTCAAAACCAAAGAAAACAAATATTCACAAAAACTTATTCTCATTCTTATCCCTTTGATTCTTTCATAAAAATTCATGTTCCTAAAAAACCCTTGCAAAATACCTAAAATTTTGACACACTTGATCACTCTGCTAGCCTACTCATCCTCTATTCTTATAGATGGACGTGAAGTACAACAAGTTTTATTAGTTGGGGAATGGAGGAGACCTTATCTTTGAGAGGGATTTGGACCAGCTTTCGGAACTTCTGGAGCATCCGCACCCCGAGTTCTTCGGAGCTCAGCTCAATGATCAAGGAGGAGAAGATCTGCAGTGGCTAATTGTTGCAAGTCTCAGAGGAAATATTGAACCTCCCACTGTTGAGGGAATTCAGTTTACCTTAAGAGAGAACAACTGGCTCGATGGACTTGCTAGGGCCATGCAGGAAGCTCTTTCCCGTCTGTGTGGGCAGAGGATCAACCAGATCAAGGGTACTCGCTTTGAGTTTTGCCAAAGGCGTGATGCAAATGGACAACCCCTGGAAGCCCCATACCACCACGAACTGAAGACTCAATTGGACCACCTTAGCTTCATGATGTACGATCGTCAGCAAGAGTTGGATAACTACCGTGACTACTCCAACCACAAGTCTGCCATCATCAAGACGAAGGACCAAACCATCGCCGTGCTAGCAAAGGATCGCAAGTCTCGCCGCCGTCAGCTCGACAAGAAGGAGCGCATCATTGCCCGTCTTCGCCACCGCATCTCATCTTTGGAGGAGACCATCCAAGAGAGAGACATGCAGTTGGAGGAAAGGGAGAATGTCGGAGAGGATCTTCGTGGAGACCCCTACTCCTATCTCAGCGATGACGATGATTTTCTGGAGGATCAGGCTATGGACTTCTTCACTGATGAGGACGATTTCGCCTTCATCGATGATGATGAGGATGATGAGGCCACAAATTCCGAGGAGTAGTAGCACTTGAGCACTAGCGTAGTGAGTAGTATTCGGTCCCACTGTATCGTAGTTTTCAGCATGTTTCTTAAAACCATATGTTTTTCTTTGTTGTGATGTGTGTTGTACTGAGTGCTATGAATGAATGAATGAATGAATGAAAAAGCAAGTTGCTAGAAAATCTGAGTCAAACTTTAAATTTTTTTCCAAGACCCAAAACTTTAGAAATTTCCCTCTTTTCTCATGATCTATCTCAATCTTCAGATGCCACGTGGAGGAAGTGGTTCATCCCTGGACCTGATGTTGCAGATTCTGCAAATGTTGACTTCTGACCGTGAAGCTGGAAGAGCGGAACGTCAAGCCAACCTAGCCACCCTTCAGCAGATAGCCCAGCTTTCCCACAACAAACAAGGCCACGGAAATCAGGACAACCATGGATCTAAACTCAAGAATTTCCAGAATACCAACCCACATGTTTTCACTAAGTCCGAAGAGCCCCTAGACGCTGATGATTGGCTGCAAACCATGGAAAATAACCTAGAAGTCGCCGGAGTGGAAGCCAACGAGAAAGTTCTGTTCGCCACCCACTATCTAGCCGGAGATGCCAGGGCATGGTGGAACAGTGTTCGCGCAATGACCGGAGGCCAGATGATGACCTGGGAGGAATTCAAGGTCAAGTTTAGCAGAACCCATGTGCCACCAGGTTTGATCAAGAGAATGAGATACGAGTTCAGAGAGCTGAAGTAGGGAAGGATGACCGTAGTGGAATACCGTGACAAATTTTTGTCATTAGCTAGGTATGCCCTAGATGAGATCGACACGGAAGCCAAGAAGAAAGAAAGATTCCTGAATGGTCTGCATGACGAAATGCAGACAGTGTTAGTCAATATCCCCTTTGCTGATATTGAAGACCTTGTGGACTCAGCTATCCAGATGGAAGGAAAGATCAACCAAGCCAATGAGAACCGCAAGCGTCGCATGATGCATCAACCAGGAACCCATCAGACCCCAAAGTATCGCCCAAACCCATCTCCAGGATTTGCCCCAAGAACCAAAAGACCCCCGATGAACCATCCGATCTATCCCAACCGTGGAAACCCTAGACCTGGAGGAAATCACAACAACCCCGGCAACTCTAGCAATTTCAACCGTGCCCCACCCAAGTTCAACAACAACAATGCTACCGCCAACACCAACACTGCCACTAGGACTGGAAGCAATGCTGTGCCTGTCGCAGTCAAGGACAAGTCGCAAGTGACTTGTTATGACTGTGGAAATAAAGGCCACTATTCCAATGAGTGCCCCAACAAGAAGAATGCTACATCCCCTAGTGCCAATGTCCCAGCTCAGCAGCAGCGTGGTGTTCAGCCAGGAAGAAGATTTGCCCTAGGGAATTCACTCAAACGCAATGGCCGTCTTTTTCTCATGCATGCTGAAGAAGCTCAAGAAGCGCAGACGTCGTGCTGGGTATGTTTTCTGTTAATTCAGTACTTGCAAGAGTGTTGTTTGACTCTGGTGCATCGCATTCATTTGTCACCAAAGAATTTGCATGCACTAGTAAGATTCAACCAACCAAACTGACGCATGTAATGATTGTTCAAATTCCCGGATCAACCACTAAGGCTAGGAAAATTTGCAAAGCCGTCCCTATCCGAATCCATGGCATAGATTTTTATGTAAATCTGATAGTACTCAGAACTAAAGGTTTAGAAGTAGTACTAGGAATGGATTGGATGTCCAAACATAAAGGATTGATTGACTATGCTAAGAAAGCCATAACCATGACCAGTACCGCCGGAATATCAGTCGAGCATATATCTGAAACCTTACCTCGCCAATTCAAATGCAACAAGAGTATATCCCAACCTACCATTGACCAAGTCCGGATAGTCTGTGAATACCCCGATGTATTTCCAGATGTCTTTCCCGGTATGCCCACAGATAGGGATATCGAGTTTATCATCGAACTAATTCCCGGAACAGGACCCATAGCCTAGAGACCATATAGTATGAACCCGTCAGAGCTAGCAGAATTGAAGAAGCAACTGGATTCCATGTTGGAAATTGGATTATTTCAACCAAGTGCGTCACCATGGAGATCACCTGTCTTGTTTGTAGACAAGAAGGATGGAGGTAACCGTTTGTGTACGGATTATCGGAAGTTGAATGATGTCACCATCAAGAACAAGTACCCCTTGCCCAAGATAGAAGATTTGTTTGATCAGTTGACCAGTGCCAAAGTGTTTTCTAAGATTGATCTTAGAACTGGTTATCATCAACTCAAAATTCGTGTAGAGGATATTCCAAAGACTGCCTTTACCACTAGATATGGATTATACGAGTATACTGTCATGTCTTTTGGACTAACCAATGCCCCCTCTTATTTCATGAACCTCATGAATAAGATTTTTATGGACTTCCTGGATAACTTTGTCGTTGTTTTCATCGATGACATTCTGATTTATTACAAATCAGAAGAAGAACATGAGCTACACCTAAGGACCATTCTTGGAACCCTTAGAGAGCATCAGATGTATGCAAAGTTTAGCAACTATGAATTCTGGTTACATGAGGTAGGATTCCTCGGTCACATTGTATCAGCCGGAGGAATTGCCGTTGACCCTGCCAAAGTGAAAGATGTAGAAGATTGGCCAGCCCCAACCACTCAAACCCAAGTTCGTGCATTTCTAGGATTGGCGGGATATTAACGCAAATCCGTAGAAGGATTCTCTAGTATCGCCAGACCCATGACCCAATTGCTGAAGAAGGACAAGAAGTTTGAATGGACCGACAAATGTGAAGCGAGTTTTCAAGAACACAAGAGGAGATTGATTTCAGCCCCAATCTTGATCATGCCGGATATCACGAAGCCCTTCGATGTGTATTGTGATGCATCCAAGATCGGTCTCAGATGTGTGCTAATGCAAGAAGGCAAAGTTATATCTTATCTATCTCGACAACTGAAGCAACATGAGCAAAATTACCCAACCCATGACCTCGAACTCGCAGCCGTAGTTCTAGCCCTGAAAACATGGAGACGTTTTGTAACTACCTCGGTGAATTACGCTCCTAGTTACAAGCCTGGATGAGCGGAAATGGTTAAAATAGTACGGTGGGGCCCAAATGCCACTCACAGGTAGACCTTTCGGCCGTCCTAACCATTTCCAAACATCGGGACAAGAACGGGCGGCGTAATCGGCAGGCGAAGGGATCAACTACATACACAAATGAGTATGTATGCAAGCCACCATACAACAGTACATCAGAGCCATTCCATCTAAAAAGAAAGGAAATATAGCAACACCATACGGCAAGATCCAAATATCCTAGATAGATATAATAGTTTAGGATATCTCCTCATACATCAAACATCAGAGTATCAAGCGGAAGCGGAATACAAAATCCGAGTACGGATAAGAAGCAGATCGGCATAAGATGCCCCATAAATAAGCACATCCCGCCCACAGATCTCACGGATCCCTGTTCCCGGAATCTCTACACCGAATGATCGTTGCCCACATCGTCCGTCTCTTCCATCCAGTATCCATCTTGCGAATGTACCTGTTCATCTGAACCAATAATTTATCGTGTGAGACCCTAGGGCTACTCAGCAAGTCTTTATGCCGCTAAAGGGGACACAACCTTTGGTGACGCAATTGCAGCAAAAGATAAACCCTAGCAATTCTATAGATACTCGCTAACCATCCACCTAACCAAAGATAGACGGACGTTCGTGAATTAATAACAACAGTTATAACGGTAATGTCCACAGATCCATCCTCCTCCCCGCTTACCGACGAGGAAGCAGACGAACAACCCCCATCCGTTGGCAGTTTTATTAACCATTCCATGAGTGTTGCACTATTTACTAGTCAGTTATTTAGTCCAATTAAAAGCGGTACTTTAGTTATTCTTGTCTATGATCGAGAAACTGTGCTCCAAGTCGTCCATAACCGCGGACACGGCTTTCAGAAAGTTTTACCCTGCAGGGGTGCACAAATAGCAACACACACTCGATCAACCTCGGAAAAACCAAATCAAAGCCCAACGAGGCATTCACGACAAAGCAATCACAGGATTCAGAAATATTTCAGGGGGCCACCCCATTAAGCTACCCGCAACGAAGCTGGCCGGCTACGAGACGGACTCAAGGTTTGTGTGGCCGGCTGTAAACGACTGGGAACCCGAAAGTGTGACTGGGCTTGTCGATACAGCAAAAACGGGTCACGGCCCTAAATAGTACAGTGTGCAGTACCTCGCACAATTTAAATAAAGCAGTAAAGCATGGCATAAGTACAGGATAGTAAATAAAACCTCAAACTAGTTTGTGGCCCCAAGAAATAAGAATGAATCAAGCTCTGGCTCAGGGGGGTTCATAAGCCTCCCGGATGTGGATAGCGCGAATATTCAAGGAACAGGAATCAAGTACTCGGGGTCCTACGGGACACAAGTGAGCCTGAAAAACCAAATAGCGAATATGGCTCACCGATGCCACTTTCATTAGTTATCCCATTACTACTCAGGTTAAGTTGTATAGGTACCTCGTTATCCATCAGACACTCACATACCCTACACATGCTGTTCTATGACTCGCATGGCTCAAACAACTCCTGTAGTAATGGCTCATGGGATGGAGGAACAAGCTTCGGTGGGGTTTAAAAGTAAAGGATATGCAATACTTGGGATTTAGTTTAATGCAATCGCGACTCAATGATGCAAGAATAAGATAGAGGCAGTAGGTACTATATGTATGTAAGCATGTGGTAGTGCTTTCCTGGCCGCTCAGTTGAAGCGAGAGAAGGATCTGGTTAGTGCTCCTGGGTATCTTGATATATCCCCTGCTCAGCGTCTATTCGAAGAAGAACCAAACAAACAAGGGCCAACATAAATAAAGTGCGCAAGCATATGAATAAATGCGACAAGCAAACAATCATGCCATGATGAATGGTGCACAAATTGCATGGTATTAAAGTAGCATGGCATGGTGAGGTGTGGAATACAAGGAGTAAGCATTTTATTGAGTTTTGGACTCATGTTAACCTCATATTAGTTGCTGTACCCTTTATATTTATATGATGCATGCTTCAAAACAAAACATGGAATGCATAAACAGAAAGGTCTCGTCGAGCTAATCATTTTAGACATATTATTTGTTAAATTTGGAGTTATAAATCAAAAGTTATTAATTAATTAAGGAAAAAGGGCATTTTATTGTAATTTAGATCAACTTGAAATTTTAAGTGTCCAAAATATATTTTGAAGGCCATATTATTTGTATTATTTGGATTTATATTTAAAAACATATTTAAATTTGAATTTGAAATAATTTGAAATAGATTTGAATTAAAACAGATATCAGAAAAATACTTTTTATACTCAAGTGAAGTTAGCCCCAGACACTGACCAGTGGGGCCATGCTAACTGGGCGACACAGGCGCACAGAAAAGTTTCTGTCACCGCGAGCTAGTTCAGCCTCAGAGAGTGACAGGTGGGCCCAGAGTACTCGCGGGTCCACGTGACAGCGGCGAGAGGGGCAGGAACTGACGGGTGGGGCCGGGCTGGAGCGCGGGTTAAGGTTTACAAAAAGCCAGGGGGTTTTCTGGGAGAAGACCACGGCGGCTGACTGGTGGGCCACGAGGTACCGCGGGTTAAGCGAAAACAAAAGGAAGGGCTAAACTACAAAACGACCACAGCCGTACTGTTCCTCTTCTTCTCTGCGTTGAGCGACAGGTCGATGCACTGCGCGGGCGGGGATCGATCTCTGGACCTGGGGCTCGCGCGCGGAAGCGGCTACCGTTGGGCTAGGGAGAGGTCGGTGTTAGGGGGTCAAGCGTGGACAAGCTAGGGTTTCTGCGCGACGTGGAAGCCAGCAGACGCGCGCGCTCGTCGGTGCACCGAGGGCGCTCGGCGAAACGAACTACGGATCCGGCCGGCGACAGCGAGGCAGAGCATGTCCAGGGGGTTTGGGGGCTCACCGAGGAGATGTTGGTGGAGTTGGATAGGGCAGAGGAGCTGGTGATCGTCGTCGAGGCAGAGGCCGGCGTAGCTAGGGTTCCGGTGGGACGCGTTGGTGTCCTTCGGCTCCGGTGCTCCTCCTCTGCGACGGCGCGTACAGGGTGATGCGGTGGAGGGCCCTTGGTCTTCCGCGGCACCCAGAGCGTCACGCCACCGTCTGGTAGATGAAGGGCGGTGGAGGCCGACGGTTCTGCCGGCGATGGGTAGACGGAGGCGGTGGAGGAGAGGGAAGGAGCGGCAGGGACCTGGGGTGGATCTGGGGGAGGCAGAGGGAAGTCGTGGAGAGGAGATAAGGCAGAGAGGGATAGGGAGATGCCGTGGGGAGCAGGTATATGGAAAAGGTGGCCTCAGTGCCACCTTTCTCTTTCCCCTCCTCACGTGCTAGGGTCGGCAGGAACCAGGGCAGGGGCAGCTGGGGCTTCCAGGTGGGGTAGAACAGGCCAGGCTCGGGGTGGGGCGCACCAGGCAGAGAGAGAGGAGAAAAGAGGAGAGGGGAGGCTCGGCTAGGTTGGTACTAGGGTTGGAGAGAGGTGGCATGGCTCGGGTGAGGGTTTTGTCTGGTGGAGGGGGTAGCTAGGTGGGGCCAGGGAGAGAGGGTGGCCAGGTGGGGCCGAGCTAGGTGAGAGAGAGGCCGAGAGAGAGGGAGGTAGACTTAGGGTTTAAGTGAGAGGGGGATGTGAGGGTTAGGGTTAGATATGGAATAAGAGGGGGGTATGGTGATGATCACACTTGATCATGCAAAGCATAACCAAGGAGATGAAGAAAAAGACCCAAGACAAGGAAAGACAAAAAGGTGGAAAGGTTGAGAGAGGAAGGTGAGGGGAAAAGAGAGAGAGAGAGAGGGAGGTGTGTGGTTTAGATTCACTCAAAATTCAAATAAAAACCAAAAGTCTAGAAAAAGGTGGTACTTGCATGGCCCATGCATAAATAATTAATGCCATGATTATCCTTGTGAAAACAATATTATTAACAAGGCAATATTACTATGCATTACCCAAAAATGTGGAGTAAGGCCAAGCAACAGAAAACAAGTGAAAGTTTCAGATGAATTAGATGGAGATGTTCACATTTGATTATAATTGGTACTTGCTAGTGTGTTTATTCCACTAGATGTTTACTAGTCCCAAAAATATCCCAACATGAGCATAAATCCTTAATAATCCATATGGAAGCTAGGAAAAAGGGTTCCACTCACAAGGCATGCAAAGGTGGCCATGTGACTCTCATATATCAATAATGTGAAAACAACATGATGCTAAGATGAGAGCATGTGGAAAATAGAATTGGATCCATCCCAACCCACATGAGCTAGAGGTAAAACCCAAATAAAGTGCAAAGCTCATATTTGGTTGGATGGTGGAATTATAAGGTGGTGAAAGAAAAGTGGTGGAGTTAATAAAAGATATGCCCCCCAACTCAACTTGGGCATTTAAACAATATATCAACAACCAAATACAATATCAAGAGGCAAATACAATTAATAATGCATATGAGATAAGAACCAAATGGAAAAGGGTTTTATATGATGCTCAAATGCAAGGTGGCATGATGACATGAGCATGATATAATGATGATGCAACAATTATATGTTTGAAGTAGCCATTATATTACTAGACCAAGTAGCATTACAATTGTTAGACAATTGGGATGCTACACATTTACCTGATGGGAAACCGTTGTGAGATCTATACGGATCACAAGAGCCTAAAATATATATTCACTCAAAAGGAGCTGGCAGAGAAGATGGATTGAGGTAATCAAGGATTATGATATGGACATTCACTATCACCCTGGTAAAGCCAATGTGGTAGCCGATGCCCTTAGCTGATTGCCGTGTCGCTTGAACTCCATGATCTTGAAGGAGTAACCAAGTTTGCACAAAGAGATGGAATATTTTCGAATGGAATTAGTAAGTGAAGGATTTTTGGCTAGCATAGAACACCAGCCCACTTTGATCAGTCAGATTAAAGAGGCGTAGAAGGAAAATGCTAGTATTGACGGAATCAAGCGTCGTATCGGTACCGGCAAAGTACCCGAATTCACAGAGGACGAAGAAGGAGTTATGTGGTACAAAGGACGCCTTTGTGTACCAGCAGATTGTGAGTTGAAAGAAGTTATTTTGAAGGAGGCTCATGATACTCTTTATTCTATCCACATCGGAGGAACTAAGATGTATCAAGATTTTAAAGAGCAATTTTGGTGGCATAAGATGAAGAGAGAAATCGGAATCTATATCGCCAAGTGTGATATATGTCAGCGAGTCAAGGCAGGACATCCAAGACCCGCTGGATTGTTGCAACCATTGCAAATTCCGGAATGGAAATGGGATTCTGTAGGAATGGACTTTATCACTGGACTGCCTACTTCTATTAGGGGAAATGACTCTATCTGGGTCATAGTGGACAGATTGTCCAAAGTCGCCCATTTCTTGCCCGTTAAGACCACATATCAGAGTTCGAAACTAGTAGAGTTGTACATCGCTAGAATCTTTAGTTTGCATGGAGTCCCCAAGAACATCGTATCGGATCGAGGAACTCAGTTTACCTCGATATTCTGGAGGAAAGTCCAAGAAGGTTTAGGAATCCGCCTAGATTTTAGCACTGCGTATCACCCTCAGACCGATGGACAAACGGAGCGAGTAAATCAAATACTCGAAGATATGCTTAGAGCATGTGTGTTAGAATATGGATCCAAGTGGGAAGACTGTCTGCCGTTTGTAGAATTTTCGTACAACAACAGTTATCAAGCCAGTTTGCAAATGGCCCCATTTGAATTCATGTACGGAAGGAAGTGTCGTACCCCTTTGAACTGGTCGGAAGTAGGAGAGAGTCAGATTTTTGGACCCGACATCCTACGAGAAGCAGAAGATAATGTTCACAAGATTCGTGAGCACCTCAAGACCTCCCAATCTAGACAAAAGAGTTACGCCGACAAGAGACGTAGAGACCTCGCCTTCAACATAGGAGATTTTGTTTATCTAAAAGTGTCGCCATTGAAGGGAATGAAGCGTTTCCAACTCAAAGGAAAGTTAGCCCCTAGATATATCGGACCTTTCAAGATTGTGAACCGTCTAGGAGAAGTATCATACCAATTGGAACTACCCGAAGAGATGTCAGCCGTGCACAATGTGTTCCATATCTCATTACTTCGCAAGTGTCTCGAAGTCCCCGAGAAGACCGAAGTGTTCAAAAATATCGACCACCGGACCATAGAGATCAACGATGACCTGACCTATCCCAAAGTACCCATCCATATTTTGTAAGAAGCTTTTCGAACTACCCGAACCCGTAGCATCAAGTTTCTCAAGATTTAGTGGAGCAACCACACAGAAGAGGAAGCCACCTGGGAGCGCGAAGATCACATCCGGACGGAGTTTCCCGATCTCTTCAAATCCTAGGTAACCTTTTCGTCCTTTTTCAAATCTCGGGACGAGATTTTGTTTAAGGGGGGAAGGTTTGTAACATCCCAAAAATACTAAACTTGGATCATCAAACTCAAATCATCAAAATTAGGGTTAACAAAAACTTTTCTAAATAAAATTATGAATGCATGCATATGAGTATGCATTGAAATTGAAATCCTTTTGAACCACCTTGTTTATGTGTTCCATTGCATGTAAATAGATGCTTAGGTGAAATAAACATCATCTAAACATTTTACAAACCTTTCCTAAAGACAAGTAAATCAAAACAAGTGAAATAAGGGAATGATCATTTTAACCAATTCAACTCTCATGCCTACTTTGGCTGTCTCAAACTTTCAGAACCTAACAGAAACTTCTCTGGATCTTTGCACCCATTGAATGTACTCATAACAAGGTATCAAGGCCCACTTTGTGATCATCCAGAAACTTTCAAATGCATAGTTTAAATGACAATTCAAAATTGAATCTTTATCATATGGGAAGATCACACTTTTTCAAAAACCACTCAAACAAGCTCAACTTTCAAAACCCAAGCATCTGCAGACTCACCAGCACCAATCTAGCACACCCACCAAAAATATTTTCAAAATTCAAAACTTGAATTCTTGCGGCCATTTCATCAAACACTTGGCAGATTCAAATCAAACTGGCCTAACTTCACTGTTTGGAGCAGTAATTGGGCTAAGCAATGTTCACCATTGATCACCCTTGTCTCCCCAATGCCAACCAGTGCTTGGACCAACCCTAGCCCCTACCCTTTGCTCCATGCCATGCCAACCCGAGCACCCCCTTGCCAGCCGATAATGCCTAGCTAGCCAGAGCAAGCACCAAGCCAAAAAACATGTCTGGGAGGCAGCCCACCGTCAATCGCCACTCCCTATCCAGCGCTCGAACCCTGCCAGCCACTGGACCACACGCACGGACCGCGCCCAGACCGCCAGCGACCATGCCGAGCATGCGCCAGAGCGCCACCGTCGACCAGAGCCCACAGACCACGCGCCTCCCTCGCCGCGTGCATACATGATCAAAACCGACCCAGGAAACTGCCAGACATCCCCGTTCGCCGCCCCGTGCCGTACAGCCACCGCTCGTCATCGAAGACGCCGCCTCTGCCGCGCATAGCGTCGCGTGTTCCAGACCAAACCGCACCGCCCCTACAAGCGCATTAAAGCCGTAGATCATCGCCAGGAGACCACCAAGCGATCGCCACCACCGGCCATGCCTCTAGCAGCCCGTAGCCATGTCGCCACCGTCGCCTGCCCATGCCGTTCGGTCTCACCGTCGAGACTATAAATAGAGGACTCCCCCGCTCGAATTCTTCACACCATTCCACTCCTCTCTCACCCAGAACCACCCCACCTCAGTCCCGGATCAAGGCGAGCCATGCATCGCCGGAATTTCACTGGAGCCCGCCGCCTCTGGAGAAGAAGGGCGCCATCGATTTCGTCCACCCTAGGAGCTGCCGCGACCACCCCTGAGTTCGCCGTCGTCGACTTCATCGTTCGCTCACCTCGCCGACCCTCGCCTGCACCCCGGTGAGCCCCCAGCAACCCCCACTGGCCGCGCTAGGTTTCGATCTTGCCGGCGTTGCGCAACATCGATGATGACTCCCAGCCGTTGGATTAGAATCAGATCGAACGACCCACATCATCCCATACCGCTTCGCACCCTCCTGTCTCACTGACATGTGGGGACAGCCACTTATGCAGCCCGCGGAAGCGCTACGCTTAGCAGGCCGGCCCGTTAACTTTTCCCGTGCAGCCGAGTTATTTGAATTAAACCTTTTCCATTTTATTTCAAACACACTTCTGTACCAGTTTCAAAAATCAACCCAAATCGATTCAGTGCACCAAATTGAATGAAACTAATTTTTTTAGAAAGGTCTGGGAATGCTGAATCCAAGCCCGTTAGATTCAAGTCATTTGGATCTACATATCACCCCTGGTAAAAATAACAAGGCAGAAGCTTCTCTGCATTCAAACATTTTTCAAATTTAAACCATAACAACTTTTGAGTTGATTCCAACTCTAAAAAATCACATTTAACCATACCTTTCAGAATATATAAAAATATATAGGTTTAATTACAGAAATAATGTTCAAGTAATAAAAGAATGCTACATAGGTATTTCTAGACACATTATTTAATTAAAATAAAAGGGTAAAACCTTATTAAATTGTGACACCACTTTAAATCATATTCCCATGGACTAAAATATGTGGTGATGAAATGTGTCAACATGATCCCATGTTTGGTTTGGAGAATATTAAATCTTAAGTAATTTTTCAATGAGTAGAAATTACTTTTCTAAAAATAAAAAGAATTAAACCAAGCCTTAACCTTGTAATGTTAGAGATGATGCTAGATCATCTATAGGACCCTTTTGTGTGATGATTGCAAGTAGTTAAGTATTGTTTGGTGATTGTGTACCTCGTATTTATTCATAGACGCTAGTACCGACCAAGGATACGAGGAGGAAGGAGGATTCTACGAAGAAGAAGCCGAGGAGAACTTCAACCACTGCTCTGCACAAGGCAAGTTGATACTATACCTATGCAAGCCAATACTTGCAAGCTTTATTAACTAAGTGGACCAATGCAAGCTAACCCTTGCAAGATACCCTACTAATGCCACAAACCACTATTTGTTACTATGCCCGCTATATGCCTTAAGCATATGTGATCATATCCACTTGATAAACCAATCCTAGTTTTACTTGCAAGCTTCTTACTTTATTTCTTTATCAAAGCTCTTACTTAGAGTTTACTTATGAAATTGGTAGATACTAGAAAGATTTGTGCAGGTTGCATAAAGAACATAAAATTTGGCCTAAGTTAGAAATCTTGATATCAGCCTAAGACATAAGGTTGTAATTAGTTGAAACTCCACTAGTCCACCACCCCTCATTAGTACTTACCCCCACTCATAGATGCTAGTGCTAAGAATAAAAGTTGATCAACTTTTAGATGGGAATACTTGGTGGAACACTGTTTATGAAAACCTTGGAATGATGGATCATTCTATTAAAATGTTTTGGACATGTGTTTCCGAACAAAATGGTGGTTTTGGTGATGAAAATGTTGAGGCATGAGCCTTATCCCTTTAAAAAACTGATGGTTGTCTGGATACGATACCATTCCAATTTTATCGTACCACAATACCCGAAGATTGGGTAGGGCTTGACTGGAAACTTATATACCTTAGTATTAGTTCCCTCACGGCCAAGGTCTGAGCTGAGGCTACCTTGTGAAGATTGTCCACCTGTCCAGTACCCAAGATGACAGTTGGTCGTGGTTGGGAGGCCAAACTCACCGAAGAGGTGCTTATACTAGGGCGTGTAATTGAAAGGTTAGGATTGAGTATCCGCATACTGAGTATGGTGAATTCAGGATTAGTTCCTTACGGATGTATCGAATGTTGTGGTGAAAGTGTATAATCTCTGCAGAGTGTCAAACTATTCGAATAGTCGCGTCCGCGGTTATGGACAGTTGGAGTGGCCATACTGTTCCCCCGTCAGACTTTTCAAAATGACTTGTGAAATGGATTGAGACTTTGACTTGACCACAACAGGGTTGTGACATGAGTTACAAGATCCCACTTAGGAGTTATTAAATCGTGATTAGCTTTGGAACTTCGTAGAGATAAATCTGGCTTTTGCAAAACAAACCTATAGCCTAGTGTCCTATCATCCAAAAACCCCTTTACCTGTAGTACTAGTTTGCGAGTACTTAAAGAGTACTCATGGCTTTGTCCCTAGCTATTCCCATGGCCAGACTATGAAGAGGAGTACCTGGAGGATGGACCCCAGGAAGGTTACGACAACTAGGATCATCTCCCATCGTCAACATTGCTTGTGACCCCGAAGATGGAGCTTCGCCTACGCTACCGTTATTATTACGTATTCCGCTGCTTGATGTTGTATTAAGAAATGGATCATGAGATCCCTATTCATGTAAGAACTTATGTACTGTTTGTAATGGATGATGTACTATGGTATCCAATTCTATTATGTCTCGCAAAAATGGTAATCCTGGGATTGCGATGTATGGCATAACAGACATCTGGGATTAAAAATCCGGGTGTTGACAAGAATTCGAGAAAAAATAAGAGGTTGAAAATATTCAACCATTCTCAATAAAATGTTGAATGGGAGTCAACCCATCATATCAATAATGTAAATAAAATTTAGATAATAAAGATGTTCATCGCATTCCTACAAATTTTTCACAAACATTTTTGCGGAAGCGCGCCCATAAAGATGCAGCTATCAAAAAGTAGCATAAATACTAACTGAACAAGCATAGATTTAGAGTAGAAAATAAAGTTTGAGTTTTATCTATAGAAACTAGCTTAACAATATTTTCGAAATAAAAAATGCATTTCTGAAAATTTGGGTGAAAATGCACGCTATAGAAGGTCTAGCGACCAACTATATGGCGGGAATTTTTATTCCAGCCGTATAGTTGCGGTCGTATAGTTATCGACAAATTCTCAAAAGTTATTATTCAAATACAGAAAGGTTGATGACCAACTATACGGCGGAACCATCTGGTCCAACCGTAAAGTTGTGGCCGTATTGTTGTGATCTGGCGAAGGGACACCCTAACCCTCGCCACCACCACAACTATACGGCAGGAGCTACCTAGCCTGGTCGTATAGCTCCCGCCGTATAGTTTGGACCGACCAATTAAATGGGTCAGGGCAGGGCAAGGATCTTCTTTCCCTCATTATTTCTCTCAACCTCACCCTCCAAAACTCTCAAAACCTCTCAAGAACTCTCAATTCTTAGCGGAATTCGTTTGTTTGAGTGGGGGAATCAATATATCGGTATGTTTCTCTACCTATCCATGCTTTATTTTCAGAATTCCATGGTTGAAATCTTATCATTGAATTAGTGGATGAACTCAAGCTTGATAGATTTTCTCTTCTGATTTCTCACGTTAGGATTGAATTCCTCCACGTAGAATCGTTCATATATCATGTAAAAACTATATGTCTAAGGTTTTATGTTGAAATTTCTCAGTTTATCAAGATGAAAAAGCTCAGTGGTATTTTTCGCAAGAGCAAGTGCCAACGTGGTGAGGGCTCGGGGCTCCGGGCTAAGATCAACAGCAAGTACTCCATGGTTTTGGCGAGGAAGGTGCTGCACACATGATGGGCCGATAACGACTTCCTCAACTCAACAAAGTTGAAGGGGGACTTCGACTACCTGTGTGCAAATGCAGGGCTCGCCGAGCTCGCCAACTGCAACCACTACACCTACAAAGGGCTCACCCATGAGTTCCTCGCCTCCTTCTACGACGACTACATGGAGAAATGTAATGCATGCATGATAAATTTCACTATTAACCAACGACCATATCAAATTACCTATCAAAAAATTTGCAATTCTTATGGATTCCCTCAAGAAGGGGAACCAACTATTATAAACCCGTATAGCGTCTCAAGTGCAAATACTTGGGAGGTTATTTCTGTTAATTGTGGTAGGGACTTCTACCAGAAGAAGATGTCCACCATTCAGAACCCAACTATCCGTTACTTTGCTATATTTCTTGCTAACACTTTGTTTGGAAGAGTAGATACTGGTTCGATCACTAGTAGAGAAAACCTTATAGTAGCAATCCTTACCGCCGGCGAAGTGGGCCCGTGCTCGCCGGCAGTAAGCGCTTCCATGCCTACATAACATTATCACCAGCCAAACGTAATCTACACGCTGACAAGAGAAGAAGTACCACCGGCGAAACCGGCCTGTACACACCAGGGATAGGGTGGGCCACATGCCCCCGGATGGGCTGCCACTTACCGCTGGCGAAACTTCCCGTGATCGCTGGGGCTAGCACAATTAGCGCCGACGAAAATGGCCCATGCATGCCAGTGATAGGGTGGGCCTCGTGCCCCCAAATGGGCCGCCACTTACCTCTAGCGGAAGGCCTCCTGCTCGCCGGGGATAGAGCCTTATACCATCGGCAAAAACCGTAGCGCTTGTCGGGGATGCATGGGAGGGACGGGTGGGCCACTGGGCCGTGTTATTACTGCAGGCGCCTTGTTGCTTTCCGGTGGTGGTAAAGGAATACCATTGGCGTGTTGGGCTTATTTCGCCGGTGGTAACCTGGCACTTATTACAAGGTCGAACCAGCCACCTACCAACACCTCCTCATTCACCACTAGCTCCCCTTTCTTGGAAACTCAACCCCAAGCTTTGCTAGCTCATTCCCCCACTTATACTCACCTATTTTAGCTAATTCATCCAACAAAGTTTAATATATTTGTGTAGATGTCGCTCCCCTCGCATGCATTAGTATATCTACCTAGCAAGATCTAGATCTACATCTAGATCCATTTCCCCCACCACCTTTCCCACTTCTATCTACCGGTGCTCTTGGACCTCGCGTCAACTAATAGGTATAATATGGTGGAATGTGCATGAGTGTTGGTGACAAAAGTCACTGATGATGTCACTTGTGATGGTGAAAAGTGTGGTGGCACGCATATGTGGACCTTTTTATGTTGTTTTGCCGGTGGAATGTGCATGTACAATGAGTTGCCAATGTTTTGCCATAATGTTGATTAACTTCCATTCCGGCGAATTTCTGGCACTTCAACAAGACCATTTTTAGCAAAGGTCATGCCAAAAAATTTCGTGAAAGCAGCCGAGCGAGGCGACGGTTCTAATTTATTCTGTTATTGTGCAGGCGACGATGGTCATCGAGATGACGGAAAGCGTGGTGGATAGATACGTGGAACGCACGACTGCCTACATGAATCGCAATAACCGCTTGGAAATAAGATATTCGTGTAGAAAATGCAAACTATCGTCATTGTTTGACCCCTTGTCACGCACGGTGAATGAGCACCTCCTCAGGTATCGTTTCATGGATGGCTACATTACTTTGTGGATAGATGATGAAGATGATGATGATGACTTTGACCATAAGGAAGAGGATGTCGTTCAACACGAAAATGAAGATGATGAGGAGGGAGAAGAACGGGATGTCGCAATGACGGCCGTGATGAACAAGGTTAAATAGAAGAAGAATATGCAGACGATGAGGACATGAGTAGGAATACCCCGCTAACCGCGGCCATGCACGACCCTCATGTTCAGGATATTCTTCTCGTCAACGCATTGACTGACCCGAGATTCTCTGGTAGACAGAAGTCTAATATGGATAAACTAGAGGTAGACTCGAGAACTACGTTGTACAACACAGGTCGTGGGCCGGAGGAGACCCGCTTGAGAGTAACTCTCGATCTTCTAGAGATGAAGGTAAATACGGATGGAACGATACAAGCGCAGAAGAACTCTTCCAATACTTGAAGAAGCACTTACCTAAAGATAACACGTTGGCAGGTAGCCTACAAGAGGCCAAAAAATTGGTGTGCCCTCTCGATTTACCGCATGAAAAATACCACGCCTGCATCAGTGACTGCGTGATTTATCGGAACGAGCACAAGGACTTGACCATGTGCCCAAGGTGCGGCGAGCGTCGATACAAGAGAGGGACCAGAAAAGCTCCTCGAAAAGTTGTGTGGTACTTCCCGCTCAGGCCCCGTCTCTAGCGGTACTTCCCGGACCCCAAGCAAGCGAAGCTCATGCGCTGGCATGCATAAAGGAAGGGGGCGGTGATGAAGGATCCAATGCGGGTTGAAATCCTAGTGCTGACACACCCTTCGGATGCAAGCCAGTGGAAAGCATTAGACGATGAGTACGAAGATTTCGGGAAAGAACCAAGAAACCCACAGCACAAAATGAGCCATGGTGCTGGCTAAGCACGTCGAGCAATGCTTCTTCATTACCGACCCGTCAAGGCCTAGCCGTGTCATCGTGAGGAGAGGCAGAAGGGCCCTCGTCGGACAAGAAAGACTTTGACGGACTCGTCGGAGACCCGATGAAGACGATGCAACATACACAAAAAGAAGAAGAAGAACCACACTGCCTAGGTCATCAGCTAAAACAACTCCATACATAAGGAGTCACGACGATCAGACCGGCGGGGTCAAGTCAAAAAATATCAAGCAGAAGGGCAAGAAGAAGAACCAGAGTGCGAAGAAGAAACAATAGGATTTTGGTGTGGTGTATCACTAATTAATAATTTTATGTATAAGTGTGTACTATATATATAATATTAAACTCCTACGGAGGTGACAGATCATTTGCGACTAACTTAATTGCCATCATTTTATGTGTGTTTGTTGCCTCCAACGGAATTGTGCTATCATTTTATGTGTGTTTGTTGCCTCCGAGGAAATTGCGCTATCATTTTATGTGTGCATGTTTGCCTCCGCGTACTATCATTTTATGTGTGTTTTTGCATCCGATGGAATTGCGCTATCATTTTATGTGTGTTATTAATTGTTGCCTCCGACGGAATTGCGCTATATATCATTTTATGTGTGTTTATGGCCTCCGACGAAATTGCGCTATCATTTCATGTGTATTATTTTTTGCCTCTGATGGAATTGCGCTATCATTTTATGTGTGTGTTTGTTGCATCCGAAGAAATTGCGCTATCATTTTTTGTGTGTTTGTTGCCTCCGACGAAATTGCATGCACTATCATTTTATGTGTGCATGTTTCCCTCTGATGGACTATCATTTTATGTGTGTTTTTTTGTTTTTGATGGAATTGCGCTATCATTTTATGCGTGTTATTAATTGTTGCCTCCGACGGAATTGCGCTATCATTTTATGTGTGTTTATTACCTCTGACGAAATTGCGCTATCATTTCATGTGTGTTATTTGTTGCCTCCGAACAAATTGCGCTATCATTTTATGTGTGTGTTTGTTGCCTCCGAAGAAATTGCGCTATCATTTTATGTGTGTTTGTTGCCTCCGACAAAATTGCATGCGCTATCATTTTATGCGTGCATATTTGCCTCCGACGGACTATCATTTTATGTGTGTTTTTTTGCCTCTGATGGAATTGCGCTATCATTTTATGTGTGTTATTTGTTACCTCCGATGGAATTGCGCGTGCTATCATATTATGTGTGTTTGTTTCCTCCGACGGAATTGCACTATGATTTTATGTGTGTTTGTTGCCTCCGAAGAAATTGCGCTATCATTTTATGTGTGTTAATGTTATTTTATGTGTGTTAACATTTTATTTTATGTGTGTTTGTTGCCTCCGACGAAATTCGCACTTGAACGAGTCGAGCAAACGAGTGCTCGTTAAACTCATTGAGTTTCGAGTTTTATGTCCATCCCTAGACGGAAAGTGCGCTGCCCCACCTGGCAGTGACAAGTGACCCTGGCCCCACCTAATAATACCACCGGCGAATTCGCACCAACCCGCTGGGGGTAGCACGGGATGGCCCCACTTGGAAGTATCATTAACTGTAAGATCCCTCCTTTGTAAAGGAAAAGGATCCCTGTGATTGCAATGCTAGTCCCTCGATCATTGCTACATCCACAGTTTAAGATGAAGTACACAGATACAAAGGTCATTTATTACATCCATTCCAGAGACAAACATAGTCTTTACAACTCAAAGGCCACAGGCCTATTACAAGAGTTTGAATAAGTAAATAAATATAAGTCTTCATCTTCATGTGCCACAGGCAAACATGTTGAGTGTAGAATCATGACACCTAATTCTCATCAGAGTAACCTGCAACATCACAAGTTACAGCCACAGTGGGTCAATACTTTGGAATAGTATTGGCAAGTGATACCTTAGTATATTTTAAGTTGACTAGATTCTATATGAAATTTGGCTAAGTGTAGCTTGGCTTGCTTTGCTCAAAATAGGTTTTGCCTATTAGTTGAAATCACTAAGTTTTTCTTTGTCAAAAACTTTTCCCAAGGAACCACCAATAGACATTGAGGTCCTTCACCCTTGTTCACCCACAAATTTTTACTTAGAAATTGGGATGAGGAGATTCTTGATAGCTTCCATGCCTTGATGCTCAAGTTGTCCATTGCCATAGACTTGGCTAAGTACTTAGGTTTTTCCATCTGCAGAGGTTGTGCACTTTCCCCACCAGACTTGGTTTCACCAAGACAGGACCTTTCAGAAGCCTTCCCTTAGACCAAATGGACGCGCTCCAACCTATCATTCCCACTACCACCAACTGTACAAATGGCTAAGTTCTAGCAACCTATATGGTCCAGGCAGAGCCCATATTGCCAAGTGGCTGCACTAGAAGCTTCTTAACACTTGGCCTCTAAAATCTCTTTGTTACTGGGTGGCTTACCACAAGTGAGATACACAAGGTAAACCATAGCCATGGGCCTTGTGTAACCACTCAACCAAAACCACCAATCAAGTCCCTTTCCACCCAGGTGAATCATTGACTTATTTGTTTTATTAAGCAAAACAAGTCCAAAGACTTAGAAATATTTTCATCATAGCATGTATATTTCACCAACCTTGTTTGCTACTAGCTAGGCTAAGCATGTCATAGATAGTAACTTAACTTAGAAATTTCCTAGCAATTGTACAACTACTTAGGATTTCCCAACATGGCATATAGGCAAAATAATATCATGCAAGACTTAGCAAAATATTTCTAATGCTTAGTATAAAATATAGGGATAGAAATATTCATGAAGTACCACTTGCCTTGGTAGTTGGGAGAGTATCACTCTTCACAATCACAATCACTAGCACCAAAGTCTACACAAAGAATGGTAGCAACAAATTACACACAAAACATATACCAACAAACAAAAATATATGCATGCATGCAAAATGCTAAGTGATGATTTTTAAAACTCAACCAAGCAAGTGTATAGTACTGAATCCTAACCAAGTCAAAAACTTGCCAAACCAAATTTATTTGACACTAAAAACAATTCCTAAACATTTCATATACTCAAATAATCCCTACACAAGTTTCTGCAAATAAAACCTTTTTAACAGAATCTAAACATTAAACACATTGCATAATTAGAAAGGGCTTGTTCTCCTGATTCTAACGGTATAAAATTTGTCAAATTCTAACATGGGGATCAAAAGTTATAGCCAAATCAATTTTGAATCAAAATCAGATTCAAATTCTGTTTTAAACCTAACTCACTGCCACGCGTCTTAATTTTACTGGCCGATACCGCTTCACGTCGGATCGAGCTTCCGCGCCATAGGATCTAACTTAACCGTGCGGCTCAGATCCAATCTTACCGCTTCGCTCGCATTCTATCCTATCCGCACGATCTGGATCCAACGTTCCTGAGCAGCCTGACCATCTAGTGGCGGCGCTGGCGGCGGCGACAGGCGGCGGCGCCTCTCTCAGTGGCGGAGCTGGTGTTATAGGTCGTGCGGGAGAAGGGGAGGGGGCTTATCGGAATCGCAGAGAGTTGCTGATGCTCAAGGTGGCGGTGGCTGGTCAAGGGGCGCACTATAGTGGCTGAGGGAGCTCGTCGGAGTCGTGCACGGCGTCAGGTGGTTGCTGTCGAAGTCGTTGTCGAGGTTCCGCGTCGCCCTAGCACGAACCAGATGGTTTAGGAGATGCGCAAGATGGTGGCGAACAACCTCGTATGCGAGAGAGATCAAGGGGCGTGCTATGCTTACCGTAATCGATCGTCGGAGTTGAGTGGCGGCTCGGTCGTTTGCAGGAACGAACGGGGACGGCGTCCTGGGTCACAAGCAGGCAAGCAAAGGGTATCAGAAGATGCACGAGGTCCTGCTGGACACACTCGTTTGAATCAGAGGAACGGGGGCGGTCGAGACTCACCGGAATATGCTGCCGGAGATCGTCGGAGCGGCGGCGGTGTTTGGCGAGTTGCGAGCAGCCTGGTGGCGTGGAGAGAAAATTGAGTGAGGGGAATGGAGCGGAGTGGAGAGGGGTTTAAGTAGGCAGAGGCTCGATAAGAAACGCCTGGTGAATCAATGGCAATTACGCCACGGAATCAACGCAGCAACGGCCAGCGGCGACGGCGTCTGGGCGCGAGATTTGGGGAAGAAGGAGTCGACGTGGAGAGGGCCCAGTTGTCTGCAAGAGGAACAGAAGGGGTGTGGGGTCCTGGCGTCAGCGACTCGCTGGGTGCGTCTGCGCGTGAGAGAGAGAGGGAAAACCCGGGTGGGTTAGTTGGGCTGGATCTGTTGCTGGGCTCAAATCCTGGCGCTGGCCCTTTTCTATTTCCTTTCTCTTTTTCTTTTTCTGTTTTGAATTTCTGGATTGATTTTCAAATGATTTCAAAAGCTTTTGAATTCAAAACTTTTTCCAGGATTTTGTAGGGTGCAACATTCACAATTCAGGGCATAAAATCAAGTGGTCACTTTGTATAACTTGGTCCTTTTGTTTAAACAAGATAAGCAATGCTATAGCACAACATTTGAATAAGTTTTGGAAATGGTTTCTGTTTCAAATTTGTTTTGTATAATTTCACCAAACTTCAACAACCAAACACATTAACAAGAGAGTAAGAAAGACTTGGTTTAAAACATTTAACTCTTCAATTGAGAGTGGCTTTAGACTAATAGCTGTTCACATAAAATAATGAGCTCATATGCTCATGTTTTGAAGTGTTTTGTTTGAAATGAAAAACAAATGATCATGGATGCATGGATGATATGCATAAGTTTGAAATGTGATTTTAGGGATGTTACTAATCTAACCCCCTTAAGGTGAATCTCGCCCTCGAGATTCGGATTGGCTAGCAAATAGGTGAGGGTGGTCTTTCCGAAGATCATCTTCTCTTTCCCATGTTGCTTCCTCTTCGGTATGATGATTCCACTGCTTTGCAGAACTTGATAGTCTTAGTCCGTGTAACTCTTTCTGCAGTCTCAAGAATCTTGATAGGTTTCTCTTCATAAGTGAGATCACTTTCCAGTTGAACCTCCTCCAAAGGTATGGTATCCTTCAAAGAAGTTTCTTCCATTTCTGGATGACATTTCTTAAGTTAACTCACATGAAACACATTATGGACAGCTGACAGAGATTCTGGCAGTTCTATTTCATAGGCAACTTCTCCTTTACGACTTAGAATCTTGAATGGTCCAACATATCTGTAATATGTTCGGCTGGTTTCTGATGTTCCGCTTTCACTCTACTACACACATCACACAAAGCAATATGTTCAGCGATGTCCTTTTTGAGATTATTCCACCAAAATCTTTCTTTCATGTCCATGTACATTTTGGTGTTACCCGAATGAATGGAATATGGTGAGTTATGTGCTTCTTGCAAAATCAGTTTCCGAAGCTCCGGATCTTGTGGAACACAGATACGTTTCCCATGCCATAAAGTACCTTGTTCGTCTTCATGGAACCCTTTGGCTTTTCCTTTGCCAATCTTTTCTTTAATCTCTTCGATTTCCTTATCAATCTTCTGGGCTTCTTTGATCTTGTCCAACAAAGTGGGTTGAACATCCAAAGACATGAGATGTCCCTCAGGCACAATCTACAATCTGAGTTTTCTAAATTGGGTACACAGATCATCTGGCAATTCTCCTTTGGTAAGGCCATTCACAAAAACCTTACGACTTAGAGCATCTGCTACAACATTTGCTTTACCGGGGTGGTATTGCAAACTTAAGTCATAGTCCTTGATACGTTCTAGCCATCTTCTTTGTCTCATACTAATTTCCTTCTGGGTGAAGATATACTTCAAACTTTTGTGATCTGTGAACACTTCACAACGCTTTGCCAAAAGATAGTGTCTCCATGTTTTGAGTGCATGGACAACAGAGGCTAACTCTAAATCATGAGTAGGGTAGTTCACTTCATGAGTTTTGAGTTGTCTCGAGGCATAAGCCACAACTTTATCGTCTTGCATAAGTACTGCACCCAGACCCTGATGAGACGCATCACAATATACTTGTAAATCTTTTTCCAAATCCGGCAGACACAAAACAGGTGTTGTCACAAGTCTCTTCTTCAATTCCTGAAAGCTGAGTTCACAACCTTCAGACCAAGCAAACTTCTTGTCTTTCTTTAACAATTCAGTCATAGGCTTAGCTACCTTGGAGAAATTTTCAATGAACCTTCCTTCACTGACTTGGGAGATTCCCATTCAGTCACAGCTGAAACTTTAGCAGGATCAACTGCTACACCATCCTTTGTCATAACATGTCCTAGAAAACCAACTTCATCCAACCAGAAATCACACTTGCTGAATTTGGCATAAAGTTTATCCTCTCTTAACTTCTCAAGTATCAAGCGCAAATGTTCTTCATGCTCTTCTTTTCTCTTGGAGTAGACTAAGATGTAGTCGATGAAAACGACAACAAACTTGTCAAGGAATTCCATGAACACCTTGTTCATCATATTCATGAAGTATGCTGGAGCATTGGTCAAACCAAATGGCATCACGGTATACTCATACAATCCATACCTAGTAGTGAATGCTGTCTTAGGTATGTCTTGTTCTCTTATCTTGAGTTGAAAATAGCCTGACCGGAGATCAATCTTTGAGAACACACAAGCTCCTTCTAGCTGATCAAACAAGTCATTGATTCTAGGCAAAGGGTATTTGTTCTTGATAGTTACCTCATTGAGTGAACGGTAATCTATGCATAACCTTTGACTTCTATCTTTCTTCTCCACGAACAAAACTAGGGCTCCCCAAGAGGAAGAACTTGGTTGAATAAATCCTTTCTGCAACTGTTCTCCAAGTTACTTCTTGAGTTCTTTCAGTTCATCAACTGACATCTTGTATGGTCTCTTTGCTATAGGTTCAGACCCTGGTACCAAATCTATAAGAAATTCCACATCTCTATCTGGTGGCATTCCCGGTAATTCTTCCGGAAACACATCCGGATATTCTCTCACAATTGGCACACTGTCCATGCTAACCCCCTTAAGAGAATGAAGCTTACTTCCTTTTGATTCAAAGTTGGACTTGAATTTAATCCGTTTTCTTTCTGGGGTTGTGAGTGCAACAGTACGATTAGCACAATCTAGTACTCCTTCATACTTAGCCATCCAATCCATTCCCAATATAACGTCCAGCCCTTGGGAATCTAGGATTATCAGACTCACTGGAAATTTATGCTTTCCAAACTCTATTACTAGATCCCGGCATCCAAGACTTACTATCATATCTCCTCCCGGAGAACTAACTTTTATTGGACACCCAATGTTTTCAGTTGGAAACCCATTTCTATCAACAAATGCTTTTGATATGAATGAATGCGATGCTCCAGTATCAAAAAGAACAAATGCTGGAATAGAATTGAGTCTGAACTTACCAGCAACAGCATCAGGCTCCTCATAGACTTCCTCCACACTGATGTGGTTCACCTGTCCCTTCTGAAAAGGTTTGGGCTTGTTGGGTCCTTCAACTTTCTTTTATGGGCAGTCATTTGCATAATGCCCCATCTTCTTGCACTTGAAGCATTCAACCTGACTGATGTCTCTCTTAACAGGCTGGCTTCCACTTCCACTTCCATTACCACTGTGGTGGCTCTTATGTCCACTCTTGTGGTTCTTGTACTTGTCGTTGTCATGGCTGCGATGATGCTTGTTGTCATGACGGTTGTGGTTGTGGTGCTTGTTGAATTTCCCATGCTTGTGGGATCCTGAGCTTCCGCTGTCATCATAATGGGAACGTCTGTGTGACGATCCCGAGCTGTGCTTGTCTGAGTGCTTCCTCTTCCTGCTTTCAACTTGTTTCATTTTGTTCTCCAAAATAGCAGCCTTATCACATAGAGACTGATAAGTGGGAACATAGGCCACAGCCAACTGCAGATTCAGCTCATCATTCAAGCCTTCAAGAAATTTTTCCTTTCTCTTGGCATCGGTGTCAACTTCATCTGGTGCATAACGCTCCAGATTGTTGAACTCCTCAATATATTCAGCCACGTTGCGGTGGCGCTGCTTCAGGTTATGGAACTCCTTCTTTTTCAGACTCATCACTCCGGATGAGATGTGAGCAGTGTGAAAGCCATCCTCAAAGATTTCCCATGTCACATCTTCTATGGGAGTGGTAATCTGGAAGTTGTCCCACAAAGTGGCGGCTGGCCCTTCCAACAAGTGTGCAGCAAATCTGACTTTTTTTGCATCAGTGCATCCCACGGTTACCAAGTCCTTGTTCACAGAATGTAGCCAATCATTGGCCACCATGGGATCAGTCGTCCCTGAGAACTTTGCTGGCCTCAATCTCAAGAACCTGGTAAGCATATCGAAACCCGGTGGGTTGTTGTTGTTATTGTTGTTGTTGGTATTGTTGTTGTTGTTGTTGTTGTTTTGGATCTGGATGAACGTCGTCATCATCTGCATTAGCTGAGTTTGAGCGGTCATCATTTGCTGCATTTCTGGAGTGATGTTGTTGTTGTTGTTGTTGTTGTTGGGGTTGGGGTTTGCACGACGGGGAGGCATCTGTAGTTTGTTCAAATAGAGATAAGAATGAGATATACATAGATGCTTTCATGCACATTACATCACATAAGCAAACACATAGCATGCAACACAAAGATAAAAGTTCAACAACATGATAACAAGTTCGTAAAGTAAAACACACACAAATAACAAGCCATCCACATGTCGGATGGTCAAATAACAAGTTCTCAAATAACAAGTATGATAATAAAAGATAAATGAGTAGTCAAATCTACTCCTCGACATCAACCTCCTCCTCGACAAAGGTAAGACCTGCGTTCTC
The DNA here is from genome assembly GCA_916181665.1 of Avena sativa. Taxonomy (NCBI): domain Eukaryota; kingdom Viridiplantae; phylum Streptophyta; class Magnoliopsida; order Poales; family Poaceae; genus Avena; species Avena sativa. The sequence continues at coordinate 87,242,680 of OV702293.1, read as the reverse complement.
CATCGCGGTCTTGTATTCCTCAACACTAGTGGTCAAGGTCTCTATCTTGGCCTTGAGAGCCCTCTTCTGGGAATGAAGCCTCTCAATCACCGTCTGCTGCTTCTCTAGCTCGAAGTCCTTGGACTGCAGTTCTTCAGTCATGTCCCGAATCTTCTTGTTCCTATCCTGGACACGCTTCTCCTGACTCTTGAACTTCCTGTCCTGGGTCTCGAGCTTCGCCTCCATTTCCATGACTATCTCGTCTTGCTCCGCGAAGAGCTTGTCCTTCTCGAGAAGCTGCACCTGGAGCTCGTCATTGTTGAGCATGACATTGGTCCTGTAAGTGTCCACGTGCCTAATGAGAGACTCTAAGTCCTAGAGTTACAGATGTATCGGCTTTGTTGCGTCCCTCGAATCATCCTCGAAGTCGATGGACTCTCCATCCTCATCACGTCTACCGAATACGTGGAAGTGAGTACCTCTAACCTGTCGGGAGTGTCTCCCCAGCAGACGTCCTATCAGATCCTGCATAACTACCTCAAGGACTCTCTCCCTGTCATCGTGCATGAGCTTGAAGACAATGGCCTCCGTGGTAGGCTCAGTATAGCGTCCGGGCTGGTTGACCTTGAAGCCCCAGAGGTCCTTCCTCTCAAACTTGGTGAGGGGATGCACCATGATGGTGGGAAGAGGGAGATTGAGCAAAGTAGTAAGCTCAACGATACGAGGACCAAAGCGGGTAACCTGGAACTCCTCAACAGTGTTGATGGTAATAGGCATCTATTTATAAGATAGAAAAGTTAGAACAACACAAATCAAGATAAAACAAAAGACAAAACATCACATACATATCCTTGGAAATCAAAAACACACAAGTCATGCATACATGAATCCATTACAACAACCAAGGTTCAATCTTATTTTAAAGCAACATTTGGAAAATAAGGTGATAGGTGGTGGTCCAACTAACGAAGTACGTTTACAATCCTATCTCACTGGATCTGTTGGCTAACACAATGTTTCTAGAAGCAATCAGCCTATCTTGCTCACATGACTCCATCACTAAGTCTATAATGTCTCCTCTTAAGGTTTGGTTGGTAGCTTCCAACTCTTGGGTATGTTCTTTCTCTTTCTTGAGATCATTTTGGAGGTTGAGCATTCTGCACTTGACTCTATCACCAAGTTCTTTGATGGTCTTCCAAGCTGCATCTCTTGCTGATTCAAAGAACGTAGGGTGCACCACTGAAATGGTGAACATGCAGAATCCTTTTTCCTGATGGTTATCTTCCTTGTTTTTATACAAGTGAAGTTGCACCCACCAGTATTCCACTCCTTAATCCATCACAGGAAAACCCTTATACACAGCTGCACCTTGTATTTCTAATGCAACCATGAGGTCCTTGAGAGCCTTGGGGAATTCTGTCTCACACTCCAAAGTCATTTTCATGACTGGTCCCTTCCTTACGGCTTCGTTGATGGAGTTCATCTACAAATAGAGATGAGAAAGAGACTAGAAAAGTTTACGAGAAGAATAGACAAGTGTAGTAGTTGCTGAAAAAAATTTCCTTAGTGGTTTCCAATCCTAGGGTCATAATCCTACAGGCAACACAGTGCTCTGATACCATCTGTAAGATCCCTCCTTTGTAAAGGAAAAGGATCCCTGTGATTGCAATGCTAGTCCCTGGATCATTGCTAGCATCCACAGTTTAAGATGAAGTACACAGATACAAAGGTCATTTATTACATCCATTCCAGAGACAAACATAGTCTTTACAACTCAAAGGCCACAAGCCTATTACAAGAGTTTGAATAAGTAAATAAATATAAGTCTTCATCTTCATGTGCCACAGGCAAACATGTTGAGTGTAGAATCATGACACCTAATCCTCATCAGAGTAACCTGCAACATCACAAGTTACAGCCACAGTGGGTCAATACTTTGGAATAGTATTGGCAAGTGATATCTTAGTATATTTTAAGTGGACTAGATTCTATATGCAAATTTGGCTAAGTGTAGCTTGGCTTGCTTTGCTCAAAATAGGTTTTGCCTATTAGTTGAAATAACTAAGTTTTTCTTTGTCAAAAACTTTTCCCAAGGAACCACCAATAGACATTGAGGTCCTTCACCCTTGTTCACCCACAAATTTTTACTTAGAAATTGGGATGAGGAGATTCTTGATAGCTTCCATGCCTTGATGCTCAAGTTGTCCATTGCCATGGACTTGGCTAAGTACTTAGGTTTTTCCATCTGCAGAGGTTGTGAACTTTCCCCACCAGACTTGGTTTCACCAAGACAGGACCTTTCAGAAGCCTTCCCTTAGACCAAATGGACACGCTCCAACCTATCATTCCCACTACCACCAACTTTCCAAATGGCTAAGTTCTAGCAACCTATATGGTCCAGGCAGAGCCCATATTGCCAAGTGGCTGCACTAGAAGCTTCTTAACACTTGGCCTCTAAAATCTCTTTGTTCCTGGGTGGCTTACCACAAGTGAGATACACAAGGTAAACCATAGCCATGGGCCTTGTGTAACCACTCAACCAAAACCACCAATCAAGTCCCTTTCCACCCAGGTGATTCATTGGCTTAGTTGTTTTATTAAGCAAAACAAGTCCAAAGACTTAGAAATATTTTAATCATAGCATGTATATTTCACCAACCCTTGTTTGCTACTAGCTAGGCTAAGCATGGCATAGATAGTAACATAACTTAGAAATTTCCTAGCAATTCTACAACTACTTAGGATTTCCCAACATGGCATATAGGCAAAATAATATCATGCAAGACTTAGCAAAATATTTCTAATGCTTAGTATAAAATATAGGGACAGAAATATTCATGAAGTACCACTTGCCTTGGTAGTTGGGAGAGTAGCACTCTTCACAATCACAATCACTGGCACCAAAGTCTACACAAAGAATGGTAGCAACAAATTACACATAAAACATATAACAACAAACAAAAATATATGCATGCATGCAAAATGCTAAGTGATGATTTTTAAAACTCAACCAAGCAAGTGTATAGTACTGAATCCTAAACAAGTCAAAAACTTGCCAAACCAAATTTATTTGACACTAAAAACAATTCCTAAACATTTCATATACTCAAATAATCCCTACACAAGTTTCTGCAAATAAAACCTTTTTAACAGAAGCTAAACATTAAACACATTTCATAATTAGAAAGGGCTTGTTCTCCTGATTCCAACGGTATAAAATTTGTCAAATTCTAACGTGGGGATCAAAAGTTATAGCCAAATCAATTTTGAATCAAAATCAGATTCAAATTCTATTTTAAACCTAACTCACTGCCACGCGTCTTAATTTTACTGGCCGATACCGCTTTGCGTTGGATCGAGCTTCCGCGTTGTAGGATCTAACTTAAACGCGCGGCTTAGATCCAATCTTACCGCTTCGCTCGAGTTCTATCCTATCCGCACGATCTGGATCCAACGTTCCTGAGCAGCCTTACCATCTAGTGGCGGCGTTGGCGGCGGCGACAGGCGGCAGCGCCTCTGTCAGTGGCGGAGCTGGTGTTCTAGGTCGCGCGGGAGAAGGGGAGGGGGCTTACCGGAATCGCAGAGAGTTGCTGATGCTCAAGGTGGCGGTGGCTGGTCAAGGGGCGCGCTGTAGTGGCTGAGGGAGCTCGTCGGAGTCGTGCATGGCGTCAGGTGGTTGCTGTCGAAGTCGTTGCCGAGGTTCCGCGTCCCCCTAGCACGAACCAGATGGTTTAGGAGATGCGCAAGACGGTGGCAAACAACCTCGTATGCGAGAGAGATCAAGGGGCGTGCTATGCTTACCGTAATCGGTCGCCGGAGTTGAGTGGCGGCTCGGTCGTTTGCGGGAACGAACGGGGACGGCGTCCTGGGTCACAAGAAGGCAAGCAAAGGGTATCAGAAGATGCACGAGGTCCTGCTGGACACACTCGTTTGAATAAGAGGCACAGGGGCGGTCGGGACTCACCGAAATTTGCTGCCGGAGATCGTCGGAGCGGCGGCGGTGTTTGGCGAGTTGCGAGCAGCCTGGTGGCGTGGAGAGAAAATTGAGTGAGGGGAATGGAGCGGAGTGGGGAGGGGTTTAAGTAGGCAGAGGTTCGACAAGAAACGCCTGGTGAATCAATGGAAATTACGCCGCGGAATCAACGCAGCAACGGCCAGCGGCGACGGCGTCTGCGCGCGAGATTTGGGGAAGAACGAGTCGACGTGGAGAGGGCCCAGTTGTCTGCGAGAGGAACAGAAGGGGTGTGGGGTCCTGGCGTCAGTGACTCGCTGGGTGCGTCTGCGCGTGAGAGAGAGAGAGGGAAAACCCGGGTGGGCTAGTTGGGCTGGATCTGTTGCTGGGCTCAAATCCTGGCGCTGGCCCTTTTCTATTTCCTTTCTCTTTTTCTTTTTCTGTTTTGAATTTCTAGATTGATTTTAAAATGATTTCAAAAGCATTTGAATTCAAAACTTTTTCCAGGATTTTGTAGGGTGCAACATTCACAATTCAGGGCATAAAATCAAGTGGTCACTTTGTATAAGCTTGGTCCTTTTGTTTAAACAAGATAAGCAATGCTATAGCACAACATTTGAATAAGTTTTGGAAATGGTTTCTGTTTCAAATTTGTTTTGTATAATTTCACCAAACTTCAACAACCAAACACAATAACAAGAGAGTAAGAAAGACTTGGTTTAAAACATTTAACTCTTCAATTGAGAGTGGCTTTAGACTAATAGCTGATCACATAAAATAATGAGCTCATATGCTCCTGTTTTGAAGTGTTTTGTTTGAAATGAAAAACAAATGATCATGGATGCATGGATGATATGCATAAGTTTGAAATGTGATTTTAGGGATGTTACATTACCACCGACGACTTCAGAAAAAATGCCGGGGGTAGCACGGGCTGGCCCCGCTTGCCAGTGACCCTAATTTATCACCGGCGTCTTTGGGAAAACACCGAGGGTAACACGCCTATGGGTCCCACCCATCTCGATCAAATCAAATCAGATCGGTCTAACCCATCTCAGATCAGATCGACCGCGCGCCCATCCCCATTGACCTGCCGTCGTCCACCGTCTGCGAGGTGAGGCCACCCTCTCCCATCTCCCCTCCCTTCCTCTCTGCCCCCTCGCCCTCCACTACCTAACTATCTCCACCTCTCGCAGGAGCCCGCCATGGACGGAGTTGCACCTGTTGTCATCCTCGTCGACCCGCCGCCGTCCACCGTCAGTGAGGTGAGCCCCCCGGCCCCCTCTCCCCTCCCTCCCTTCCTCTCTCCCCCTCGCCCTCCACTACCTAATCATCTCCCCTGTCGCAGGAGCCCGCCGTGGATGGAGCTCCACCCATCGTCGTACACGTCGACCCGCCGCCGTCCACCGTCAGCGAGGTGAGTCCCCCCGGCCCCCTCTCCCTCCCTCATACATGCCCATCTCCTCCTCAATCCATCTCCCCCTCCTCCTCCCTGGAATCTCCCAGCATAAACCCTAGACTAGCATCCCCTCCTCCCTCTCGTCTCCGAAGTGATGCTTGTGGCTTCTGGCAACCCCCATTGTGCATGTTCCAATCCATAGATAGTGGTGGGAAGCAGATCATATTAGATGAAAACATTGGTGTGTATCTCCAAAGCAACATCGATTGTCCATTTTTTTATTCTAGTTGGAGTAGGGTTGTCAGTTTATCACTATTGGAGAGGTATAGGAGGCTGGGAAATAGTGCTATTTGCCCTTTGAGAGCTGACGGCGATAGTCGTTGTTGCCGTGAGATTTTTGGATTAGATGAATGGAAGATTGGGCTCTCTCCTAATAGAGCAAACGTTTGCTGACAAATATCAACGCAAGCATTAGGATTGGTCCCTCTCTCTCCCAAACTTATCTCCAAGATTTCAACAATATAATAGTGATCAGGGCTCCAGGACATCATTAATTGAGTACTACACTAGGACCATGTCTGATGTCTCTCCTTAATCCTGGTAGTCCTGGCGCACAGTTTCAGTTGCAGTGGTTGGTTTTCAGCGGCATCGTAGATGGCTGCTGGCATTCCCTCTTGAGTAGAATCACTACTAGGTAGTGGTAGATGGCTGCTGGTATTCCCACCACTAGCTAGGTAGTGGTAGAATCATTGCTAGGTAGTGGTAGATGGCATCCTGGTAGTCATGTCTCTTCTTAATCTGCATTCCTAGGTAGGTTAGCTGCTCCAGGTAGTGGTAGATGGCTGCTGGTATTCCATCTTGAGCGTATTGTTATTTAGGATCACCGATTGTAGTATTAATAGTTAAAAAATCTATGGATGATGTCTTATGCTGTTTTTACCTTGACAGACATGAACATTAATGATACATTGCTCTTATGATATATGTGTGTAATGATCTGGTTGTAGTTAATGAATGTCTGGTGCTCATATCTTTCTTAGTGGCCCGAGCTTTCTACTTCCTCTTGTTCTTTGTTGATCCATGTGAATTGTATATAAATTTAGTATGCATCTGAATCAGTACGTCTTATATGAATCAAATTGTACAGTATTTAGTATTTGGTGATGTTGTGAGATGGATTCTGGTGGCTTAAGCTATGGCTGCCCCTGTTTTTGTGACATGGTGGTTGGAATTATGGTGGTTTAGCTACGTCTGCCCCTGTTTTGCTGCCAAATATGGTGGCTGTAGCTAAATGTTGTGCAGGTACATTGAGGCCAAAGTTTCGCCGGAATTTCGATTAATTTCTGTTCTGGCGAATTTATGGCACTCAGGCATGACCATTTTTAGCGAAGGCCATGCTGGATTTTTGCCGTGAATTTGTGTATCTAAAATCCTTTCTTTTTGCTTGTGTAGTGCTCGGTATAGCCATGTCGTCTTCTGGAAACCGCAATGAAGATGATCCGGGCCAGCGAGACTTAGAGGAGCACTACATGCTCATGTTCCAGGAGATAGAACTGGAGGAGGTAGGGGGCCAGGGCGAAGAAGACGATGAGACCACCGATGATGGCAGTGAGGAGATGGGCATCGATGACCGCCTTGATGGCGGTCATGAGAGGGGCGATGAGCCACCGACAGTGGAGTCATCGGGGGTGGCTTGGAGAAAATAACGTGGACCAAGAGGGAACAGAAGAAGCGACAACCGAACACGGTCGGTACCACGAAGGACACATTCACAGCGGTGGACCCCAAGACCGGTATCCCTACGGAGCCGAAGCATATCGCAAGGGGGTACGGCCTCCATCTAGGAGCTATCCTTCGGGACGTCGTCAATGTCAACGAGACGAAACTCCGAACAAAGTAGAAGAAGCATCTGCAGGACCAACTCCTCTTGCGACTGCACGTGCGGTACCTGTTCCCCGAGGGCTTCACGAGCCTGGATCCCATGGAGAACATCGTGACCAAGTTCGTCCTCGGCAGGTTCACCAGGAACCTCAGCGGATAAAAAACCATGCTAAGGGGGGTGATTGCTACCAACGAGCCATGGGAAGAGATCAAGCGCCACTTCCCGCGGCTTACACCCAAGGACTATATGCACTTGATGGAAAACGAGGATCTAGCCTACACCAAGGATTAGTCGGCTCGGGAAAGGAGCTGGAGGAGAAGAACATCGGTCGCCACCGTCTCGGCTGTCGTGGCTACGACGGCAAGGCGAACAAGTGGCGGAAGGAGGACCAAACCTATGTAGAGAAGGGCATCGAGAACCCTTGGGCCAAGTATAAGAACCCGCTCTTCAGGGCATTCGTCAGGTCCCGGTACCGTAAAGAGATGGATGGGAAACTTGTCACGAGCCCTACAATGGTGGAGGGTGTTGTCTTGGTCACCGACCCGAAGGTGGTGCAAGTTGAGAACGCAGTGGTAAGCAATTTGCCTGGCTTACTAGTTTCATACTGCTCACCACAACTCCATCTCTAAAATTCTTCATGCTACTTTAAGTTTCTGCAAGAAGCTAACGAGTCTGGCTCCTCGTCCTAGACTCGACCGGCAAAGTCCTATGGGACAACCCTTTTATCAGGGGCTTGAACATCATGAAGGAGCAGCTGTCGTTGAAGAGGCCGTCAAGAGGCCGTTCCCCCGGCGCGGGAGGAGGTCGCTAGCATGTCGATTATGGCTTGGACGTGCCCACCACCAAGGACTCGCTGCAGGCGAAGAAGGACCGAGAGCACGCGTCTTTATTGGAGAAGGTGGCCAACTTGGAAGAAACCTTTGAGCAGCGCGTCCAAGCCGCGGTCCTAGCCGAGGTAGAAACTACGGTCTAGGCAGAGGTGGCCAGTAAGGTCGATGGCGTGGTGGCCAGCCGGTTCAATGAGATCATTCCTGGAATGGTGGAGTCGATCTCCACTTACTTTGCGAACGGCCAAATGGGACCACTCCCGGTGATCAGCCTAGGTGGCAGCAACTCGGGCAACATGCATGAGGCCTCCTGCTACACGGGCTCAATACGCGCCTATATTGGTGACTCCACCCGCCGGCGCCAATGCAGGTGCTAGGGAGGATTCGCCGGCCATGGGGGCAGCCAGCAGCCCCTCGATCACTTGCACACCCTGCCTCGGTCACTCGATCTGAGCTGAGCTCGACGCTCTCACGGTAATTAATTGAGCCTCTACGCAAGTTATTTACTTCGTCGCCGCCCCTCTCTGACCAACACATGCATGTTTCTTCACAGGAGCAAAGTGTTCGTTGTACCATACTCTTGTATGTGGACAACAAGCTCAAGGATGTTGCGAGGGGAGGCATCATGAACCCAACACACCGGACGTTCCACTGCAAGCCTATGGACGATAGCGTGCACCGGGTTGAGGTGGATCGGTCATTTCCGGGATGCGCACACTTGGTTCCTCCTCATCAACCCCTGGGTGCCGAAGACGAACCGAAGGTCGGGCAACTGAAGAATCATGTCCTTCTATGGCCAAAAGCCCTACTTCGACTGAAGACCGCCAAAGAAATGGTCACTCCAACATTTGTGCCTGTGGCGGCAAGCCAAGAAAGGGTCACTCCAGTGTCTGCGACTACGGCGGAAAGCCAAGAAAGGGTCACTCCAGCATCTATGCCTGCGGCGGAAAGCCAAAGGGTCACTCCTCCACCTCCCAATGATCCTCCCGAGCCCGAGACACATAAGCATGACAATGCGGTGGACATCGATAAGGCTCCCATCGATTCGTTCATCGCTGATTTGGAGGCTCTCATTGATGTTGCTCCTTCTGAGGCACCCGCCCATGATACCATGACGAAGAAGAAGCTCTTCCCTTCTCAAGAAAAGCCCGAGTAGGAAGACGCTCCCGCCTTCACCATTCTGCCGCATGCTAAGGTTACCCTGAGGACACTCCGTGATACGTCCATGGAGGTGAGAAGACAAACCGGCACCCCTCCGTGCCATAAGAAGGGCAGGAAGCAGAAGCCGAAGCATGGGAAAGACGCCACAGCAAGAAAGAAAGTGGTTCTCGACAAGCTGCCGGCCAAGTGGAGGACGATGCATTATCTTGGTGAACCGATCCTGCCGGACCACATTGTCAAAACGCTGTCGCTGGACTTGAGTAGCCTGCATGATATTGTTAGGTATCTAGAGCAGCAGCTTCTCCAAGATAAAAATCCCTCCTACCCGCTCTTCACGGTCAGGGTGCCTACTAACTGTGGCTTCGTCACCCCCCCCGACGAGTTGTTCTTCATCACGTATGAAGACATCTTCAAGCTCTTCCACATGTTACGGCTCGATCGAAACGTGGTCCGCCTGGTATCGCTAAAAATGGTGCACGATATCATCATGGACAAGACCCCGCACCTCGCTATCATGGACCCCTTCTATATGACCATAGGAATCATCGACAAGGAAAACGCGTTTGTCACGAACTATATCATGGATTTCTTGGTGGAAAATAAGGACAAGTCTTGATTTCTCCTTCCATACTTTCCCAATTAAGTAGTAGGTCACTAAACTTCCCTCTATTACATTCTTTCATGAATTTACTTAATAGCCAAGGATAGTGGTTTATTCCAACTGTTTTGCGCAGAGAGAATGGGTGCGTCCTCATCGCCTTTCATGAGAGACGTGTAGAAAGACTACATCGACGTCAAGTCTACTCTTGATAAAGCCCTGAACGGTTTCAGAGCCGTGGTTGGCCCACTCAAGTGTGAGAAAAGATCCAAAGGCATCTATGTGAACTCCCACGTAACCAAATTCCCCTGCCTTAGGCAATCTTTGAATGACAATGGGATGGAGCGCTGGTTTGCCATCCTACAGATGAGGGACTACACAAAGGATGAGGAGAAACTCTTGATGCCATCCGTCCTCTAGAAAAGGTGTAGATACATGACGGAAACGACCGATGCAAACATCAGAGCCGAGTTTTCTGCCATCTAGCGGGAGATTGGCATGATACTCAAGAGGGATGTCTTGACTAGGGGTGGCACATTCAACAACAGCGGCATCCCGCTGACTAAGGCAGAGATCGAGGACCGCTTAGCTGTGGTGGCCGATGGGAGGACATTCACCATGCTAGGTGGCATCCATCCCTTCCAGCCAAAGCCGAAGAAAACCTGATCGAGTCCCAAACTTGTCTCCTGCAAATGTTTGTCATAGAATTACTTAGCTATATCCGATGCTTTTTCTTTTTTGCATACCTATATGTTACATCTCTATTATGAATATGTGGTGACAACACTAACATTTCTTTCTTGTGTGTGTGTGTGGGCGCAGATGTCGTGGTATGTCGTGTACGAGGGCAGGGTTCCCGGAGTCTACGACGACTGGGAGGATTGTAGGAGGCACGTCCACCATTTCTGCGGGAATAGTTACAAGGGCTATGCCACTTTGGAGGAGGTGGAAACTTGCTACGCGAGGTTTCTAGCGGGGCGGAGGACGGTGATGTGGAGGAGCCGGTTGACCCCCTTCGTCGTGATGATGCTCGCAGCCACCACCACCTCTCTAGTCTATTTGCTAGTTGTAGTCCAGTAGGTATCTATTGTATGAACTATGAACTGTTTGAATGTGTGAAACATTTTGAATGTGTCATGCAACTCCGGAGACTTGTAATATTATGTCATATATGGCCACTTTGTACACTTGTGTGAACTGTTTGAATATTATTGATGCATGGTTTGAACATATGTATATTTCCTGTATCTGATGTGTGTATTATGTCATTATCCTGTGTATTCTATCAAGACTACAGTGTATTATCTCTGTATATTGATTTTCTTTTTTTTAACTCCTAGTAATATTACCCCTGGTGAAACAGTTGATCTAACACCGTCGAAACAAGATTTTGCCTGTACTAAACTTCTACCAACGATACGTGGAGGCGCCGGAAAGCGTGCTTACCCCCAGCGTTTCCATCTGCTCGCTGGCGCTGGCGAATTTTGACACTGGCAAAATATGAAAGCGCCGACGATGTAGATGTACCACCGGCATTCGCTGCTGCTCGCCGGTGGTAGCTGCATATTATCACCAGCGAAATATGGAGGCGCCAGCGATGAGGACTTATCACCGGAAAGGAGGTCGCCGGCGAGCACCGAGACGCCGATGGTGAGCCTTTTCTGTTCGTCGGTGGTAGGTTTTTCTCTACTAGTGGATGGCCAATGGAGACATGGCCATGATGACCAAGGCGCTCTTTCCTAATGCCCCACAGAGTCACAATGTTGTGGATCTATTCCTCCAGCACCTCCGCCACCAGAGTAACAAAACAAATGGTGGCATTCGTATCGGTGGAATGGTAACCCACCTAATCCAATAAACTAAAATTGAAATTCCTATTGCACAACCTGTTGATGGCTCCATACTTATGGATGCCAGATATGTAACTTCTTGTGGCTTCCTCGGTGTTTACCGAGTTAATAGGAGGCTCCGATCCTATCAATTTGGTTATCTTAATGATGTGCAGGATGGCCAGGTGCCACTACCTTGCCCACAATCCTTCGAGGTTCAGGGAAACGACCAGATCCTCACCAAGGATCAAGTGACCGAAATCATGGCGGATCTCTATCCTGACTCCGATGAAGACGAAGAAGGAGGGCAGAAGGACGAGCAAGAGCAGCAGCAGGAGCACAACCCATCTTGGGAGGGACAACATCAGCAGGAGGAACAACATTGGGACCAATGACCCAATCAGCCACAACAGCAATATGGGTTCAACAATGTCCCCTATCAGGATTTTCTGCAGCTCTACCTCCGTGTTGGGGAGATTGACCAGACTCTGCATGGAGTAAGTGAAGTTGTGAGTGCCTTAACTCACACCTTTGGTAACTTCATGACCTACTTCCCTGACTACTACCAGCAGCACCACTAACCGTCGTTGGACGACAGCAACAACTAAGCATGGCAACAACCTAAGCTTGTGGGAGGTTTTGAAAACCTCCAAACTTGCATTCATATTTTTATTTCTTCTTTTGATTTGTTTTATTTAGAGCATTTTTATTTTCAGTTCGCATTCTAAAAAACAAAAGCACAAAAAAATTAGTTATAACTTTTATTTGCAATTATTTCTTTGTATTTTTTGGAGATTTCTTAATTTTATGTGACTTGGCAATAGGGAAATATAGGGAGGATTCGACTCAAGTACGAGAACAAAGTAAGAAAGATGAGTTATCACATTCCTTTCATCACCTCTCTTGCAATTTTAAATTGATCCTATAATTATTTACTCGCCTGCACTTGAGTCACTCCCCACCTAGCTTGTTATCCTATAAATTATATTCCTTTGCTAGTCTCCACTTTTAGCTTTGAAACATTGAGCAATGAACTTGGTTAAAATACTTACCGATATTTTTACAACAATAAAAAGCATCCAAGAGATGACTTGAGTCCATGTTTAGCCCAAAAGAATTGATTTTAGAAACTACTCAACCCCATTGAGATTAATTTAAATAGACTCTATAGCACCCTTGAATAAAATTGTTTGATAAAATGGATACTTTGAACTAGAAGAGATTATGCCACTGATTTTCCTAATACTTACAGTAGGATATTGCTTTAAGTGTTTCACTACAAATACTATCATACTCCATGGGGAACTATTAACTCTGCTGGCCAACGAATGATCTAAATGTGGGAAACCACTTGATTTCGGCTATGAGTTATGCAAACATCTGTAGCTGCAAAGCTATGATGTGTAAAATTTTTACTCTCCTCATGGTTTTTCTTTCCAAAGTGAAGTTGTAGTACTCGTCTTACCCACTATTGATATATAGCTATCTATTGGTATGGTCACGAGTGCGCAACACAACCCCAATTAACATGTTAAAAACATTGGCATGATTTCTCTATGAAAGAGTTGGAGTTTTTGAAAAATAAGGAAAGAAAAAAGGTGCTTTGATAGTCTTGTAATTTTGACATGGGAGTAGATGAGTTGTTCTTAAATTAAATGTTCTTGGTGCAAACTTTAGCACTCTTAATTTATTAAAGTAACAAGAGCAAAAAGTTTTCTGCTCTCAACAAGAGAGTAGCCAAAAAGATTTGTTTCACTTTCCTAGCTAAATATTCGACACTCGCTCGTGCATATGATTTATTTTTCTATCAAGATATGCGTCGTTAGGAAGTGAACTCAGTGCAATCTTGTGACTATTTGTATGATCATGTTTAAGATTACAGGAAATGTGAAGAAAAGAATTTGACACCAATTCAAGCTTGTAAGTTCTTTTGTTTTAGTTTTGAATCTCCTCTATACTTTCTTATTTCCTTGTCACTCGAGGACGAGCAACATCTAAGCTTGGGGGAGTTGATAGTTGTGATATTATATACATTTTTTATGGTTTTTATCGATGGTTTTTCGTTTGGATTTGATAGTTTTCTAACTATATCTAACGCTAATACTTCGGTAGCAAAGAAAACTTGGTTTTTAATGTGTGTTTCAGGTTCTAAACATCACCAGAGGGATTTAACATCGAAAACACAATATTCAGGTGAAAACAAGCAAGTTCCTTCTTGTAAGCAATGAGGGGAATTTACTGCAAGTTTAACGACCAACTATACGGTCCACCGCTGTATAGTTCCCGCTGTTAGTTTCCATCTCCTTCGTGTTATTAAAAGGGACAACTTTCGTGAAGAGCCCAAGGTCAAAAACACCACACACGAGCTGCCACACCATCTAGAAGGGAGAAAGAAGAGATTCAGACAAGAAGGAGAAGACGTTCTTCATCTCGCTCCCCGATCTTCGATCTCCTAACCACCACACCTCCATAACCATTAGTTTTACTTGAGAGAGAGAGAGATATCCACCTTGCAAGATAATGGTTTGAGATTGTTCTTCCTATCTTGATTTGTGTTTGATTTATTTCTATTTCTTATTGTGGATCTCTATGGTAATATCAAGAAGAACTCCCTTTATTTAATCATATTGATGATTCTTTATTCTCTCACATGTGAGTAAGTTCCCTTGGGCATGGGAGATGAAGGGTATTGGTGAGAGGTGATGTGCCTATATAATTTCCATCAAGTTTGTGGTTGATTTTAATTACTATATTATGTGTGCTTGATAATATGTGGGATGCTTAATGCCTGTTGTCCAATTAAGGGCCCAGAAAACATGATGATTTGTTCTACATAGATAGAATCTTGTTTGCTAGCAGACCGACGACCCTCGAGTGAAACGGGGATATCAACGGGAAACTAGTTCGACTCGACGATAATGAGGAACCACTGAGCTTATTGCATTAGTCCGATCCAAGGAGCTTAATTGCTAATCAACCTAAAGGATCTTAATCATCTATTGACTGACCATGGTTGTGGTAAACAGGCTAGTTGGATTATTGAAGTTGGGATGAAATCTACCAAGAGGAGTTCCGGCTAATTATGGGTTGCTCGCCTACACACATACTTATAAGATTATAATTGTTACACTTATCACTCATTCACCTGGCACATTCACTATAACCATGAACTGAAACTCCCTGTGCCTACTTTATCATCTGTAGAAAACAACAAACAAATCGTTATTTACTTTTATGCTTTTTTACTTCTAAAGTTTACATTTTAGTTTTATTTAAATTCTTCTGTTTAAATCTAGATTCTATTCTCATTCTCAACACAAGCGGTCAATTCACTGGAAGACTTGTGACAACTTCAGGTGTGACAAGGACTTCACTAATAAACACTTACCTTTGGGCTCCCTGTGGGATCGATATCTGAACTTCAAAAGTAGCTACAAACGATTTGTCCACTTGCAGCCATCAAGTCCTTCATCACCCCAATGGATCACGTGCGGCACGGATAACCCTAGATTGCAATAAAGAAGTCAAGATCGTTATTAATCATCTGTACTTAGGATAAATACCCTCAACATAGGATTCCCCATATACGGCGTGTAGTCCTTCCTTTGGTACCTATGGTACGCTTTGTTTGTTTGTCATGTGCCTATGTGATGCTTGAAATGTGCTGCTTATCTGCCTTGGATCTTTCGGTACGATGGTAACGACCACCCTATTTGTGTATCCCGACACTAACCCTCGTAATCCTTTAATCTCTAACCTCTCCTCGGCAAGATGGCCACATAAAGAAATCTACGACAACCCCCTCCCGTAACTAGTTCCAATCTCCCCCAAAAATAACGACGATCCTATCCAACGCTCTTCTGAACCAACGGGAAGTCCTCGCAATGAAAAAATACCATAAAATCCTGAAGATAAGGATGGTCGAAGACAACGAGTCTACTTTGTCTTTGAACCGAAGCAACACCAAGAGTTCAAGATAAGACAACCTCTCTAAAGCAAAAAGGGCCCCCCTCGCCTAAATACCAAGAAGAAGCATCGCTAGCCGCAAAACTTACCCAGAGTTAACCCTTATAGCTTCGTTAGGTAACCACATTAGGAACATAGTCGAACTAGGGCGTCACTCGGAGACCTCAATTCAAGTGTCATGCTAATAATCTAAGACGAAGGATCCACCCCAGCCTTTACGAATCCAACTAAAGCTCTAAGGTCACTCAAATCTAGAAGATCACTTACTAAAAGATACCTCAGGAAGATCTCCAATACAAGGACCTGCCCCAAACACCACCTCGAGAGTCATCATATGAATAGAAGATAAACCTCATCACCAATCTTCGGAAGTCTACTCGATCCTCCCAGTACCTGCAAAGCTTAGAATTAAGATGACAAGATTACCTGATGCCGCCAATAATACTCTTCAAAAGGTAGAAACCAAACCAAAGAATCGAGATTCTTTGCAGACGTCGTGAAGCCCCTCCTCTGCTAACTCTGATAAATACCCACCTAAAATACCTCTAAAAATGCAAACCTCGAGAAAAAAACAAAGAACTGTCCTTCTACGAGTATCAACCCATCTTCTTAGTCCCCACCCCTGGAAGATCCACCCGTCGATGCAGCCCCGGAGAAGGAACGACCCTCACCCTTTACCACTTAAGATCCGAATATCCCCCACACCACCGAGGAATGGCAGTAACCAAAGCTAGTACATTGACCGAAGGAAGGAGACAAGATTCAAGAAGCACTCATGGAGTAGCCTTCGTACCCTGCACTCACCCACCTACAATAAGGTAGAGTTATGTGTCGCCCTGGAACCTGTTATGTAAAAACCCTAATTTTCTAAGCCCCTATTTCCTCCTACTTGATTCCAAGTATGAAACCCCCTTTGGATGATATGCTAGGATGATGTGTCCCTCTCTATGTGTTTTACCGATGACGTTGGATTAGACTCAAACTGGAACGACCCCATCTTATATGACCGCGTTCTTAGACCTTCCCGGATCCCTAGCAAGCTCATAACTAACTACTAGGGAAGCTAGTTAAACGCCTTTCCCAATAGACCTCCTACTTCAAGAAGTGGTATCTGCGTCTCTCAGAAAGTAGCAGGTACAAGGTCGAAAGAAGATAACCATTTTTGGACAAAAGTGCAATGCACCTCCAGCATCAGCCTACGACTCCAATAAAGAAAGTCTGCAACTCCACCAAGCACCCCTAGTGTCTCTCTACGGGGGAAAGACTATGTCTTTTCCGCAAAACTAGAATAACCACTACCTGAATCACCCCATGAGTTCGATCCCTAACCATCGTTAGGTGATGAAAATCCTCTAAATAAGACTTGTGGATCCTGTAAGAAGGACAATATTCGACACTTCACTAGAATCAGAAGGTACTCCGGTAAAGTCCCCCGTCCAAGATAGACCATCACATCCACCACTCCAGACGTATCGAAGCCCAGAAGTATGAAAAGCTGACTTTGGCACTAAAGGATTGAAGAAGGCTCAACTTGTCATCTCGCTTCCAGAAGAAAGAATCGAGTCAACACCGAACATACCTAGAATCGTCCTAAGGGGAAAAGACTGTGTCTTTCCACTTGTCTAACCTAAACACACAACCAGAAGCAACTCAACCCCGACCCATAGCCAACCAAGATAGTTTGTTGTAACAGTCCTTTTTGATATAAATATTCCACTTCTGAAAATTGTTATGGAGATGTTCTTACCTAACCCTACTCCTCCTGAATATCTAGACGAGATTCTTTTAAGGGGGAACGGTCTATAACATCCCAATTTCAACAACCCTGATTTGTTGTACAAAAGGCAAAAATAAGGGGAAACAAAAACTTTTTCTTCTTAAGTGTTGCGATGTTTTCTTACTTGTTTTCTTGTGTTCATACATTTGATTTTGTATTAGATAATATACTCCTCACCTCAACCTCAGTTGACAACAACTATTGTACAAAAGAAATGTCTTGGCTCATCTTTCATATTCTCAAATGTTTTGGCATTTCAAACTTGAGCCAAGATGACTTTGATACAACAAAATGTTCTACTAGTTTCTATTAAAAAACAATGGAGATCTATATATAATCTCCTTATGTCTTCAAGACAAAACTCTCAACTACTCTTGCCTCTAGGTTTACCAAAACCTCTCCTAAAACCTTTTCATTCCAATCTTGGTAGAAATACCAAGAGATCCTTATCTTACTTCAAATCACAAACTCTTCAAAACACCCATTCTTACCCCAAGGTAGGCTTGATGGTAACCTCAATAGTATATTGGTTGTGTAGCTAGATAAGTTGCCTTGATCTATTGTCTAATGAATTTCCTTGATCTACTGATTGCCTTGTGTATTTAGGAAGTAGCCTTAGCCAATCTAGGAGCTCATATTTTAGGATCAAACCAATAGTTAGTTATCACCTATCTAAACCAAGCCTCCTAAGATGGATCTATCCTAGGCCACTCAAGTGACCCTCTAGTCTACTTAACCAGATCAACCCTCAGCTATTTCTTTGTATTAGCATCCAAACCATCAAAGATCTAATACAAGCATGAATCTTCTCTACACAAGATATACTTCAATATCATCCACTTTATGATAAATATGGACCCTTGCATCCTCTCCAAAACTTTCCCTCCTTCCTACTTGCCAAATCCACAAATTGGCCAAATTTGGCTAAGTTTGAAATCCCTATCTAGATTCAATCTTTGGAATTCCACCTACTCCAATTAGTGTGCATTCTTGAGAATATACTTGAACCATCTTGTAGTACATATTAGTACTACCAAAGCGCACTCCTTCCCTTGGCTAAACTATTCTTGTACCCACTCATCCTTGATGGTTTTGTAGACAAGAAAATAGTCTGTTCTCCAAATCATACCATCTTGCCTACTTTGGCAGAAGCTCACATCCATATGCTACCTCCCCTTGACCAACTATCTGCATGGTTATGATCTACTAACCATGTCTATCCAGACAATCTTCCTTGGTTTCTATTGGAACCTTGTGCTTCTTAAACCCACATGGTTTATGAGGCTTCATGATACACCTGCTATGGCATCCTTATTTCCAACAAAGTTTACCATCACTTCTAGACCACCTTAAATACAACCAAGTCCACCTCCTACTGCCATGATCATCTATACAACTTGGTCTAACTATCCACCTATCCCTTGTATCAATGTGAGCTCTGAGTTCCCTAATCCAACCATGGTTAGATGGCATAAAAATATCAAATCCCTAGATCCTCCAAATCGAGTTTCCTTCCATTTCAAAGGTAGTTGTTCAAAAACCCAAGGTTTATGATCATAGACAGTTCAAGTTTAAATCATCCACCTTGGATATAAACATTTACCAAATAATTTCCATAATTATTTGGAACCTAAGCTATTTAATTTCCATCCTTTGCAAAATCTTCAAAACCTTTCCTATAAAGGAAAGTTTGTTTTTCTCCAAACTACTTTGCCAACTCAAGGCACATATGAGGCCTACACATCATACCCTACCCTCCCATCTCAAAAATAAATATTTTTGAGATTCCTTATTATTCTTTTTTGCCACTTTTCTTAAATGGGAGAAACAAGAAATAATGGGTTAAAAATACTTTTCCTTCCAAATAAATTCCAAGAAAATTCTCCAATGCATGATATGATATTTAGGACTACCTCACATAAAAAACCAAACTTTTTCAATGTAAAAACATTAACTGAGCTTCTAGAAACCAATTCATCACTTTTTGAATAAATGATTTTAAGTGGACTCTAACCCCTTTGAAAAATCCCAAATAAATCCTAGGGATATATCCTGACCATACCAATCCATCAGTACCATTTCTCCACCTTTCGCAATACAAATTTTAAAAACATCCTTCATAAGCACCATCATGATCGAATTTAGCAAACCAATCAAAAGTTGAGCTAAACCAAATCCAAAACCCTCACCAACCTTGTCATACAAACTTGCACAGGACACCTCTCACCCCTCTCTTCAAGCTATACTATAGGATAACTCTAGAACCCCATCCTCCCTTGTCCTTAGTGCTTGTATGAAAATCAAAATATCACATGTAGTCATATCTTGTTCATCATTACTCCCAACTACTTCCACCACCTCTCCCTGCCATAGCATTCAACCAGAAAACCTCTCTCACGCCCACAGAAACCGGCCTCCCCTGGTTTCTTCCCCTCTCCATAGCAACCATGGATATAGTCCAATATAAACATCTCCTCCCGGGATAAATACACCTAGGCCAACCAGCGCCTCCCTTCACCCCCATTTGCCCCCTCTCCTCTCCCTTAACTCCCATGCACCCCTACTCACTCTCTCCTAATCTTCCCTGCCCGAGAGAGAGAGAAAAATAGGAGCTTTGGCCATGGGAAAAATCCAAGCATATCTCCTTCACCACTTCGTATCTCCCTCTGCATGTCATGGTACCGAGTTCCCCTCCTTCCCTTCATCTAACCCGTTCTTCCTTTCGGTCAAGGACCATCCCAGGAGCTGCCACTAGCGAGCTCGGAGCTGCCCTCTCCTTGTCTGATGCTAGAACCAGCCGATCCAGACCAAGGGTTCGTATCCCGCCTATCGTTGGAGTCCTCTTAGTGCATCACTTGATCTCCACCGCATCTCTGGCTCCGGCATGCCCGCACGATGAGCTCCCCGCACCCTCGCTCCCCTCTGCTTCATCGGGCCGAATCAGAGGAGGAAGATGACCTGGGGCCGTGGATCCCCTCTCCCCCAGTGCGGCCTGTCTCCGACAGATCTAGCCCGCGAGAGCTCCTGCTCTTTTCTCTTTCTTAGAAATCCTAGATTTTCCTTTTTCCACCTGTTTTAAATCTCAAATAAAATAAAAAACACATGAAATCTAGTAAATATTAATTTCCTTAGGTTCCTTACTGTTTTCCTCAACATGAAGTACAAGAGGTAGACCAAGTTAATAACTAGTTTAATTATAATAAATCCCCTACATAGATTTATCCACTTTGCTAAAAATTATTTTAGATAATTTGTAAAATCTAACTAGAGTGAAACCTTTGTGTATTGGAAGGTACCCAAATTACCTTGCATGTCCCCCTGGCCCAACCTAATTTTCTTCCTAGATTGACCTTCATAAAAATAACAAATACAACACATGTATGACTTTAGGAATTTCTCTAGGCCAAACCTTAACTGGTATTGACCAAATTCAAACTGTTCTATGCCTAGTTAATTCACTAATAAAATCACTACAGTAGTTAATAAATCCAAAAAGGTGGATTCCAATTTCTACAGAAATTTATTTCAACTACCTAACATGTGTCATTTTAATCATATCAAAATCCCTAGTAGATTATTTCTGGTTAAAAAGACAAGTAACATGCATAACTGCCTTAGGGAATTTCATGAGGGCATTCTGGTAAATATTTTGAGGTCATTCCAACTCTCAGTGAATCAGTCCATCAAACCCTACCCAATCGTCCATGGAAATAATGTTTTCACCTACAAAACTTTTCTGAAGAATTATTTCCTAACACTATTGTTTCTATCACTAGAAATGCATAGTAAATCAATGGAGATTGATAAAATAGTGAGACCACTTTTGTTGGTTTCATTTTATGAACACTTATCTTATGGTATCATTTTTATACAATGGTGTCATACAGAATTTTTCCTTGTTCTAAAACCCCACTCCTAAGTAGTTTCTAGACCATAAATCTTACTAAAATTTCTACAAATGCTTCCAAGTTATTTACCAATCTCATCAAGCCAATCTTCTAGAACCCTAATTTTTTATATCATGTGATTATATTTTACTTGCATGACTTGTTTGATTTTGTCCTTGCTTGTTTGCATGTTTGCTTGATAATGGACATAGTTGCGATGATGTGACGCCGAGGATAACAAAGATTGCTATTATTATTTGGGTATTCTTGGTTTTCTGGTATTCCAAAGAAGTCAAGGGACAACATGCTGGTCACAGTAAAGCCACCTTCTTGCTCATAAGCCATTCTCCTACTAGTTTACCTATGCATGATTTAACTACTTGTTTATGTAAATTGCATGATTTTACTTACTTTGTTTTATATGTGGTAAGTTTGGCTACTCCAAACCCCTGCCACTATAGTACCACTAGGTACAAACCATTGATGACACCTACATGTCCATTGTGATGTATGTGGTGTATTATACGACCGCTCTTTGGAGACCCCGTTTTAGCCAAAGTAAAAGTATAGGATGGGAAGACCTCGAAAAAAGATTTTATAAAAATGTTTTATGAGAAAACCTTGGAAAGGTTTGGACTGCCAAGAGAGGTTGAGAAAGAAAAAGATTTTGGTTTTGCAAATGATGCTAAAAAGGAGAAGGAGAAAACTGTCTACGAAAACGCACCCGGTTCTTTGTAGTTTTGCCAGAATAATTAACCCATGCAACCACATTACCCTGGAGTGGGATGGGGCTTAACCCAAAGTTAGTCCACCTCGATATGGGTATCAGCACAATAACTTATAAGGTATGATATCTCTCGAATGCCGGGCTTCCTTTATAAAGGGTCAACTGTGAGACAGTCACTTAGAGGAAATGCGAACTTCCCTCGGGTCTGGGTCCTACACCAGCCCCTCTTCAATTAAATGTGTCGGCACCATCTCATGCACTAGCCCCTCTTTAATTAACTGCATTGGCACCATATCTTGCACCAGCACAGGTCGCGGCATCATCTTCTGCACCAGCACTAGGCCCAGCATAGGCCGCGACACAATCTCTTACACCAGTACCTGTTCCTGCACCAACACCAGCTACTACACCAACCCCAGCATAGGCACCGATAGAAGCTCCTTGTCAGATCATATTCTACACATGTGTCATATCAAGGTCGCACTGGATTATGTTTATGAGTGGTGGAAGATAAACTACTCTCAATATCTTCTCAAGTTTCCCATGATTCAGTTCATTGCTCTTATTAATCATGCATATATCTCTTGCTTTGACACAGAAATTGCCTAAGAGTGCCACAAAGAAACTCGAGGCCAAACGAAAGGGCATTGTAGTCTTCCTGATGCAGAGCAAAGGAGCAAGTCAAGGGATGTTACGCTATTAACTGGACTAATGGGTGGTTGGCAGCTACTTCTAGGTGGACTAAGTTCCGGAAAGCAACCAAACTTACCATTGGAAAAGTGGTCTGATACGTTGGAAACGTATCTATAATTTTTGATGATCCATGCTTGTTTAGTATCTACTTTGCTTTACTTGTCTACACTTTGAGGTGCTTTTTACATGTTTTCTGGTCCTAATCTATTAACAAGTTGCAAGAGTGCCAGATGCCTGTTTTTTGTTGTTTTTGGTTTTAGAAAAGTTAGTAAAGAAATATTCTCGGAATTGGATGGGACGAAGGACAAAGTCAATAACTTTCCGAGGGGAACAAGAAGTCTAGAGGAGAGACGAGGAGGCCGGCTAGGGGGGCAGACCCAAACTAGGCGTGGGTGGGCCCTACCCCGCGCCAGTGTAGGGTTTGCCCGCCCTGGCGGCCTTCTCTCCGGTATGATTTGTGAGTAGTTCCACCTTGGACTATGGGTCCATGTAGTAGCTAGATGGTTGTATCTCCTCCTTGTGCTTTCATGTATAGATCTTGTGAACTCCGTTCATGGTCAAGATCTAATCTATTTGTAATCATGCATGTTGTGTTTGCGGGGATCCGATGGATATTGAGATTATTATGTTGGTTTGATTAATGGTTCTATCTTTATGATTCTATCATGTCTATGTTGTTTGTGATCTTGCATGCTCTCCGTTACTAGTGGTTATCTTGGCCAAGTAGTTGCTAGTGACTCCAAGAGGGAGTATTTATGCTCGATAGTGGGTTCATGCCTCTAGTTTCCAAGGTAAGTGACAATAATCTCTTCCGTTGTAGATGTGCTGTTGCTACTAGGGAGAAAACAACGGTATCTTGTTCATGGAACATGTGGACTATTTACCTTACACACCTTGCTTAAAGCAGTTGTCTGTTGCTTGCAACTTAATACTGGAGGTGATTCAGATGATAACCTGAAGGTGGACTTCTAGTCATAGATGTAGTTGGATTACGGTCTATGTATATTGTTGTATTACCCAGTCAACCTCATGGGATCTTTATGGCTAGTAATTGGATTGTTATGCCCTGATCAGTTCCTGTCAATTGCCCCGCTGTAATTTGTTTACCCTTCATGCCATGTTGTTTATCTAAGGACAGCACCTTTAGTGAACTATGGACCCCGGTCCAATATTTACCATTGATACATCTTCCACTGTTACTTGTTTACTTACTGCAAACCATTATCTTCCACACCATACGTTTAATCCTTTGTTATAGCAAACCGGTGAGCTTGACAACCTCACTGATTCATTGGGACAATGTCTTGAGTTTGTGTTGTGTAGGTCTCCACGTTGTTTACAACACCTGTGTGACGTTTCCTTCCTCCTTCTGGTTTGATAACCTCGGTCTCAACTGAGGGAAGACTTGCTGCTTGCGGCTTCACACCTTGCTCTTGGGGTTTCCAACGAAGCGCTTCCATGTCAAACACTAGGCGCCATCAAGCTTTCTGGTGCCATTACCGAGGAATCTACTTCAACCTCTTCCACCTCGTCAAGCGCTATCACAAGTTTTCTGGCGCCGTTGCCGGGGAGGCTAAGGACGTCTTCACTAGGGGAGTCCTTCACTTCCTTTCTCTTTACTTTGTTTATAGTTTGCCTTGTTTCTTTTGCTTGGTTTTGTTTGCCTCTTTTCAAAAAACCAAAAAAAAATTAGTCTAGTTTTGTTTGCTTGCCTTATTTAAAAACACAAAAAAATTAATTCCTCCTCTAGTTGCCACCTTGCTCTAGCTGACCATGTTGCTCCCCAGTTCGCTCTAAAAAATCTTGTAATAGGTAGTGGCTCCATAATTGGGAAAGACAATATTGAATAATTCTTTAACTATGTTAGCAAGCATGAGGATATTAAGGATAAATCTATAGCAGAGCTTGCTCCTAATTATGAAATTTCTTCAGCTTCTTTAGTCCATATGTTGGAGGCTAGATTTGTTAGCCTTAACCCCTTCATGCAATTCTTATTCCTAAAACTAAAAGAAGAGAAGAATGTTGAAAAAAGGTAGTTCATCCTTGAAACTTTATCAAAACAATTCCATGATGTTGCTAGGGAGGCCAAAAAGGTTTTTGAACGTTTCAATATGCTAGGTCCAAGTGTAGATGTTGTGGGTATTTCTTATAAAACTAAGCCTAGAAAGGAATTCAATATACCCCTACCTTATAACCTAAGAGTTTCCTTGAGTCTTAGAAGTTATTACTACTGTAATGACCTGTTCTTATCCTTTTTGTTTGCTTTTTGTGCCAAGAATGACCTCTAATGAGACGGAACTAAGATTTGGGGAGTTGCTGTCCCGATACATATTTCTGTCCTCCACCAAAAAATTTGTGAAGAAGCTCTGTAACTCGGATTGAGCTCAAAATTTACGAATAAATCCCCCAGTATGTTGGCTAACTTTCGTTCGTTCAACACTTTTTGATTTGAGAAACATAAGATGTTCGAACAAATTTGTTTTATCTGCTGGTCTGTTTTCACCGATTTCTGCCATTATTTGCATTTGCTTCTTATTGATTCCTTTTTGAGCTCTCTTCAGGTAAATTGAGTTTCTTTGAAGGAGTTACTTCAGTAGCTTGTGTTTTTAGTGAAAATTCTTGCTGTTCCCAAAGCTTTGCCCGCGGTCTAATATCTTTTGAATAAGCTAATGTTGCTAATGAAGATTGTGTGAAGTTTTGTATGAAGGAAAAAAATCAGGTGTAGAGAGAGAATGATGCAATGAGATGAAGAATGGACAAAAGATCAAGCTTGGGGATGACACCATGGTGTCACCCCAATAAATATCCAAGAGGTACAAGCGTCAAAGCTTGGGGATGCCCAAGGCATCCCCTTCTTCATCAATAAAAAGCTCAGGTCTGTCTAGACACTTCACTTTTATTGTTTCATGCACAGTTGTGTTGTTCTTGGAGTGTCTTAGTTTTCATTTTCTTTTCTTAGGTTTTTTAATTTGCTTGAATAAAGTAGTTTGGACCCCTGTTCTCGCTGTGTTGTTTTACAATTAAGTTTCCTTGGTGTTCGAAAAGGAGTAGTAAGTTCTTGCTTGAAGTGCAAGAGGACCTTGCATTGACTGTGACTTAGACTTTAGCATGACATGCTAGGTGTTGTTTTAGCATTATGCTTAGTGATTATTGCTGTAGCATGTCTTGTTCCAAACAATTGGGATTTATTAGTGTGCCTTGAAGAAATTATGCGTTGTTTTAGCATGCAAAAGCATAGTATTGTGGTATTCTCCTTTGATGTTTTGCTTGGGTTGACTTGGCACATGCTTACACCATGTTATGACTATGACAAGTCACCATTATCCTCTATGATCATTTAGTCCTTGACTTGTAGCACCACTCTTTGCTTTGATTAGTTTGCTTTGTTGCATTGCATAATTATGGCCATTATTGCTCTCTTAGTTGGTTACTCCCAGTCTTTTTCTAGCCTCCACTTGTATGAGTAAGTTCTACTCATGCTTCCAACTCCCAAGAAACCAAGTTATTCCAAAGTGTCCACTATAAACTCCTATGCATGGTGTGTTACACCATTCCAAGTATATTCTTGTTTTCAACTATCTTCCAATTAAAAACTATTTTGTTATGTGAAAACTTAGTGATTAAAGCCCTCACGAACTTGATGGCACATTTTATTCTTTTCCCGTAATAAACTTGAACCATTGAGGCAACTTTGTTGTATATGCTTGCACTTATACGTTGGGATTAGCAGAACCATGTTTTCACGGGAACGTTTTCAACATTGCACTTGTACTTTTTGTACTCCGTTATATCATGCTCTTTTGTCTATGGATGTTACCGGTGTGAAGTGAAGTGGGAACTTGTAAGTACATGGAGTTTGTATTCTGTGTTAGAGAAACGCCTGGGCCGCTAGCTTGAGCCATGCCTAATCATGGTGGAAACTTGCAGCATCACCATAGTGAGCTATCTATGAAGCATCCTCAATAAAAAGCTATGCATATGGTAAATAAAAAGATTGCTAAGATGCTCATTGTCTGCTTGCCTTGTCATTTTGGTTATGGAAAACTCCTGTACCATGTGCAAGGGGTACCCCGTTGGCGGTTCTCAATGATATGCAAATACTTACAGTGACAAGAACTTACCTAGGCCCTAAGTTGAGTATCCATGAGGTGTATCCCTCATAGTCAAGGGACTTGAGATTCCCAACTTATACTTTGTCAAGCATATACTCCAGCTTTGCCACTTTAACCTTAACCACTTCAAGATGCTTATGATAGGGGCAATGAGGGATGAAAGCTAATAAGTACCATAATTTTTGGAAGCTCTTTTTAAAACTTGTAATCCCTTCTTCCTTTACAAAAAGGCCTTTCTTCCATCATTATTAAGTCTCCACCTTCTACCTTTAGGCACCATTAAGAGAGCATAGTTGTCATTATGTGTGCAATGCTCCAAAGCTTATTAATTGATGCATATTGTGTTATTACTTGTTCATGTGATATCTGTTTCTAGTCACCCTTGTGAACTTTGTAGGTGTCATATGCATTATATTGCTACTCTATGAGGGACAAGCTGATTGCCACTATGCTATGTTTTCTACATGTGAAACAAACAAACGTTTTTCAATGCATATTATTCATGATCTTTGTTTGTGGCTTCCCTTTTTGCATGCATAATTACTATGTCGTATTGTTAGAACTCCATCTTTCATGCACATGTTTATAGTTCTTTGATCCCAGCTTTCAGTGTTTGCAAATGGTTGGATATTTATTGTGAGGGTGCATGTAACCTCAAACATTATTATTTTATCACTTACCTACTCGAGGAAGAGAGGGACTTAAGCTTGGGGATGTTGATACATTGGAAATGTATGTATAGTTTTTGATGTTCCATGCTTGTTTAGTATCTACTTTGCTTTACTTGTCTACACTTTGAGGTGCTTTTTACAAGTTTTCTAGTACTAACCTATTAACAAGTTGCAACAGTGCCACATGCCTGTTTTCTGCTATTTTTGGTTTCAGAAAAGTTAGTAAAGAAATATTCTCGGAATTTGACGGGACGAAGGACAAAGTCAATAACTTTTCGTTGGGAACAAGAAGTCCAGAGGAGAGACGAGGAGGCCGGCCAGGGGGGCCAGAGCCACCCTAGACGCGGGTGGGCCCTACCCCGCTCCTGGGTAGGGTTTGCCGCCCTCGCGGCCGCCTCGGTCTCCCCCTTCGCCTATAAGAAGCCCCCGATGCAGAAACACTCAGAACCCGATTAAAATCCACGAAACCGTCTGTAGCCGCCGCCGGAGGGGAGATCATCCCGGAGGCCTTCTCTCCGGTATGATTTGTGAGTAGTTCCACCTTGGACTATGGGTCCATGTAGTAGCTAGATGGTTGTATATCCTCCTTGTTCTTTCATGTATAAATCTTGTGAGCTCCGTTCATGATCAAGATCTAATCTATTTGTAATCATGCATGTTGTGTTGCGGGGTTCCAATGGATATTGAGATTATTATCCTGGTTTGATTAATGGTTCTATCTTTATGATTCTATCATGTGTGTGTTGTTTGTGATCTTGCATGCTCTCCGTTGCTAGTGGTTATCTTGGCCAAGTAGTTTCTAGTGACTCCAAGAGGGAGTATTTATGCTCGATAGTGGGTTCCTGCCTCTAGTTTCCAAGGGAAGTGACAATAATCTCTTCGGTTGTAGATATGTTGTTGCTACTAGGGAGAAACAGTGGTCTCTTGTTCATGGAACATGTGGACTGTTTACCTTACACACTTTGCTTAAAGCAGTTGTCTGTTGCTTGCAACTTAATACTGGAGGGGGTTCGGATGATAACCTGAAGGTGGACTTCTAGTCATAGATGTAGTTGGCTTATGGTGTATGTATATTGGTGTATTTCCCAATCAACCTCATAGCATGTTTCTGGCTAGTAATTGCATTGTTATGCCTTGCTCAGTTCCTGTCAATTGCCCCGCCATAATTTGTTTACCCTTCATGCCATGTTCTTTATCTAAGGAGAGCACCACCAGTGAACTATGGACCCCGGACCAATCTTTCCATTGATACATCTTCCACTGTTACTTGTTTACTTACTGCAAACCATTATCTTCCACACCATACGTTTAATCCTTTGTTACCGCAAACCGGTGAGCTTGACAACCTCACTGATTCGTTGGGACAAAGTCTTGAGTTTATGTCGTGCAGGTATCCACGTTGTGGACAACACCTGTGTGACGTTTCCTTCCTCCTTTTGGTTCGATAAACTCGGTCTCAACTGAGGGAATACTTGCTGCTTCACACCTTTCTCTTGGGGTTTCGAACGAAGCGCTTCCACGTCAAACACCAG
Source organism: Avena sativa (assembly GCA_916181665.1). Lineage (NCBI taxonomy): Eukaryota > Viridiplantae > Streptophyta > Magnoliopsida > Poales > Poaceae > Avena > Avena sativa. Next base: position 87,213,688 of record OV702293.1, on the reverse strand, counting down.
GCGCCATCAAGCTTTCTGGTGCCATTACTGGGGAATCTACTTCAACCTCTACCACCTCGTCAAGCGCTATCATAGTCAAGTCCGATGTATTTTGCTGCCCTGAATGCATTAGGCTGGTCATGAAGTTCTTAGCTGTCTAGCTGTTTGGTTGCAAGCTATGATATATGGGTGGTAAAACTATGATAACCTTTTGCTGGATTAGATCTATGACTAGTAAGTACCGGTAGGGTATATTTTTATCTATATGACGGTTCCCTATATGACCAAGACCAAATATTATGACAATAATTGTGTTCCATCTTAATATGTGAGGAGGAAGTTGCACACACAAGCATAATTGTTTTGCTTGCTCCAATGATTTGAGTATGTTTGGAGAAAAGGGAAAACTGATTATGGGCATGGTTTTTAGACCCGAAGCAAGATCTGGTTCCCTCTGTACTGCTATTAAATTTCAGTGTCTGTATTGCCAAATCAGTCTTTTTGAAATGCTGCTAATTTGGTCAAGTGCTGCTGAATATGATCTAGGAATCTGTCGATATTTTCTCTATCTTATTCTATACTGCTGAATCATTCAAATGCTACTGAATTTATGAAAAGTTTTGTCGTTGCTACTGGGCTGATTGCTCTAGAGCTTTTACCTGTGTTGAATCATAACAGTTGGTTTTGTTTTGGACAGTGATCAGAGTGTGGTTTTACCAAGTGAAGTCATTGGATACCAGTCCGGTTTTGGCATAGTGTCTGTCTCTTGTTATTTAGATATTTTTACATGAATATATCTATTAATAGAATTATGGCTTTTTCACCCTCTGTCGGTGAGGTCTGGTTCCCTCTGTACTGCTATAGAATTTTGATGTTTGTCTTGCTGAATCAGTCATTTTGAAATGCTGCTGAATTGGTCAAGTGTTGCTGAATATGTAGTAGGAATCTGTCGATATTTTCTCTATCTAATTATGTACTACTAAATCATTCAAATGCTATTGAATTTATGAAAAGTTCTGTCGCTCCTGCTGGGCTGCTTACCCTAGAGATTTTTCCTATGTTTCATCAGAACCGTTGGTTGTGTTTTGGAGAGTGCTGAGAGACATAGAGGGTAAAGGTACAGCTTGATTTCACCATGTGAAGTCATTGGATACCAGTCCAGTTTTTCACACGCGGTGTGTGTCTCTTGTTCTTTATATTTTTTTACATGAATATATCTGTCAAACAAATTATCGCTTTTTTCCACTCCGTTGGTGAGGTCTGGTTCCCTTTGTACTGGTATTGAATTTCAGTGTCTGTATTATTGAATCAGTCATTTTGAAATGCTACTGAATTGGTCAAGTGTTGTTGAATGTGAACTAGAAATCTGTCTATTTTTGTCTTATTCTATACTGCTAAATCATTTAAATGCTACTGAATTTCTAAAAAGTTCTGTCGCTTCTTCTAGGATGCTTGCACTAAGATTTTTCCTGTGTTTCAAACAAAACCATTGGTTGTGTTTTGGACAGTGATGAGAGTGTGATTTCACCAAGTGAAATCATTGGATACTTGTCCAGTTCTGGCGCACGCGATGTGTGTCTCTGGTTCTTTTGATATATTTACGTGAATATATATGTCAAAAGAATTATCTTTTTTTCCTCTCCGTTGGTGAGGTCTTTGTTCTAAATCCCGTGGATCCATAACAGAATGCATAGTTTACTAACAAGGAGATGAAAGCTAATAACATTCGATTTCTTTGTCATAGTGGCAACACACACAGTTATATGTGTGATGTTTTGAGTTCGAATCCTCTACGCTTGACATATATTTTTTTGGGTTTACATTATTTTCTTCTGGCAATATTGCTTTACGGAGAGGCTGCCATGAAAGACCCACCAGCCTGCAGTGTCCATCTTAATTTTCTTCTACTAGCAATATTACCTTACGGAGAGGCTGACATGGTGGACCCACCAGCCTTCAGCGTCCCTCTTAATTTTCTTCTAGTAATATTTCTTTATGTAGAGACTAACATGGCGGACCCACCATCCTACAGCGTCCCTTTTAATGTTCTGGTTTGAAAAAAAAGTTAAGTACTTGTAAAGATAGGCTGGCATCAGGGACCCACAAGCTAGGACATACTAGAGAGGCTGACATGGGGACCCTAGCAGGAGGACGCCAAGGTCAAAACAGCAGACGCAGCCAAAAAAAATTCCATCATATACACATTTCATTTACAATATATTAACTTGTCATTAAAAAAGATATTGATATGTGGGACCCACCATCGAGAGCTTATACACGTGCTACCACATCGAGCAACGTTACCTAGTTCCAAAGAAGGAGGTGCGAACGAGAAAACCGGTCAGCATGCACACGTTTCTTCTAATGAGAGGTTGGCATGGGGACCCACCAGCCTGTATTAACGGCTGATGCATCATGCAGTGTTGCCAACTTCGAAACAAGGAGGCGCGTCCAAAAAAAGTTTCAACATGCACACGTTTCTTCTAATAAGAGACTGACATACGGGAGCAAGCAGCATGAGCAAACGATAGATTCGTCGAGCAGCACTATGTAGTTCGGAACAGGGTAGTGCTAGAGAAGAAAACAATTTACATAATACATAATTTGTCAAGAAATTCCATGAACACCTTGTTCATCATATTCATAAAGTAGGCTAGTGCATTTGTCAAACCAAATGGCATCACGGTGTACTCATACAATCCATACCTAGTGGTGAAAGCAGTCCTAGGTATGTCTTGTTCCCTTATCTTTAGCTGAAAGTATCCTGACCAGAGATCAATCTTTGAGAACACACGGGCTTCTTCTAACTGATCAAACAAGTCATTGACTCTGGGCAAAGGATACTTGTTCTTGATAGTCACCTCATTGAGTGAATGGTAATCTATGCATAACCTTTGACTTCTATCTTTCTTTTCAACAAACAAAACTGGTGCTCCCCAAGATGAAGAACTTGGTTGAATAATTCCTCTCTGCAACTATTCTCCAAGTTGTTTCTTGAGTTCCTTCAACTCGTCAACTGACATCTTGTAAGGTCTCTTTGCTATTGGTCCTGATCATGGCAGCAAGTCAATCAAAAACTCCACATCCCTATTTGGTGGCATTCCGAGCAATTCCTCTGGAAACACATTCGGGTATTCTCTCACAATTAGCACACTGTCTATGCTAAGCCCCTTAAGATAATTTAACTTACTCCCTTTTGATTCAAAGTTAGACTTGAATCTAATCCTTTTATTACCTGGGGTTGTGAGTGTGACAGTATGATTGGAACAATCTAGTACTCCCTTGTACTTAGTCATCCAATCCATTTCGAAAATGACATCCAATCCTTGATAATCTAGGATTATCAAATTAATGTGAAACTTATACTTCCCAAATTCTATCACTAGATCATGACATCCCGAGTTCACTATCATTTATCCTCCAGGAGAACTTACTTTTATAGGACACCCAATAGTTTCAACTGGAAGTCCATTTCTATCAACAAATGCTCTTGATATGAATGAATGCGATGCGCCAGTATCAAAAAGAACAAGTGCTGGAACAGAATTGAGTTTGAACTTACCAGCCACCGCATCAGATTCTTCATAGATTTCCTCCACATTGATGTGGTTCACTTGTCCCTTTTGGAAGGGATTGGGCTTGTTGGCACCTTCAACTTTCTTTTCGGGGCACTCATTAGCATAGTCTCCCATCTTCTTACACTTGAAACACTCAACCTGAATGATATCTCTCTTTGCAGGCTGACTTCCACCTCCATTGTGGTGGCTCTTGTGTCCACCCTTGTGGTTCTTATACTTGTCATTATCATTACTGCGGTGATGCTTGTTGTCATGATGGTCGTTGTGGCTGTGGAGGTTGTTGTACTTTCCATATTTGTGGGATCCAGAACTCACACTATCATCATGATGGGAACGCTTGTGAGACGATCCCAAGCGGTGCTTATCAAAGCTATGCTTCCTCTTCCTGCTATCAACATGTTTCATCTTGTTCTCCAAGATGGTAGCCTTGTCACAAAGTGATTGGTAGGTTGGGACATAGGCAACAGACAGCTGCAGGTTCAAATCATCATTCAGTCCTTCGAGGAATTTCTCCGTCCTCTTTGCATCTGTATCAACTTCATTCGGTGCATAACGCGCCAGATTGTTGAATTCCTCAATGTACCCAGCCGCACTACGGTGACACTGTTTCAGGATGTGGAACTCTTTCTTCTTCAAATTCATCACTCCGGATGAGATGTGAGTTGTACGGAATCCATCCTCAAAGATAGCCCAAGTCACAGCCTCAATGGGAGTGGTGATCTGAAAGTTGTCCCACCAGGTTGCTGCTGGCCCTTCAAGCAGGTGTGCTGCAAACCTGACCTTCTCTTCGTCGGTGCAGCCTACAGTCACTAAGTCCTTGTTCACTAAACGTAACCAGTCATTGGCTACCATTGGATCAGTGGTTCTCGAGAACTTTGTAGGCCTTAGTCTTAGGAATCTGGTGAGCATGTAAAATCCTGGCGGATTATTCTGATTGTTGTTGTTGTTATTCTAATTCTGGTTCTGCATGAAGGTTTTCATCATCTGCATCAGTTGAGCTTGCGTTGTCATCAACTGTTGCATCTCGGGAGTGACGTTGTTGTTGTTTTGGTTGGGGGTGGCACGTCGAGGAGGCATCTGTGGTTTTAATAAGGATAAGAATGAGATACCCATAGATTCTTAACATGCACAATACATCACATAGAACAATCACAAGAACCAAGCATTAAAATAACATAGAGTTTGAACGACATAAACAACAAGTTTTGGAAAATGCAAACACACCATAGCAATCCATCCACATGTTGGATGGTCATTGCGACACAATAATCAAGGTACGTTAGGTAAAAGATAACCGAGTAGTCTACACTACTCCTCCGCATCAATCTCTACATCAATGAGGGTAAGACCTGCATTCTCCATGGCGGTCTTGTACTCCTCAACACTAGTAGTGAAGGCCTCAATCTTAGCTCTAAGAGCCCTCTTCTGTGAGAGAAGCCTCTCGATCACTCCCTGCTGGTGCTCAAGATCGAAGTCCTTGGCCTCTAACTCTTCCTTCATCTCCCGGATCTTCTTGTTCCTGTCTTGGACCCTTTTCTCCTGGCTCTTGAACTTCTTCTCCTAGCTTTCAAACTTGGCCTCCATTTCCTTGACAATCTCGTCTTGCTCCGCGAAGAGCTTGTCCTTCTCTCGAAGCTGAACCTGGAGCTCGTCATTGCTAAGCATGATGTTGGTCCTATCAGTATCAAGGTGTCTAATAAGACCCTCTAGGTCCTGAAGGTACAGACGAATCGGCTCCATCATCTCTCTAGCAGCATCCTCGTACTCTATAGCATCACCCTCCTCGTTGCGTCTCCCGAAGGGGTGAAAGTAAAGACCTCTAAGCTCGGTGGAGTGCCTCCCTACCAGGCGCCCAAGTAACTCCTACATGACTACATCTAAGCCTTTCTCCTTGTCGTCATGCATCAGCTTGAAAGTGATGGCCTCCGTGGTTGGCTCTGTCTGGCGTCCTGGCTGTGTGACTCTGAAGCCCCATAGGTCCTTCCTATCAAACTTGGTGAGCTGAAGTGTCATGATGCTAGGAAGTGGAAGGTTGAGAACACTAGTGAGCTCAATGAGACGAGTACCAAAACGAGTTCCCTTGAACTCCTCGGCCGTGCTGATAACAATGTTAGGCATCTATTTTATAAGATAGAGAAAGTTAGAACCAATCACAATTAAAGAAAATTCACAAGACAAAATATCACAAGCACATCTTTTGCAACAAACACACAAGTCATGGAATACACAAATCCATTAAAAACACCAAAGGTTCAACATAATCTAGACAAATTTTTGGAAGTAAAAACGATAAGTGTGGTGGTCCAACTAACGAAGTACGTTACAACTCTCACTCACTAGATAAAATAGCTACCAAGGCATCCTTAGTAGCCATCTGCCTATCTTGTTCACAAGACTCCCATGTTAGGTCTATGATTTCTCCCCTTAGTTGTTGGTTGGTAGTCTCTAATTCTTGGGCATGCTTGTTTTCTTCTCTAGGGTCATTTTGGGTGTTGAGCATTCTGCACTTGAGTCTATCACCAAGCTCCTTGATGGAATTCCAAGCTGCATTTCTTGCAGAGTCAAAGAATGTTGTGTGCATTTTAGAGTTGGTGACCATGCAAAATCCTGACTCCTTGTGGTTGTCTTCCTTGTTTTTCTACAAGTGAAGTTGCACCCACCAGTACTCTTCTCCTTCATCCGTCACAGGGAATCCCTTGTACACAGCTGCACCATGTATCCCCATGGTAACCATAAGGTTCTTGAGTGCCTTGGGAAATTCATTCTCACACTCCAAACTCATGGTCATGAGTGGTCCCTTCCTCACAGCTTCGTTGATGGAGTTCATCTATAAATAGAGATGATAAAGAAAATTAGAAAAGTTTACGAGAAGAAAAAGACAAGTGTGGAAATTTTTCAAAGTGTTGAAATTTTTTCCTTAGTGGTTTCTTAGTATAATCCAATCCTAGGGTCATAATCCTACAGGCAACACAGTGCTCTAATACCATCTTTAAGACCCCACCTTTATAAAGGTAAAGGTCCCTGTGATTGCAATGCTATTCACTGGATCAATTGCTAGCATCCACAGTTTAAGATGAAGTACACATAAACAAAGGTCATTATTACATCGTCATTCTAGAGATAACATAGTATTTTACAACTCCATAGCCATAAGCTAGTACAAGAGTTTAACTTAACAATATAAATAAAAGTCTTCATCTTCATGTGCCACAGGCAAGCATGTTGAGTGTAAACTCATAACCCTAATCCTCATCAGAGTAACCTGCAACATCACAAGTTACAGCCACAGTGGGTCAATACATTGGAATAGCATTGGCAAGTGATACCTTAGTAGAATAATAGTATCTAGCGTCTATATGAATTTAGCTAAGTGTAGCTTAGGCCTGCTTTTCTCAAAATAGGTTTTACCTATCAGTTGAAAACACTAAGTTTTTGGTTTGGCAAAAACTCCCAAGGAACCACCAATAGACATTGGTGAACCTTTACCCTTGTTCAACCACAAGCTTTTAACTTAGAAATTGGGATGAGGAGATTCTTGATAGCTTCCATGTCTTGATGCTCAATTTGTCCATTTCCGGGGACACGGCTAAGTACTTAGATTATTCCTTCTGCAGAGGTGGTGCACTTTCCCCACAAGACTCGACATGCATCGAGACAGGACCTTCCAGAAGCCTTCCCTTAAACCAAAATGGACGCGTTCCAAACCTATCACCCCCTATCACCAACTGTCCATTTGGCTAAGTTATTGCAACCTATATGATCCAGGCAGAGCCCATAATGCCATGTGGCTGCACTAGAAGCTTCTTAACATATGGCATCTCAAATCCCTTGGTTCTTGGGTGGCATTCCACAAGTGAGATACACAGGGTAGACCATTGAAAAATGGGCCCTGGTAACCACTCAGCAAAAATCCAACCAAGCAATTACCATTCCACCCAGGTGTTTCATTCACTTAGTTGTTTTATTAAGCAAAACATAAGTCAAAGACTGAGCAATATTTTTCCATAGCATGTATATAATCGACCCTTGGTTGCTACTAGCTAGTCTAAGCATGGCAATAGCAAGTATCTTAACTTAGAGAAAATTCTAACAATTCTACAACTACTAGGATTTCCCAAGCATAGCATATAGATACTTAGCAAAAATTATCATGCAAGACCTATAAAAAATATTTCTAATGCATAATCAAAATATTGGGACAAAAATATGAAGCACCACTTGCCTTGGTATTTGGCGGAGTAACAACAATCCTCACAGTCACAATCACCACTAGCACCAAAATCTACACATAAAATGATAGCACCAAACTCATATTTCAAATAATCAAGCAAAAATATATGAATGCATGCAAATGCCATCTGATGATTTTTATAAACTAAAAAAGACAAGTAAAACAGTACTGGATAATAAACTAAACATTTATACACCAAATAAACTTAATTTGGCTTTTAAAACATTTTCCAAATAATTTTTATACACAAAATAAGCCTACAAATATCTCTGCATAAAATTCCATTTTAACGAAACAAAATACAAAACTAAGCATATAGATGTGTAGTATTTATTTTTGTGATTCCAATGGTATATTATTTGTATTTTTTCGATAATCATAACAAAAGTTATTGAATTTACAAGTTTGAATAACTAATAGATTCAAAAACAAATTTAAATCAAAATTCCAGACACGTGGGCGTGTCTGATTGGCCCGAACCGGTTCGGCCGGATCGATCAACGAGGGCCGCATGATCTGAATGAAATCGCATGGGCCAGATCTACTTGTACCCCTTCGTTAAGTGATCTAATCCTATGCGCTAGATCTAGATCCAACGGCTGCTGAGCACGCGACGATGGATGGGTGGCGCAAATGGATGCTGGCGGCGGCGGCGCTACTGGCGATGGTGTTTCGGAGATTCCATAGGGGGCTAGGGGCAGTGGTGGTGCTTACCAGCGTCGCAAGGCTGTGAACATGCTCAAGGTGCTGCTGGCGTGGACAGGGGCGAGCTGCTGTGGCCATGGGAGCTCATCGGAGTTGCGGACAACGTCGGGCTTGGGTGAACGTTGACGTTGGCGATGTTCTGGACCGCCCTAACACAACCCAAAGGCATCAGCGTGTGCGCAACGATCATGCGAACATGATAGGGTCAGGGAGAAGGCGAGGGGCGGTCGGGTTTTACCTAAATCGTTCGTCGGAGTTGAGCGGCGGCTCGGTCATTTGCGGGAGTGAACGGGGACGGCTACCTGGGTCACGAGCAGGCAAACAAATGGCATCAGAAGGTGCACAAGGACATGCTAGTCATGCTCGTTTGAAGTAGAGGCAAAGGGGCGGTCAGGACTCACCGTAATCGATCGGCAGAGGTCGTCGGACAGTGGCGGTGTGGTGTGAAATACTGGCAGCCTGGTAGCGGAGCGAGTGTGCAGAGTGGGGGGAAATGACCGCGGTGGCAAGGTGATTAAGTAGCCAGGAGGGGCGAGGGAATTACACGGTGTATCAATGCTAATTACGCGATAAATCAAATGCGGCATTTCTGGAGGAAACGACGGTGGCGATGGAGTCTGCGCGAGCGCGGTGGGGAAAAAGAAGCTGACCTGGATTGGGCCCAGTGGCAGTGTCAGCGGGGCAGAGCGGGTGCGGGTGAGAGAGAGAGGAGAGGGTGTCCCGGGTGGGTTGCCTGTTGGGCTGGTTTTGTTGCTGGGCCGAAAGGCTGGCGCAGGCCTTTTTCTTTTTCTTTATTCCTTTTATATTTCTGTTTTGATTTTCTGAAATCAATTTCAAATGCTTTTCAAATTAGTTTGAATTCAAATTTATTTTGGGTTTTTGCAGTGAAAACTTTGTACTCAAATGAGTGTAAAACCTTACTATTTATCCCAAGGCACTTTGACATAAAGGAAAATAAAATAAATCCATGCCTTAATATGATTATAGATAATAGGCATAAAGTGGTTTTATATTTGAATTTTGTTTTGAGAATTTTTGTGTAAGCTTTGTACTCAAATTGGAAATATTTCTGATCATAACAAGGTATCCTCATACTTTGAGAGAAAAAAGGAACCATTGCCTTTCTAGCATATAATAATAGGCATAATAATGGTTTCTCATTTTGATAACTAGTTTGAAAATAACCAAATTCTTATGAATGCATGAATGATATGCAAACTTTTCAAATTATGATTTTTGGGATGTTACATAGTGACTCCAAGAGGGAGTATTTATGCTCGATAGTGGGTTCATGACTCTAGTTTCCAAGGGAAGTGACAATAATCTCTTCCGTTGTAGATGTGCTGTTGCTACTAGGGAGAAACAACGGTCTCTTGTTCATGGAACATGTGGACTGTTTACCTTACACACTTTGCTTAAAGCAGTTGTCTATTGCTTGCAACTTAATACTGGAGGGGGTTCTGATGATAACCTGAAGGTATACTTCTAGTCATAGATGCAGTTGGATTATGGTCTATGTATATTGGTGTATTGCCCAATCAACCTCATAGGATGTTTCTGGCTAGTAATTGCATTGTTATGCCTTGCTCAGTTCCTGTCAATTGCCCCGCTGTAATTTGTTTACCCTTCATGCCATATTGTTTATATAAGGGAGCACCTCCAGTGAACTATGGACCCCGGTCCAATCTTTACCATTGATGCATCTTCCACTGTTACTTGTTTACTTACTGCAAACCATTATCTTCCACACCATACGTTTAATCCTTTGTTACAGCAAACCGGTGAGCTTGACAACCTCACTGATTCATTGGGACAAAGTCTTGAGTTTGTGTTGTGCAGGTCTCCATGTTGTTTACAACACCTGTGTGACGTTTCCTTCCTACTTCTTGTTTGATAACCTCGGTCTCAATTGATGGAAGACTTCTTGCTTGCTTCTTCACATCTTGCTCTAGGGGTTTCCAACGAAGCGCTTCCACGTCAAACACCAGGTGCCATCAAGCTTTATGGTGCCATTACTGGGGAATCTACTTCAACCTCTTCCACCTTGTCAAGTGCTATCATGGTCAAGGCCGATGTATTTCGCTGCCCTGAATGCATCAGGATGGTCATGAAGTTCTTAGCTGTCTAGCTGTTTGGTTGCAAGCTATTGTAATTAATTATGTGGTTGTCTTATATCCCCTAATCATATATGGGTGGTAAAACATGATAACCTTTTGATGGATTAGAGCTATGACTAGTAAGTATTGGTATGGTATATTTGTATATATATGATGGTTCCCTATATGACCAAGACCAAATATTATGACAATGACTGTGTTCCATCTTAATATGTGAGGAGGAAGTTGCACACACAAGCATAATTGATCGATAGTTTTGCTTGCTCCAATGATTTGAGTATGTTTGTAGAAAAGGGAAAACTGATTATGGGCATGGTTTTTAGACCCGAAGCAAGATCCGGTTCCCTCTGTACTGCTATTAAATTTTAGTGTATGTATCGCCGAATCAGTCTTTTTGAAATGCTGCTAATTTGGCCAAGTGCTGCTGAATATGATCTAGGAATCTGTCGATATTTTCTCTATCTTATTCTGTACTGGTGAATCATTCAAATGCTACTGAATTTGTGAAAAGTTTTGTCGCTGCTACTGGGCCGATTGCTCTAGAGCTTTTACCTGTGTTGAATCGTAACCGTTGGTTCTGTTTTGGACAGTGATGAGAGTGTGGTTTCACCAAGTGAAGTCATTGGATACCAGTCCAGTTTTGGCACGGTGTCTGTCTCTTGTTATTTAGATATTTTTACATGAATATATCTATTAAAAGAATTATGGCTTTTTCACCCTCTGTCGGTGAGGTCTAGTTCCCTCTGTACTGCTATTGAATTCCGATGTTTGTCTTGCTGAATTAGTCATTTTGAAATACTGCTGAATTGGTCAAGTGTTGCTGAATATGTAGTAGGAATCTGTCAATATTTTCTCTATCTAATTATGTACTACTAAATCATTCAAATGCTATTGAATTTATGAAAAGTTCTGTCGCTACTGCTGGGCTGCTATGTTTCATCGGAACCGTTGGTTGTGTTTTGGAGAGTGCTGAGTGACATAGAAGGTAAAGATACAGCTTGATTTCACCATGTGAAGTCATTGGATACCAGTCTAGTTTTTTCACACGCAGTGTGTGTCTCTGGTTCTTTATATTTTTTTACATGAATATATCTGTCAAACAAATTATCGCCTTTTCCACTCTGTCGGTGAGGTCTGGTTCCCTTTGTACTGGTATTGAATTTGAGTGTCTGTATTATTGAATCAGTCATTTTGAAATGCTACTGAATTGGTCAAGTGTTGTTGAATATGAACTAGGAATCTGTCTATTTTTTATCTTATTCTATACTGCTAAATCATTTAAATGCTACTGAATTTCTAAAAAGTTCTATCGCTTCTTCTAGGCTTCTTGTACTAAGATTTTTCCTGTGTTTCAAACAAAACCATTGGTTGTGTTTTGGACAGTGATGAGAGTGTGATTTCACCAAGTGAAATCATTGGAAACTTATCCAGTTCTAGCGCACGCGATGTGTGTCTCTGGTTCTTTTGATATATTTACGTGAATATATATTTCAAAAGAATTATCTCTTTTTCCTCTCCGTCGGTGAGGTCTTTGTTCTGAATCCCGTGGATCCATAACAGAATGCAGAGTTTAATAACAAGGAGATGAAAGATAATATCATTCAATTTCTTTGTCATAGTGGCAACAGACACGGTTATATGTGTGATGTTTTCAGTTTGAATCCTCTACGCTTGACATATATATTTTTTGGTTTACATTATTTTCTTCTGGCAATATTGCTTTACAGAGAGACTGACATGAAAGACCCACCAGCCTGCAGTGTCCATCTTAATTTTCTTCTACTAGCAATATTACCTTACGGAGAGGCTAACATGGTGGACCAACCAGCCTTCAGCGTCCCTCTTAATTTTCTTCTAGCAATATTTCTTTATGTAGAGACTGACATGGCGAACCCACCATCCTACAGCGTCCCTTTTAATGTTCTGGTTTGAAAAAAAAGTTAAGTACTTGTAAAGAGAGGCTGGCATTAGGGACCCACAAGCTAGGACATACTAGAGAGGCTGACATGGGGACCCTAGCAGGAGGACGCCAAGGTCAAAACAGCAGACGCAGCCGAAAAAAATTCCATCATACACACATTTCATTTACAATGTATTAACTTGTCATTAAAAAGATATTGATATGTGGGACCCACCATCGAGAGCTTATACATGTGCTACCACATCGAGCAACGTTACCTAGTTCCAAAGAAGGAGGTGCGAACGAGAAAACAGGTCAGCATGCACACATTTCTTCTAATGAGAGGCCGAAATGAGGGACTCACCACCCCGGATAAAATGCTCCCACATGAGCAATGTTGCCAAGTTCGAAACAGGAAGGCACGAGCGAGAAAAAAGTCTAGCATGCACACATTTATTTTATCGAGAGGCTCACATTGGGTCCCACCATCCTGTATAAACACTTGATGCATCGAGTAATGTTGCCAAGTTTGAAACCAGGAGGAGCGATCGAGATAAAAGTGCAGGATGGTCACGTTTCTTCTAATGAGAGGTTGGCAAGGGGACCCACCAGCCTGTATTAACGGCTGATGCATCACGTAGTGTTGCCAACTTCGAAACAAGGAGGCGCGTCCAAAAAAGGTTCAACATGCACACGTTTCTTCTAATAAAAGACTGACATACGGGACCAAGCAGCATGACCAAACGGCAGATTCGTCGAACGCTATGTAGTTCGGAACAGGGTAGTGCTAGAGAAGAAAACAATTTACATAATACAAATGATTCTTCTAATGTGAGGCTGATATAATGGACCCAAAATCTTGAATAAACGGAAGATACCGCGATAACTCTATGTTGTTCACTGATATAGGATTCATCAAACCGCTAGATAATAAAAAATCCATCATACACACATTTCTCCTAATGAGAGGATGACATGTGGGGCCTAGCTGCGTGATTAAATGGTAGACAATGCTATCAAGTTCGTAATAGGATAGAGGGAGCGAAGGAAAAAATTCCAACATACACGATTCATCTAATGAGACCAAGCAGCATGACTAAACAACAGATAGATAGAGCAACGTTATCAAGTTCAAATCAGTGTAGCGCGACCGAGAGAAAATACCATCATACACGTATTTCTTCTAATGAGAGGATGTCATATGGGGCCTAGCTGCGTGATTAAACGGTCGATGCATCTAGCAGTGGTATCTAGTTCACAACAGGGCAGCGGGAGCGAAGGAAAAAAATCGATCATACACACGATTCTTCTAATGAAAGACTAACATATGGGACCCAACAACTTGATTAATGGCAGATAGATCGAGCAAAGTTATCGAGTTCAAATCATGGAGGCATGATTCAAGGAAAAAAATCCATCATGCACACGTTTCTTCTAGTATGAGGATGACACATTTGACCCAACAGCCTGATTAAATGGCAGATATATCGAGCAACGCTATCAAGTTTGTAACTAGGAAGGAAGAAAATTCCATCATACACACGATTCCTCTAATAAGAGGCAGACATGTGGGACCCAACATCCTGACTAAATGGAAGAGGCATCGAACAAAGTTATCGATTTCAAATCAAAGATGCGCCGAAAAGTTTGGTTTGCTAGAGTCACTAACGTCCGGGACCCATGCGCCAAAAAATACTTCGTCGAGTCAACATCTCGCAAGGAAGGGGAAATCTTACTTCTACCATGCGACCATCGAGCTTCATCTATGTTTTTAGCGTTTTTGTCATAGTAGAGGGGCATGAAACCGAAAAAAAAGTTTTGCATCGGCCACGACCGAGCCAAGAATTTCATCGCGTAAGATGCTCCTTCTACGATGACTGATGGGCCAGTCATTGCGTAAGGAAACACTTCTTGTAAAGTTGTCTATATATATTAATCTACTCTTTTATATATGGAGTTCCTTAAAATTATAGCGTTCAATTATATTACTGATCATGCACTAGTACAAACTTGTACTAGTGATGCTCATGCATACTACCAAATATTTCTAGTGTTCAATTATATTACTGATAATGCTCATGCACACTACCAAATATTTCTAGTGCACACTACCAAACATTTGAGTTAGTCAAATTCAAAATAGGTGAACCTTATTATTCCTCTGTATCAAGTGAATGGACCTCATTTGCTATTAATCTCTTCCATGTATGAACCTCATTTGATCTTAGGACACAATTTCACTCTTCGATGTACATATGTATTATGCCATATATTTTCTTTGATGTGTGAACCTCATTTGCTCTTAGGACTATAGCAAGCATGTGTAAACACCTTCCTTTGCTGTTAAATTATGAAATATTGTCATAATTTAAGATTAACAAAATCCAGAGTTCTAACCATATCCGGATGTCCGAATATTCACGCAACGAGATTTCCTTCAAAGAGTGCATGAAAAAAAGTTATATTGGTGAGACAATCATAATTACGTAACGAAACGGTCTCACTTCGTGATTAAACATTTGAACTAGTCAAATTCATAACAGTTGCATCTTATTGCTCTACAACAAGTCGCATGAACACTAGTCGTCATGCCTTTCAGGGTAAAGATCCAAGGTTTGTACTATGCAAATTATTTTCTTCAGTTTCACTCTAGAAAGAATATGTAAACACCTTTCTTTTACTTTAAATTATGAATAATTATCAAATTTTCGGATAATCTAAACCGAGTTCAGATTATATCAGGAGTTCCGAATATTAGCCTTTTTCAAATTAGTAGTCGTCTTAGCTAGGGAAGTTCTTGGCGGCAAAATATGAAATATTCGAAGAACGGATGTTGTTAGAGACGTTTTCCACTTTCATCCGTCTAAGGCTAGTACTTAGAGGAAACTATCTGAAATTATTTGGACAAACATTTAGATATGTGCCACTTTTGTTCTTCCCCGCCCGTCCAGACCACTGTCCATCGCTGCTGGTCCCCTACATCTCCACCACCGTGGCCTCCAGTCCCCTGCCTCTCCACCATCGCTGCCTCCGGTACCCTGTAGTGTGGACGCTCTCCCTTGTCTCCGATGACCCCCTTTGTCGTCCACGTAGGTATGCGTGAAAACCAAACACCCAAAAACGTAAATCATCACCTTCCATTGAGGAATTTTTACATGGAATTTTCATTTTCCTTCTATAATTTAAGGTTCATGGTTATCAAGATGGAAAGAGCCAACTTAGTAGTTAGGAGGGCTTCCCCCAGCCAGCCTGAATCTGTCCCAACTCTTTTCCCCTTGTATAAATCTAAAAGTCAGCAATTGTCAATTCTAGCAATAGAGATTTAATTGTCACTTCATTAGTCTTCTTGCATCTTGATTGTATTAACATGCTCTCTATATGTATCTATTTAACATATGAGAACATGTAGTGACGATGCAATAATGCTATCTAGTGATGATAGTTTTCGCTTTACCTTTGGTGGTTTTGAAATTCAGTCATCAGATAAAGAGCCCACTGAGAGGATTGAGTTTAGAGGTATCAAAAAAACATCAAAATTAGAGTCATCTATTTTGTATGCGTTTAGACGGTAGAAATTGATTTGTTGTTGCATTAGGGCCTCAACACAAGGGAGACTTCCTCTTAGACTTGTGTGAACCTAAATTTCCACCAGAAATCAAGTACTACATATACAGGTTACCCTATTCATCTATCATGAAAAAGAAGTGTAAGCTGGTAAGATGATATATTCTTGATAATGTTACCAACAAGCTACCCTGTGATATTTAAATACTTCTAGTAATCACAAGCATGCTAATTCTTCAATTATCTATACTTTCCTAGAAATTTGGAGCTAAGTTCACAAGAAAATACCAAAAGAATCTCCTCGATGAACCTATTGATGTCCATGTTTGGCAAATGAAGAGCAAAAATCCAAAGATGATTAGGATAAAGACGGGAGCTGGGTCAAATTCAATCTTGACAACTAGATGGGAGAAGGTAATGAGAAGCTTCAACCTAAAGAAGGATAGCATTGTCCTTTTTTTCTTTGATGAAGAAGATAATGAAGAGGTACATATTCTGGTTCAGCAACTTCCATGGGGTGGCCCATTATAAATGTAATGATGGTTTCTTAGAGAGTACCAATTATGCTAGATGATTGATTTATGTAATGCCCTTTGTATATACTACCATAATGTGTAATGGATAAATTTTTATGGATTCCCCAACTATATATACCGCGATCGAGCTGTTATATATATATATATATGTGTGTGTTCTTGAGTTAATCTGTCTATCTGGCAGTTGAATCATGATTATGTGTCATGTCAGATATGATCGATATTGAATTAGCATGCTACCATTTAAAATGCTTTACACACACTGGAGACTGTCACTTTAAAAATTTGCTTCATGGCACACTACTTCTAGAGACAGTCTTTGTTAGAATTCAACCCAGGTCCCATCACTATTGGAGGCGGTCCCTAGTAGAGGTTGTCTAAGGTCTAGGAGTTCTTGCAAGCGGTCAGAAATATTGGATGTCTCCAGCTCGTACATGTTAGAGGTGTATTGCATTTTGCACCGTCTGAGGTCATGTATCTTACAGATGCAAAGAAAAACTAGCTCAAGTTATGTGATGTTAGAAGCTATGCGCTTGAGCCGGGACAAGATACCGTCTGAGTCCTATGGGAAATTGATGTCTCTAGGTAACAAGTTTGTACTATTGACGGGACCCACAGTATGATTTTCCGCAAAAACCTGTCGAAGTGTACGAACTATGGTACCAGGTGATCTCTCCACACGCGAGAATCCACATCGTCTGATGTCTACGCTGAGAGATGGCATGGGATTACATGGCCACGTCGGCTCTAGAAGGCCCCATGTCCGCGAGAAACCGTAGACGGTTTGGGTTTACATCGCCACATAGGCTATGAATGACAAATAGCCACAATAAAATAGAGGCTACTATAGTCTACGACGCGATGTGTACTCTCAACGGGTCCCAGGTACACGAGAAAACACGGACGACATGGGCTTACGATGCCACGTACAAACCTAATGGGACATATGGCCGTGAGAGAACGCGGCTGCCATGGGCTTAGGGAAGCATGTAGGCTACGTGCAGGAAGGAGCGCATCTCACTAAGCGGTCCTACCCGTGTATGTTGACGGCGGGCCTAGATCATGTGCGCGATCCACCATGCGCCTCTCACCGAGCGTGGGGCTTGTTACTTTGTGGACCAAAAGTTCGCAGGGGAAGGCTTCACAGGATTCAAGTTGCATGTAATCACCGCGTTTCGAAAGGTTGGGGGGGGGGGGGATAATTACCGAGAGGGTTATTTCGAGTATATGGTGGCCAAACAAAATATTTTCAAATCTTAGCCGTTATGGCAGAATATTCCGTTACATTAGTATCTTCCGTGCCCCTTCTAAGTCACCCTGCGCGTGTCGCACAGGAAAATCCATTTCTGTACTTTCCTAACCCCCGACACTAAATCTGGCGGCGGTGTCCCTTCCCCCACAATGATTCTGGTTCGGGAGCGACGGCGATTATTTTTCTCCCCACCCCTCCCACTCCCACACACCCCACACCCCCTCCCCACCCCCACACACACACTAAATCCGCCGGCATCGTCCGTTTTCTCCTTGTCCCACCATATCCATGCCCAGCATGTCTAGCAAGGCCAAGGTGGTAGCTACGTTGGTGACTGATTCGGCCCCGTCGAAGCCAGCGTCTTGGGCACAACACCAGACAAGCGAAGAAGCGGCGGGGTTGCAGCCCAGGTTAGCGAGGAGGCCAGCCAGAAGTCTACTAACAGGATTCCTATGATTAGCGGGTTGAAGAGAAAAGCTAGGCCGGTGGCGGAGTGTTCGGCTGCAGTGCGGGGTCGTGCAAACCATATCTCGAAGAAAACCACACGAGATAAGAGCTACAGGTAAATTTTTATTTTATGTGCCTTGTCTTACAAGTAGATTAGTTATTGCAAAGTAGTGTTGAGGATGTGCGTCTGCTTGTCAACTACAAAGAGGTTGTGTCTGTTTCACAGCTGATAGATATTCTTCATGCTATGATTCCTTGGGGATCCAGACATAGGGAAAAATTTGGTGTGGCGTAACACGAGTGATACCTAAATGCAAATAGAGGACACCCATGAGTTTCAGATGCTTTGGGAGGGTTGTGCAGCTGATCGTAAGGTAAAAGTTGAAGCCATGATTGATGATATGTATGTAGATACTGAAGATCTTGGTGCCAGAGCTTCTTCTGCTCGAGTTTATGGACCACCAGATGCTGGTCAAGCTAAGTTCAATATACACCTAGAGGTGGATTCATACACAACAAAACTTGATGGCAGATTTAATAAACCATTTTCGTCATGTAGTGTGGAGATAGTCGTCGATTCCAAAAACATAACTCCTGTTGAACTAAGAAAGATGATTGGTAGGGAAATCATTATTGGCCCTAAGCAGATGGCACGACTCCGGTGGTGGCATCATAAGAAGCAGGGATTCATAGAGGTTTTGTATACCAATGATCTGATGCAGATTATGCAACAAAAGAAGCAAACCAGGAAGGTGTTCTTCCTGGCTGCCATTTCTGATGTTGTTAGACATGGTGTAGTGGATGGAGAGGCTCATGTTGTGGCTGAACAGAACGAGGCGATAGATGTTGATTAGATCTGATGAGAGCTGCTACCCAGGGCTTGTCATATAGATCGCAGGATTCTCCTGCCTGTATTTGTAACAAAGATTGTTGTTGCTTTGAAATTGTGTTGCTATGGTCGTGTTTTTTAAGAGATTGCAATCCAATGTTCTGCGAGCTGCGGAGATTTTCGGACATATCATTCATTGAAACCATTAATGAACAAGGTGATATATAAGTACCTTGTAGTTGACATGATTGTGATGTAATATAATTCTCTGTGAGATCAGTAATTGGACTAATTGTTGGATAACTACTTGTTACTTAGAAGGAAGTACTATCATGGATGAACGAGTGTAGGGTTTAGGAAAATAACTTAATAAGTAGGAGACAGTGATCTATTGGACGGACAGGTCTAGGATTTAGTTATAATGGTTAAGGGGTTAGTAGAATAAACAGTTCATTATACCCTAATCCATAAACCATAATCCTATATTTTTCGGTAGATAAGATTTTGTATGTTGCTATAAGTCAAAAAAATTGGGAAGGAGGAAGTACATGATTAATATTACAAATTAAAATGAAGAAAGAGAAAAACTATTAGATATGAGACATTAATCAAGCAACGGGACATCATATCAATTAAACCATTGTAGCATGCCAATTTAGTCAATGTTGCAACGCTGATGCACTTCACTTTCCCCACTCTCGCTCTCTCCACACACTGCCCTCCTCTCTCTCCTCACCATCGCCGAAGTATCGTCGTGGCCGCATTCGCCATGCCGTCCTAGAACGACGAGGACGACCAGTCGAGCAGCGATAGCCTTCTCTTCGACATCGAGTCTTCCGTCCCTAATGTGAGTTCCTCTATTTTCTTGGCAATGGTTAGCAATTGGTAATTACCTCAACCCAAGATTCGAAATGTGCATGCAATCGTGCTTATTTCTAGATTTTTCTTACCTTATAGGTACTACTCACGATCTACGAACCCGATTGGGGAGGGCCTAGATCTCTATTGGGAAGTGCCATGTGACCATCGGCTAAAACTAAGGAAATATGTTACATTTAAAGGAATTAACACTAGAAGAAGGCCTTAGGGCTGTACAGATCAGGTTTTCTTTCGTTATGTAAAATGGTGACATGAAGAAAATTGTGTAGTTTTAAGTTGATAATTAGGTCCATGGTTTTTTTAGGTTGGCCCGGTGTGTAAAGCAGTAGAGTGGGTGGATCTTGAGTGGAAAGACGCACTTAAGAAATGTTTGGCCTAGTTGTGGGATATGTATGATCTTGAAAGCTCGGGGAGATTTACAAATGACTATGATGCAGCTGCAAAAAATTACAAGCTCTTGAGACGAAATAAGGAGAGGGAACAAGAAATCAATCATTTGCGATAAGAAATAAATGACACAATCAATGGGATCTTGTTGCTAGGAACTGCACGGAAGCCTCAGAAGGCAGAAACGGAGAGGGATCAACTCATGGAAAAGAATAAGAAGATAGATTACTGCATTGTGGATATGTGGAATGATCTGAAGAAGGAGCGCGAGGTTAAAAAGAACAAGCTACAGAGGATGAAGGAAATTTTAGATGAATAATTTGTGTTGTGGCAGTATCTAAAACTATTTAACTGTAAGACTTGAAGTTGTGATATCTTAAGTAATCCAAACTCAATCCTTGAGCAAAATAACCTTTCATAAGAAAGCATAGTTTGCATAGATATAGGTCCACATTTATAAAATCACTACTACATGGATAAAACACGATTAGGTCCGTCACAAGAAATTATAGTTGGCAAACAAATTTCAGAAGAAATTATAGTTTGCACTAAGCCTGGCGTGGAGATGCTCGTTTTCCTTCCTGGGAACCTCCAGTTGGAGGGTTCGTTCGATCAAGTCCGCTTTGGTTTTTACCTGCTACGTTAGTACTTGGACGTGCGCCTCCCACTGGTTCAAGCGCTATGTCTGGGACGAGAAAAGCTAATCAGTAAGCTTAAGATTATCCCCCATGATCTCCTTCATGATCTTCTCCTTCACACACGCTGAGGCAATACCTTTCTTGTGCAGTTCCTTCCAGTAGAAAATGTCCACCTTCAGATTGTGGCACTTGTCATAAAGGATCGTGACTTCTTCTCTCAGGCGGTCATGGGATACTTTCCGAAAATTCTTCTTCTCCATTTGGATGGCCATCTTGTACTTTAGCCAGTTCAGAAGTTCTGGGTTGAGATTTCGACTCTTCTGCAGCAACAAAAATATATGGTTAGTTTCCATAATTTAAACAAGTAACTAGTGTCAAGTTCATAATTTTAAGGATAGAGAGATCTAGGATTGTTCAAAATTTAACAGAATCAACTAGTGGCACAGTTCTAATTCCAATGTCAGAGCAATATAGGATTTTCCCAATTCAGCAGGATAAACTAGTTGCACATTCCTGATTTCAATGTTAAAGCAATATATCCTTTTCCCAATTCAATAGGATAAAGTAGTGGCACAATCCTAATTTCATTTCCAAATCAACCTTGGACTATCTCCAACTAAGGGTGTTATGGTTTTTTCCAATATAACCAAATAGTAGTTGCCTAGTCATAATCTAATTCAAAGCTAGATACATAATGTAAAGAAAGGATGATGTCCATTCATGAGAACAAAAACCCATAATTCAGTTGACAGGAAAGTAAGATAAATAGAGAAATAAGGAGTTGCTCCAAGATTCCTTAGTTGCACGACATATATAAATTACAAAAGCAATGGAGCATGAACTGAAATTCATGTTCCCTCTACTCGGAATCTTACTTGGGCACTTCCTAATACACCTCCATCTTGGTCATTAGCTCCTCTTTCTCCTTGTTTAGATGCTTGAGCATGGTGAGACCTCGGTTCATGTACTCCTTCATCCCTCTCACTGGATCGAGGCAAAAGTCCTTGTTATTGTAGGTTTTTATGGAAACCTTAGCTTCGCTGATGCGTTCTCTTGTCACAGATGTGCTTGGTAATTAACTTGATGGCCATGTCTTGTTTGGACAAGATATGTGCGATCAACTTCTGCAGCTCGTCGATCACCCTCTGTAGCTCGTCGCGCTCTGCTTCGAACCTCTTGATGTTAAGTGAAAAATCAAGCGTGATCTCCTTATGCAGAGACAAACGCCTGCGAAGGCGGTCATTATCCTGGGTTAGGGAGGGTGCACCCTGCATTTGGTTGTCAATCTTGGGATTGATCGCGACCACCTTTTCACGACAATCGTCCTTCACTTGCTGCATTGTTCATGTTATTTAAAATATGTACTCTATAATTAGAATGCATGTTCTAGGGAGGAAAATATTCAAATCACAAAAACCCAAATGTTTCTACGAAGAACAATATTGAATAAAAGGATTGAGCATGGTCCCTACCGAGAGGTGCCCTCGCCTGCTGGAACATTCAGCACCAACACCGCCTCGTGCTCATTTCAGGTTCCATATCCGCCCTGGAATACGTAGCAGAGTAACAATAAGAAGAATAAGAGGTAGACATAGACGAAGAAGAAAACAGAGAAGAAGAATACTATGCTAGGAGGAGTCCTCGCCTGCTAGAACATTCGACGGCACTGCTATGAGAGATTGGGCCTCTGTGCGATGGGGTGATTGAGCAGATGGTTGAGCAAGAAGTTTCTGGAGGCGAGCTCTCTCGTTTCTCTCCACGTGCACGATCGATCTGCCTCTCTTCCAGGGAGGCATGGCTAATGAATATGGAGGAAGGTGGGGCAGGAGGAAGAAGAAAGTGATAGTTTGGGGAGGATATTCAAAGAGACCAGTTCATGGTATAGTCCTATACAAGACCACACTATAAGAAATCTGCTAATTAGTGACCTTTTCTTAACGACCATGAGTTTTTTGAACATAGATCTATGACCAATCTGAATCAACATATCGTAAGACATTTGGAAGGGTCCAAACCTTGAAAAACAACGATCTTTCATGTCAAAAAAGTCATAACTTGATTACATCAATTTGTCATAACATAGATAACACTAGTCCATGTCCTTAATTTTAAGTGACTACGACCAATTTAAATGGTTGTTAGTTTGAATACATGATTCATTAAAATGACAGGACTGCCAAATAATCAGTTTCACCTATATGTCATGTCCATGTGTCAATTTTTTTTCTATATGTCATGTCCACGTGTTAATTTATGTCCATATTTCAATTTTAGGCTGACCACGGGACCCACAGCGACCTGTAGGTGGGACCCAGCACACAGGCTCCCACAGCGAGCTGCAGGTGACCTAGCGCGCAAGCCCCCAACACTAGCTGCAGGAGGGACCTACCGACCGTGACCTACAGGTGGGCCTCACTCGTCAGGGAATAAATCTGTGACCTACAGGCGGGCCTCGCTTGTCAGGTAATAAATCTTAGCAAAAAGATGCAGGCAAGGAGAGTCGAACCGGGACCTACCGACCGTGACCTACAAGTGGGCCTCACTCGTCAGGGAATAAATCTGTGACCTACAGGCGGGCCTCGCTTGTCAGGGAATAAATCTTAGCAAAAAGATGCAGGCAAGGAGAGTCGAACCAACGACGTCCTTCCTCCCGTTCGATGCTAACCACCAGACCAACCCGTGCTACTATGTAAGTTATGCACACGAGCACTATACATTTATAACCTCTGACTTCTTAGGGCTGCTCCGACAATGGCCTTGGGCCGACCACAGCGTGCGAGCATGCACGAATATTAGGCTGGGCCATAATTGCTGGCGGTTTTGCACTGTCGGGCGCCTCCCGCTCTTTTTTACTTTATATTCTTTTCTAAATTCTTTTGTATATATCTTTTTATTCATAACTTCAAATAAATTCAAACAAAATTCAGAGAACTTGTAAAATTTTATGGAATATTTTAAGTATATTATGAAACACTTTTACTATCTATGATGCACATTCGTTTTTGAATTTATTATGCCCGTTTCAAACTATGATTAAAACGACAGGCATTAAGGTTCATAGATAGGGGATGCTCCTCGCTAAACTCTTAATGGATCTCTGAAAAAACATCATATTGTAAGTCTAAAAATGAATTTTTCAAATAATCATGATCATTAGATCATGTACATGTAGTTCAAATTAGACCCACTTCCTATCGATTCGGTACACATTTGTTTTTTTATCAGGGGTGTATGAAATGGTTTAAGACATCCCACTCAGGACATTTTCCATGTAAAGTTGTCTAGTATTTTTGAAAAATATGGTTTTAGCATTTTAAATTAACCAATTGGTGATTGCTTCACAAAACGCCTCGTTTTTTGCACTCGGAAAATGAAAAATAGTTTTTTGTGTGACGAAAAGGAAAAATTCCTCCTACAACATTGGTCTCCGTCCCAAGATACATATTCATGTACAATATGGGCACATTATCACAAACTATACCGCGATTCTGGCCATAACATTGGTCATTTGGCCCGAAAACCATGAAACCTCGAACATTATATGTTATTTCTGTGAAGGTTTTTTTAGACAATTGCAATATACTAAGTTTGGTATTTTTATTTGTAAATATGTCACATAATAAGACACCAGGCGAAAAATTTACCTCGTTTGGACCGTATTTTAATTTATTATGCTTGTTTCAAACTATGGTCAAAACGGAGGGCATGAAGGTTCATAGCTAGGTGTTGAGCCTCACTAATATTTCATCGGATATATGATAAAATAGCATATTGTGAAGCTAAAATGATTTTTGCAAAAAATCAAGAGGATTACATCATGTACCTATAGTTCAAATCGGACCCACTTCCTACCGATTCGGCAAACATTTGTCTTTTTAGCGACGGGTGTAAGGGAAGTTTTGAGATATCCCGGTTGGGACATTGTCCATGTAAAATGGTCTAATATTTTTGAAAAATGTGGTAGCACCATTTTGAAACTCTCATTTGGTGGTTGCTGCACAAAATGCCCCATTTTTTAGCATTCGGAAAATAAAAAATGCATTTTTCGTGCGACAAAAAGGAAAACTTCTGCCTACAACATTCTTCGACATCCCAAGATACACATGCATACACAATAGGGGCACATTATCACAAATTATACCGCGATTCTGGCCATAACAATAGTCGTTTGGTCCGAAAGCCATGAAACCTCGAACATGATAGGTAATTCCTGTGAAGGTTTTTTTGAGACACTTGCAATATACCAAGTTTGGTATTTTTCCTTGCAAATATGTCACATAATAAGACACCGCGCGAAGGATTTACCTTGTTTGGACCATTTTTTAATTTATTATGCTTGTTTCAAACTATGGTCAAAACAGAGGGCGTGAAGGTTCATAGCTAGGTGTTGAGCCTGGCTAGTATTTTAGTGGATCTATGATAAAATAGCATATTGTGAAGCTAAAAATTATTTTTGAAAAAAATCAAGAACATTAGATCATTTACCTATAGTTCAAATCGGACCCACTTCCTACCGATTCAACAAACATTTGTCTTTTTCATGGCGGGTGAAGGGAAGGTTTGAGATACCCCGGTTGGGACATTGTCCATGTAACATGGTCTAATATTTTTTGAAAAATGTGGTGGAACCATTTTGAAACTCTCATTTGGTGGTTGCTTCACAAAACGCCCTGATTTTGGCATTCGGAAAATGTAAAATGCATTTTCTGAGCGACGAAAAGGAAAAATTTCTCCTACAACATTGTTCGCCATCCCAAGATACACATGCATGCACAATATGGACACATTATCAAAAACTATGCCGTGATTCTGGCCATAACATTGGTCGTTTCGCCCGAAAGCCATGAAACCTCAAACATGATAGGTCATTTCTGTGAAAATTGTTTTGAGACACTTGCAATATACCAAGTTTGGTATTTTTCCTTGAAAATTTGTCACATAATAAGACACCACGCGAAGGATTTACCTCGTTTGGACCATTTTTTAATTTATTATACTCATTTTAAACTATGGTCAAAACAGAAGGCGTCAAGGTTCATCGCTAGGTGTTGAGCCTCGCTAATATTTTAGTGGATATGTGATAAAATAGCATATTTTGAAGCTAAAAATGATTTTTGCAACAAATCAAGATCATTAGATCATGTACGTGTAGTTCAAATCGGACACACTTCCTACCGATTCGGAAGACATTTGTCTTTTTCACGACAGGTGGACGGGAAGGTTTGAGATACCCCGGTTGGGACATTCTACATGTAATATGGTCTAATATTTTTTGAAAAATGTGGTTGAACCATTTTGAAACTCTCATTTGGTGGTTGCTTCACAAAACACCCCATTATTTGGCATTCGGAAAATAAAAAATGCATTTTCCGTGCGATGAAAAGAAAAACTTTCTCCTACAACATTGTTCGCCATCCCAAGATACACATTCATGCACAGTATGGGAACATTATCAAAAACTATGCCGCGATTCTGGACATAACATTGGTTGTTTGGCCCGAAAGCCATGAAACCTCGAACATGATAGGTCATTTCTGTGAAGTTTTTTATAAGATGTTCACAATATGCCAAGTTTGGTATTTTCCGTGCAAATATGTCACATAATATGACACCACGCAAAGATTTTACATTGTTTGGGACATTATTGTGTTTTTTATGCCCGTTTCAAACTATGGTTAAAACTACAGGCATTAAGGTTCATAGAGAGGGGATGCTCCTCGCTAAAGTCTCAATGGATATCTGAAGAAACATCATATTGTGAGTCTAATCATGAATTTTTCAAAAAAATCATGAGCATCAGATCATGTACATGTAGTTCAAACCGGACCCACTTCCTACCGATTCGACAGACATTTGTCTTTTTTGCCAGGGGTGGACGAAATGGTTTGAGATATCCTTCTCGAGAGATTGTCCATGTAACGTTGTCTAGTATTTTTGAAAAATATGGTTTTAGCATCTTGAATTAACCATTTGGTGGTTGATTCACAAAACGCCCCTTTTTTTGCACTCAGAAAATGGAAACTGCATTTTTCGTGCGACGAAAAGGAAAACTTTCTCCTACAACATTGTTCGCCATTCCAAGATACACATATATGAACAAAATGGGCACATTATCACAAACTATGACATCATTATGGCCATACCATTGGATTTGTTTGGAATTAGTTATGGAGATCATAATAGAGCCACCCAATCAGAATATAGTATCATACTACCCACGGATTACCCTACTGAAGATGATCTCAGCCGTCTATCTGCCCTCCATTCAATGCTCGAAATTTCGACTCCCATATCCTTGTCTATGTTCATAAAATGACCAAAATGCCCTAGAGTACTCACAGTCTTCACCCTTCGAGAACACGGTCGAGAGGGATAGACCCACAACCCTAACCCCCTCGTGCCCCTTGCTCCTCTTCCCAGACCCCAGTGCCACTTCTTCCCTTCTCTTTCTCGCTCGACGGTTGTTCTCCCCCTGTCCCACATCCTAGTCCTGACGGCGGCTCACCCCGCCCCCATCTCCGACCACGACAGGGTCGCCAGATCTGGCCACTGGATCACCGGGCCATCAACGACTCCTCTGTCGGTCGGACTACCGCCCCCTCTATCGTCTCCCCGACCTTCCCCTACCCTCCCCTCCCATCTCCCCCTTTTTATTATCCAACTGACACAAAATACATGCTCAATTGATACCTGTAGGAGTATTGTTCTGATGCCGGAGGGCCGCAGGTTCTGCTACGGCATGTGGTCATGGGAGTCGGATCTCGTAGGGCTCAAGGTAGACAGGGCAGCCGATAAGGTGATCTTTCGGAGCCAGTACTACGGCAGTCTGTGCGCCATAGCCGGAGCTGTGTCGTGAAGCAGGGAGTGCATCCAGGAGAGCTCGCCATCGTCTCCAAGGAGGCCGTATGCTCCCTCCCCGAGAAGCCCATCAACGGATCAGCTCCTACCCGAGAAGGCCATCACTGGATCCGCTCCTCCCGACAAGGACATCACCAGATCCGATCCTCCCCGACAACGCACGTTGTCACCAGCGAGCACCGAAAGCTTCGCATCAGGTAACCCCCTTCTCTCGGTTGTGATCTGCCTTGTTTCAAAGCAGGTGAATATCATGTGGAAGTTGGCTTGTATGTACTGGTAGGAATGCTCATCCTTGAGCTAGTATATGTCCGTGCCATGTAGTAGTTGGGAATGCTCATGCTTTAACATGAGTAGTCTTGCTGCATTTTTCTAGTCATGCTACCTTTTGCTTATTGAGATAAGTTAGCTGATGTTTGTTGTTAGAGAACCTGCGTTCAAATATTTGCCATGGTTCTCTAACAAAGCAATTATGCAATAGAGATTGTTGATGCTCCATTTGGATGTGTAGTATTTTGATATCCTAAAATAGGGATTTTTCTGTAATTCTACATATGTCAGCATGAAGTTAATATTTGCATATTTAGCGGAACAAATTGAACCTCTGCCCTTCTCATAGTAATCTGATAAAGAATGTGTAAGCTATACATAGTAAAAGTACTCGCTGATTGTAGATGTGTGCAATGCTTGACCTGAGAATCTGGGTGCTTTGATTGTAGATGTTTTTTTTGAATTGGTAGTAGATGGAGAGGTGCTCTGATTGTAGATTTTTTTCTAGATCTGTGTGCTCATATATCTGTTCACACTTAGTGTTGCTTATAATAATTAAACCTCTGTTTATTCTACTTGTAGTGTTGTAACTAAACCTTTGTTTCATATAATTGCAATACACAAACCTAATAGTAGTAGAACTTCTATTTGTTTGGGCCATGAGCCTTATGTTGAGATTGGGAACTATGAGTTCTGGTATTTATAATTTATGTCTTGTAGTGCATACAGAAGTAGTTTGATTCTTTTGGCTCGTGTAATTAAGCGGTGAGTGCTTGGCTTCTTACGGATTATCTGAGTGCGTACGTGAGGTTATCAACCAGCGGTAGAAATGGTTTATATTCTTGCGGTGAGTTCTTTTCCAAACGAGCGCGCAACTCTTGGTTAAGAAACTGTGCATAGTTTTGATTTGCATACATATCTGCTATAATTGGTAAAACATGTACCGTGATGTTCTATGTCACATTCTCAATCATGCTTCTATCTTGTTTGGACTGTATGCTTGTGCAATTTATCCTATACTTCCATATATTTAGATATTATATTGCTGCTTTATGGTTCACATAATATAATTTCTGCTACTATTTATATTAAAACTTGACTAATCTGTTTCTCAATTGTTTGAGTAATACTACATATATCATGTTAAATAGATACTAGAATTGTCTAATTTGACTCTTATGAAACTTGTCTTCTGTCATTTGTTAGTGCATCATCAGATTTGTAGATGAGCTGCTTCATATACTGAATGTTTGGCTGTCAATAGAGAATTTCACAAAATGCCCCGTTCTTGTTGTAGATGAGCTGCTTCATATATTATTACTTCTTGTTTCATTTAGTTCTTGTCAGTACTGATGAAGATATAGATATAAACTTAAACAAGCAATTAAGATGGCATTGATTTACTGGACAACACCATAGGGGTAACTTTCATTTCCAAAATGATAGTGTTAAACATCATTTTCATTCCCAGTATAAACAATAGTCCATTTTCTAGAATTTTGACTATCATTAATGCACAAAGCCTAACTCTTCCTAATGTACAATAGCTTCAGGGAGATGCCATATGTGGCTAGACTGGAGCAAGGCGACGACGGCACTGACTAGTAGGAGGTCGGTGTCCTCTACCTGACTCTGGGAGAACTTTGAGGATGAGGACGAGCTACAAGTTGATGTTGATGAGTCCTGGAGCTGCTGCATCTCTATGTTCATTTGCCGCAGAGAAGCACACGGAGATGCTAGTGCTGCCGGCGAGAACCTGAGATGACCTGGACTCCTGGCGGTCTCCTTGTTGAGTTGAAAGTTTAGACTGTTTCTGTTGCTATGTTAAGTTATATATTATTTGAAATATTGCTTGCATGATTCAGCTGTAGCTTTCTCTTAGAAAGCCCTCTTGTTATGTAGATATCATTTGAAATATTAATGTGCTGATTTGGATGTATGTTTGTTTTTGAAATGCCTGGCACCTATATTGGACCATATCTTTGTCTTAAGAAGGCCTCCAGCTAGTACCTATACTAGAATAGTAACTTAATTTTAGAAAGGCCTTGGCCCAGACAGTAGTGGACTGAATAGTGTGCAATTTCGAAAATATCAGAATGAAATGGCTGAGAATAAAAAATAAATTAACCCTAAAAGTCTAGAAACACTCAATTGAAATTGACCTTAGAAAGGCCGAAGCCCAAAAGAAAATGCACATTAACAGTCCAAGATCTGGTAAGAAAAGGCCATAATTCTTGGGCTTGGCCCATATAAAAGATCTAATTGGACCGGGCTAATTCTAATAGACGATCTTTATAATTGGTCACATATTTACCACGTAGGATCGTCCACATAGGATCTGACGTGAACTGGCCAAACAGTCTGTGACCAATGCAGTTGGTCATAGAATTTGTGACCAACTTTATTGGTCATAGACGTCTATGAACAATTTAGAAAAAAGGTCATGGTGTTTAACTAGTGACGCTCAGCTTTTCACCTTCTGTATTTGGTCACAAAAAGGTCATCAATTAAAAAGTATGGCCTTTCAGTGACCAATATGAAGGGTCATGTATCACCAGATTTCTTTAGTGCCACCATTTACTCCGGTGCTATCTCAACCTACATCCACTATTTGTTTGTTAATAGATGACCTATGTTGGTTCCTTCTCAAAGAAGATAGATTGGCAGAACCAGGGAATAAAACCCCATAGTCCACACGATGGGACTCGATTGGACTAGCTTTAATGAGATGGACGGTTCAGTAGGGCTTCGGCGCGCGCCGCTTAATATCCCGTGGATAAAGGGGACGGGGTGGGACTAGAAGTGAGGATGTAATTGCAGGCTACACGACCAGCATGAGTGCGTGCTTATGAGTGTATGTCACATGTTCAAGGGGTTGGCATGACATGCGCAACTCCGGACACAATATGCTGAAACGTTGAACTGCACGTCGACAGGCACACACTGGACACTTCCCGACATTGCCATAGGCTGCATTTTGTGATTTGTTACGTGACAACACTCCCAATATGTAGATATTTTGTGATGTAGTACAATTTTTACGTGACTAGACTACGAGTATGATCCTCGTGCCCCTTATAGGATCGACACCCAACTTTGCATACCCGCCATCGTGCATTTCCGAAGAACTTCCTTGCACAAGATGGAACTGGGTTGTGGCAGTGGCAGATCCTTGCCGGTGGATGACCGTCCTGCGTCACTTGCTCGTCGCGACACCGTTCATGCCCGTCGTATGCCATTTGAGGCACCACGATTTGTCCAACCGCGCCTATATCCATCGACATTGGCGCTCAAGGACACAACGACGTCGAAGATTGTCATACCTGTAACATCCCAAAAATATAAAACAATGATCATCAAACTCTAATCACTAAAATTAGGGTTAACAAAAACTTTGATTAATTAAAATCATATGAATGCATGTGTGAATGAGATGATTTGATAAGTGCATCAATGAACTTGTGTGATTAACCTAAATAGCAAGAAATGGGTTAAAGAGGAAAATAACATCAAATAAAACATTTCCATGCAGAAACAAATCAAGAGAAAGTCAAAAACAAATCAAATAAAGCAAATGGTCATTTTTGCCAATCTTGCTCACTACGTCGCTTTGAGTGTTTCTAGTCCAAGATTTCAAACAGAAAATTTCCCAATTCTTTTCACCCCTTGCTAGAACAAGTAAAAGTGAATCAAAGCCCACCTTTCAAACTTACAAAAACATTTGGCAACCTCATTCAAATCACAATTCAAAATTGAATCTTTATCATATGTGAAGATCACCCATTTTCAAAACCCAACCAAACCAGTGCCCCTTGACTAATCCAACTAACCAGACACTCCCTAGTATGTGCCTAGCAAACCCACCAAGTTTGAATCCAAAATTCAAATTCAAAGTTCTTGCGGCCATTTTATCAAACACCTTGCAGATACAAATCAAACAAACATCAAACACTATAGTGTGTAGTAATTTTGGCCTAACTTGTTCCCTATCTAGCTCACTCTACACCCTCAGTAGATCATCTAACTTGTTTAACCCCTCTAGCTCAGTATAAACCAGACCATGCCATTAATGGCAAGCATGTCGAGCCTCACCTTGCCAACCCCAATGTCGACAGCAAGCTACAAGCCTAACTAGCCTCGCCAACCTTGTCTAGCAGGCACTCCACCGTCCATCGTCACTCCCTGTCCAACGCTCGAACCCTGCTAGCCACTGGACCACCCAGAACGTGCGCGACCATTCTCTCTGTGGCCATGCCAAGAACGCGCCAGAGCACCGCGCTCGACACGCTCGCACAAACCGTGCCTCGCCTTCGCCGCTCGTGTACGTGATCACCACCGCACCAGGAACCGCCCAGACATGCTCGTTCACCGCCGCGTGACCAGGAGCGCCTATGCGCCATTAAGACTTCCGTCGGAGCCGCCCAGAGCATCAACGTGTTCTGACCGATTCGCACCGCCCCACGCCTCGCCATCAATCCGTTGAGCTTCGCCAGGAGGCAATGCACCGTCCCTACCTTCGGCCATGCAGTTAGCTCATTGTGCAGTCGACCCCGACGAGCTCCACCCATGCCATTCGGTCCCCTGCAGCCACTATAAAAGTAAGCCTCCCTTGCTCGTTTTCTTCACACATCTCACTGATCACACGCACTCCCTCCCGGAGCAAGGTGAGCATCAGGTGGCCGGAGTTTCACCGGGGTTCGCCACTTCAGAGGAAGAGAGGCGTCGTCGATTGGAGCCTCCCCAGGAGAAGCTGTCGGTACCAGGAGAATCACCCTCGTCGACTTCATCGTTCGTCCCCGTCACCGACCTTCGTCTGGGCCCCGGTGAGCCTCCCACGACCCCCACCGGACGCGCTAGGGTTCTGTTTGCCCGACGTGGACGATGAACCAGAGCCATTCGATTAGAGTTAGATCCCACGGCCCTAATCGCCCGTACCGCTTCGCCACTCGTTGTATCACTGACGAGTGTGGTCGCTCACTTAACCAGCCCGCCCGTGCGCTGTGCGTAGTGGGCCGACCCAATTAAACATCCCGCGCAACCCACCAATTCAAATTTAGATTTATTCATTTAATTTCAAACCCAGTTCTGTACCTAGATTCAAAAATCAACCCATCTCGACTCATTGAACCAAAATGCATGAAACCAATTTTATTAGAAAGGTACTGGAATTCTTAATCCAAGCCTATTGGATTCAACCCATTTAGATTTGTAGATCACCCATGGTAAAAATAACAAGGCAGAAGCTTTTCTGCATTCACACATTTTTCAAAATTCAACCATAAGAGCTTTTGAGTTGATTCCAACTCTCAAAAATCACATTTAACCATACCTTTCAGAATATATAAAGTTATATAGATTTACTTACATCAATAATGATCAAGTAATAAAAGAATGCCACATAGGCATTTCTAGTCACTTTAATTAAATAAAATAAAAAGGTTAAACCTTATTAAATTGTGACACCACTTTAAATCAAATTCACATGTACTGAAATATGTGGTGATGACATGTGTCAACATGATTTCACGTTTTAGTCAGAGAATATTAAATATGAAGTAGTTTTTCAATGAGTAGAAATTACTTTTCTCAAATAAAATAAATGAGACAAATGTTTTAATCTTGTAATGTTAGTGATGATGCTAGATCATCTAGTGTGAACATTTCTGTGATGATTAGAAATAATTAAGTATTGTTTGGTGATTGTGTACCTCGTATTTATTTATAGACGCTAGTACCGACCAAGGATACGAGGAGGAAGGAGGATACTACGAGGAAGAAGCCGAGGAGAACTTCAACCACTGCTCTGCACAAGGCAAGCTAACACATGCAAGCCAACACTTGCAACCTTGCAAGCTAACACTTGCAAGATACCCTACTTATGCAAGCCTAATGCTACTAGTTGAATGAGCAAGCTATTGAATTAGCAAGCTTACACCACTTGATACGCAATCCTAGCTTTACTTGCAAGCTTAATACTTTATTTTCTTTATCAAAGCTTTCTCTTAGAGCTTAATACTTTATTTTCTTTATTACCCACCACTAGTATTTACCGCCACTTGTAGATGCTAGTGCAAAGAATAAAACTTGATCAACTTTAGATGGGAATACTTGGTGAAAATGGTTATGAAAACCTTAGAATGATCAGTCATTCTACTGAAATGTTTTTACATGTGTTCTTGAACACCAGATGATTTTGATGATGAAAATGTTGAGGCATGAGCCTTAGCCCTTTATAACACTGATGGTTGTCTGGATGCGATACCATTCCAGTTTTACCGTACAACCACAATACCCGAAAATTGGGTAAGGCTTGACTTGAAATTTATATAACATAGTATGGGTTCCCTTATAGCCAAGGTCTGAGATGAGG
This sequence comes from Avena sativa, assembly GCA_916181665.1. Taxonomy (NCBI): domain Eukaryota; kingdom Viridiplantae; phylum Streptophyta; class Magnoliopsida; order Poales; family Poaceae; genus Avena; species Avena sativa. Next base: position 87,179,151 of record OV702293.1, on the reverse strand, counting down.
CTACCTTGTGAAGATTATCCACCTGTGCAGTACCCAAGATGACAGTTGGTCATGGTTGGGAGGCCAAACTCACAGGAGAGGTGCCTATACTAGGGCATGTAATTGAAAGGTTAAGATTGATTATCCACATACTGAGTATGTAAATTCAGGATTGTTCCTGACGGATGTATCGAATGTAGTGGTGAAAGTGTACAATCTCTGCAGAGTGTCAAACTATTCGAATAGCTGCGTCCACGGTTATGGACAGTTGGAGTGGCCATACTGTTCCCCCGTCAGATGTGTTCAAAACCACTTGTGAAATGATTTGTGACTTTGACTTGACCACAAAGAGTTGTTATATGAAATTCAAGTTCCCACTTAGGTGTTATAAAACTTTCAACTGGTTTTCTTTGCTTCTGAACTTTGTAGAGTAAATTTGGCTTTTTGCAAAACAACCCTAGAGCTTAGTATCCTACTACAAAAAACCCCTTAACTTGTTAGTATTAGTTTGCGAGTACTTAAAGAGTACTCATGGCTTTGTCCCTGGCTATTCCTGTGGCCAGACTATGAAGAGGAGTACCAGGATGATGGACCGCAGGAAGGTTACGACAACTAGGATCATCTCCCATCGTCAGCATTGCCTGTGACCCCGAAGATGGAGCTTCGCCTACGCTATCGTTATCTTTACGTTATTCCGTTGCTTGAGTTGTATTAAGAACTGGATCATGAGATCCTTATCTGTGTAAAACCTGATGTATGGTTTGTAATGGATGATGCACTATGATATCCAAATCTGTTATGTCTCGCAATAATGGTAATCCTGGGATTGCGATGTATGGCATAACAGGCATCTAGGATTAAATATCCGGGTGTTGACAAGTTGGTATCAGAGCCATCCTGACCATAGGATACCATAGTTAGAATGGACATTCGAATCAAAAACTAAGTTTCAAAACCAAAGGAAGTGAGTATTTACAAAAACTTATTCCCATTCTTATCACTTGGATTCTTTCATGAAAATTCATGTTCCTCAAAAATTCTTGCAAAGTACATAAAATTTGACACACTTGATCACTCTACTAACTTACTCATCCTATACTCTTATTGATGGACGTGAAGTATATTAAGTTTTATCAGTTGGGGAATGGAGGAGACCTCATCTTTGAGCGTGACTTGGACCAGCTGTCCTGGAGCGTACACACCCCGAGTTCTTCGGAGCTCAGCTCAATGATTAGGAAGGAGAAGATCTACATTGGCTAGTTGTGGAAAGTCTCCGAGGAAATATTAAACCTCCCACTACAGAGGGAATTCAGTTCACCTTAAGAGAGAACAACTGACTCGATGGACTTGCCAGGGCCATGCAGGAAGCTCTTGCCCATCTATGTGGGCAGAGTATCAATAAAAACAAGGGTACCCACTTTGAGTTCTACCCAAGGCGTGATGTGATGGGACAGCCACTGGAGGCCCCATATCACCACGAGATGAAGAGTCAATTGGACCACCTCAGCTTCATGATGTATGATCGTTAGAAGGAGTTGGACAATGCCCGTTCCTACGCTAACCACAAGTAAGCCATCGCCTCCAAGAAGGATCAGACCATCGCCATGCTAGTGAAGGATCGCAAGTCTCATCGTCGTCAGCTCGACAAGAAGGAGCGCATCATGACCCGTCTTCGCCATCGGATCACGGATTTGGAGGAGACCATCCACGAGAGAGATATGGAGTTGGAGGAGAGGGAGAATGCAGGGGAAGACCTTCATGGAGACCCCTACTCCTATCTCAATGATGATGATGACTTTATGGAGGATTAGGCCATGGACTTCTTCACCGATGAGGATGACTTCGTCTTCATCGATGATGATGATGATGATGATGAGGATGATGAGAACACTGACTCCGAGGAGTAGTAGCACTTGAGCACTAGCGTTAGTGAGTTGTATTCGCTCCCACCATATCGTAGCTTTACAGAATGGTTCCTAAAACCATCTGTTTTCCTTTGTTGTGGTGTGTGTTTGTATCGTGTGCTATGAATGAATGAATGAAAAGCAACTTCCTAGAAAAATTTGAGTCAAACTTTAAAAACTTCTCAAAACCCTTGAACCTTAGAAATTTCCCTATTTTCTCATAATCTACCTCAATCTTCAGATGCCTCCGAAGGAAGCAACTCAGCCCCGGACCCGATGTTGAACTCTTGCAAATGGTTGTTTCTGACGGCGAAGCCGAAAGAGCCGAACGTCAAGCCAACTTAGCCACCCTTCAACAGATAGCTTAGATGGCCAACAACAATCAAGGCCATGGAAATCAGAACAACCATGGATCTAAGATCAAGAATTTCCAGAACACCAATCCACCCGTTTTCACTAAGTCAGAAGAGCCCCTAGATGCAGATGATTGGTTGCAAACCATGGAGAACAATCTGGAAGTTGCAGGAGTGGAAGCTAACGATAAAGTGTTGTTTGCTACCCACTATCTGTCCGGAGATGCAAGAGCATGGTGGAACAGCGTTCCTGCAATGACAGGAGGTCAGCTGATGACTTGGGAAGAGTTCAAAGTCAAGTTTAGCAGAACCCATGTGCCACCGGGTTTGATCAAGAGGATGAGGGATGAATTCAGGGGACTGAAGCAAGGAAGGATGACAGTAGTGGAATACCGTGACAAATTCTTGTCATTAGCTAGGTATGCACTGAATGAGATCGACACTGAAGCCAAGAAGAAAGAGAGATTCTTGAATGGTCTGCACGATGAGATGCAGACGGTGTTAGTCAATATCCCCTTTGCCGATATTGAAGCCTTAGTTGATTCTGCCATTCAGATGGAAGGAAAGATCAACCAAGCCAATGAGAACCGCAAGCGCCGCATGATGCATCAACCAGGAACCCACCATACACCAAAGTATCGCCCAACCCATCTCCAGGATTTGGCCCAAGAACCAACAACCCCGAGGAACCGTCCGACCTATCTCAACCGTGGAAAACCAAGGCCCGGAGGAAACCACAACAACCCCGGCAACTCCAGGAATTTCACCCGTGTACCACCCAAGTTCAACAACAACAATACTGCCACCAACACCAACACTTCCCCGAGGACTAGAAGCAATGTTGTGCCTGTTGCAACAAAGGACAAGTCGCAAGTGACTTGTTCTGAATGTGGAACCAAAGGTCACTATTCCAGTGAGTGACCCAAGAAGATTGCCGCAGCCCCCAATGCAAATGCCCCAGCTCAGCATCAGCATCGTGTTCAGCCCGGAAGAAGGTTTGCCCCAGGGAATTCGCTCAACCGCAACGGCCGTCTCTTTCTCATACATGCTGAAGAAGCCAAAGAAGCACCAGATGTCGTGCTGGGTATGTTTTCTATTAACTTAGTACTTGCAAGAGTGTTGTTTGATTCTGGAGCATCACACTCATTTGTTACTGAAGAATTTGCATGCACTACTAAGATTCAACCAACCAAATTGAAGCATGTTATGATTGTTCAAATACCTAGTTCAACCACCAAAGCTAGACAAATTAGCAAGGCCGTGCCTATCCGAATCCATGGTATAGATTTTTATGCTAATCTAATAGTACTTGGAACTAAAGGTTTGGAAGTAGTACTTGGAATGGATTAGATGTCCAAACACAAAGGATTAATTGACTGTGCCAAGAAAGCCATAACCATGACCAGTACAGCCGGAATATCGGTCGAGCATGTATCTGAAACCTTGCCCCGTCAATTCAAGTGCAACAAGAGTATGGCCCAGCCAACCATTGACCAACTCCGAATAGTCTGTGAATACCCCGATGTATTTCCAGATGTTTTGCTCGGTATGCCCCCATATCGGGATATCGAGTTTATCATTGAACTAATCTCTGGAACCGGACCCATAGCCCAGAGACCATATAGTATGAACCCGTCTGAACTAGTGGAAATGAAGAAGCAACTGGATGCCAAGCTAGAAATTGGATTGATTCAACCAAGTGCGTCACCATGGAGATCACCTGTTTTGTTTGTAGACAAGAAAGATGGAGGTAACCATTTGTGTACGGATTATCGGAAGTTGAATGATGTCACCATCAAGAACAAGTACCCATTGCCAAAGATAGATGATCTGTTTGACCAGTTGACTGGTGCCAAAGTGTTTTCTAAGATTGATCTTAGAACTGGCTATCATCAACTCAAGATTCGCGCAGAGGATATTCGAAAGACTGCCTTTACCACCCGATATGGATTATATGAGTATACTGTCATGTCTTTTGGATTAACCAATGCCCCCAGTTATTTCATGAACCTCATGAATACGATTTTTATGGACTTCCTGGATAAGTTTGTCATTGTTTTCATCGATGACATTCTGATCTATTCCAAATCAGAAGAAGAACATGAGCTACACATAAGGACCATTCTTGGAACCCTTAGAGAGCATCAGATGTATGCCAAGTTTAGCAAATGTGAATTCTGGTTACAGGAGGTAGGATTTCTCAGACATATCGTATCAGACGGAGGAATTTCCATTGACCCTGCGAAGGTGAAGGATGTTGAGGATTGGCAAGCCCCAACCAGTCAAACCCGAGTTCGTGCATTTCTCGGATTAGCGGGATACTACCGCAAGTTTGTAGAAGGACAAGAAGTTTGAATGGACAGACAAATGTGAAGCGAGTTTTTAGGAACTCAAGAGGAGATTGATTTCAGCCCCAATCTTGATCATGCCAGATATCACAAAGCCCTTCGATGTGTATTGTGACGCATCCAAGATCGGTCTCGAATGTGTGCTAATGCAAGAAGGAAAAGTTATATCTTATGTATCTCGAGAACTGAAGCAGCATCAACAGAATTATCCAACCATGACCTTGAACTAGCACCTGTAGTTCTAGCCCTGAAGACATGTAGGCATTATCTCATGGGAAACCGTTGTGAGATTTATTCGGATCACAAGAGCCTAAAGTATATATTCACTCAAAAGGAGTTGAATATGAGGCATAGAAGATGGATTGATATAATGAAGGACTATGATCTAGACATTCACTATCACCCCGGTGAAGCCAATGTGGTAGAAGATGCCCTTAGCAGATTGCTGTGCCACTTGAACTCTATGATTTTGAAGGAGCAACCAAGTTTGCACAAAGAGATAGAAGATTTCCGAATGGAATTAGTAAGTGAAGAATTTTTAGATAGCATAGAACTTTAACCCACTTTGATCAGTCAGATCAAGGAGGCGCAGAAAGGAAATGCTAGTATCGATGAAATCAAACATCGTATCGGTATAGGCAAACTGATTCACAGAAGACGAAGAAGGAGTTATGTGGTACAAAGGACGCCTTTGTGTACCGGCAGATTTGAATTGAAAGAAGTGATTTTGAAAGAGGCCCATGATACTCTTTATTCTATCCACCCCGGAGGAACGAAGATGTATCAGGATTTGAAGGAACAATTTTGGTGGCATAAGATGAAGAGAGAAATCAGAAGCTATATCGCCAAGTGTGATATATGTCATAGAGTCAAGGCGGGACATCAAAGACCCGCGGGACTGTTCCAACCGCTACAGATTCCGGAATGGAAATGGGATTCCATTGGAATGGACTTTATCACCGGATTGCCTACTTCTAGTAGGGGAAATGACTCTATCTGGGTCATAGTTGACAGATTGTCCAAAGTCGCCCATTTCTTACCAGTCAAGACCACATACCAGAGTTCGAAGCTAGCGGAGTTATACATTGCTAGAATCGTCAGTTTGCACGGAGTCCCCAAGAACATTGTATCGTATCGAGGAACCCACTTTACCTCGAGATTCTGGAAGAATGTCCAAGATGGTTTAGGAACCCGACTAGATTTCAGCACCGTGTATCACCCTTAGACCGATGGACAAACGGAGTGAGTAAATCAAATACTCGAAGATATGTTGAGAGCATGTGTGCTAGAGTATGGATCTAACTGGGAAGACTGTCTGACTTTCACAGAATTTTCATACAATAACAGTTACCAAGCTAGTTTGCAAATGACCCCATTTGAATTCATGTATGGAAGGAAGTGTCGCACCCCTTTGAATTGGTCGGAAGTAGGAGAGAGTCAGATTTTCGGACCCGACATCCTACGATAAGCAGAAGAGAAAGTCCACAAGATTCGTGAGCACCTCAAGACCGCCCAGTCAAGACATAAGAGTTACGCCGACCAGAGACTTCGAGACCTCGCTTTCAATATCGGAGATTTCGTGTATCTCAAAGTGTCTCCTTTGAAGGGAATGCGGTGTTTCTAGCTCAAAGGAAAGTTAGCCCCCAGATATATCAGAACCCTCAAGATTCTGAATCATCGAGGAGAGGTATCATATCAATTGGAGGTGCCAGAGGAAATGTCAGCAGTGCACAATGTGTTCCATATATCGTTACTTCGCAAATTCCTTGAAGTTCCGGAGAAGACCAAAGTTTTCAAGAACATTGATCACCGGACCATTGAGATCAACGATGACTTGACCTATCCTGAAGTCCCCATCCGTATTTTAGAAGAAGCTTTCCAAACCACTAGGACCCGAAGCATCAAGTTTCTCAAGATTCAGTGGAGCAACCACACTGAAGAAGAAGCTACCTAGGAGCACGAAGATCACATCAGGACGGAGTTTCCTGATCTCTTTAAATCCTAGGTAATATTTTTCTTCCTTATTCAAATCTTGGAATGAGAATTTTGTTTAAAGGGGGAAGGGTTGTAACATCCCAAAAATATAAAACAATGATCATCAAACTCTAATCACTAAAATTAGGGTTAACAAAAACATTGATTAATTAAAATCATTTGAATGCATGTGTGAATGAGATGATTTGATAAGTGCATGAATGAACTTGCGTGATTAACCTAAATAGCAAGAAATGGGTTAAAGAGGAAAATAACATCATATAAAACATTTCCATGCAGAAACAAATCAAGAGAAAGTCAAAAACAAATCAAATAAAGCAAATGGTCATTTTTGCCAATCTTGCTCACTAGGTCACTTTGAGTGTTTCTAGTCCAAGATTTCAAACAAAAACTTTCCCAATTATTTTCACCCCTTGCTAGAACAAGTAAAAGTGAATCAAATCCAACCTTTAAAACTTACAGAAACATTTGGCAACCTCATTCAAATCACAATTCAAAATTGAATCTTTATCATATGCGAAGATCACCCATTTTGAAAACCCAACTAAGCCAGTGCCCCTTGACTAATCCAACTAACCAAACACTCCCTAGTATGTGCCTAGCAAACCCACCAAGTTTGAATCCAAAATTCAAATTCAAAGTTCTTGCGGACATTTTATCAAACATCTTGCAGATACAAATCAAACAAACATTAAACACTATAGTGTGTAGTAATTTTGGCCTAACTTGTTCCGTATCTAGCTCACTCTACACCCTCAGTAGATCATATAACTTGTTTAACCCCTCTAGCTCACTGTAAACCAGACCATGCCATTAATGGCAAGCATGCCAAGCCTCACCTTGCCAACCCCAATGTCGATAGCAAGCTACAAGACTAACTAGCCTCGCCAACCTTGTCTAGCAGGCACTCCACCGTCCATCGCCACTCCCTGTCCAACGCTTGAACCCTGCAAGCCACTGGACCACCCAGAACATGCGCGACCATTCTCTTTGCATCCATGCTGAGAGCGCGCCAGAGCACCGCGCTCGACATGCTCGCACAAACCGCGCCCCGTCTTCACCGCTTGCGTACGTGATCACCATCGTACTAGGAACCGCCTAGACATGCTCGTTCACCGCCCCATGACCAGGAGCGCCTATGCGCCATTAAGACTTCCGTTGGAGCCGCCCAGAGCGTCGACGTGTTCCAACTGTTTCGCACCACCAAATGCCTCACCATCAAGCCATTCAGCTTCGCCAGGAGGCAATGCACCGTCCCCTACCTTCGGCCATGCAGTTAGCTCGTTGTGCAGCCGACCCCGACGAGCTCCACCTGCGCCATTTGTTCCTCTACAGCCACTATAAAACGAGCCCCCCTCTCGTTTTCTTCACACCAATTCACTCCCCACCTCTCACTGATCACACCCACTCACTCCCGGAGAAAGGCAAGCACCAGGTGGCCGGAATTTCACCGGAGTTCGCCGCTGCAGAGGAAGGGAGGTGCCATCGATTGGAGCCGCCCCAAGAGAAGCTGTCGGTACTAGGAGAATCGCCCTCGTCGACTTCATTGTTCGCCCCCGTCGTCGACCTTCGTACGAGCCGCGGTGAGCCTCCCACGACCCCCACCAGACGCGCTAGGGTTCTGTCTGCCCGACGTGGACGATGAACCAGAGCCGTTCGATTAGAGTTAGATCCTACGACCCTAATCGCCCCGTACCGCTTCGCCACTCGTTTTCTCACTGACGAGTGGGGTCGCTCACTTAACTAGCCCGCACGTGCGCTGTGCTTAGTGGGCCGACCCAGTTAAACATCCCGCGCAACCCACTAATTCAAATTTAGATTTATTCATTTAATTTCAAACCCAGTTCTGTACCTAGATTCAAAAATCAACCCATCTCCGCTCACTGAGCCAAAATGCATGAAACCAATTTTTTTTAGAAAGGTACTTGAATGCTTAATCCAAGCCCATTGGATTCAAACCATTTAAATTTGTAGATCACCCATGGTAAAAATAACAATTCATAAGCTTTTATGCATTCAAACATATTTCAAAATTCAACCATAAGGGCTTTTGAGTTGATTCCAACTCTCAAAAATCACATTTAACCATACCTTTCATAATATATAAAGATATATAGATTTACTTACAGAAATAATGATCAAGTAATAAAAGAATTCCACATTGGAATTTCTAGTCACTTTAATTAAATAAAATAAAAAGGTTAAACCTTATTAAATTGTGACACCACTTTAAATCAAATTCACATGTACTGAAATATGTGGTGATGACATGTGTCAACATGTTCCCATGCTTTAGTCAGAGAATATTAAATATGAAGTAGTTTTTCAATGATTAGAAATTTCTTTTCTCAAATAAAATAAATGAGACAAATGTTTTAATCTTGTAATGTTAGTGATGATGCTAGATCATGTAGTGTGAACCTTCTTGTGATGATTAGAAATAGTTAAGTATTGTTTGGTGATTGTGTACCTCGTATTTATTTATAGACGCTACTACCGACCAAGGATACGAGGAAGAATGAGGATACTATGAGGAAGAAGCCGAGGAGAACTTCAACCACTGCTCTGCACAAGGCAAGCTACCACATGCAAGCTAACACTTGCAACCTTGCAAGCTAACACTTGCAAGATACCCAACTTATGCAAGCCTAATGCTACTAGTTGAATGAGCAAGCTATTAAATTAGCAAGCTTACACCACTTGATACCCAATCCTAGCTTTACTTGCAAGCTTAATACTTTACTTTATTTTCTTTATCAAAGCTATCTCTTAGAGTTTACATAGTGACTTGTATATTCTAAAAAGATAATTGAAGGTAGCATAAAGATCATAAAACATGGCCTAAGTTAGATAATCTTAATGTCATCCTGAGGCATGAGATTTACTTAGATAATATACACTTGTTTATTACCCACCACTAGTATTTACTGCCACTTGTAGATGCTAGTGATAAGCATAAAACTTGATCAACTTTAGATGGGAATACTTGGTGAAAATGGTTATGAAAACCTTAGAATGATGAGTCATTCTACTGAAATGTTTTGACTTGTGTTCTTGAACACCAGATGATTTTGATGATGAAAATGTTGAGGCATGAGCCTTATCCCTTTATAAAACTGATGGTTGTCTGGATGCGATACCATTCCAATTTCACTGTACAACCACGATACCCGAAAATTGGGTAGGGCTTGACTAGAAATTTATATACCTTAGTATGGGTTCCCTTACGACCAAGGTCTGAGCTGAGGCTACCTTGTGAAGATTATCCACCTGTGCAGTACCCAAGATGACAGTTGGTCATGGTTGGGAGGCCAAACTCACAGGAGAAGTGCCTATACTAGGGCGTGTAATTGATAGGTTAAGATTGATTATCCACATACTGAGTATGGTAAATTCAGGATTGTTCCTGATGGATGTATCGAATGTTGTGGTGAAAGTCTAAAATCTCTGTAGAGTGTCAAACTATTCGAATAGCCGCGTCCGTGGTTATGGACGGTTGGAGCGGCCATACTGTTCCCCCGTCAGATGTGTTCAAAACCACTTGTGAAATGATTTGTGACTTTGACTTGACCACAACAAAGTTGTTATATGAAATTCAAGTTCCCACTTAGGTGTTATAAAACGTTCAACTGGTTTTCTTTGCTTCTGAACTTAGTAGAGGTAAATCTGGCTTTTTGCAAAACAACCCTAGAGCTTAGTGTCCTACTACAAGAAACCCCTTAACTTGTTAGTATTAGTTTGCAAGTGCTTAAAGAGTACTCATGGCTTTGTCCCTGGCTATTCCCGTGGCCAGACTATGAAGAGGAGTACCAGGATGATGGACCGCGGGAAGGTTACGACAACTAGGATCATCTCCCATCGTCAGCATTGCCTGTGACCCCGAATATGGAGCTTTGCCTACGCTATCGTTATCTTTACGTTATTCCGCTGCCTGAGTTGTATTAAGAACTGAATCATGAGATCCTTATTTGTGTAAGACCTGATGTATGGTTTGTAATGGATGATGTACTTTGATATCCAAATCTGTTATGTCTCACAAAAATGGTAATCCTAGGATTGCGATGTATGGCATAACAGGCATCTGGGATTAAAAATCCGGGTGTTGACATACCCACCGCGCGCGAGAAGGTTGGTGCACCAGCAGAGATGGAGGAGCGCCAAGAAGAATCCAATACATAGGAGCGTCGGAGGAAGGCCTACGAGACCACCATGAAAAAGGTCAAGAGGAATAGAGGAGCCAGATATGATGACGACTCCAACTCAGGAAACGAGGAGGTGTTCATGGATCAGTTCGAGGCAGAAGCGGATGAGAGTGACATCGACCCATTGGACTAAGAGGAGGAGGAAGACTCCAACGAGGAGAGGGCGCGTATCTACGATGAGGGATTGCCGACGAGTCATCAGAGGACCCCACCGCCGACATATAACTGCAACATCATGCATTGTGATTGTTGTAACTACCATGTCGTGCTATAATATTGGGCTGTTGGTACTATTACAATTTCGTGTGGCCATTAGATCAAAGGTTGGCGGGCACGATCCAGGTTACAACTGTCTGAACAATCAGGGCGTGCTGGTTTCTGGTTGACCTATAGTAAGGGATTTTCTGAGTATTCTTCACTATAATAGAGCGTAGAAATGAGTTAACATGGCTTTCAACCCTAGATTCCCCCTCGCTGCGCAGAACATGGAATCACTCCATGGATTGAGCCCAAAATTAGCACCTAGCTCCGTCTCAGCATCACAAGTAAGTTCTCCAACTAGAGATTTCGTTGTCATCTGGAGAAATCTTGAATTTCTATCTTTTGAACCCGAAAAACAGGTGTTTTCCCAAAGGAGGTGCAAGATTAGGTCGCGCCCAGGGCCGGAGGAAATTTTCACGGTAGGTGGGTATTTATCTCGTGGTGCAAGCATATACTGCATTTTTTTGACTTACGGCCCAGTAAATGCGGTTTCTAACTATAGGTACCCTATAAGACACTAAATTTTTAGGTAAAAATGGTTTGGGGTGCCCCATGGGGTACCTAGGCTATATGCATGCCTAGGTCCAAGATTGCACCGACCGTTGCGTTGATGCGGCCGCCGGTGGGTTTTGCCATTTTTTTGGGCAGCACCAAACAAAATCTAAAAAAACATTTTTTTTTTGAAAACAGCTCCTGAAGCCCTTTCATGTGACCTAGTGACCTCACAAAATCATAAGCAAGGCATACCAGGTCCTTTGGCACCCAAGGCACAAACAGGATGTCTATCGGGTGTGAGTTAACATGGCTTTAAACCCTAGACCCCCCCTCACATCCCATAACATGGAACCACTCCATAGATTGAGCCTAAACCTGGCACCTAGCTCCCTCTCGACATTTCAAGAAACTTCTCCAACTGGAGATTTCATGGTCATTTGGAGAAATCATGACTTTCCATTTTCTAAACCCGAAAAACAGGTGTTCTCCCAAAGGAGGTGCAAGATTAGGGCACGCCCAGGGGCCCGAGGCAATTTTCACGCATGCTACACCATGGTGCATGGCTAGTCCCGGGAGGTGAGTATTTATCTCGTGTTGCAAGCATATACTATATTTTTGAGTTAAGGCCTAATAAATGTGGTTTGTAACTGTAGGTACCCTATAAGACACTCTCAATTTTCAGGAAAAAATGGTTTAGGATGCCCCATGGGGTACCTATGCTGGATGCCTGCCTAGGTCCAAGATTGCACTATTCCGTTGCCGTGGCCACCCATTTTTTGGGTAGAACCAAAAAAATGTGAAATCAGCTCCTGGAGCCCTTGCATGTGACCCACTGCACTCATAAAACCATAAGAAAGGCATACCATGTTATTTGGTACCCAAGGCACCAACAAGATGTCTATCGAGTGTGAGTTAATATGGCTTTCAACCCTAGATTCCCCCTCTTTGGGACCCTGGATTTATGGTCCGAGAATCCTTGTTATTCCTGCAATTCATGTTCCCATGCTCAGTGAGCCATGAGCATAACCGACCAGTACCATTACAACATTCGGAAAGTAATTAATACAACACATACCTTTATGTCCATTATGGCGATTACAACATCAATTACGGAAGTCCTCAAGCACCGAGCCCATGTCATGCCTTAACCTACAGGCGACTGACTCAGAAGACAGCCTAGCTGGCATAGACATCAACAACATTATCCTTCTAGCTTCTTCAAATCTCACCACGGCCATGATCCCTACTGATCGTGGGTCGAGTAACCTATCAAGACTCTCCGGATGCCACTCTAGTATAGGCCCTACCCTATGAGTTGTTCCCCTCAACAGCGGGACGTCTAGATCCACGGACCAACCGAAGTGCCTTCCGACTCCGAGAGAAGGGGCACTTTCAATGAGGGGCTCATAGTATCGCCCGTCTACTCCTGTGGGCAGTTCACAATTCCTCCAGGTGACTGTCTCACAGTTGACCCTTTTCGTAAAGGCACCCCGGCGTTCAAGGTAGATGATCCCTTATAAGTAGTTGTAGAATCCCCATACCAGAGTAGCAAACTTCAAATCCAGCCATGTCCCATTCCAGAGTAATGTGGTTGCATAGTTTAATTGCTCAAGCAAAACTACAAAGAACTGTGTGCGTTTTTGTAAAACTTTTTTTTCTCCATCATTCGTCCATCCCTTTTTTAAAACAAAACCTTTTTAATTTCTCAACTTCTCTTGGTAGGTCAAACCTCACCAAGGTTTTTGCCATAAAACATTTCTTTTAAACTTTTTCGGGGTCTCCCCATCCTAAAGTTTTTCTTTGGCTAAAACGGGGTCTCCAAAGGGCCATGGTGTTATACACCATCTACCATACTATGGGAAAGTAGGTGCCAACAAGGGAATTCTACTTGGTAGTTCAAAGGTGTAATAGTTTGGAGGAGCCAAACCACTACTAGATATAACACATCACATAGTAAAACAATGCAGTTTCGTAAATAGTAGATAAAACATGCATATGTAAATCAATAGGACAAGGCTTATGAGCATGAAGGTCGCTTTCCTGTTACCAGCGATATTTCCCATGACTTCTTTAGAATACTAGAATACCGATAACAATCAAAATAATAGTAATCTGATGCTTCTTTCTTCTCAATGTCTCACAATCGCAACTATCGCCGTTATTGAGCAAACATGCAAACAAGAAATACATCAATCAGGACATGGCATACAAGCAACAATAGAAATCAACAATAAAAGATACAATACATTATTTAATTCAGTAGGTTTTGAACAACTTGTAATAAAACAATTGATCTCGCAATAGTTAAATTTGTGGAATTACTATTAAGATTTAGAGGCCATATTACCTATTCAAGGGGTTTTAAGGAAAGTCCAAGTTCTGTATGATACCACCAGATATATATTGATAAAATGAAACCAACAAAAGTGGTTTTACTATTTTATCAATTTCCATTGATTTATAATGCCTTTTCTAGTGAATAAAAGTCTAGTTTTAGAAAATAATTCACAAGAAAAGTTTTGGAGCTCCAATGTTTTTTGGATAATTAAGTAGGTTTTGATGGACTGATTCACTGGGAGTTGGATTTACTCCAAAATATTTAAAATAATGCCCTTAGGGAATTCCCAAAGTCACTTTTGGATGATATTTCTCTTTATCATAAGATTTAATCTGTAGGAGCTTTTGATGTGATTCAAAAGAGATATGTTAGGTATTCAGAATACCTTTCTGAATAATTTGGAATAACTACTTTTGGAGTTGATAAGCTTATGGAATGATTTATCTAGTGATAGAAGTACATATAGAAGTACTTAATTCATGAAAAATTCTCAGAAGCTCAATAAATCTTGAACTCCTCGATTCTACTAGGTATATATGTATCTTATTTACGAGGGTTTAAAAGATGTAAAATAAATTCATGGTTTTTCCTAGGGAATTTTTTAAAGGCAGAAATGGATGGATTTTTCTATTTTTTCTATAGTCAAACCACTATTCCACTTGGAATGAAACTAAATCAATGAGATAGGTACATAAGATACCTACCAGGAAAAGTTGGATTTATTCCATTTGTGTAGGTGTAGCTCCCTTAGGATTTTATTTATTGGCAAATCCAGTTCTGAATGTTGTACAAAACATGAGGGAATAAGCGATTAATTAGACCTGGGCATAAAATGGAAGTTATCATTTTTGTTTTGATTTAAAACTGAACTGCAAATAAATAGATCTAGAAGATTTATTTATAAAGAAAAGGAAGAGGGGGTGGTCGGGCTAGTTTGGCGAGCCAAATGGGCGTCAGAGGTGAATTTCGGCCCACCATTGGGAGCAGGATTTGAACAGACTGACAACGCGGCCCCGTCCTTCAGCGAAAGCGAGGGGGGCGAAGGGGTACGGGAGCTTTGGGGCCGTCCGATTAAAAAGTGAATCGACGGCCCCCGATCATCTTCCCCGGCGAAACAGGACACCAGTGAGGGAAACCTAGGGCAGCGCTGTGGGGAGGGGTGTTTTCACCTGCAAGCTCGCAGGCAGTCGAGGGACGTTATAGGAGGCGTGGTGCACGGCGAGGACCTAGGCGATGGGCGGGAAGGCCCGATTTGTCGCCAGGATCTTGCCGGCATGTGCACGCCCAAGAAGAGATTGGCGGTGCTCAATAGTGCCACCTGCTGGGCCGGTCCTGTGCAAGAAAAATGATCAGGGTGATGGATCTAGATTTGCATGCGAGCTTGCATGACCATCAGGAGGGGGCTTCTAGGGGAATTTGGGGTAAGAGAGTACGATGGTAGGGGAGGGTTCTGATGGTAGTTCAGGGGTAGGGGTTGTTGGAAATGAGCACTAGCTCGGGGGTTCCAAAAATGTGCGAGCGAAGCTTGTTCTTCCTCCCCATGGCGATGGAGGTAAGAGGGAGAGGGGCGAAGCTCGTGAGGAGGGGTTCTGGGGTGGCCTGAGCCCTTATATCCCGAAGGGGTTGGGTGTATGGTGGACATTTTCCATGGCCAAGCTTGGGGAGGTGGCTAGCTAGGGATTGGACCTTAGGGGCAGTGGAGGGGTGTTTGGGAGTACTAGGGTTGAGCAGTGAGTGGTGGAAGTGGTGGTGTGGTTGCTACCTCAAAAAATCAAGTTTTTCATCAAGAGGTATCTCCCTTACTCTTCTGCAAGCACTAATGGACAAGGCTAGGGTTTGCTACAGTGAAAACGCTAGTGGAGCTCAACGAGGATAGATGGGTGGGTGCTCTGTTGAACAAAGTTGGTGGTTGATGGGGTTTGAGTTGGTGTTTGCTCAAGTTTTATCAAACTAGCACATTTAGCCATAATGATGGTTTTGAGAGGAAGTTTCAAAATTTTGTCTTGGCGATATGGGTAAATTGTGCTGGAGGATAAGTGGTGTCAAAGCACCTCTCTAGGAATTATTTGGGATTTTTCAATTGTTTTTTATTTCACTTAAAACTATTTATTCAAATATTGCTGAAATGATTTCTAGAAGCTCTTTGATATATTTACATTGGACAAGGTTGTTTTTAGGTGAGATGGTCCTAAATACCATATCACACATTGGATAATTTTCTTGGAATTGTTTTGAAAAGAAAGTATTTTTAATCAAAAATTTCTTGTTTCTGCAATTTAAGAAAAAGGGAAAAATAGATAATAAAGAATCTAAAAAAAATTAATTTTCATCTAGGAAGATGGGATATTATATATAGGAATCAAATGGTCCTTGAGTTTGCAAAGTGATTTGGAGAAAAACAAATTTATCTTCATAAACAAAGATTCTAGGATTTTGCCAAAAGTGAAATTTAAATATTTTTAGTATACAATAAATTAGGGGAATTATTTGGTGAAGTATAATATCCAAGGTAGATGATGTAAACATGATTTCTCCATCAATGCCAACTTGAGTTTCGAAGAATTATGGTTAGAAAGGAGGAAACTAGGTTTGGGGGAATCTAGGGTTTTGATATTTTTATGCCACCTAAACATAGTTGGATTAGTGACCTTGGAGATCACCTTGGTTCAAGGGATCGAGGGATAGCTATAACAAGTGGAAGCAAGAGTTTGGCTTGGTTATATTTGAGGTTTTCTACGAGTGATGGCAAACTTTTTTGAAAATAAGGTTGCCATAGCAGATGAGTCATGATGCATCATAAACCATGGGGGTTTAAGAAGCAAAAGGCTCCAATGGAAACAAGAGAAGGGTGTATTAATAGAACATGATTAGTAGATCATAAAGATGTAAAGAGTTGGTCAAGGGGAGTTAGCATATGGTTGTGAGGTTCTGCCAAAGTAGAAAGTTGATAAGATTTGCAGAAAAGATTATTATCTTGACTACAAAACCATCATGGATGAGTGAGTCCAGGAATGATTTATCCAAGGGAAAAAGTGGGATTTGGTAGTACTATTGATGTACCACAAGATAATTCAAGTACATTTTCAACAAAGCACATTGATTTGAGTAGGGGGAGTTCCAATGATTGAATCTAGTTAAGGATTCCAGACTTAGCCAAATTTGGCAGACTTCTGGATTTGGACTAGTCTGAGAGAAGGAGACATTTAGGAGAGATGCAAGGGTTTGTCTTTATCATCAAGTGGATGATATTAAAGGGTAGCTTATGTAGAGAAGATTCATGCTTGTATTTGGTCTTTGATGGATTGGAAGCTAAAGCAAAGGATGATCTTAGGTTTGATCTAGGCAAGTAGATTAAACATTCACTTGAGTGACTCAAGATAGATTTAGTTTGGGATGATTAGCTTGATATTGACGCTCTCAACTATTGGTTTGATCCTTAAGGATAAGCTACTAGATTGTCTCATGCTAGTTTGTAAGCAAACAAGGCATGCAGCAGATCAAGACAATTTATCTTATCAAACATATCCATGTACTTCTAAGGTTACCATAAATCCTAGCTTGAGGTAGGGATGGGTATTTTGAATTGGTGTGCTTTGATGTAAGATAAGGACCTCATGGTATTTCTACCAAGATTGGAATGAAAAGGTTTTAGGAAGGGTTTTGGAAAACCTAGGGATAAGAGTAGTTGATGGTTCTGTCTTGAAAACATAAGGAGATTATATATAGGTCTCCATACTTTTGTTAAAAGGAGACTATTAAAATATTTTCTTGTGTCAAAGTTATCTTGGCTCAGGTTTGAAATTCCAGAACATTTGAGAATATGAAAGATGAGCCAAGACATCTCTTTTGTAAAATATTTTTTGTCAACTGAGGTTGAGATAAGGAGTATATCATCTATTGCACAATCAGATGCATAAACACAAGTAAACAAATAACAAACATTGCAACACTTAGCAATAAAACATTTTTATTCCCCCTGATTTTTGCCTTTTGGACAACAAATCAGGGTTGCTGAAATTGGGATGTTACAGACCTTTCCCCCTTAAAAGAATGTTGTCCCTAGATTCGGGAGGAGTAGGGTTGGGTAATAACATCGGATTAACATTTTCAGTAGTGGAATTATGAGATGCTAAAAGGTTTTACAACAAACAGGCGTGGTCAGCTACGGGTCAGACCTGAGTGGCTTCGGATGGGGAGGTTTAGATTAAACAAGTGGAAAATACGGAGTATTTTCCCCTTACCAAGGATCTAGGTAGGTTTCTCGTAGAATTGATTCTTCTCCGGAAATTGAGATGGCAAGTTTCCTTCTTCAATCCTTTATCACTGAAATCAGGTTTTCTGTCTTCTGAGTCTTGATGCGCCGGGAGGGGTGACTGAACGGTCGACCTTGGAGTGGGAGACTTTTCCGAAGAATCTTCTAATTTTGTGGTAGTGATGATTGGTATCCTTGTTGTAGGGTCTACGAGTCGGCTTGACTGAATTTCCTCCACTAACGGTGACTAGGGATCGAACTCCTGAGATACTTCAGGTATTGGTTAAACTATTTTTGCAGGAAAGACGCAATCTTTCCCCCATAGAGCTACACTAGGGTTGCTTGGTGGAGTCGCAGACTGATGCTGAAGGGGCGCTGCACCTTTTGTCTAGAGAGGGTTATCTTTTGTTGACCGTGTATAAGTCGCTTCACGAGAGGCGCCGATATCACTTCTTGGGGTATTAGTCATAGCGGGAAGGGTGTTTAATTAGCTTCCATGTAGTTAGTTCTGGGCTAGATAGGCGGTTTTATAGGAGGAGGTCATTCCGGGTTGAGTTTGTTGCAATGTCATGGGTAAAACATGTTGTTGGGGATATACTTTCCGGGTATTCCCACAGATCTCACTGACCAGGGTGGCCCACCAATGGGTTAGATCTTTGCTTCATGGTCGGCCCAGCAATAGGAAGAGGAGGAGCCAGTTCCAGCTAAGACAAGGCCTAGAATATTTACTGACATAGGCCTATAGTATTACTTGTAGTCCAAGTTATATCTAGTTACCGACTCTGTAACGTAGCCGGATAGGTCTCTCTTGTAACCCTATGTCTTGGTGAATATATAAACCATCATTATGGGAGCCTTTAGGGCAACAAAAACAATCACAACTCCCACAAGTGAACCTATCTTGTAATCCGTTGTAACATCCGGCTCTCGCCGATATATAACTGGGTTGCTAGCAGGAGTAGGATCCGATCACCGCAGTCGGATCCGATATATAACTGGGTTCATCGTTCCTGGAACATCCGATGACTCACACCCCATCTTCTCAATGCCGTCAAGACCCCCTATGGCGTACTTGTCGACAATCCGACGAAAGTTAGCGCCCGTCATGGGGCGGGTGACATTGGGAGCTTCGTTCCAGGCGGAATCTATGCGTGCAGGAATCAGCGAAACAATCTCCACGGGTCGCGTGGTCTATGGAAGTGATGTCCCTCTCGTCCTTCTCGATGAGACTTGGATTCCGTCTAGCAAGCCTATGACAACCTACACGATCATGCCTATCGGCGAGATCAATATTGACCTCGGTTTCACTGAACCCTCCCAACCCATCCTTGAGGTGATGACCATGGCGGAAGAAAAATCCGGATCTACTCCGTCCGCACAGGGGAAGAGTTCACGATCCCAGAAAAACTCGAACCCACCCAACCCACTCCTATAGTAGATGAAGCGGTGGAGGAAAAATCTAGATTTGATCTCCCCGTCGAGATCGGATACACGGATGAGGAATATATCCTCTACGGATCTGGCCCTACTGATGCCGTTGCACAAAAAGTACTCTTGAAGCAAAGGATAAAGAAGAAGCACTGCTTCGTATACCATGTGAGCTATGGATCCGACTCTGTCAATGCTGGATCCGACAACGATTCAGTCCTTAACGCAATCGAAGAAAACACCGACTTATCCGGTTCCCCTCAGGAATCATTAACGTCACAGGAACTTCGAGACTTTGAGAAGAAGATGGAGTAGTGCAAAGAAGGTTACACCTCCAAACCAGCGCAAGGTGAGCCGGAGACACCTCCGAGTCCGTATGACAGCATGTATGAAGACTACACGTCGCAATTTGACATGGACAACGGAGATTCATCCGAGGTCCAAAAGCCAACTACTATGGAAAGTACCGACGGAAGTTTATCTCCCGATAGCGAACCAAAAGCTATCTTTGCCTCCAGTACGCATGTTAAGGCTTCTGGGAGGTCAAAGAACAAGAAGAAGAATAAGAATCCAACATTGGCAGAGCCAGACGTCAAAGAAACCAACAAAGAAAAAGTTGACGAAGAGATCGAGATGGAGAATCAGGATGGAGATCCGATTAATACCACACCGATCGACCCTCCCGTGGATGGACACGTTATCACCAAGGCTGCACGTGAAATTTACGGATATGCTCTCACCATACCAATCCCAATGGTTTAGGATCTTACTTCGAATGCGTTGGAGAAAAGGGATGAGGACCTGGAAAAATACCGTCTGTTTTTACTCGAGGAGGCCGCGCGCATCGTCGAGCTTAAACAATAGTTAGACAGTTATCCTGCCAAATATCAGTCAGATTTCAAGCGACCACCAAACAATACAAGGGGAGGTCTTGTTCTTGCTAATAGGAACCCGGATATCCACAAAGATCTATTCGACGGAAATTCTGGAGAGAAAATCTAAGTCTACAACACGACATTGGAAAACGCTGCAGCAGCTCGAGCTATCCTCGCCAATAATCCGTCTCCTGAGCAGGTCTGGCAATGTGTTGCATTGCTGGACAAAGGTTTCAAACAACTGAAAACAGCTGCGTCATTCAGTGGCAAGCTGGCCACAAAGTCGGAATTCTGCCACACTGACACCGACAAAAGCACTAATGAGACACCCTGCAGGGATACGGATCAACATTATCGTCACCGGGGTGAAGAAGAATATTCAAGGACCGAATCAAATGGTCATCATCGCAAGCCCGCACGTGACTGTGCAAGAGTTATTCTGGTTGTGTCTGAAGATGCAATCAGGGCAATGGTACATCATCAGGGACATTGTGGGGAAAACAATTGCCACAGAGAAGACCCGGAACTGCACCGCTAACGAGAACATGATCGGCTAAGAATGCCACCACCAAGCCATCCAGCTGGCAACACCGGACGACGAGATGATCCAGATCATCTTGAATCATGTAGGGATGAATCCCGGAGAAACCAACCATGGAGTCATCATAATGAGGCTCCACCACCACCGTGTAAACCAGCTAGAAATAATCCACCAGGGTCACCATCACCTCCAGGAAGCGACCATGAAGAATCTCATCACCGCCATGGAAGCCGCAGGAGTGGAGGCGGCAATGGTGAGAGGAGAAGCAGAAATCCAACTCCACCACGCAGAATCCACGAGACTTCAAAGCGTAGATCTCTCTTGCTAAACAACGCTCGTGTCACATCCCAAGATTTTGGAATTTGGGACTAGAAAAAAATTGTTTTTACATGTCATTCATGAGAATTGCATTGCATCCATACAAAATTTGCAAGAATTGAATTGGAAAACCCTAACCCTAATTGGTTTGGCAAATATGGAATAAATAGGGATTTTATAAATCCAACATTATTGAACTAAATAAAAATGTACAAAAATGATCCTAAGATGATCTAGTTAATTCTAGAAAAAAATTGAATCTTGTTTGAGGGGTTTTGGACACCTAAATAAAAAAGATATGAAACAAATACAAAACAGAAAAAGAATAAAAAGAAACAGGAAAAAAACTAAACCTAACTACTCCGGCCCACCCAATACCGCCAGCCCAGCATCGCTCTCCTCACCCCCTTCTCTATCACGCACTAGCCCGCCAGAGGCCCGTCGGAAGCCCAGCCGCAGCCCTTTCCCCTCCTCGTCTTGCTGCCACGTGAGGCCCGCCAGCCTTCTTCCTCCTCCGGTCGAGGGACCGCCTCCTACACGGCTTCGATCTCCCGAAGTGAACATCCCCGTTTCCGCGTGAATCTGTTGCCTCCTCGGCACGCCAACACCTCCATATAACCCCTAACCCCTCCTCGTCCTTTTATTTTTTGAAAAATCCTCGAATCCTTGCCGAATCGGATCTTCTCAATCTCGTCGCCACCACGCCTCCAGATCGATCGGGAACGCAAGGTCCGACTCTCCCCTCGCCTTCTTGTTCCCCTGGTCCTCATCCCCATGGAGTACCGCTTCTACATGACCCTCTTTCCTCTCTTGCAGATCACGGGAGCCACCGGGATTGCACGCCGGAGGACCACCGTCGCTTGCAACCTCCAGCTGCGCCCCACCGTTGGCCCAAGAAGCGATCGACACCGAGGATCACTCCTCCGTTTTCACCTCGACGAGACGCATCCTGTGAGCCGAATATCCATGCTGGGAACCCACCGGAGCGCCACCCGGCATCGCCGTCTGAATCTACCACCGTCGTCCACGTCGCAAGTCCGGCGAGCCAGGACGCAGTCGCTCCGCATCGTCCGATATCACTTGAACGGGCAGATTAGATCCTGATCTGAAGGGCTATTGGCCAATAAGAAACTGCCACGTGGCAAGCCAATCAGCATGCATCGTCAACGCCAGGTCAGCAACCACATCGGCAGTCTTGCTAGTCAGCGCGGTATATTCCTAGGGAATATTCCCTTTTAAATTAAAATTGGTTTAAAATAGGCAGAATATTGTCATATCTTGTAAAATTCGTATTAAATCGAATACATGTCCAAAAATTATAAAAAATATATGGTTGGATTCAGAAAATCGTGTAGAATATTAATATGAGATTATATATAATGTTTATAGTATATATTTACTGTAATAAATTAAATGGTTTAATGGTCATTTTAGACTAAATAAATCATAGTAAATTATCTGTAGATCAGAAAAATATAAATAAGATATCTATGGATTCATAATTTCATATGCAACATTAATATAATGTTGGATCAAACTTTTACAGTGTACAATTACTGTAGTTATTTAAATAGTTTTAATGGCCTTTTGGAGTATAAAATTCATAGTAAATAATTGATAAACCTGAAAAATATAAATAATATTCCCCTGGAATAAAAATCCCGTGAAGAATACATATATAAATTTAATTTGATTTTTAGACAACATAAACTGAATAAATGATTTAAAAATCCATTAAACACTATTTAAATCATAGAAAAAGATTTACAACTCCGATTAAGGTGAATCCAATTGCTACTGGTTCATATTGACATCCCCTGTCCAGTACACCCTAGAAACAAATTTAATACATCAATTAGTACAGAAGTTCCAACAGAACTATTAAAACCTTTCTATTGGCAATCAAGGGTTATTAATAAATACACCATTGCATTACATGATTTGCCACATGCATCATATGGTCTAGTAATGTTCATAGAACTAATTACAACCTTTGTGGCATATTAAATCATCATGCATGCATTTGTTCATCATTGTTTTGTTGTATTGTGCATAATTGCATTGGTTTGAATGGTGTATTTTTTGTGCACTTGTTTTGATCGATAGATTGCGAGGAGTGCAACATTTGTGATTATGATGAGTGCAACCTTTTATATTGTGAGGATTATCTGAACGACAACGTCTACAACAAAGGCAAGTAGAGCTATCATAAATGTCCTATTATTTTTCCTATGGATGTAGTATGATTTTCAGTAGTGATGCATGTGTAGGTGTTTTTACTACTATGCTATGCTATGACACCCAGGCATGATTGCCATATCTCCATGAATTTATTTACTTTGAGCCATCGTATTATAGTTGCTTAGCCATGCTTATTAGATGCGCAAAAGGGAATTCATGATTGATTATGTTATGGAAAGTTATGTTTTTCTATAATGAAAACAACTAGAATTTAATGAATCTCCTGGGTGTGATGGATTGATGTTTTTGGATGGTTTATGGCGGAAAGAACACTTAGGCTTCAGAGATGGACAGGTTTCTTGTGTAGTAGCTTCTAGTACAGCCGCATGTCATTATTGTCTTGACTAAGTAGGTTGTGGGAACCTGACCCAACGTGACTAGCAGATGTAGGGGATGTAGGTTGGTATGGGTCCATCCTGAGGGCTCAGAGTTCTCCTTCTGAAAGGTTTCGTCTTGGTTTTCTCCCTACCATGGCACAAAATGAGTGTAATGGTAAGAGCGGGTTTACTGGGTCATGCGGGTAAAGTATACAACCTCTGCATGGTGTCTAAACTAAGTACTTAGCCGTGTCCCCGGTTATGGACAACTATGAGCAACTGGGCCTGGAACTGTTTGGAAGATCTCACTCATCCCAATTTCTTAATTACTAAAACTTGATGGGTGAACATGGGTTTAGGAGCATACGAAAGCTGAACTGTCTTGTTTCTACATGGTTTATGCTGGTATATCCTTAGAAGATTGTTTTGAAGAAATAAAACTAATTTGAAAATTAGGGAAAGTTGTATTGCTTTTATGCAAATGAGCCTGAACTCCACTTAGCCAAATATGCATGTAGTTGATAGATCCTTTGTACTCATTAGTTCTACTTGCCAATACATTCAAAGTATTAACCATTCATGGCTGCAACGTTTGATGTTGCAGGTTATTCTGTTCTGAGTGATCGTTCATAGGTCGCGAGACTCCACTCAATGATTGTTCGCCCGTGGCATATTTGAAGAATGGAGATCTACCTTGTTATTGTTTCCGCGGTGTACTTGGATGATATAATGTAAATTCTGGATCATATTCGTTGTATTTATGATGCACAGTTATATTTGTTACTATTTTGTACTATGTGTGCCAGTGAACCGATCCAGGGATTGGCACTAAACACATGAACTCAGCCTTATCAGGCGAGGGTGTTACAGCTCGCCACCGCATTGAGTCAAATATAGAAGCGCGATGGTATGAGGAGGAAGACGTATACGTGCGACCCAAGTTCTTTGGCCCACGCATCCATCAGACAAAATTTCCGGTTGACTTTGGTATTTCTAAACACATCCAACCCTACGACAGCGCGGCTCGGCCAGATACTTGGCTCCAGGATTTTTTCCACGCTTGCTGCATCGCCAAAGGAGGAAACAGCCTAGTCGCAGTCTGATATCTCCTGCTTATTCTAAGGAAGACGTATTGATCATGGCTTAATGAATTGCCAGAGAATTCAATTCATAACTAGTACGATATGAAAAGTGTGTTCTTTTCAAACTTCGATGGAACATACAGGAGGCCCTGCACAGTTGGAGACTTACAGCGTTGCACACAAAGACCCGGTGAAACTTGCCGGGATTACCTAGGACACTGGATTGACACAAAAAACTATTACGAGGGAGTAAACGAGCAAACTATGATTGAACCTTTCATTGCAGGACTCCCAGTCGGACTTTTTCGTCACAGACTGAAGCGTGAACACGTCAAAGATTTGGGAGAGATGGTAGAGACGTCAAGCAAATACGCTGACGTCGATGATGATTCAGAAGGGCTACTAAATATTCTGGCCAATCCTAATGCGGCCAAATAGCCAAAGCAACAAGCTCATTAGCGCAATAACACCTGGGAAGATAAACCGGCTCCAGATAATGTAGCTGTTATCGCAACGTTCGGATCTGGAGGACGAGTAGGGCGTGGAGGCGGACGGGGTCGAGGCCGCGGAACTTCCCGAATCTAGGGCAGAGGAGAGCAGCAACCCGGAAGAACCTATACCTGGGCCAACATTGCCAATAATCCCTGTGTACACCACTTGGATAGTAATGGAGGATCTGCCCACACAAATGCCGAGTGTCATTTTAATGACGACATCAAAAAGACGAATCCGCTGGCTACAGGGCCAAGCGACGAAAAGGAAAGAAAAAT
Source organism: Avena sativa (assembly GCA_916181665.1). Taxonomy (NCBI): domain Eukaryota; kingdom Viridiplantae; phylum Streptophyta; class Magnoliopsida; order Poales; family Poaceae; genus Avena; species Avena sativa. The sequence continues at coordinate 87,153,452 of OV702293.1, read as the reverse complement.
TCTGAGAAAGGAAAGGAGCCCAAGGAAGATTCCGACATGGAAGAAGCGGTCGCCGCACAGCCCAATCGGATGGAAAGAAGGATTATCCCACAAAGAAAGTCGCATACGTCTGCTTCCTTGGATCTCAACCGGCTAAGCCAAAAAAAGGCAGTTCTCTATGAGCTCAATGCCAAGGTTCCGGCTCTTCCCCAATTTATAGATTGGTCGGATCTAACCATCACCTTTGATCGCTCAGATCACCCAAGGAAAACACATCATCGGGGAAAGTACCCTCTGGTCGTCAATCCTCTTATTGATGGCTATGAGTTCTCTAAAACTCTCATGGACGGTAGTAGCATTACTAACATCCTCTACATCGAAATGCTCCACCGCATGAAGCTCCACGAGAGCCAGTTGAGTTACAGCAGTGTAACTTTCCATGAAATTGTACCAGGGAGACAGGCGGATTCTCTAGGTGAGATTACTCTGGACGTGACATTCGAAACCAAGATAATTACCGGACCGAATTACTCTCTTTCGAGGTAGTACCGTTCAAAAGTGCTAACCATGCCATCTTCGGGCGTCCATCTTACTGGTTGTTCATGGCTCGTCCCTGTTACATTTACAATATGATAAAACTTCTAGGTTCAAAGGGCGTCATAACCATCAAGGGAAATCCGAGGAAAGCGCGAGAGTGCGACGAAGGATCTGCTTCCATTGCCGAAGCCGTGCTACACGCCCAGGAGTACCAGGAGATCAAGAAGACTATCGATCCGTCAGAGATGCCCGCTATGAAGAACGAGGTGCTGAAGCCAAGCATGCAGTTCAAGCCATCAGAAGAGATAAAGAAAACATCGCTAAAGGAAGATGATCCCTCCAAGACGATGAACATAGGGGTAGGCTTAGACCGTGCATAGGAAAGCACGCTCGTCGAGTTCCTCAAAGCTAATAGTGATATCTTCGCATGTCATCCTTCTAACATGACCGGAGTACCTAGGAAACTTGTCGAGCACTCTCTTAATGTGTACCCTGACGCTAAACCCATCAAACAGTTCTTACGATGGTTTGGTGATGAAAAGCGCAAAGCAATAGCCAAGGAATTAGCTTGACTAGAATTAGCCGCATTCATAATAGAGGTCATCCATACAAATTGGGTGGCAAATCATGTACTCGTCCCTAAAAAGGACACTATTGAATTAAGGATGTGTGTCGATTATACTGCTTTGAACAAGGCCTGTACAAAAGATTCGTTCCCTTTGCCAAGAATCAATCAAGTTATCAACTCCACGGCATGGTCGGAATTACTCTGTTTTCTTGACGCATATTCCGGATATCACCAAATACCGATGAAAGAATCGGATCTAATCAAGACGTCTTTCGTCACTCCTTTCGGAACCTTCTTCTACAAAACTATGCCTTTGGCTTAAAAAACGTATGGGCAACATATCAAAGTACTATGAAACGTTGTCTTAAAGATCAAATCGGATGCAACATCCAAGTATACGTAGATGACATAGAAGTTATATCCAAAAAGAAGGAAACTTTAATTTCCGAGTTAGAGGAAACATTTGCTAGCCTATGAAAATTCAATATCATGCTAAATCCGAAGAAGTGTTTCTTTGGAATTTTAGCCTGAAAATTGTTAAGTTTCATCGTGTCTGAGCGAGGCATAGAGGTGAACCGAGAAAAATCAAGGCTATACTAAATAGTACCAGGCCGACTCGCCTGAAGGACGTGTAGCGTCTCACTGATTGCACCATAGAAGTGAGTCGGTTCGTCAGCCGGCTTGGAGAAAGAGCCGCACCTTTATACAAACTCTTGAAGAAAACCGATAGATTTGTCTAGACCCAAGAAGCCGAAGCTGCCCTACAAAGTTTGAAATACCTACTTTCAAATCCCACCAGTTCTCGCAGCGCCAGAGCCTCAGGAGCCTATGTTACTTTACATTGAAGTGACTAACAAAGTCATAAGTGTGGTAACAATAGTAGAGCACGAAGAAGAAGGCCATGACAACAAGGTGCAGCATCCAACTTATTACCCGAGTGAGGTTCTAACAGAGTCAAAACAATGGTATCCACACCATCAAAAACTAGCCTATGGAGTGTTCTTTGCATCCAGAAAGCTATGACACTACTTCCAAAAGCATAAGATCATAGTGGTGACCACTGCTCCCCTGAGAGATATAATTAACAATTGTGACGCCACAGGATGCCACATCATAAGATCCAGAAACCCGTACACTCCCTTCATTCGCAACCGGAAGGGTGGCGGCGAGTCGTCGGCGAAGCCTGTGGAGTAAAACATTGTGCCCTGGGGCGTTTAGTAGCAGTTCTGCCGTTGGGCATACTTTGTATTTTGTGATAATTTTGACATGCTATAATGAGATATCGTGTTGTTTTGTACTTTGACTTGCGTTTGAGATTGAGGGTTGAACGAGTCCCCGAGCGCGTCCGCCCTTTTTATGGGGTTTACCTTGTTTGTTATGTGTTTGCGGTTTTGAATGTTTTGTTATTGAGGTCGACTCGCCCGAACTTGGAAAGCCAGTCACAAGGCGACTCCCATGAGTGCTCTGTACTTCACCGTTTTCCCTTGCGCGAACGAGGTCGGGTAGCCGAGTCCCCGAGCATGGTACTTGGTTGTTCTAGGCGCGACTCTAGGGTGGGTGAGGACTTGGCGCGTTAGGGTGAGCGCATCACTCCTGCTTGGACCGTCGGGTCAGTCGCATGGCAAGTCCTGGGCATGCTCTCATACTTGGCGTTTTCCATAGTCGCTCGCGCTGAACTGGTCGTCAGTCCCCGAGCGTGGTACTTGGCCGTTCGAGTCGCTGTGTTGAGGATGCGGAGGATCATGGTCGCTATGAGGATCGAAGGCATTTGTCTTGGCTCGTTAAGCCAGTCGAGCTAGGCGACTCCAATGGGGCTCCGGATAAGCGTTTTTTGTGGACGTTACAAGAGCTGGGGTACCCCAGTGCCTTTGTAGCGCACTACTTGGCCGTGCCGATCGCTGTACCAGAGGTTGACTCCTGCAGTTAGCTTGGTGATGTTACTACGAGTGCGAGTGGCACAAGACACGGAGAGTGGGCGCAATTTGCGGTAACCAATATTTTTATTTCATACCGACTGGGGGATACATATGTGGAGTTCTAGGAGTAGAACTTCCGTAGGAGGTTTACATTCCATGGTCGCTTGACGTCGAGTTTGCCGTCCCCGCGGACGTCAATGAGGTAATAGGTGTCGTTGTCGAGTACTCGCCCGATGGCGAATGGTCCCTCCCATGGGGGGAGAGCTTGTGCATGCCCTTCTTGTCCTGGATGAGTCGTAGCACCAGGTCACCTTCCTAGAAGGTGCGAGTTTTCACCCGCCGGCTATGGTAACGGTGGAGTCCTTGCTGGTAGATGACAGTGCGAGAGCGAGCTAGGTCGCGTGCCTCATCGAGTTGGTCGACTCCGTCCTGACGTGCAAGTTCGTTCGCAGCCCCCGTGTAGTGGACGACCCTTGGCAAGTCGTGCTCGAGGTCAGTGGGCATGACTGCCTCGGCGCCGTACACCATGAAGAAGGGGGTGAACCTTGTCGACCTATTAACTGAGCTGCGAATACCCTAGATGACAGAGGGTAGCTCCTCGACCCAGCACTCGGCGGTGCGCTCGAGCGGTACTTGGAGCCGCGGCTTCAGGCCATGGAGGATGCTCTGGTTGGCCCATTCCGCCTGGCCGTTGGACTCCGGGTGGGAGACTGACGTGAGGTCGAGCCGGATGTGGTGTTCCTCGCAGAACTCGGCCATGGCTCCTTTGGGGAAGTTGGTGCTGTTGTCCGTGATGATGCTGTTTGGGAACCCGTAGCGATATATGAGCTCGCGTAGGAATTTGGTAGCGGTCTTCCCGTCGCATTTCCGGACTGGCTTAGCCTCCACCCACTTTGTGAATTTGTCGACCGCGACCAGGAGGTGGGTGAAGCCAGAGGGGGCCTTTTTGAATGGGCCTACCATGTCCATGCCCCATACGGAGAATGGCCAGGTGATGGGGATTGTCTTGAGCGCTGAGCTCGGCACGTGTGTCTGATTGGCGTACTTCTGGCACCCGGCGCACCGCTGGACAATGTCGACGGCATCGGTGTGTGCGGTGGGCCAGTAAAAGCCGTGTCGCATAGCCTTTGCAACCAGAGAGCAGGCTCCGGCGTGGTGGCCGCAGTCTCCGGAGTGGATGTCGTGTAGGATCTTGCGTCCTTTGGCGGGTTGGACGCAGCGTTGGAACACGCCGGTCACGCTGCACTTGTGGAGCTCGCTGTCGATGATGGTGAAGGATTTGCATCGTCGTGCAACCATCCGGGCGTCTGTCTCGTCTGCCGGCAAGGTGCCAGCCTCCAGGTAGGTGATGTATGGCTTGGTCCAGTCGTCTGGCTCGGCGATGAGTGCGACCAGGGCTGCCTCTGGCTGCAGCGGGACTCCGATGTCGATCTCCCTTGGGGGAGAGACTGACGGCTTGGAGTCGAGCCGACCCGATGCGAGAGAGTGCGTCGGCCTCCTCGTTCTTTCGCCAGTCGATCCATTCGACGGAGTAGCCTGTGAAGTGTCCACCCAGCTTGTCCACTGCTTGGCGGTACGCCGCCATGGTAGGGGAGACGGCGTCGCAGGTGCCAGCGACTTGCCCGGCGACGAAGTCGGAGTCTCCGTAGCAGCGTAGGCGGTTGACGTTCATTTCCTTGGCAGCTCGCATGCCGTGGAGTAGTGCCTCGTACTCAGCCATGTTGTTGGTGCAGGGGGTGAAGTCAAGGCAGAGGACGTAGCAGAGCTTGTCGCCCTTCGGTGAAGTCAACACGATCCCTGCTCCTGCGCCGTCCGTGTTCTTGGAGCCGTCGAAGTGCAGGCTCCAGTAATGGAGGTATGGCAGCTTTTCCGGGTGCTGGGCCTCTTCCCAGTCGGCGATGAAGTCTGCGAGAGCCTGTGACTTGATCGCTTTTCGTGGCTTGTACTTGATGTTGTGGACGCCGATTTCGACGGCCCACTTGGCCACTCGCCCGGTCACCTCATGGTTGCGGATGATGTCCTGCAACGGTGCTGAGGAGACGACCGTGATCGGATGCTCCTAGAAGTAGTGCGGCAGTCGCCGCTGTGCTCTGAAGACTGCGTATACCATTTTCTGGTATTGCGGGTACCGCTGGCGCGACTCGGTGAGGACCTCGCTGATGTAGTACAACGGTCGCTGTACCGGGCGCTCCTTTCCTTCCTCCGGCCGCTCGACGACCATGACGGCACTGACGACGCGCTCGGAAGCTGCGACGTAGACCAGCATGGGTTCTTTGTCGGTGGGGGCGGCGAGTAGTGGTGCTGCGAGTAGCACCTTCTTGAGGTCGCGGAGTGCGTCGTCTGCCTCCTTGTCCCACTGGAAGGTGGGGTTCTTTCGCATCAGGCGGTATAGGGGCATCGCCTTTTCGCCCAATCGGGGGATGAAGCGGCTGAGAGCCGTGACTCGCCCGGCCAGCTTCTAGACGTCGCGCAGGTACTCGGGTTTGCCGAGTCGAGCGATCGTATCGATCTTGTTGGGGTTTGCCTCGATCCCACGCTTGGAGACGACGTACCCCAGTAGCTGCCCTGCTGGTACACCGAAGGTGCATTTGCCTAGGTTTAGCTTTATCTTGTATTTCCGTAGGTTGGCAAATGTTTCCGCCAGGTCGGCGAGTAGATCGCCTTGGCGAGCGGACTTTACCACCACGTCGTCGATGTAGACGTGGATGTTGCGGCCAATTTGGCTCGCAAGGCATTCCTGCATGCACCGCTGGTAAGTTGCCCCGGCGTTCTTGAGGCCGAAGGTCATGGCAGTGTAGTAGAAAGCTCCGAATGGCGTGATGAATGCCGTCTTCTCCTCGTCCTCAACGGCCATCTTGATCTGGTTGTACCTAGATTAGGCGTCGAGGAAACACAGCGACTCCGAGCCCGCGGTGGAGTCGATTATTTGGTTGATCCGCGGGAGGACGAATTGCTCCTTCGGGCAGGCGCTGTTTAAGTTTGTGTAGTCGATACACATCCTCCAGGTCCCATTTTTCTTCTCGACCAGGATTGGGTTTGCCAGCCACTTGGATTATTTGATTGGCCGGATGAAGCCTGCAGCGAGTAGACGCTGCACCTCCTCGGCGATAGCTCGGCGGCGCTCTTCATTGAAGGGCCACAGCGACTGCTTGACGGGTCGCACTTTGGGGTCGGCGTTTAGTTTGTGCTCAGCGAGTTCCCTAGGGACACTAGGCATGTCAGAGGGCTTCCATGCGAAGATGTCCCTGTTCTCACGGAGGAACTCGATGAGCGCGCCTTCCTAGGCTGGGCTCATGCCCGTCCCGATCGTCACCGTCTGGCTGGAGTCGCCTGGGACCAGCTCGATGGTGCGGGTGTGCGTCGTTGCCTCGAAGGCTGAGGTGTTGGCGCCCTCCGAATTGGGCTTCTTGAGTATGGTGGGGTCGTCGTTGTTGACCCCGCTCGCGTATTTGGCGAGGTCGTCGGCGTGGTTGGTCTCTGCCGCGATGACAGCGTCGGCGACTTCGGCTCCTTTGGCCTCGCACTCGGCGGCCATGTCGAGGTCGCCGTTGACGGTGATGACGCCGCGCGGCCCGGGGAGCTTCATCGCGTTGTACGCGCAGTGGGGCGCTGCCATGAACTTGGTGAACGCCTGGCGCCCCAGGACGCAGTGGTAGGGGCTGTCGAAGGGTACCATCTCGAAGACGATCTGCTCGGTGCGCAAGTTTGCTGGTGTGCATAAGGTGACTGGCAGCGTGACCTTGCCGATCGGATACGCCTTCCGACCGGGGACGATGCCGTGGAACGTGGTGTAGGTCGTTTCGACCATCGACTGCGGGAGCCGCAGTCGCCTGAAGGTGCCCAGGTACATGATGTTGATGGAGCTGCCGCCGTCCATCAATGTCTTGGGGAGCCAGTAGTCTCCCACCTTTGGCTTGACCACCAGGGCGACTCGGCCCAGATACTCGATGTGTGGCGAGTGGTCCTGGCGACTCCAGGTGATGGGCTTCTCCGACCAGTTGAGGAACTGGGGAATGTCCACCTGGGCCACCGTGTTGACAGTGACGGCGTGGGCGATGACCTTCTTCTCGCGCTTCGTGTTGAAGCCTGTGAAGGTGTGGAGCGAGCCGGCCACATTGCCGAATTTTCCGCCATTTGGCGGGTTGTTGTCGGGGTCCTCCCGCGCTCGGCGTGCCTTCTCAATCTCCTTTAGAGAGTGGCAGTCGGCGGTCGTGTGCGTGGCGGGCTTCCCTTCCCTGCTGTGAAACGCACAAGGTTGGTTAAGGCGGGCCGCGGGATCAAACCTTGGTTTCGCCTTGTAATTGCCGCCGTCGCGGTGTTGCCCTCCGTCGCGGCGGAAGCATTTGGGCTCGCGCTGCGCATGCCCAGCGTTGGCGACGAAGTCGACTCGCCCGTCACTGCGGCGCTTGCCGGTGAGGCGAGTGTTGCTGTAGCGTAGGTCGGACCGTCGTCCGTTGTCGTTGCCTCTCGTGCGGCGTTGGCCTCCCGACTCGTCATAGGTTTCCTGGCTTGGGTCTTCCTCCGCGTATCTCTTGGCGATCTCGAGGAGGTCCGGTATGTTGTCCAGTGTGCGGGAGTGTCGTTTGAGCTTGGCGACCAGGGGCTCGTAGCGGCACGAGGTCTTGAAGTAGTCGATTGCGGTGTCCGGGTGGATGCCGACCGCGTTGTACCATAGTTCTTGCCACCGCTGGACCCAGTTGCGGGTCGACTCGCGGGGTCCCTGGACGCATTGTTCCAGGTCCTCGATGGTGGTGGTGCATGTGTAGGAGCACTCAAAGTGCCTGACGAAGGCATCTCGCATCTCTTCCCAGGAGTCGATGCTATCCTGGGGAAGGGTGTTGATCCACTGCCTGCACGTTCCCTCCATCATCAGGGGAGGTAACACTACTAGAGAAAAGGCTATAGGAGACATGCTTATGCGAGGCACATTTAGACCATATGCGCCTCCTATAAAATAGGAGAGGCGCACTCCTTATCCATGCGCCTCTAGTATAAAAATAGGCGAGGCGCATATGATAAGAATGCTCCTCCTATAATCCCTGTACGGACGGAATCTAGCAGCCCCATATTATGCGAGGCGCATTCTAGTCATATGCGCCTCCTATATATCAGATAGGCGAGGCGCATATGGACAGAATGCGCCTCGCATAATCTGTGTGGGCCCGCATGTTGGTAGGTGCACGAATATACGAGGCGCATATGGTTATATGCGCCTCCTATATTTGATAATATGTGAGGCGCATATGGTCATATGCGCCTCAAGTAACTCCTGCGGGCCCAGGCGGTGGTAGGTGGCCGCATATGCGAGGCGCATATTGCTATATGCGCCTCCTATAGTTTGAATTATAGGAGGCGCATATTGTGCAATATGCGCCTCGCATAACCTGGCACCACTTTTTTCCAGCTTTTTGCACATGGAGGCAACTACCACCCCACTCACTTGTGTCACTTCTTCCTCCTCCACCAAGACAAATCTGGCCGCCCCCTCCTCCTCCCCACCTCATTTCCCCCATTGATTCACCATAGAAGCTTGCTCAACATCCATTGGTTGACACCCATATGTAAGTGAAGTCTCTTGCTCCTCTAGATCTACAACATGTCCATTTAGTTCTCCTCCGGCTCTCTTGCGCAAGTCATTGTTGGAGGAAGCGTGAAGGCGTTGCTTGCATGTATGCGCGTTGTCAGAGACAGCGACTATATGATTGTGTTGTGGTGCTACTTTTTGTGCAGGGATTTCATTTGAGATGCCAATGTTTCGCCGGAATGTCGATTTATTTCTTTTCCGGCAAATTTCTGGCACTCGCGGATGTCCTATTTTTAGGGGAGGTCATGCCGAATTTTTTCGGCGATCCACGTCCATATATGCTCTAATTATTCTCTTGCTCTTTGTACCACGCAGGCAGCCATGGTCCGACCACTGATCAATAAAGCCCGCGTGGATAGGTGGATGACATGCGCGAGGGCCGACATGGAACGTGCAAACAAGACAGAGATAAGATGTCCATGTCGGGACTGCAAGCTGATGTATCTGATAAGGCATGATTCCGGAATGCTGGAGTCGCACCTGCTTCAACATAGTTTCATGGATGGCTACACTCGATGGATACGTGATGACGAATATGATGATGAGGATGTCAATAATGGTGAAGATCAAGATGCCATTGATGATCACGAAGATCAAGACGCCAGTCACGATCACGAAGATCAGGGTGGCACTGGACATGGACACGAAGATGATCAAGGTGGCGTCGGGCATGGACACGAAGATGATCAAGGTGGCGCCGGTCATGAACACGAAGATCAAGGTGCCGACCATGATTCGAGCTGGTTGCGAGACCCTCATGTCCATGATCTGCTTCTCAAGGAGACGAGTAACGCCAGAGCCGCCGGTAGAGAGAAGACTAAACTGGAGCAAATGGAGAAAGACGCGGTCACTCCATTGTTTGACGGATGCAACGACGGGGATACCCGTCTAAATGTAACGCTTAGGGCTCTGGAGATGAAGGCGAAACACAAAATGACCGACGAATGTTTTGACGATAACATTGTATTCTGGCACGATATTCTTCCCAAGAAGGGGAACACATGTCCGACTAGTATCGCTGAGGCGAAGAAATTCCTGTGCCCTCTCAATCTACCGCACGTGAAATACCACGTCTGCATAAATGATTGCATCATCTACCGGGGCGAGGACACGGAGAAGACCACGTGTCCGGTGTGCAAGACCTCTTGATACAAGAGAGGGACCAAGAAAGCTCCTAGGAAGGTGGTGTGGTACTTTCCTTTAACTCCTCCTTTGCAGCAGTATTTCGCGGACCCTAAGGAAGCACAGCTCATGCGCTGCCACGCGGAAAGAAAGAGGCCAGAAGACGATGATCCGGAGAAGGAGGAAATGTTGAGGCACCCTTCGGATGCTTGCCAAGGCGTTGGGCCTCCAATATTACCAACATTTTGGGAAAGAGTCAAGGAACCTCAGGCTGGGCGTGAGCACTGACGGACTCAATCCGTTTGGAAGCCAGAGCAGCACACACAGCACCTGGCCCGTGTTTGTATAAATCTACAACCTCCCCCTGGTTATGCATGAAGAAGAAGTACGTAACCATGAGTATGCTCGTTCAAGGGCCAAAAAAACCTGGTACAGACATCAATCTGTATCTCACGTTGTTGAAAGAGGAGTTGGCCACGTTATGGGAAGAAGGAGCCCGTACATGGGATGCCTCGAGACAAGAGTACTTTGACATGAGAGCGGCGGTGATCACGACGGTGCAAGACTATCCCGGTTATGGATACTTCTCGGGGCAGGTGGTCCAAGGATTCTATGGGTGCGTTAGGTGCAAGGATAATACAACGTACCGCCAGCTACAGAAAGATCCCGGGTCCGGGAAAACCGTGTTCCTTGGGGCTCGGAGGTGGCTTCCCAAGAATCACGCCTGGAGAAAGCTAGGACATCTGTTCGATGGGACGATCGATCTCCGAGGAATCCCACACCAGAAGAGTGGCGCAGAAATCTACAAGCTGTTGAATAACTGGAAGGAGTGCCCTGCGCTAGGAAAGACCCAGAAGAAGCCAGAGCCGTTGCTGAAGGTATGGAAGGTGAGGTCTGTTTTCTGGGACTTTCCATACTGGAAGATCCTCCGCGTGCCTCATAGCCTTGATCTCATGCATATCACGAAGAACGTGGGCAAGAGTCTGCTTGCCACCCTCCTTAACACCGACAAGAACAAAGATGGGCCGAAGGCAAGGAATGAATTGAAGCATATGGGCATCAGGGATGAACTTCAACCACCACCTAGCGATGATGAGGAGGAGGACGAGGTGGAGGAGACAGAAACACAGAATAGCCATCATCGCAAGGGGAAAAAGGTTAAGAAGGGAGAGGTCAAGCTCAAGGCCTCATGCTTCACTCTGAGTAAGAAGGAGGCCATACAGTTTATGAAGTGCCTCCTCGCAGTCAAATTTCCGAACGGCTACGCGGGGAAGATAAGCAGATGGCTAGACGCGGCGAAGCAGCGCTTCAGCAGGATGAAGTCTCACGACGTCGCCGTGCTAATGACGCAGGTACTCCCGGTCGCGATCCGAGGTACAACGGACAAGCACATCCGTGAAACACTGTTTGGCCTCTGCAACTTTTTTGACGTCATCTCTTGGAAGTCGATAGGCATTAAGCATCTCACGGGGCTACAGGACGAGATCGTGGTGATAATGTGCGATCTCGAGATCTATTTCCCCCCCGCTTTCTTCGACATCATGCTTCATCTGCTTCTCCATGTCGTGGAGGATATCGTCCAGCTCGGTCCTGCGTTTCTGCGAAGCATGATGCCGTTCGAAAGGCTCAATGGACACATCAAGGGATACGTTAAGAACAAGTCCCATCCAGATGGAAGCATAGCAAACGGCTTCCTGGCCGAAGAGTGCATCTCTTTTTGCTCGAACTTTCTACAAACCGAGACCCCTCTTGGTATGCCATTCAACAAGCACCTCGGGAGGCTCGCTGGATGGGGTCACCGCGAGGGTCGACATGCAAAGCATGTCTACATGGAGGGCCGAACCAAGGACTTTGAAAGAGCAAACCTGGTCGCGCTGCAACACCTGCAGGTGGTTGATCCATACATGAGCACAAAGAGTTTATCAAGAAGAATTACGCTGATCAGGGGCGCCAAGTCCCGAGGGAGGAAGATGTTATCAAGGAGCACAACTCCGGTTTCACGCGGTGGTTTAGGGAGAAGGTCATAGCTAATCCACCGCAGGGTGAGTACTCAGAGGAAGATAAACTCATATTCTCATTGTCACAGGGCGCCTCGCACAACCTCATGACCTATCAGGCTTACGATATCAACGGATACACGTTCTACACAGAGGAAAAAGACAATAACTGCGATTACCAAAACTCAGGGGTAACAGGGATATTCTACACCGGCGACATCCCGGAAAGATACTACGAAAGGATCGAGGAGATTTGTGAGCTCGACTATGTTACAGAGAAGGTGCCGATGTTCCGTGTCAGGTGGGCCAAGAGCGTCGAGAAAGAAGACCGGTATTTCACCACGATGGTTATACCGTCAATGACCACCAGCGCGAACGCACCCGCAAGAAATGAGCCTTGGGTTTTGGCTAGCAAATTCGACCAATGCTGGTACATCAAAGACCCATCAAAGCCTAGCCGGGTTGTCGTCAGGAGAGGCAAAAGGAACATTATCGGAATGGACGGAGTCGCCAACGAGCAAGACTTTGACCAGAACGGTGACCCGAAGATAGAAGACAGGTATGGCAACCAAACACCGTACACCACAACCCTACCTAAGAAAGGACTTCCATTCAAGAGAAGTAGTGAAGACGTCCCGGACCTAACCTATGCAACCGCGACAAAGAAGGGCAAGAAGACGACCATTGTCAAGAACCGTCATGTGTGTGGCCTACTATTATGTATCAAAACATTCTTAATTTTCATTATGTGTGTGTTATAATAATATTGCATTGAGCATATTATGTATCGACAAGACACATTCATTGAGAATACTCACTTTTGTTGTTTTAGCAATATTTGAATATTTAAAATATTTGTAGTATATTTTATATTTCATATTGTGTTTGGACAATGCTTTTACATGAAAAATGGCCTTTAAAAAAAATTTCCAAAAAATTGTTAACCGTAGGATTCAAACCTGGGTGGCCAGCAGTGAAATAGGACAAGGCATGTTACCACTAGGCTGCTGTGTATTTGTTGATAGAAACTTGCGCACTGCCCTATTTGTCTAGGATTGCATATTACGCGAGGCGCATTTATCCCAGATGCGCCTCGCGTAATATTATACGAGGCGCACTTTCGATATGCGCCTCGCATAATCCGGCACACATCAAGTCACACAGCTAGTACAGCTAGTACACGACTTCACATATCTCAGATAGATCGAAGCCGTCGCCGCTGTGGAGGAGGAGCCCGACGCCGCCCTGTGGAGGAGGAGCCCGACGGCGCCGTCCCCGTGAAGGAGGAGCTCGCCGCCGCCCCGTGGAGGAGGAGCCCGACGCCTCCGTCCCCGTGAAGGAGGAGCCCGACGCTGCCGTCCCCGTGAAGGAGGAGCTCGCCACCGCCCCGCCTCGTGGAGGACCTGCTGTTGCTATGGCACTCGTGGAGGACCGACTGTTGCTGCGCTCCGTCCTTAGCACCCCAAGGTGAGCACCAATCCCCCTTCTTCCTTACCCCTTGTAATCCTCGAGAGATTGAGTCCAGATGGTTTCTTCGGTTGCTTCGGTCCAAGGGTTTGATTGAGGGTTTTCTTCGCTCTGTAAACGTTGCCGACGCTGTTCCATTTTCACCGCTGCAAAATTCTGCCAGTAGTGTGCGGTGCGAGGCACAGGCTACAGACTACAGAGTAGTATTCTGTTCTCAGCATCTCCGTCTCTGATGCACACGCTGTCCTTCGCCATGTACTACTACGAGCCCCCATCGATTCATCCACCTCCCGTATGTATGTAGTATCTGTGTTGCGTATGATGTCCTCATGTCATGTCCACGAGTAATTATCCCCTGCTCTGCTGCACACTGTGCTGGGTTGTGGCATGTCAGTCAGGTTGTTATGCCCTTTTCCTCTCTCTCTCTGCAGAAACGATGGCTGCCTCGCTAGCTAGCTTTCGCTGGGTGGGGTTCGATGAGATTGATGAGATCCTCCTTGGGGGTTATGTGTGGGTGCATTTCGTTGCATCGTCCATGGCTCTGCCTTTTGGGGTATGGATGGATGGATGGATGCAAGGGGGTGGGAAGGTGGAATAGGCTGATGATAGAATATGTTCAATTCCTATACAGGGATTTAATTAGTGCCTGTCTAGTACTAGTATAGCTTACATGGACTTATTAGCCTTTGTTCTGTTTTTCTTTCTATTTAGCTTAGAAACATCACATCCTTCCTTCCCTGCTAGTTCCAGTATGTTAGGTTATAGAGAATCATGATCTGTTGGTATTTTTTTCCCCAGCTTTTAGTTTGTTGAGAAATCTAGATACGAGACTGAGAATTTTTAGTCATATGCTTTGCTTCTTGGCACTGATCCGATATATACAGGGTTGGTGCCTCTGTGTATGTATGGCCTGGAGCATGATATACATACAGGGTTGGTGCCTCTGTGTATGTATGACATTGATCCGATATATGTATGTGTTTGTGTATGCTGGCAGAAAAGTGGCTGTGTTTGTGTATGCTGGCAGCAAAATGGCTGTGATGATGGCAGTTGATCCTTTTTGTGCAGGTTTTTCTTTTTGAGTTGCCAATGTTTCGCCGGAATGTTGATTCATTTCCGTTCCGGCGAATTTCTGGCACTCCTAGACATAGAAAATTAGCAAAGTTCATGCCAAAATTTTTTGTGAATTTTTGTGCTTATTAGTTTCATTTATTTGTGTGTTTAGAAATGTCAGATCCGGGCCCTTCTAGCCAGAAGCCCTTTTGGGAGCAGCAGGCGGAGATGGAATCCCTAGAGGCCCCGGAATTTGTTCCGCGGGACGACGAGATGGAGGAGGACGAGGATACCTCGTCGGGCAATGAGGAGATGGGGGACGCCGATGGCGACGCCACTACCACTGATGGCGGCAGTGAAGCTACTACAGACGATGGTAGCGCATCGAAGAAGTATCGGAAGGATCGGACCCTGATCGTGGTCGACCTCAAAAGGTCCATCATCACAAGCGTGAGCCCTAAAGGTGCGCCTTTGGAGCCCGAAGAATTTGTTGGGGGTTACTCTAACCAGCTCGCGGCAATCCTCCGAAACACCGTCACGATCAACATGGAGAACCTGAAGGCGGAAGAGAACCAGGGTTTCCTCATCCAGCTTTTCCGGAAGCTGCACGCAAGATACGCGTTCCCGGGTGATGAGGAAAACAAGTATAATAATGACAATCTCAAAGGGAATCCGGTGAACAAGTATGCCCTCGGGAGGATGACCAAGGGCTTGTCAAATTGGAAGGCTCGGGTGAAGAATCTGATTTTCGAGGAGAAGCTAAGTTATCCAGAGCTCATCAAGAAGGAGCCTCTGGTCAAGGAAGAAGACTACAATGTGTTCAAGGCCAGATGTATCTCCACCTTGGGCAAGGCCAGGACTAAGAAGGGCAAGAATATGAGATCCCGAAACATTGGTACCCACCATCTCGGCTCCGTCGGTTATAGAGCCGCGAGGCCCAAATGGGATAAGGAGGACGCCGACGCTCGTGCAAAGGGGTTGGCACATCCCTTTGACGACAGAAAGGAGGAGCAGGCAAAGAACTTCGTCACGGCCCGGTTTGCCAAGCCGAAAGGGGGTTCTGATTATTCTTCGGAGCCCGTCGGCCCCTTTGCTCTGAGGGTGAAGGACTTCATGAAAAAATATGTAAGTAGTTTGCATGCAAGTCGATTAATTGCATTCATGATTAATCAATGAAGTCCAGTTTTCTGATCAAATGCTTCGCGTTCCTTGTGCGCAGGACGAGGAGTGTAGGAGCTCCTCATCCCAGGGGTCAGCGCCACCGCCTGTCGCCAAGTGGGACACAACTTTTAATAGGGCGCTGAACCGGACCAAGAGTGTCGATCCCCTGGCGGCCCCGTCGGCTGGTCGTGTTGTCGGCTTTGGCGGCATATCATGGTCCGAGTACTATGGCACCCCGGAGCGGAAGGGCAAGAAGGCCGAAAGCGCCGAGGTAAAACTCCTAAGGGAACAGGTGGAAGCCTTTCCAAATATAGTCCAAGATGCCGTGAACAAGGCTGTGTCGGCTGCCGAGACAAAGTTCCAAGAACAAGTCCAGACACAAGTCCAGTCACAAGTCCATTCACAAGTGAACGAGAAGCTCAATACCATCCTTCCCGTCTACATGGAAAAGTACAACAAGTGGCAGAAGGGTGGTAAACGGGGGCCGCCACCGGTTCCCAACCTCAATAGCACCCAATCGGACAATGTGGCGCGGCCGGAGGCGTTGGTGACTCCTCCAGCAGGGCCGTTGGTGGTGGAGACTCCTCTAGCTCCAGAGCTTAACTTGCCCACTGCGGCGAAGGCGCCGACCCGCACCACCGTGCCATCAGGCAGCCACTCCGCCACTTGCGTGGTCAAGCCTGTCGGCGTCGGTGCCTCGACATTGGCCGAGTTTGACGCCCTCAAGGTAACTAACTAATTAAAGCGAGAGTTGGGAGTCTCAACCACACCGATGACTTGATCTCTGTTTTTCTAACGCTCGGCCTACATGTCGATCTTTCGCAGGGAGACACTCCTTGCACTCTAATGCACTGGGTGGGCGGCCAGTTGATGGATGTTGCCAAGGGTACTATTGTTCAACCAGAGAACCGCAAAATGCACAATGTCACAATGCCACCTGACATGATGAGGGTCAAATACAGTATGGTGCTTCCGGGCTACGAGCAAGTGGAACCTGCCTCTCAACCTCAAGGATGGGATGATGAGGACACGGTAGTGGTCCTCAATACCGGCTTCGGCTACTTGTACCTATGGCCGAAGAGCCAGATCCGTTTGGGGACAGAGTACCAGCTTAACATCACCCTAGAGGCAGCACAACCAGCACATGATGAAGACTTCGAGATGGGAGACTTGGACAACATGGCACAGAATCCCGATGATGATGAAGAAATTGACCCGAACTACGGTGACCAGTTTGTTAACACAAGGTTTTCTGATTTGTATGAGCCGGGACCATCAGGCACACATCAAGTTGCCGAGACCCAACCAACACCAGCGAAACCCCCTTGCAAGGTGCGTCTCTTCCCAACTAGTCAGGAGACGCTGCCACCTATCCCCTTCACCGAGCCTCCAAGGCCAGTAGTTCCTTTGATCAGCCCCGGCACCCTCCATAAGACGGTCGGTGAGGTGAACACAGTGGCCGAAGCCGTAAAGAGCAAGAAGGGTCGCAAAAGGAAGCCTAAGGGTGATCGGGGCCAGGATCCAAATCCTCTTTGCCGGGACGGCGCTGTGGGGCAAGCCAGGAATCAGGAGCACGTGGCAGGTGTACCGATGATGTGTAAATCGATGCTCGAGGTCGCAGGCTCGCATATGCGTATTATTCATTATGGATGTCTCACAATTGAGCAGTGTCACATTCGCGACAACGATCAGTCGTACCTCGTTTTCAAGGCTAAGGTGCCTTCTCATATGCCGTGCTTCGTCACTGTACCCCCCGGGGATATCTTCTACGTGCGGCATACCGACCTGTTTGACATGTTGAACGGGTTTCGACTGCACAATACCCTGGTCCGGCTGTTCTCCCTCAATATGGCCATGGAGATCACCAGAGACAAGATCCCGGGCATCCAGATAGTGGATCCCTACTTCATGCGTGACACCGTCCTGAAAGATGCTGAGGCCATAGATCTGGCGACCGACTACCTCTCAAACTTCCTGCAAACATACTCGGACAAGGATGTGATTCTCCTTCCCTACCATCCCATCACGGAGGATGATGGACAGGCTGTGTGCTCATAAGCTTGAATTTGAAACACTCAACAGCCTTGTACCTCGACTCAAACAGTGCGATCCAAAAAACTACACCAATATCAAGAAAATTCTTGATGGCGCTCTCACCGGCTACGTCGCAGCGGGAGGCGTCAAACTGGCAAGGCCACATGTAAAGTTCGGCGCGCACGTGTTCCGCCACACGACGAAGTTTGCCTGCGTCAAGCAGCCGCCTGGCAGTGGGAAGGATGCCTTCTACGCCCTTTACCACATGAAGGCGTTCTTCAATGACATGGAGACCAAAACGCTGCCATCTGACCTCGTGAAGTGGGCTGAAAAGCTTGCATGCATACAGGCTCGCAACCTCAGGCAACACTTCTTCAACATCCAGGAGGAGATCGCGACAATCATGTACCAGGGAGTCATAAAAACCGGAGGAACCTTCTACGGCGGCTATACACCGTCCAACAGGGAGATAGACGAACGCTTAGCGCAGCAGGGTGACGGCAGGATGTTCATGCAAATGGCGAAAACTCGGTCGGACTTCATCAATGCCCCCCCAAAGCTGACTCAAGAGCCGAAGAAGACTTCATGATTGCATTTCCTAGGTACCTAGCTATTAGTTCCGAACTCGTGTTGTAACCTCTTATCACTATGTTAAACTTGCCTAGAAAAACCTCTAGAATATGTTTCGTCAACCGTTGAACTTGATTGTGAGAGACACTAGCTAGTTATTTGTGTTACGAACTATTTTAAGTGCTTGTTGCTTTTCATTTGTCATTGCTTCCCTACTTCTTGTGGTTTGCTTTCTTTGTCTTTCTTTGAAATGTCGATGATTAGACCATGTTATGGCGGATCTGGTGTGCCAAGTAGACTAGTAATTTGGGCATATATATTCTACTTGACGCATAAGATCGAACAACGAGCATTATTATTTCCGTGCCCAACGTAAGTATGAGGTACTAATCCAAGTCATTCTTGTTTTGCTTTTTTTTTGGCCTTTCTTCGAAATGCCGATGATTAGAACATGATTTCTTACATTTTGTTGCACCCATATATATATATATATATTCATGATTCTATCTTGTGAACTGCTAGCTATTTCTTTCCACTGACATAAGTAATATCATCTTTATTATGTGTAGGAGATGCCGAGGTGTTATGTCGTGTACGTCGGTCGGGTTCCAGGTGTGTATGAGGAGTGGAAAGACTGCCAGAAGCAAGTGAACAACTTCTCGGGCAACAGCTACCAAGGCTATGAGAGTAGAGAGGTGGCGGAAGAGAAGTGGAGGAGGCATGGAAGGAATAAGTGGAGGAACTTCCTCGTGATCACCACCTTGTTGCTCTTCATGGTAGGTTATGTGTTCCACTTCATCTAGGAAGAGCTACGTCGTTGGAATTATAATGTGATTGTGAACTTGTACTCGAAGGTGTAATGTGATTGTGAACTTGTACTCGGAGGTGTGAACTTGTGGCACAAACACTTGATGTATGAACTTGTATGTCATGATTGATGTGTAATGTATTGTATTCATGTTGGTTCTATTATGCTTTGGCAAATTGCAAGTTTCTGAAAAATTCTATGCTCTTTATACTGTATTCTGGACTATATTGTATATTTGAATATCTATATATTATTATTTATAGTGGTCTGTAAAACTTGAATTTCGAAAATATTACCGGAGGCGCATATAGGATACTATAGGAGGCGCATATACTATAAATATACGAGGCGCATTGTAAAACATATGCGAGGCGCATATGATATGCGCCTCCTATACTTCACATATGCGAGGCGCATATCGATATGCGCCTCGCATATGTGAAGTATAGGAGGCGCATATCACATGCACCTCGCACAAAAAATACCCGAGGCTTGAAGCTAGAGGCGCATATGATATGCGCCTCGCATAAGCATTTAGGTGCGCCTCGCATAGGCTTTTTCTCTAGTAGTGTAATGGGCGGCTAGCAGGTCGGTGTGGCCAGCGATCCCCATTGCCATGAGGTAGGTGTCCAGCCACACGGAAGGGTCGTACAAGGGGTCGTACTTCTCTATTTCCTTCGGCGCTTTGAAGTTTGCCGGATATTTTTCGCCTCGGATCATTGGTGCGAAGCACCGGGGCCCGAGTCGGCTTAGAGACCCAATTGGTTCACCGTCGCGACGATTGGTTAGGGTGTGTCGCAGGTCGTCGGGCTGGCGTGCGCGCCAGCTTTGGTTGTTGATGATGTGGGTGCGGGCCTCGACGGGATGACCGTTGGCGGCGACAAAGTTGGTCGCTGGCCTGGGGTCGTTGGTGGAGAGTGCCGCGTTCGCGGGTCGGTGTTGGAGCTGCAGCGGTTCGGGTCGCGGGAATTTGAGGGTGTTTGCCGCCAATGGGCGGCCGCTTGAGGCCGCTCTGCTGCCCGAAGAACGCGAGTACACCCGACCCTGCGAGTCGGAGCCTGCGTTTTGCTGCTCGACCGCCTTCACGAGTAGGGCCCTGACGTACTGGATCTGTAGGGTGCCGTCGCCGGTGGCCGTGATGTTGTTGGCCGCTGCTCGACCTGCCATGAGGTTGTCCATCAGGGTGGAGAATAGTGGTAGGCCGTTCGTGTCTCGCTCCCGTGAGGAGACCACTATCCGCGGCTGATCCCTGGGAGGTGTGCGGTTGGGTGGAGGTGGGGCGCCGTGCACCGTCGACCCTGGTGGGGGCCGGGCACTTCCTCTTGGCGGCGCGTTCTCGTAGATCGCGCGCTCGGCCACGTGGGCCGGGTCGTTCTCGTCGTCGAAGTTCAGGGCGCGCCCCTGGACGGTGGGGTTCAAGCGCGACCTGATTCGCTGTTGGTGGTAGCGCGACAGCTCCTGCGCCGTCACCTGCTCAAGGCGATTTTTTTTTCGCTCGGCTTGCTCCTTGCGGACTGCCTCCGCCAGCTTCAGGCGGAGTTCCTCGACCTCCGTTGCTGTGGCGTTGGGAGGGATCGGGGTGGAGAAGGGATCCTCGGGCGGATCGATGCCGGTCGCCATGTAGTTCGTGGCGTGGCGACCGGTCCCTTCGCGGAGGTCGGCGGAGTTTTCCAACCCGGAGTCAAAGTCAAAGATCCCAAGGATGGAGGGATCCTCGAAGTCTCCCACGTTGGAGACCTGGGTGATGGAGCCTGCGGGCGAAGCCGCGGTGATGGATCCGGCGAGTGACGCTGGGGTCGCCGAGTCGGCGTCGTCGTTGAGGGCCGCGTCTTCCACGGCCACGGAGTTTTCGGCCACGTTGCTGTGGGCCGAGTTGTACTCGGAGGCGAGGCGATGGATCGTGCGGACCTGGTTCTCGGAGAGCCGGTCGCGTGGCGGCGACTCGCGGATGCGAGCCGAGTCCTCCGAGACGATGACGTCAGTGAGGCCGACGAAGAGGCTGATCGTGCCAACTGGCAATATCATGCTATGCGTGACAGGTCGTGCCGCCGGGACGTAGCTGCTCGGCAAGATCTGGAGCATCTCGCCGATCTCTATCATGCGGCCGGTGGCGACCGACTCGTTGATGGGTAGATTGGATCTCACCGCAGAACACCGGCCAGACCGGCCAGGCCCCACGGTGGGCGCCACTGTCATGGGAATGACCACGGCAGATGCTGCAATCGGCAGCGAGTAGTAGAACGAAGGACAAGGGCAGCCAACCATCTGCGGTGCGAGATGAGGGCGGAGACACAGGGTTTTACCCAGGTTCGGCCCCCCGGAGGGTAAAGACCTACTCCTGCTAGATTGTATTATGATGGAGATACAATGGGGCGAGCTCGGCGGCTAGGCAACGAGTCGCTTGGGTGGATGATGGAACGTACGTTTACACGCCCCGTAAGGAGGTTTATATAGACTCACCTCCCCCTAGGGTTTACATATCTCAACCGAATCAATTAAGGTTTCGGTACTCGTTTAACCTAATCCGACTGGGCCTATCTACTCTCCTAGGCCTTCAGCTTCCAGTCGCTTGAATCCACGCCAGTTCTTGATCCAGTCGCCGTCTAGCAGGCCCACTCGCCAGGTCTTGGGCCAGTCGGAAACGTCCTGCTGGGTATACCCCGGTAGGCACATCCCCATCACTTGGTTTGGGAAACATGCCAATGATTTGATAGCTTTCCACTGTTTATTTGATTCATGGTCATGATTATGATAGGATACAGCTACTGTCTTAGTGCTGTTAGCTTGGAAATTAACATGTGGTTTGAGATCATTATGATCTCAAACAGTGAAGTGTAACATAGTAATATCCTAGTTATGATTCCTGTGTTAATAGGAATATGATTAGTTAGTTGATTGTCTGAATCTATGATGATTTACTGTCTTTCCTTATTCATATTGGATTGTTCTTGTCACACCATCATGGTATGGCATACCAGAATAACTCTAATCTATTGATTGGGTGGTTTGAGGCTTAAGACAAAATTGACTTTATAAGATAAATAGAGATGTTGTTCTCTGAATTCCCTAAGACCAATGATGTTGGCCTGAGGCTTAGGGATTCAGATCTTATAGAAATTGGCTCATCTAGATAGTCCTGGTAGTGGTACCAGCTATTCTTTATTGAATCAAAGCTTGGAAAAAATGATAGTGAGCTTGATCATTTTATGGATCCCAAAGATTTGTTTCAAAGGTGCTACCCGTCCTTTAGGGATGTGCCTAGAAATATATCATAGGTATATGTATGATAGAATATAGTGTGACAACCAGAGCAAGGATGTTTCTCTGAGCTCTGGTTGGATTCTGGTACTTTGTTGTTTGCTTTTAGAGTTTAAAAATCCCTATGATGGATTCACCCCACTTGGGATATTTCTGAGGGTTTGTTTTACAAAACAACACATGCTTCTCTCTGAATAAGATGATTAGATCATGTGAAGGTTTTATGAAACTCACCACAAAATCTGATGATGGTGTAGTAAGTTGGTGATGATGATCTTGATCTGGTTTTGCTAGACTCCTGTGCTTGATCTTGAGCTAACATGCTCCTCCTAACTCCTGGGCTTGATCTTGCTGTCCACCTGATCCAACCCCCTCCTTATGTCACCATACTAGTGATGCTTGGTTGATCCTTGGTGCTTTGGTTGGGCTAATGTGCTTGATAAGCTGCTGTCTAGTCTGGCTGTTCTTGTGTGCAAACTGTGGAGTGATGCACTAGTGCCTCCCACGGCTGTGCTTGTGGTTTTGTGAGTTCGGGCTATTCTGTGGGGTTGACAACACACCACATGCATGTTGGTGTGTGTCCTTCCTGTGTGCTTGCTATGCAGTTGTGGATATTTTAAGAATTTTAAAACTTACTCTTACCAGGTTACTTTCACCTGGCTGGTGAATTTGTCCCTCTTGGCTGTCATTTCACTTCTGGCTTTAAATTTGTGAAAGATGAATTCTTTCATATTAGTGAAACTTGCCCCTTTTTATAAACTTCTCAATGTGAATTTGTCAAGTGCACTTCACTGAAATATCTAAGAGAAATAATACTAACACTAATCTTTTATTTCTCTCAATATTTTCTGTTTGTTTTGCAGGTACAAATATAAAGATGAAGATTTAGTTTAGGTTTAGTTATAGAATAGTTAGTATATAGTCCTTTGTAATCTTCTTCATACTTTTGTAATTTTATTTTTATTATTTTTGTAATGTTTATTTTATTCAATTGTTATAAAGATTATATTATTATTAATAAAGAATATTCTTATTCTTTATTCTTTTGTAAATTGTGAAGTTTGAAAATAGTTTCATATGTAACTTGTTTATATATTGATAATATGAAATAAGTTACATATTCATTATTGTTTTTCTTTGGATAGAATTTAAGTTATAATACTTGGTTCTTAATTAAATTAAGATTCAAAACTTATTCCTAATTTATTTGAATTATAACTCAAACACTCAAGTTTAAAATTCAAATGCATTTTAAAACACATAACTCCTTAAAGATCATCTCGAAGTTTATAACAATCATCCTTTAAGACTAAACCTAATCTCAAAGTATGAAAGAAACATTGATCACTTAAGGTTTTTATTTGGAGAAAATTTTACCCACATTTTCACAAATGGATGCATGCAATATTCCATATTCCTAATTCTACCCTTCGCTAGTTCCTAAATGCTGGGATGTTACAGACTTCCCCCCTTAAATTAAACTTTGTCCCGAAGTTTGTGAAGATATACCTGAATAGTTCTGGATAGGCTTTTCTTAAATCTTCTTCTTTCTCCCATGTGGCTTCCCTTTCACGATGATGTTCCCACTGTACCTTGCAATATTTGATTGCTTTGTTCCTTAATCTTTTCCAGTTTTCTTCCAGAATATTACAGGGCTTTTCAATATAAGTCAGTTCTGCTTGTAGTTCTATCTCTTGGTGTGTCATTGCATCATCTGGAAGTTTTAAACATTTACGAAGTTGTGACACATGGAAAACATTATGCACTTGAGCCAATCTTGATGGTATCTCTAAAGCATAAGCTATAGTTCTGTTTTGACTCAGTATCTTGAATGGTCCGATATATCTTGGACTCAATTTCCCTTTAACTCCAAATCTTTTCACCCCTTTCATTGGACTTACTTTCAAATAGACCATATATCCCTCTTCTGGATGCCATGATCTTCGACTTTGATCCACATAACTTTTCTGCCTACTCTGGGCTATTTTCAGTCTATCCCTGATCTTATCAATGATATCTTGTTTTTCTTTGATATAATCTGGCGCAAATTCTTTGCTGCTTCTAGGTTCATACCAACATATTGGTGATCTACACTTCCTTCCATATAGAACCTACTATGGAGCTACCTTTAGACTACTCTGATAGCTCTTATTATAAGAAAACTCTGCCAATGGTAGGTGATCTTCCCATGTTCCTCCAAAATCTAGTGCACAAGCTCTTAACATGTCCTCGAGTATTTGATTTGTTCTTTCAGTTTGACCTCCTGTCTCAGGATGATATGTTGTGCTGAAATCTAACTTTGAACCAAGTGCCTCATGCAATTGCTTCCAAAATGCTGAAGTAAACACTGATCCCCTATTAGTTATGATCTTTGTACTCCATGCTTACTTACTATCTCTTTGACATATACTTCAACTAACTTCTCGGCATTATCCTTTTGATTCACCGGAATAAAATGTGCACTTTTAGTGAGTCTGTCCACAATTACCCATATCATATCTTTCCTTTTTGGTGTCATAGGCAATCCTCTAATGAAATCCATAACTATTTCCTCCCACTTCCATTCGGGAATTTCCAAAGGTTGTAATGGTCCTGCTGGACTTTGATGTTCAGCCTTCACCCTTTGACAAGTATGGCATTCTGATACATATTTAGCAATGTCCCTTTTCATGTTATTCCACCATAATAGTTCTTTCAAATCCATATACATCTTAGTACTCCCTGGATGTATAGAATATGGTGTATCATGTGCTTGTTTGAGTATGACATTTCTAATCTTAGTCACATCTGGAACACAAAGACGGTCTTGAAACCATAAAGACCCATAATATCCAAGGTGAAAAAATGATTTTTTCCCTTGAGATATCCTCCGAATTACCTCAGCAATAAAAGGATCTTCTTCTTGATGTCTAAAAATTTCTTTCTTTAGATCACTGTCCTGCTCTGCAACTACCTGCATAGTAGCTAATCCTCCAAGAACCTCTGTTCTGATAAATTGAAGCTCGAATCTTTCCCAGTCCATTTGTAACTCTTTTGGTAGCTCCCTATTGCTTGGCTGAGTATCTGCACACTTTCTACTTAAAACATCTGCTACAACATTTTCTTTCCCTGGGGTGTAGTTGATTGTTAAATCATAATCCTTGATTAGTTCCAACCAATGCTTCTGTCTCATATTCAATTCCTTTTGAGTGAAGAAATATTTGAGACTTTTCTGGTCAGTGTATAACTCACATCTGGCTCCATAAAGAAAATGCCTCCATCCTTTTAGTGCAAAAACTACTGCTGCTAACTCTAAATCATGAGTTGGATAGTTGACTTCATGTGGTTTCAGTTGTCTTGAACCATAATCAATCACTTTCCGATCTTGCATTAATACACAACCCAAACCTTCTTTAGAGGCATCATAGTATACGGTGAAGTCCTTCCCTGTTTCAGGAACTGCTAAGATTGGAGTTGTGGTTAATCTAGTCTTCAACTCTTGGAAACTTGCTTCACATTTCTCATCCCACTTGAATGGTGGATTCTTAGTTAATAATTTGGTCATTGGTCCCTCTATTTTGGAGAAACCTTCAATGAATCTCCGATAATAACCAACCATTCCTAAGAAACCTCGAATTTGCTTCACATTGGTCGGTGCAGTCCACTCTAGTACCGACTGAACTTTAGATGGATTCAAAGCAATTCCATCCCTACTGATCACATGACCGAGTAATTCTACCTCATCAAGCCAAAATTCACACTTACTGAACTTAGCATAAAGCTTATGTTCTCTTAAGGTCTGCAATGCTATTCTCAAATGATCAGCATGCTCTTCCTTATCCTTGGAATATATCAAAATATCATCAATAAAGACTATGACAAACTTGTCCAAATATGGCATGAACATCTTGTTCATGAGATTCATAAATATTGCCGGTGCATTGGTCAACCCAAATGGTACTACCAGATACTAATGGTGTCCATATCTTGAGAAAAATGCTATTTTTGGAACATCTTCCGGCTTGATTTTTATTTGATGGTATCCAGATCTTAAATCGATCTTTGAAAATACTCCAGATCCTTTCACTTGATCAAACAAATCTTGAATTCTTGGTAAAGGATACTTATTCTTGATAGTCACGTTGTTCAGATTCCTATAATCACCACACATCCGTCTTCCACCATCTCTCTTATCCACAAAGATTACAGGTGTTCCCCATGGAGATACACTTTCCTGTATAAATCCTTTTCTAGCTAACTCATCAATTTTCTCTTTGAGTTCTTTCAACTCTTTGGGTCCCATTTTATATGGTGCTTGAGCTATTGGTGTTGTACCAGGTATTAGGTCAATGGTGAACTCTATCTCCCGGTCTGGTGGCATTCCCGGTAGCTCTGTTGGAAAAACATCTTGGAATTCATTAACTATAGGAATCTCTTCCAATTTAACTTCTTTCATTGAATTCAACTGCAGATCCACCATGATATGACTGTGCTTATCTGCTTGATAAACTATCCTTGCTCCACTTGGAGTTTTGATTGAGACAGTTTTCTCCTCACAATTTATCTGAGCTCCATGTTCCATCATCCAATCCATCCCCAGCACTACTACAATTCCCTTCAAAGGAATCACATAAAGGTCTGCGAAATACGTACAACCATAGATCGAGATAACCTGATCTTGTTTTTGTGGCATACAATCACATTCCCTCCTACTGTAACTACGGTCATAGGACTTTCTAACGTTGCCCTTCTAATCCCGAACTTATCACAAAATTCTTCAGAGATGAATGAAGTAGTTGCACCAGTATCAAATAGAACTTTGCCGAGATTGGTAAGGAGATTGAGCGTACCTATCACTGCATGCTCCGAATTATCCACCTCCTCAAGGGTTGCACATTTCAGTTTCCCGGTAGGTCGGTTCCTCTTGCCATTGTTGTTCTTGCCATTATTTCCTCCTTTATTGGGTTGTCCATTTCCTCCACTGGCTTGTCCTCCTCCCTTGGTAGGCCATCCTCCAGGTGGTTTGCTCGGACAATCTGGCTTGATATACCCCTTCTAACCACAACCGTAACAGATCACTACAGGCTTTTTGCATTCCCTCTCGAAATGCCCTAGAATTCCACAATTGTTACAAATAACATTCCTTCTCGGATTGGATTGATTTCCACCACTGCCCTTGTTATTGTTATTGTTGTTTTTGTCATAATTCCTATTCCGAGGTTTGAACTCCAGGTTAGGTTTAGGATTGCTTGCATGAATCCTCTTGGTTTCCTTCTTGGCTCTCTTCCTCCGATCCTCTTGGACATTCTTGTAGTCAACTTCAAAAGTAATGGCTATATCCAACAACTGCTGATAAGTTTGCTTATTGGCTAACCTTAGCTGCATCCTCGCAAATGGATTTAATCCACGAAGGAAACGCTTCTTCCGCTTCTCTTCAGTGTTGACATCCTCCTCAGCATATCAAGACAGTTAACTAAACTCCCGGATGTACTTCATGACACTCGTATATCCTTGTTGTAACTCCTCAAATACTATCCGCTTCAACTCCATGACACTTTCCGGAACATGATATTCACGGAATCTCTGCTTGAACTCTTCCCAGGTAAACTCCCTACCCAGTGGTTGCATGGCAAACTGATTTTCCCACCATGGTGCTGCAGGTCCAGTCAGCAGATGAGTTGCATATCTCAATTTCTCCTCATCATTGCAACCTACAATTTTCAGCTTCCTTTTAGTATCTGCTATCCAGTCCTCTGCATCCGTTGGTTTAGGAGCTGATGCAAAAGGTAACGGCCTCGCATTCTGGAAATCAGGTAGACTCACTCCTCCACCTTCAGGTGTCCTTTGATTTTCTCGCCCCAGCAACTTTTCCATGAACTTGTTCTGGATTTCTTGCATCATTTGCATGCATTGCATAAAATTCTGCTCCATTAACGGCCTCATTGGTGGTGGTGGTAATGCTTCTTGGTTTGCTGCATCTGCATCAGCCTTTTCCTTGGCCTCTCGCTCCATCCGCTGCTTCTCAGTTTCCATTCCTACACCCGTATCCATGACCCTCTAGTCCTGCAACATAAAGAGAATACTCATAATTACATCATGCACATGTGTTCTGAGCTCGACTTTACGCACAAAACTAGTCACACAATGAAGATCCAAAGAAAATCCAAATATGCATTTCACATATTTTACATAATATCATAATGATACAAAGACATTACAACATATACCATATAGGTATAATCACAAAACTACCTTATTACTTGGGGTACAATACACATTACTTGATACTACTAACTAATTGACTCCTTCTAGTAGTAACTATGCTTATTGTACATGCCTGATGTCCAACCGTGATGACGTGTGGTTCGTCACACCGTTTGTGGAACATATGGCCTTCCATAAGGAATATAATCTGTATCTGAAGTGTCAGTACTTGAGTCATTACTCAACCTGAGCGCATTGACTCCCTCCAGCTCAGCTGAAAAGTCTTCAGAAACATATTCAACATTATCTCCAACCCGCATGTCCTGAGCTTCATTTCTTGAGTTGTCAACAGGATACGCAGATCCTGCTGCTTCCCAAGTGCTCTCGTGGGCAAGATAATTAAACACTGGATAATGTATATTCCCTGGGGTTTGAGGAGATGTTGATGATTCAAACACTCTCTCCTCAGGATCTTCTTCTTCATCCTAATTATCTATTGACATGGTATACTTCTATTATGAGGGTTCATTCTTGCACCCATCCAAGTAGATTGTTCAAAATTTCTGTCAGAACCATCCGTGGACATCTGGTGTTCATGAGATACATAATATGATCCCATTCTCCAACCATCCGAATTCTTAATAGGAAGTTCTAAGTCAGAACCATCCTATGAGCCCTGTGGTACTGCATACCGCATATCCATAGTAGGATCATGTATAGGTTCGGGTCTTGGTGAATAAGGATATGGTATAAAAGATTTAGGATCTATAGGTATATCCTTAAAGACATGTGTTGCACTACTACTTGCTTCTTTCTCTAACTGGAATGCTAACTGTTTCCTCCTTTCTGGATCAGTTAGATCCTCTAACATGTCATTTTTTTCTTCAACAATCACTTGATGGGTCTTATAAAAATACGCAACGAGTGTTCGGTATCTATCCATAAACTTGGAAGCTAACTTAGGATGTTTCTTAACCAAAGTAAGATGATCCGGTATAGGCTCCGAGTCTATAGAATCATGAGGTATCACAGAGAATGTGCTACCTTCTAGCTCCTTGGCTTTCTGCTCCCGGATATTGGTTATTGCCTCTACAACAGCAACGTGATATGCTGCTAAATGACTCCTACCTTCCCCTATAGGTAGATCATGATATAATCCAAGCTTCTCTGGAAGTTGGATACTCACACGATACTTGGATAACATCCGGCCATCAAGGTAAGTGATAGTGTTCACTGGAATTCTAGTTGGAGAACTAAAAAGCTTTAAAAGTTGACGAAGTTGGTCTATGAATGATCCTTGATAATCATCAAGAGGCTCCTCTTTCCTTACCAAAGTCTATTTTGGAAACTTTGGTGTCATATCTCTGTATATTAGAAAAATAATTTTGATTAGTATCCAATGACATATTGCACCATAAAAAAAATTATCGCACTAAAATATATAACGGAATATTCTCATTTGAATACCCATTATATTGCTTTTAGAGAATTCTTTATCGTTGCTACCTTTCCTACAGGTAATACCCTTTAATAGGTTTCCAACCTAGGGTCAAAGCAATTTGCTCTTATACCAACTACGGTGACCCAGCATAGCACTGCATGTTTAGTACACTATAGTCGTTGACATGACATCTACAAAACACCGTTCCGTAAATATCACATCCCTTAGAGTGGTACAACAGAAACATTGCGGGTCCATATTACAAAAGTACACACATCATTATTATTACAATACCGGAAGTTCAAGACTTCCAAAAGATCCAACTTACAAACCAAAATATAAAGTGTTTCAGCGGAATTTAAAAGTAACAACTCCGACTAGGAGCTGAGCTCAACATCTTATTCTATAGAGT
Organism: Avena sativa; assembly: GCA_916181665.1. NCBI lineage: Eukaryota > Viridiplantae > Streptophyta > Magnoliopsida > Poales > Poaceae > Avena > Avena sativa. The sequence goes on along the minus strand of OV702293.1, from coordinate 87,123,362 downwards.
TCATGCTTCTCGGCTCTGTTGGTTACTATTAACTAGGGATACTTAGTTGGACTCGTTATCATCGACACCATAGCAGATTTCGTAATCCACTCCTTCAACTCCTCCGGACAGATCAGGTTCCTCATAGAACACATCTTCTTGACATTTAGCTGCATACATTGGCACGTCTCCGGGATCCTCAGAGTCTAAGGAAGGGATCAAAGGAAAGAATGAGTAACAGGGTTACCCAATAAGTTCATTATATGAAAGGTGGGAAGTTTGATGCTCTAACTACCACCTCAGATTATAAATCATTGGCACTATGCAATTTTTGTAAATCTTTCTTCAAAGATTGATTTTATTCTAAAAAACTATGACAATCAGCCTTCACAGGTTGACCAGAACTTTCATGGAGTTCCTTTCCTGCCGTGTTCATAGCTCCTTCCCGGAATAGGGAGTAACAAGTTACAGTTCTTACACTATGCAGAGGTGCGTTACTTTACCCATGAGAGATCAACTCTTTGTTGCACAACCGGGCATACTTTCCCGTCCACAATTCCATGATGTGGGGCCTACTAGTTGGTCCAAGCTAATCACTGCTCCCTTCGCGACCCTGCATGCCTCCTTGGTGTACACCATGCCCACATAATGAATTACGGCAATGGTTTGTACAAACCGTTAGATGCCAGAACTATCGTGGGACGATGAGGGTTCCCACCCATATGCTGCATATCCTCTACGAATTACCAATTAATATGCACGCTACGAGGATAACATCCACGACCTGCACATCCGGCTTCATGCTAGAGGAAGAAGATACAGCTGACTTCTTTGTCCCATTCCAAATCTCATGGCTAACGCTTAATATACGGCGCTAGCATCACTAATGTCAGGGGTTATTAAGTCCCTACTTGATCATCATTGTTTGCAACTAGAACCCTAAGTTCTATTGCTCCATTACATCATCACTTAGGATGATATCTATGATTTCTTTATTTGTGAAAATAATATTTTCTTTCTTTTATAGCATATATGATAACACACAATTTGCAAATACTTTAATAAAGACTCTTCAAAGGACATGAGCAAGTGATGAACTTGCCTTGTGATGGCAAGGTAGTGAAGTCTGATGCTTGCACTGGACCTTGAGCTTCTATGTCTACAAAAACATCATTATTGCCCAGTAAGGACAATATTTAAAGAAGCAAAATGATTATGCAAGTAATGTAATGCATTTTAATTCTATAAGCATTTTCCCTATATAATGTGCCTTTTAATAATAACAAAGCATTTACAAATATTACTTTTTAATATTTATAGCATATATTGAATTATTGTAGTTTATTTCCTTTTTATTTGACTTTTATTGATTTAATAATTCTTTTAGGAATTATCAATTATACATTAAAATTTGTTATTAAATATTTATTTAGTATTTTTAAAAATACTATAATATTAATATATAATGAAAGTGATTTTAATATATTTTTATCATCTTTCAATAATTTTGTAAAATTCCATAATGAATAAATGAATTAGAAAATTCTTATAGAAATTTAAATGTCCAAAATTGTATATCTTATTTTATTTGGATAAAGTGGATTATTGTGAATCCGGAAATATTTTACTTGTAATTTTTGGACTTTTATTTTATTTTCTAAGATTTATTTAAGTCCAGGGGTATTTTGGTCTTTTTCTTTTTATTAAAATACGCCTGGAAATGTTTCTGGGCTAGTTATACTTATTGGGCCCTAGTGGCCCATTAGTCCTAGACAAAAGGACGACCCCAAAGGGTCCGGCCCATCTCGGCCCACTCCTCACTGTCTCTCTCCCTCGAGTTCATCCTTTCCTCCTCTGACCCCAACCCTGTGGCCGGCGATGCCGCCACCGGCGATTCCCGCCGTCGTCGGCTGTTCTGGTCGCCGCCGTTGTGCAAATAGGGGTTGTCTATGATGCTCATTCGTTCTATCCAATTGGATTCGAGCCTAGGGCTCTCCTGCAATGGATCGATGCCGTCCCGAACCCTAGGGTTTGGGGGTTGGCATGGATTCAAGTGCTGCAGTGGTCGTCATGTGTCGAGGTGATGCTCTGCACCTCCAGGCATGATCAAGGTTGCTGACGTGGCGCCGTGCGGGTTGCAGCGCCCTCTCTGGGGTGCTCCCCGTGGCTCCATGGTCGTCGGCACCTCTGCTTCCTCTTCTATTCTTCAGCGAGGACCTATGATGAGTTTGATTCCTCTCCCCCGGTGCTCTCTGTGTTTGCTGATTCGATGCTAGATGTTGGTAGTGTCCTTTCTTGCTACTGTCTGATTCAGATTAGGATGATTATACATTTAGGGTTCCTGCTATATGATTGATCATGTACTGGATGAACTGAATCATGTTTGGATGGTCTGTACACATGTTAAATGTTTATTGGCCTAAAGCTTGGAAATTAACATATGCTTTGAGATCATTATGATCTCGAACAGTGAAGTGTAACATAGGAATATCCTAGTTATGATTCCTGTGTTAACAGGAAAATGATTAGTTAGTTGATTATCTGAATCTATGATGATTTACTATCTCTCCTGATTCATATTGGATTGTTCTTGTGACACCATCATGGTATGGCATACCAGAATAACTTTAATCTATTGATTGGGTTGTTTGAGGCTTAACACAAACATGGCTTTATAAGATAAATAGAGATGCTCTTCTCTGAATTCCCTAAGACCAATGATGTTGGTCTGAGGCTTAGGGATTCAGATCTTATCTAATTGGTTCATCTAGATAGTCCTGGTAGTGGTACCAGCTATTCTTTATTGAATCAATTCTTGGAAAAAATGATAGTGAGCTTGATCATTTTATGGATCCCAAAGATTTGTTTCTAAGGTGTTATCCTTCCTTTAGGGATGTGCCTAGAAATAGATAATAGGTATATGTTTGATTGAATATAGTGTGACAACCAGAGCAAGGATGTTGCTCTGAGCTCTGGTTGGAATCTGGTACTTTGTTGTTTGCTTTTAGAGTTTAAAAATCCCTATGATGGATTCACCCCACTTGGGTGCCTTCTGAGGGTTTGTTTAATAAAACAACACATGCTTCTCTCTAAATAAGATGATTAGATCATGTGAAGGTTTTATGAAACTCACGACAAAATCTGATGATGGTGTAGTAAGTTGGTGATGATGATCTTGATCTGGTTTTGCTGGACTCCTGTGCTTGATCTTGAGCTAACAAGCTCCTCCTAGCTCCTGGGCTTGATCTCGTTGTCCACCTGATCCATCCCCCTCCTTATGTCACCATACTGGTGATTCTTGGTTGATCCTTGCTGGTTTGGTTGGGCTAATGTGCTTGATAAGCTGCTGTCTAGTCTGGCTGTTCTTGTGTGCAAACTGTGGAGTGATGCACTAGTGCATCCCATGGCTGTGCTTGTGGTTTTGTGAGTTTGGGCTGTTTTGTGGGGTTGAAACACACCACATGCATGTTGGTGTGTGTCCTGCCTGTGTGCTTGCTATGCACTTGTGGATATGTTCAGAATTTTGAAACTTACTCTTACCAGGTTACTTTCACCTGGCTGGTGAATTTGTCCCTCTTGGCTGTCATTTGACTTCTGTCTTCAAATTTGTGAAAGATGAATTCTTTCATATTGGTGAAACTTGCCCCTTTTTATAAACTTCTCAATGATGAATTTGTCAAGTGCACTTCACTGACATATCTGAGAGAAATAATACTAACACTAATCTTTTATTTCTCTCAATATTTTCTGTTTGTTTTGCAGGTACAAATATAAAGATGAAGATTTAGTTGAGGTTTAGTTATAGAATAGTTAGTATATAGTCCATTGTAATCTTCTTCATACTTTTGTAATTTTCTTTTTATTATTTTTTAATATTTATTTTATTCAATTGTAATAAAGATTATATTATTATTAATAAAGAATATTCTTATTCTTTATTCTTTTGTAAATTGTGAAGTTTGAAAATAGTTTTAGTAAGTTACATTCTTTGTAACTTGTTTATATATTGATAATATGAAATAAGTTTCATATTCATTATTTTTTTCTTTGGATAGAATTTAAGTTATAATACTTGTTTCTTAATTAAATTAAGATTCAAAACTTATTCCTAATTTATTTGAATTATAACTCAAACACTCAAGTTTAAAATTCAAATTCATTTTAAAACACATAACTCCTTAAAGATCATCTCAAAGTTTATAACAATCATCCTTTAAGACTAAACCTAATCTCAAAGTATGAAAGAAACATTGATCACTTAACGTTTTTATTTGGCGAAAATTTTACCCACATTTTCACAGATGCATGCATGCAACATTCCATATTCCTAATTCTACCCTTCGCTAGTTCCTAAATGCTTGGATGTTACAGGGCGGTATGGGCAGCAGTCCGAGCATAGGAGATCTTCTAGTCTTCGATAAGCTTCGGAATCTCCTTAGCCTTGTCCCTCACCTCATGAAGTGGCATTTCGTGCAAGTCGGAAAGTCTAACCGGCTCGCCATCCTCTTCAAGAGTCTGGCGTATGTCGAAAGAATATTCTCAAGACGAATAAACCATCAAGATAGACGATTTATCCGACTTAGGATCTTGGAGACTTCTGGGGGCTACTGTTGGGGATATACTTTCTGGTATACCCACAGGACTCACTGACCAGGGTGGCCCACCAACGGGTTAGAGCTTTTCTTCACGGGCGGCTCAGTCAGAGAAAGAGGAGGAGCCAATTCCGGCTATGATAAGGCCCATAAGATTTACCGACTTAGGCCTCTAGTATTACTTGTACTCCAAGCTATATCTAGTTACTGAATCTGTAACGTAGCCGGATAGGTCTTTCTTGTAACCCTAGGTCCTGGTGACTATATAAACCAGCCCTATGGGAGCCTTTAGGGAAACAACCACAATCACAACTCGCACAGGCGAACCTCTCTTGTAATCCGCTGTAACATCCGCTCTCGCCGATATATTACTGGGTTTCTAGTAGGAGTAGGATCCGATCACCATAGTCGGATCTGAACCTGGGTAAAATTGTGTTCACCATTCCCGGAACATTCGACGTCTCACACCCCATCTTCTCAACACCGTTAGGACCCCCTATGGCGTACTTGTCGACAATCCGATGACACTCGTAGAAGTGAAACTCGGACTAGCATTTCCACCACACTGAACTCGTGCATAATTTACCACGTCTGCACCGACCAGCGGCGAGGGTACTTAGGCATTACAAACAGGGTCTGTGCTGCCATTTGCGGGGAACTTAGGGTTTTACCACGCAGGTACTAGAACGATACATAACTCTACCCTATGCCAGAAGGGTGAGTTGCAGGGTGAGAAAGACTACTTGATGGGTACCTCTTGAATCTTGTCGTCGTTCTTGGGTGGGTTTACTAACTTCGGATACTACAATTCCTCGAGGGTATGAGGGATATTTAGATCTTCATCAGTAAAAAGGGTGAGGGTCGTGCCTTCTCTGAGGACTGCATTGACGGGTGGATCTTCCGGGGGTGGTGACTTGAACATGGGTTTATACTCATAGAGGTGAAGTTCATCATTTTCAGTCCCGGGGTTATCAAAGTTTGGGACCTTACTAGGTGTGTCTTAGCCAAGATAACAGAGAATGTCTTCACGACGTCTTCCAAGAAATATTGATTCTTTGGGTTTCTTTCTACTCCTTGAAGAGTAGTACTGGCGGCGTCAGGTAGTCTTGTCATCTTAAATCTGAGCATCGAGGGTATTGGGAGGATCGAGCAGACTTCCGAAGGTTATTGATGAGGTATGTTTTCTGTTCCTCTGACGACTCTCGGGGTGATGCTTGGAGCATGTCCTTGGGTTGGAGATCTTCTTGAGGTATCTTCTAGTGGTAGATATTCTTGAATTGAATGGAAAGACATAGTCTTTCCACCTTAGAGCTTTACTTAGGGTCGTCGAGGCTAGGGTAGATACTTAGTCTTGGAGCAATGGCGTGACTCTGGAGTTGGGGTCTTTGAGTGATGCCTTATTGCGACTACCTTGCTATGGTGGTTACCTAACTAAGCCGTAAGGGTTAACTCGGGGTAGTTTTAGTGGTTAACGACGCTTCTTCTTATTACTTAGTCGAGGTGGAGGCATTTTATCTTCAGTGGGATTGTCTTAACTTGAACACTTCGTGTTGCTTTGGATCAATCACGGAGTAGACTCATTGTCTTCAGAAATACTACTCTTTTAGGATTCTTGGGATGTTTGTGTTATGGCGAGGACTTCCCGTTGATTCGGTAAAGGGTTGAAAAAGATAGTTTGCTCCTTTGAGGGAGATTAGAGCTAGGAACAGATAGTGTTTTTCGGAGAGTTATTTATGTGGCCATCCTGCCAAGGAGTCGTTTCATTTTATGGGATGAGGGGTGTTGGTGTTGAGATACACCATTCAGGTGGTCTAATCTTAGACTCGATGATCCAAGGCAGACAATAAACACATTTCCAAGCATTCATATTAGGACATGACAAGCAAGCAAAGCGTACAATATGTACCAAGGGGTGACTACACACCATAAGGGGAATCCTATATTAAGAATGCTAATCCAAAGTACGGACGTTATGGGAGTATTCACTTCTCTCTTGCCATCGAGTGTCGTTGGTCCCATACATGATCCATTTGGGGAAAATGAAGGACTCCATTGGTAGGGCGATTTTATAGTGTCTTTCGACATTGGTAGCTCATTGGTTTTTCTTGTCCTTACGTCTCTTCATCTAGGTACCTCCGTCTTTGCGGTTTATAAGTTTGACTTGTTTTTGTAAATGGAATATTTGAGGGTAGACGAGAGATAGAGTAAGCCATTTTCAAATAGTCGAAGTCAGAGAAGGTAAGATTAAGAGGTCTTTCGGAAAGCTTTTGAGAAAATAGTTTTGGAAAGCCGGTGTTTTCCGAAATAATGGTTATCCTATATAACATCCATGCTAACTAAGGTCGTCTACAGTCAGGACGGCTCTGATACCAAGTCTTTGGGACCCTGGATTTATGGTCCGAGAATCCCTACTATGCCTACAATTCACGTTCCCATGATCAGTGAGCTGTGAGCATAACCGACTAGTACCATTACAACATCCGGAAAGTAATTAATACAACACTTACCTTTATGTCCATTATGGAGATTACAACACCAATAGCGGAAGTCTTCAAGAACAGAGCCCATGTCATACCTTAACCTACAGACAACTGAATGGGAAGACGACCTAGCTCTCATAGACATCATTAACGTTATCCTTCTAGCCTGTGCAAATCTGGCAAGTAAATAGCCAGGGAAAATTCTGGTGAGTACTTTGAATGTACTCGCAAACCACCTTAAGAGAAATTATAAAGGACATGCAATATGGCTATGGTAGTAGGAGGGATCCATAAGATGTTATTTTATAAATTAGTTTCTCTTATAGATATACCATGTCTATATCTTTGTTGAAAACTTTTATAAAACATTTTTGAAACCTTTTTGAAAAGTTTTGGAAAACACTAGGATTGGGTCACCCATTTGATTACTTCTCCCGGTCATCCTATGACCAAACTTATTCCTTCCTTTTTCCCGATCATCCCATGGTCAAAACATTTCCAAAGCCTTTGCTTTTCCGAAGTCCTTTTGGAAATCAAAACCAACACCTCTCTATAGCAACCTTCCAACCGTCCATAACCGTGGACATGGCTATTCAAATAGATTTACACTCTGCAGATGTTCTACACTTTACCCAGACCAAACGGGTACCCTGCCCTGATCCCTACTGAAAGTACAAAGGAAGTCGCCTAGAGGGGGGGTGAATAGGCTTTTAAAATTATTATGGTTTAGGCTCAAGTAAATGCGGAATAAAACTAACGTTTAATTTATTGAGCATAAAACCTAGCCACTACGTTCACCTAAGTGCACCAACAATCTATGCTAAGCAATACAAGGAACAAGGTGATAGCAGATATAAGTACTTCAAGCACGATGGCCATCACAATGTAAAGTGAATAATTAAAGGGTTCGGTTGAGAGATAACCGATAGACGCGGAGACGAAGATTTGTTTCCCGAAGTTCACTTCCAAAGAAGCTACATCTTCATTGGAGAGGTGCGATGGCACAATTCTCTCCGAACGCCACAAATGGCTCACCTCGAGGTGTGGTGGCTCGATGCTCACCCAACGCCACACAAGGCCTCACCCTGGATGCGGAAGCACACAACTCACCGACGCCACAAAGGCTCACCCTATTCTCCCAAGTGCGCACCACAAAAGGCGGACACTTTCTCCACTATGGGACGCTTGAGGGCGGTCACCGAACCCGTACAAGATTGGGCTAACTCCACAACTCAATTGGAGGCTCCCAACAACAAAGCCACAAAAGGCTACAATGCCACAGAATTCCAACAATGCCACAAAAGGCTAAAAGACCACAAAAGGTCAATAAGACCACAAAAGGCCAACAAACCAACCACACAACCGTCTAGGGTTCCAAGGAACCCAAGAGAAACAAGCTCAGAAGCTTGAACTCGTCGAATCTCCAATGAGAACTTAATACTATGCAACAAATGCAAGGGCATGTCCTTCACTCCCAAATTCCAACAAAGCTACAAAAGCTATTGGGGAATAAGGGAGGAAAAACACAAGAGGAGAACACAAAACTCTCCAAGATCTAGATCCCAATGATTCCTTCACAAAGAAGGGATTTGGTTTGGTGGGATTGTAGATCTAGATCTCCTCTCTCAAATCCCTCAAAGAGATGAAAGAATCATTGGAGGGAGAAGGGGAGAGGGAAAGATTTTGAAGGTCAACAATGGAGGAGAGAGAGTGGAAGAGCTAGTAAAAATGACCTCAAAAGTTGGGGGAACATTAGGGAAGAGGGGGCCCTTAAATAGGACAAGAAAATCTGCCCGTTTGGGTCAGATTCGTGCACCACCGGAACTTCCGCCCCCCCCCCCCCACCAGAACTTCCGGTAAATAGAGAAACAAAAACAAACGTTCACCGGAAATTGGGTCAGAACTTCGGCCGGAACTTCCGCTCAAGCAAAAATGTTGGACAACATATCACGAAAACTTAAATAACGTTTGATTCCGGACTCCGTTTTTTATGATCTTGGGCTCGTTTTGAAGAGAACGACAAGCTCTACAAGATTATGCAAAGAAACATCATAGTACAACATGGATGGATAAAACCAAATTGATAATGGTATGACCTCTCTAGAAGCGATGAACCGGTAAAACCTCCAAAACTCAAAACACAAGAAGTTGAACTTGGAAACTCCGATTGGGATGAAACCAATTTTGTTGCAAAGATAAAACCAAGATAATCCAACAAAAGGTGAAATATTAGATACCACCAAGGGAGACAATATCAAGTATATATTTGTGAGATATCTCCTAAGGTGTGGAGCCGGAAAAACCCGCATGATCAAGAATGCAATAAGATATGCAGGGGAAATCCTTAGATGATGAACTAGAGCTTGTTATGGTGATAACCACACAATAACCAACTAACAACCAATAAAGAAAATGCTATGTATGCAAAGGTTTGAGCTCTCCCTGAACTATGTGATCGAGACACGCGCTTGAGAGCCCCTCTTGATAGAACGACTATATATATCCTAAACCCGGTCTCCCAACTAACAACACGAGACCGGCAAAAGAAAAGCCCTATAAAGAACATACCTTTGCCTTGAGCATCCCACTTGAACTTGATGTAGACCCTCTTGTTCTTCTATAGTGGGAACACCATTCTTGGATGATCTTGCTTGATGAAGATGAAGACTTGAAAATTGCTCCCCCATACTCCATGGGGAAACCTCTTCTTTGAACTTGTCTTCATCACTCCATGAGCACAAGGATGGAAAGATTCAAGCATGAGATCTTCTAGAGATGGCGCATCATGAGCTCTTCCTTCTTCATCCCTTCTTGAGGTTGATCCATCTTCATACAACTCGTTCCACATGCCTTGATCAACCTTCAAGCTCCTTCTTTCTTCATGATTCCAATGGGCACAAAGCCCTTGGACATTTCTTCATCTTCCAACCTTGAGACCAACACATGGTCCAAGCGATGCCAATGGACAAACCTACAAGTAAAACTCAATTTACACATTAGTCCATAGAGATTGTCATTAATTACCAAAACCACACATGGGGGCATACATGCCCTTTCACCTACTGATCGTTGGTCGAGGAACCGATCAAGACTCTCCGGATGCCACTCTAGTATAGGCCCTACTCTATGAGTTGTTCCCCTCAACACTGGGACGTCTGGATCCACGGACCAACCAAAGTGCCTTCCTACTCCGCGAGAAAGGGCACTTTCAATGAGGGGCTCATAGTATCGCCCGGCTGCTCCTGAGTGCAGTTCGTTCCTCCAATTAACTGTCTCACAATTGACCATTTTCATAAAGGAACCCCGACATTCAAGGAGATGATCCCTTAGAAGCAGTCGTTGGAATTCCCATACTAGAGTAGCAAACTTCAAATCCATCCCTATCCCATTCCAGAGTAATGTGGTTGCACGGGTTAATTGTTCAAGCAAAACTTCAAAGAACTGGGTGCGTTTTTGTAAACCTTCTTTTCTCCATCTTTTGTCCATCCATTTTGTAAAACAAAACCTTTTTAATTGTTGAACTCCTCTTGGTAGGTCAAAAATCACAAAGGTTTTTGCCATAAAACATTTCTTTTAAACTTTTCTGGGGTCTCCCCATCCTAATGTTTTGCTTCGTCTAAAACGGGGTCTCCAGAGGGTCATGGTGTTATACACCATATACCATACTAGGGGAAAGTAGGAGACGACGAGGGAATTGTACTTGGTAGTTCAAAGGTTTTATAGTTTGGAGGAGCCAAACCACTACCAGATATAACTCATCACATAGTAAAATAATGCAGTTTCGTAAACAGTAGATACAACATGCATAAGTAAATCAATAGAACAAGTCTTATGAGTAGGAAGGTGGCTTTCCTGTGACCATCAAGATGTACCGTGACTTCTTTAGAATACCACAATACCGATAACGAATAATAGTAATCTGATGCTTCTTTCTTCTCAGTGTCTCACAATCGCAACTATCGTCGTTATCGAGCAAACATCCAAATAGGGAATACATCCATCAGGACATGCCATACAAGCACCAATACAAATTAGCAAGCAACGATACAATACTTTATTTAATTCAATAGGTTGTGAACAACTTGTACTAAAACAATTGATCTCATATTAGTTCCATTTGTGGAATTACTATTAAGATTTAGAGGCCATATTGCCTATTAAAGGGGTTTGAAGGCAACCCCAAGTTCTGTATGTTATCATTGTATACAAATGATACCACCAGATAGATATTGATAAAATGAAACCAACAAAAGTGGTTCTACTATTTTATCAATTGACATTATTTATAATGCATTTTCTAGTGAATAAAACTCTAGTTTTAGAAAATAATTCACTAGAAGATTACTGGAGCTCCACAAATTATTTCCTTGGATGATTAAGTAGTTTTTGATGGACTGATTCACTGGCAGTTGGATTTCCTTCAAAATATTTACCATAATGCCCTCATGGAATTCCCAAAGTTAGTTTTGGATGATATTTTTCTTTTTCATAAGATTTAAGCTGTAGGAGCTTTTGATGTGATTCAGAAGAGGGATGTTAGGTATTCAGGATACCTTTCTGAATAAATTTGAATCACTCCTTTTGGAGTTTCTAAGCTTTTGGAATGATTTATCTAGTGATAGAACCACATACATAAGTATTTAATTCATGGAAAATCCTCAGAAGCTCATTAAATATTGAACTCCTGGATTCTGCTAGGTATAGATGTATCTTATTTATGAGGGTTTAAAATATGTAAAATAAATTCATTGTTTGTCCTAGGGAATTTTGTAAAGGCAGAAATGGATTGATTTTTCTATTTTTCTACACTTAAACCACTGTTTCACTTGGCATGAAACTAAAGCCATGAGATAGGTACAGGAGATACCTACTAGGGGAAATTTGATTTATTCCATTTGGGTAGGTGTATCTCCCTGAGGATTTTACTTATTTCCAAAGATACATGTTGGTATATTAAATATTAATAAATAACAAAAAATATTTTTGGACAAGGACTAGTTCTACATGTTGTACAAAACATGCTGGAATAAGTGATTAATTAGATCTAGGCATAAAATGGCAGTTTTAATTTTTGTTTTTAATTAAAATGAAATACAAATAAATAGATCTGGAAGAGTTATTTATAAAGAAAAGTAACAGGGGGTGGTCGGGCCATATTGGCGAGCCAAATGGGCTCGGAGGTGAATTCCGGCCCACCCGGTATTCTCCATGCATGGGAGCAGGATTTGAACGGGCTGACAACGCGACCCCGCCCGTCAGCGAAAGAGAAGGGGCGAAGGGGTACGAGATCTTTGGGGCCGTCCAACTAAAATGGAATCGATGGACCCCGTTCATCTTCCCAAGCGGAACATGACACCTGCGAGGAAACCCTAGGCCGGCACCACGTGGAGGGTGTGCTCACCTGCGAGATCGTCGGCGCTCGAGGCACGTTGGAGGAGGCGCGGAGCATGGCGGGGACCTAGGCGATGGGCGGGAAGGCCCAATTTGTCCCCAGGATCTTGTAGGCATGTGCGCGCCCAAGAAGAGTTTGGCGGTGCTCGACGGTGCCACCTGCTAGGCCTGTCCTGCGCAAGAATGATCGGGGTGATGGATCTGGAAGATGTAAGAACCTACAAGTCGAGAGTAGAGGAGGAAGGGAGTCGGGTTGACCTCTAGATTTGCATGCAAGAATGTATGACCATTGGGACATTATCTCTCTCCCGAGTTGTAGAGGGAGGGGCTTCTTGGGGTGTTTGGGGGAAGATAGTACGATGGTAGGGGAGGGTTATGGAAGTAGTTGAGGGGCAGGGGGGTCGGAAACAAGCACTAGCTTGGGGGTTGTTCTTCCTCCCATGGTGATGGAGGTCAGAGGAAGAGGGGAGGAGCTCGTGGGGAGTCTTAGGGAGGTATATGGGGAGAAATGAGCCAGAGGAGGGGTGTTGGGGTGGCCTGAGCCCTTATATCCCAAAGGGGTTGGGTGTATGGTGGAAATTTTCCATGGCCAAGCTTGGCCAGGTGGTTGGACAGGGATTGGACCTTAGGAGCGGTGGAGGGATGTTGTGCGGTACTGGGGTCGAGTAGTGAGTGGTGGAAGGGGTGGTGTGGATGCTACCTAGCAAGATATTTTCATCAAGAGGTATCTATCTCTCACTCTTCTCCAAGCACTAATGGACAAGGCTAGGGTTTTCTATAGTGAAAATTATAGTGGAGCTTGACCATGATAGATGGGAGGGTGCTGTGTTGAACAAAGTTGGTGGTTGATGGGGTTTGAGTTGGTGTTTGCTCAAGTTTTATCAAACTAGCACATTTAGCCATAATAATGGTCATGAGACGAAATTTCAAAATTTGGGCTTTGCAATATGGGTAAATGGTGATGGAGGATAAGTGGGGCCAAAACACCTCTCTAGGAATTATTTGGAATTTTTCAAATTATTTTTAGTTCACTTAAAACTATTTATTCAAATATTTCTGAAATGATTTCTAGAAGCTTATTTGATATATTTACATTGGACAAGTTTGGTTTTTTATGTGAGATGGTCCTAAATACCATATCACACATTGGAGAATTTTCCTGGAATTTATTTTGTAGAGAAATTATTTTCAATCAATTATTTCTTGTTTCTTCCATTTAAGAAAAAGGGCAAAAAGAAATAAAAAAGAATCTAAAAAATATTTATTTTCGAGTTGGGAAGATAGGATATTATATATAGGCATCAAATGGGCCTTGACTTTGCAAAGTGATTTGGAGAAAAACAAATTTATCTTTATAGACAAATATTCTACGGTTTTGCCAAAAGTGGAATTTAAATATTTTTAGGATCCAATAGATTAGGGGAATTATTTGGTGAAGTATCATATCCATGGTAGATAGTGTAAACTTGATTTATCCATCTTTTCCAACTTGAGTTTTGAAGAATTATGGTGAGAAAGGAAGACACTAGGTTTGGGGGAATCTAGGGTTTTGATATTTTTATGCCACTAAAACATGGTTGGATTAGTGAGCTCGGATATCACCTTGGTTCAATTGATAGATCGATAGTTATACCAAGTTATATAGATGATCATGGCAGGAAGAGTTTGGCTTGGTTGTATTTGAGGTGATTCAGGAGTGATGGAAAACTTTGTTGAAAATAAGGCTGCCATAGCTAATGAGTCACGATGATTCATACACCATGGGGGTTTAAGAAGCACAAGGCTCCACTAGACACAAGTGAAGGGTGTATTGATAGACCATAATTATTAGATCATTAATATGCAAATAGTTGGTCAAGGGGAGTTAGCATATGGTTGTGATCTTCTACCAAAGTAGGTAAGATAATAAGATTTGCAGAAAAGATTATTATCTTGACTATAAAACCATTATAGATGAGTGAGTCCAAGAATGATTTAACCAAGGGAAAAATGGTATGTGGTAGTACTAATGATGTACTGCAAGATGATTCAAGTACATTTTCAAGAAATTACATTGATTTTAATAGAGGTAGTTCCAAATATTGATTCTAGCTAAGGATTCCAGACTTAGATAAATTTGGCGGACTTGTGGATTAGGACTAGTCTAAGAGAGGGAGACATTTGGGAGAGATGCAAGGGTTTGTCTTTATCATCAAGTGGATGATATTGAAGGGTACCTTGTGTATATAAGATTCATGCTTGTATTTGGTCTTTGATGGATTGGAAGCTAAATCAAAGGATGAGCATAGGTTTGATCTAAGCAACTAGATTAAAGATTCACTTGAGTGAATCAAGTTAGATTTATTTTGGGATGCTTAGATTGAGATTGATGCTCTCAACTATTGGTTCGATCCTTAAGGATGAACTCCTAGATTGGCTCATTCTACTTCCTAAGCAAACAAGGCAATCTGTAGATCAAGGCAATTCATTTTTTCAAACTTATCCAACTTCTTTTAAGGTAACAATTGATCCTGGATTGAGGTAGGGATGGGTATTTTGAATTGGTGTTCTTTGAAGGAAGATAAAGACATCTTGGTATTTCTACCATGATTCGAATGAAAATGTTTTAGGAAAGGTTTTGGAAAACCTAGGGATAGGAGTAGTTGAAGGTTCTGTCTTGAAAACATAAGGATATTATATATAGGTCTCCATAGTTTTTTTAAAGGGAGACTAGTAAAATATTTTGTTGTATCAAAGTTATCCTGGCTCTTGTTTGAAATACCAGAACATTTGAGAATATGAAAGATGAGCCAAGACATCTCTTTTGTAAAATAGTTTTTGTCAACTTAGGTTGAGATAAGGAGTATATAATATATTGAACAATCAGATGCATGAACACAAGTAAACAAGTAACAAACATTTCAACACTTATCAAGAAAAAGTTTTTTTCCCCCTGATTTTTGCCTTTTGGACAACAAATCAGGGTTGCTGAAATTGGGATGTTACACCCTCGCTGCCCATCATGGAACCACTCCATAGATTGAGCCCAAACCTGGCACCTAGCTCCCTCTCGGCATCGTAAGCAACTTCTCCAACTAGATACTTCATGGTCATTTGGAGAAATCATGATTTTCCATTTTCTGAACCCGAGATATTGGTGTTATCCCAAAGGAGGTGCAAGATTAGGGCGCACCTAGGGGCCCGAGGAAATTTTCACCCATGCTACACCATGGTGCATGGCCAGTCCCAGGAGGTGAGTATTTATCTCGTGGTGAAAGCATATACTGTATTTTTATTGAGTTAAGGCCTTGTAAATGCGGTTTCTAACTATAGGTACCCTATAAAGACACTCTCAATTTTCAGGGAAAATGGTTTGGGGTGCCCCATGGGGTACCTAGGCTGGATGAATGCCTAGGTCCAAGATTTCACCGTCGCGTTGCCGCGGGCATTGACTAGTTTTGCCGTTTTTTGGGCAGCACCAAAAAAACTCTTAAAAAATATAATTTTTCTAAAAACAGCTCCTGGAGCCCTTGCATGTGATCCACTGTGCTCATAAAATCATAAGAATGGCAAACAATCTCCTTTTTCACCCAAGGCACCACCAGGATGTCTATCGAGTGTGAGTTAACATGGCTTTCAACACTAGATCCCCCCTCGCTGCCCAGAACATGAAACCACTCCATGGACTGAGCCCAAACCCGGCACCTGGATCCCTCTCGGCATCGCAAGCAACTTCTCCAACTAGATATTCCGTGGTCATTTGGAGAAATCTTGACTTTCCATTTTTTGAACCTGAAATCCTAGTGTGTTCCCAAAGGAGGTGCAAGATTAAAGTGCGCCCAGGGGCCCGAGACAATTTTGACGCATGCTACACCATAGTGCGTGGCCATTCCCGGGAGGTGGGTATTTATATTGTGGTGCAATCATATACTTTATTTTTTTGAGTTACATCCTGGTAATTGCGGTTTCTAACTCTAGGTATCCTATAACACACTCCCAATTTTCAAGTAAAAATGGTTTGTGGTGCCCCATGGGGTACCTAGGCTGGATGCATGCCTGGATCCAAGATTGCCCTGGCCTATGTGTTGCCGCGGCCGCCAGCGGGTTTCGCCATTTCTTGGGAAGCACCAAACAAAATCTAAAAAAAATTAAAAAATGAGAAAACATCTCCTAGAGCCCTTGAATGTGACCCACTGCCCTCATAAAATCATAATCAAGGCATATCAGGTCCTTTGGCACGCAAGGCACCACTAGGATGTCTATCGAGTGTGAGTTAACATGGCTTTCAACCCTAGATTCACCCTCTCTGCCCAGAACATGGAACCACTCCATGGATTGAGCCCAAACCCGGCACCTAGCTCCCTCTTAGCATCACAAGCAACTTCTCGAACTAGAGATTTCGTGGTCATTTCGATAAATCTTGACTCTCCATTTGGTGAACCCGAAAAACCGATGCTTTCCCAAAGGAGGTGCAAGATTAGGGCGCACCTAGGGACCCGAGGCAATTTTCACGCAGGATACACCATGGTGCATGGCCATTCCAAGGGGGTGGGTATTTATCTCGTGGTGCAAGCATATACTGTATTTTTTTGAGTTACAACCCGGTAAATGTGGTTTCTAACTTTAGGTACCCTCTAAGACACTCTCAATTTTCAGGGAAAAATGGTCTGGGTTAACCCATGGGGTACCTAGGCTGGATGCATGTCTGGGTCCAAGATTGCACCGACCGTTGCGTTTCCGCGACCGCTGGTAGGTTTTGCTGTTTCTTGGGTAGCACCAAAAAAATCTAAAAAAATCTAAGAAATGTGAAAACAGATCCTGGAGCCCTTTCGTGTGACCCACTGCCCTCATAAAATCATAAACAAGGCAAATCGAGTGTGAGTTAACATGGCTTTCAACCCTTAATTCCCCCCTCGCTTCCCAGAACATGGAACTACTCGATGTATTGAGCCCAAACCCGGTACCTAGCTCCCTCTCGGCATCGAAAGAAACTTCTCCAACTAGAGATTTCGTGGTCATTTGGAGAAATCTTGACTTTCCATTATCTGAACCCGAAAAATGGTATTTCCCAAAGGAGGTCCAAGATTAGGACGCGTCCAGGGGCCCGAGGAAATTTTCATGCATGCTACACCGTGGTCCATGGCCATTATCGGGAGGTGGGTAGTTATTTCGTGGTGCGAGCATATACTATATTTTTTTGAGTTATAGGCCGGTAAATGCGGTTTCTAATTATAGGTACCCTATAAGACACTCTCAATTTTTTAGGAAAAAATTGTTTGGGGTGCCCCATGGTGTACCTAGGGACCCTCAATGAAGTCTAGAGCACACTACTTACCATTAGAGACTCTATGGTAACGAATCAGAATGTTAAACAATTCTCTAAGCTTATTTCTGAGTTCAGCATGTCCAATGCTACGATCCTGCCTCATGTAGCCAAGTACCATAGTGGCAATCCACTTGATTGTCGTTGGTCTAGTTTTATCACTCAAAGAAGTTTTAGGGAAGTTGTGTTTCTTCGTGTTTACCTTGATCTGCGTTTGATGGGAATAAAATAAATCAGAGGACTCATCAGCAGAAAAAATATGAGAAAGACCAAAACTAAATGTAGCTATTGCAACCTGAAATGGGTGTCCACCCCGCATTGGAGATGCATGCAATCTCCATTTACACACATTACTTCCCCTACAATGCACCCTAAATCTCTTTCGCTCGCTCTTTTCAATGATAAATTCGAACCCGACTCTTATTGCATAGGTAGCAACGACATATCTGCATTCCTCCACATTATGAAAGAAAGTCCCCTCATCAATTGTAGTGTTGTCCCTGTCAAAGTGTATCACCGGCCTGTCCTTGTCTTCGTCACCATATCTGCAACCCATTTCCCCATCCAAACATTACTCTTCCTCATTAGTCCCATAGTCAGGCTCATAGTTCAAATCAACCAAATATTCCCTTCTCTCCATCCTATCAGGTTCAGCAGCCACATCTGGATATGCTTTCTCATCATCATCATCATCATCATCATCATCATCATCATCATCTTCGAGCACAAAATCATCCTGACCGCCACAGATGTCTTCATGCTCACTTGAGAAGGCGTCATTCTCAACGACAGGATGGGCGGTCGCGCTCGATATCAAAAATAGAGACTGCTTTGTTCGCGTTCCATATGGGACATTATCATTTAGGACAGTCTCTTCCCCAGTATCTTTGTTAATGATGTGCACAAACATCAGCACAGTCCTCATGCCGAGGTGTTTACCCCACATCATGGCCAGAGCATCCTTGGTTCTAACGTCATAGAAAGTCTGCGAATTTGTGTCGTACTACCTACTTACAAATTCAGCATGCTGGCCAATCTAAAACTTAGAGTTATGTCATCTGTGTCTACTGTCAGCCGATAATAAAATCCACTGGTAACTCTGATCCTACCGTCGGGCAAGGTTTCAGTCTCACACCCATGCTTAATCTTCAAAAGAAATCTGGATGCAACAGACGTCCTACGGTGACCAACACAGATCCTCTCCATCACCACGGGACTAGAAACGCCAATTGGGAGTACTCCTCCATGTTCTCTAGACTTGAAGGATCCATCTCCTCGCTCTCTGGCCAGGAAGGACCCATCTCTGTGTTCTTCGACCATGCAGGATCCATTTTTGTGTGGGACCTAGATCAAATCCACTATCGTTGCGCGAGAACCTAGCACCCACCTCACGATTTTTGTTCCTATTCACGCCTGGGCGGGGACAGAGGCAAGGAGACATGGCAAGTGGGCAAGGCAAGGTGGGTAGGGCGGGTAGGGGATGTCGGGAAGATGATAGTCCAAGGGGAGGACACGAGTGTTGCACGATGGCATGGACTGGCGGTGTGCAAGACCAAAGCAGTGGAGCTGAGCGGAGCGGAGCTGTGAGCGACAGAATATGGAAAATCACACAATAATGGAGAGCACTAATCCTCAAACCTGGGATGCCTGCCATCGATGGTCGAGGTGGTGGGGCCCACCAGTCATTAAATTCCACGTCCTCTTCCCCTGTTTCTGATTGTGTTGCCACAATTCTATGATCATAGTGGCATAGGTATAATTTGTGGACAAAACTTAGGAAACAGTCGTATATTTACTTAAAATGGAACCCTGACCTGGTACATTGCCCGATCCGGTTGCTATCCATGACCTGTATTTTTATTATCGTAGCACTTTTATGCTAAGAAGGGAAATAAAAATTTAGTAGTTAGTCGAACTAGTTTCGAATAAATAAGATATACTCTTAGGAAGATTAGCTATGGCCCTGCCTAAGAAGAATCCACTGCCACGGCGGCCGCGGCCGCTGCATCCCCGTCAAATCTTGGCTATTTGGCCCCTTTGAGGCAGGCCATGCAGCTGTACTGCATGGACGGTCTACCATTGCCATTCGAGATGGTTGATTTCGTATAATGTGCTGCATGTGCGACGATGGCAATGGCGGTAGCGAAAGTTGTGGCAGCGTCAAGCAGGGCCAAGCGAGCGTCATGGAGAAAGCGTGCAGCGGCATTTTCATGTGCTCTGCGCTCAAGAAAAAAGGTACGTTCCAAAGCGTTCATGCAAACTTGCTGCTGAGAAACAAACTCTCGAATAGGGCGGTGCCAAGGTCAACAAACTCTCTCCTCCATGCCTCGGCACGGACGACCTTACTACAGTGGAGCAATCTGGGCGCACGCCGTGAGCAGAAAAGATGATCCATCCATGCACCATCAGCAGCCACACCGCGGCGGCGTGCATCCATCTAGATTCAGCTTGTTGGAGTGTTCGATAGCTGGAGCCGACGACGGTCAATAGCTCTGTGATGGCTATGAATATAGCCATCTACGTCCACATTTAACCTAGATATTATTCATATTTTTAATGTAATATATATCTAAATCCTGCCACTAATGCCTAATGATAAAACGGGTATGCAATCATGTCTTTCTATTTTTCCATGCGCAGATAATGACGTTTGATGATGGTAATCACAACATTAAAGTAAAAGATATGATATTTACAAAACCCAAACAAACCAGGGGTCGTGAAGAGGATGCAGAAGTTTTAGCGACCAACTATATGGTGGGAATAAAATTCGGCCGTATAGTTCCGACCGTATAGTTGCCACCAACACCGCTAGGTCAAACAGAACAACTTTCGTGAAGGGACCCCTATATAAGGAGGCCTCAGGCGTCGAGAAAAGAGCCCCCAACTACCGCGACTATGCCAAGCAATCAGAAACCACAATGCCGGAGGGATAGATCAAGATCTAATCTCCAAACCTTTCTCCTCCACCATAGCCATATTCCACCACTTGTAATAGTAGATCTCATCTCCAATTGGCGACATTGTAAGACTATTACTATCAATCCCATGATTTCCATTACAATGTTTATGATTGTTGATATCATCTCTATGTGTGAGTAATTCTCCTTGGGCTAAGTGCTTCGGCCTAGCCATGTAGCTCTATGCATATTATTTATCATAGATGGGATCATGTATTAGTTTTTATGACATGATGATTATTGTAGCCTCTCTTGCCTCAATCTAAGGACTTTTCAGGTACCCAAGACCCCAAGGATTGATCCAGGTATAGGAAGTGTGAGTAATAACAGATCTGCAGGATGGGAACCATGGTGACGGAAAGGGTAGTACGGCTGTATGTGATGGATTTACTTGGGATTAACAGTGAAATCACTATGCATATTATCAATTCTCTTTCTTATATGGATGAGACTAGTAGGTTATTTCTATAAGCTTTTGTGGAGGCAGTAGCAATTATGGATGCACCGCCCACATATAATATGTTGCTCTAATGATTACATGCATACTTTATTATTATGTTTTATTCCCATCAGATGTTTTGCACAACTATAGGTGAAACCGAAATCCCCAGGACCTATCTCTCCATCATCGACAACAACAAAAGATAGCAAACTCTTGGTCTGGTAAAAACACTAAAAGAATTCTAAAACTCTTGAAGATCCATTAAAGTAACTTTACTAAGATTTCTGCTTCCCGAGGATTCGATAACCTAGGTCTACTAGGGAAAAAGAGCTATACTACATCCATAATCTGGATCAAAGGTATCAAACCTTTTTCTGGTGCCGTTGCCGGGGAAGTAATAGCTATCCTGGTAAGGTTAGTAGGAACCTTGCTAGTTTTAATTCTTGTTTTTAATTTTGTTAGTTTGCTTTCAGTCTTTATTTGAAAAACCGAAAAATTAGTTAATCTTTTAATTATTGTTTTTACTATCATAAGTTTATATTTAAGAAAACCCAAAAACATAGGAAATATGGATGAAAAGAAGCTTGGGGAGTATGCAACTCCCAACAATGATTATTTGCGTACTCGTAGTACCCATCCAGCAATTACTGCTGAGGACTATGAAATTAAGACCCAATATTAAAGTTTGGTTCAACATAATCAATTTGGAGGCTCTGCTATTGAGGACGCAGGTATGCACTTGATTACTTTCACTGTAATATGTGATATGATGCATATTAAAGATGTTGACCCTGATGCGGTCAAGTTGCACTTATTTCCTTTCTCTCATAGAGGAAGAGCAAAATAATGGTTGCTATCTTTGCCTAGAAATACTATTGCATCATGGGTGGAATGTACTTCTTTAATTATGACTAAATTTTTCCCACCTACAAAGACTATGCAACTAAGATCTAATATTACTGGTTTTAGACAGGAAGAGCGTGAGTCACTATAGCTTGCATGGGAGAAAATGAAAGAATGCATGAGAAACTGTCCCAGCCATGGGATGGAAGATTGGTTAATTCTCCATTTATTTTATAATGCTCTTAACCATGTGTCTAAGTCTATGCTTGATACTGTAGCTAGAGGAAAATTTATGGGCAAACAAATTACCGAAGCAAAGCAGCTGCTAGATAATATCCAAGACAACCATGCCCAATGGCATGTGGAAAGATAAAACACAAAGAAGGTGAACTCCGTCACACCTCAAGAAAATGAAGAACTCAATGCTAAATTGGATGAGCTCATATTAGTCGTCAAGGTTAAGGAAACCCAGGTAAGAGCTATCCTAGAATCAAATATTTAATAACTAGACTTCATAGATCGTAATGATTATAACACTTCTTGGAAGAAGAACTATAATCCTAATTTCCAGAAACATTATTCTAGTCCTGCATGTAACTCTAATAATAATATGGGATCAAGTAATGGTAGTCTCGAAGAAACTCTTAAGTTCTTTATGGACTAGAAAAATGAGAAAACAAATATCCTAATTAAGATAACGGAGAACCATGATAATATTCTTGGAAAATTGTCTAACCAAGTTGTGAGTTTGAGGAATGATTTGTAGGCCCTCCAAGAAAGAACAAGGATTGTTGAGGCACATCTAGGTAAGATAACTGAGAGTCAAACTCTCATTCTAGCTAAATTTGTAGGTAAGACCTAAAGATGATGAGAATTCAAAGGGAGGATCCTGAAGAACTTTACTATAGCAATGCTCCTTCACAAAATTACATAGTTGAAGATCTTGCAAAAAGGATCAATATCAAGATTCCCGTAAGTGAAGGAAATGAGGAAGCTATGTATCAACACTTCATTAATCAATTAGCAATAAAGGTACGTGATCTTGAGGAAGAATAAAAGAAAATTGCTGGAAAAACTAACTGTTAATCTTGATGATATATTTGAGGCTACTATTAAGTTTAAAATTGTGACTAATGAGATAGCTGCACTTTGTGACTTAGGTGCAAGTGTTTCCCCAAAAATTCTTTTTGAATAAGTTAAATCTTGGATCTTTTGAAATCATTGAGTTAAAATTACATCTAGTAGATTCTACCTACAAACAAGCTGTGGGGATTAAATAAAATAATTTAATTTACATTAAAGGCTATCGTGCTCTTATTGATTTTGTTATTGTTGACATGCCTGAAGATGCTACTGCTCTTATCATATTAGGTTGTCCGTTCTTAAGAACTATTAAGGATTTGATTAATATGTATGAAGGGAACATGAAGATTCAATTGCCTTCACGGGATCCTTTTGTTATTCATTTTCTGAGGAATAAGAAACCCAAGCATGATGAGAAGGACGCCATCACTTTGCAACTATTTTGGAGTGGGTGTTCCACTCATCTGGCCTAAATGAGCAACATCAAGGTCAAGCTATTGACCATAAAAGAGCACTTCATGGGAGGCAACCCATGTGAAATAAAGGTTTGAGTAAGGTTTTTAAGTTTGAGTTTAAGTTTCATGTTGAATCAAGAGTGCTAGAAAACTCCAGTTGAGGAGGAGAAGTGAGCAACATCAAGGTCAAGCTATTGACCATAAAAGAGCGCTTCATGGGAGACAACCCATGTGAAATAAAGGTTTGAGTAAAGTTTTTAAGTTTTAGTTTATGTTTGATGTTGAATAAAGATTGCTAGAAAACTGCAGTTGAGGAGGAGAAGTTCAGTGGTACTAAAATCCTGTTTTATACATTCTTATGTTGGTTGACAATTTAGTCTATCATTTTTCTGTCAAAGCATGTTGTTTCGCTAAATTTCAGGTTAAGAAAGAATTCTTGAAGAAACCAAAATTTTTTGACGACTACATAAGGTTTAACGACCAACAATTCCAGCCGTATAGATATCTATGCCATCGACAAATTTTATTTCCCACATACATAATGTTTAACGACCAACTATACGGTGGGGATAAAAATCCCGACCATATAGTTTCGGCCATATAGATATCTCCGCCAGGAATAAACCCTAAGAAACCCTAAAATTTTGCCGTCAGACCAACTATACAGCAGGAATAGGTGTTCCGGACTTATATTTGCGACCGTATAATATTTTCCGACCACAAAAATGCCATGGGAAGGTACCCCCAACACAAAAACTTCAATCCTTTTTCTCTCTTCTGCCTCCAGACTCTCTCAAAACCTCAAGATATCTTTATCTCTACTCAATTTTGTTCGATTTCCTCGCACACAAGTGATCTACGATATGTTTCTCCTCCGATCCTCCAATTAGTTTTTGCAAATTCATCTCTTATCTATTGTCATTATCAATCTAGGGTGAGACCTACTATGAACTAATTGCCATGTTTCTCTTGCCTAGATTATTATTTTGAGGAGATTCTTTAGTGTGCTATGATGAGGAATATGTTATGCTTATTACTATTGGATAAAAAGTTTTATTTTTTGTTCATATTATTATTTTAGAAGATGAAGACAAGGAGCCAAATGCGTGCCCATTCTGCTGCGAGTTCTTCTCAGGCTGCCGCTGCAGCTCAGGAATGAGTTCCAACATGAACGCTTCAACAAGATCAAGAACCGAGAAGTGAAGACAAACAAGTGGTCTTGTCCCATTATATTGAATAAACTCAGTATTTCTAATGACTTCAATTTACTTTGCAATAGAGTTGGCCTGCAAAACTTTGTATTCCAAAGATGTGCCTACTTATCACCGGTTAACTCTTCAATTTTTAAGTTCTTTAAAAAGCACCGTTAAAACATGGCCCGGAGAGGACATGATTTCTTTCCGACTTATGAACAACAATTATACATTAACACTTGAGGAATGGTGCAATTGTTTTAGTTTACCAAACAATGATGTTAATGTCTTACACGCATATTATGCCGACATGCACCCTTCCCAGATCATTATTATAATAGAATGAGTTTTACCTCTAGAGTTAACAAGGGGAAGAATATCCAGCATCCTGCTAGTCACTATTTGTTCTATGTTATTGCTAACACCTTGCAGGCACGAAATGAGTTTACAAGACTCAATGAGGAGGACATATTGGTCCTTGCAAAAGCTGCTTTCAACAACAACTTGTCACTCAACTTTTGCGCAATTCTTGTGCGCTACTTGGAGCACCAATCCTTGCAAATCCAAGGACCAATCATAGGTGGAGGCGTCACCACCATGCCTTCCATTGCCCTAGGCATCGACCTAGGTGAGTTGCAACCATTTCTAGGTGAGAGATGTGTTTCTTTATCTACTTTAAAAGCTTTTGGAATGCTAACTAGGAGTGGTGGTGTTTATTACTTGCATATTGCACGAGTTGGGCGTTTCTACCCCGCTCATTTGCCTAATGGTCTTTTATCTATCGTGGAAGGACGTTTGCTATATGATGTGCAGGTTGAACAACACTGACCCGAGGAGGAGATTTCGGATGAGGATGAGGACTAAGAAGAGGAGCAAGAAGTTCCTTATCAACAGAAGCAGCCACCAACCCGGTTCACTACATATCAAGACTTCCAAGAACTTGAAGGAACTATGGAGGGGATGCATAATCTCGCCCTGAACCTCCGAGAAACCACTTGTAATTTTTCAACTCAACTTTTGAACTAGAGTTACAACTTTTTCCCGCCACCTCAATGATTTGAAGGTCTTGCAAAAGACTAAGATTAGGGAAGTTTCCTCATTATCTTTATTTGGCGTTCATTTGTTTTATTTTATTTTGAGGTTACGTTTTAACTTGAGTTTATAAGCACTCGTGTTGGTTTCCCCAACACTTTATCTCTAGATATTTATTTGTTTTCGATATTTTCAAGCCAAGATTTGCCACCAATTTTCTATTCTTTAATTCCCTCTCTTAAAACAACAAAAAGATTTATCTTTATTTTCCCTTTCTCTTTTCTATTCTCCTTGTGGTTCTCATTTATTTCCAGGAGAGTGATCGACTTCAACTTTCCAAGAAACAAATCAAAAGGGAAGTGAGAAGTGGAACCAATCATCAGAGGTGTGCCTTATGACTCCTCACATTTGAAGTTTGAGAAACCCATGCCAGTTAGTAGTAAATGTTAATATATTATATTGGTGGAGTGATTCTTTATATTGGAGTAAAATTTTGTTTGCATGGGTATTTAATTGAGTATGTTTTGAACCAGCTCTTTCAGTTAACCAAGTCTTGCGTAAAAATTTGCTAAACAATTGTAATCATAATAAGTCTCACAGTTGAAGGCTTAGGTGTTGTAGTGTTTAGTCATGAAAGCTTATTCCTAGATACACTCAACACCATAGAAAATAATGATTGACTTGATAGCTCTCTTTGAAAGGATTTGTTCAATTCAATTAATGTTTAGAGGGTTTTGTGAGCATGCCAAAGTTTGACTTGTGAATCATAAGAATGATATAGCTTTATGTGTGTCAAACTTCATGGGATGACAACAACTCCACTAGCCTACGAACGATCTTCATGGAGGAAACTCCTAGATTTTGGCCATGAGTTGATTAAACATATGTAGCAGCAATGCTATAATGGGTAAGATTCTTGGCATTCTCGTGTAGATGTGTTCATGATGGAATCACTCCTCTGGATGACATGAGTAATCATTATGCAAAAGGAACAAAAACCTTGGTGATTCCACGAGTGTCCATCACAGCCCGATAAACTAATTAATTTTTTTTCTCATGGTCTCAATTACTTCAGAACTGAAATTCTTGAAGGATAATGAATAGAGAAGTAGTGCTCGAAAGGTCTTGACTTATTGATGTGGGAGAACTGAGACAGTCTAGTATATATGCTTTTCATGACAAACTCTCACACTCTCAATTTTACATGATAATACTTTATTGTTCAAAGGCAAGCTTACAAGTTGATTACGTGACATGGAATAAAGTTTACTCATTTGAATCATCCATGCTAACAATAATATTTTTATAATATAAGGATTCATTAAAACCCGTATGATATGCTTGCCATTACTCTATCTATGTTGAAGTTTTTTAGATTAAGAAAGTGGAGGAAACATGAGACTACCAATCATGAGTAAGATCATCATCTCCTTATTTCAGTTTAAATGTTGAGTTCCTTTTTGATTTTGGTTTTCTTGCTCGAGGACGATCAAGTTAAAGGTTGGGGAGGTTGATGGCTGTGAAATATAGCCATCCACATCGACATTTAAACTAGATATTATTCATATTTTTGATGAAATCTCTCTCTAATGCCTAATGATCAAACAGGTATGCAATCATGTCTTTCTATTTTTCCCTACACAGATAATTACGTTTGATGATGGGAATCACAACATTAAAGTCAAAGATAAGATATTTTCAACGACCCAAAGAAACCAGGGGTGGTGAAGAGGAGGCAGAAGCTTTAACAACCAACTATACGGTGGGAATAAAATTTCGGCCGTATAGTTACCATCGACACCTCTAGGTTAAACAGAACAATTTTCGTGAAGGTACCCCTATATAAAGAGGCCTCGGGCAACACGAAAAGATCCCCCAACTATGCCAATCCATCAGAAACCACAATGCGGGAGGGATAGATCTAGATCTAATATCCAAACCCTTCTCCTCCACCATAGCCATATTCCACCACTTGTCATAGTATATCTCATCTCCAATTGGCGACATTGTAAGACTATTATTATCAATCACATGATTTCCATTACAATGTTTATCATTGTTGATTTCATCTCTATGTGTGAGTAATTCTCATTGGGCTAAGGGCTTCGGCCTAGCCATATAGCTGTCTGCATATTATTTATCATAGATGGGATCATGTATTAGTTTGTATGACATGATGATTATTGTACCCGCTCTTACCTCAATCTAAGGACTTGTCAGGTACCCAAGACCCCAAGGATTGATACAGGTATAGGGAATGTGAGTAATGACTGATCTGCAGGATGGGAACTCTAGTGACAGAAAGGGTAGTACGGTTGTACGCGAGGGATTTAATTGGGATTAACGGTGACATCACTATACATATCATTAGTTCTCTTTCTTCTATGGATGCGAGAAGGTTATTTATATAAGGTTGCTGAGACAAGAGCAATTATCGATGCACTGCCCACATATAATTATCTTGCTCTAACAATTACATGCATACTTTATTATTATCTTTTATTCCCATAAGATGTTTTGCATAGCTACAGGTAAAACTGAAAACCCTAGGCCCTCTCTCTCCGTCATCGACAATAACAAAAGATCGTAGACTCTTGGTCCCGTAAAAGACTATAAGAATTCTAAAACTCCGGAAGGACCATTAAAGTAACTTTACTATGCTTTCTGCTTCCCGAGGATTCGATAACCTAGGTCTACTAGGGAAAAGAGCTATACTACATCCGTAATCCGGATTGATTGTATCACTCAACGCTGGAATTCTGGTTAAGATTCACAGGGACCTACGATCCCTGCACGAGAAGCTAGCGTTCATGTTCGAAGAAATCGTTGCGGTGACGCGGGTGTTCATATTGAACCGGGACTGGTTCAAGCTCATCAATTAGTGCATGAACATTGTATATCTCTTGAAGTTTGGAGGGAAGTAAAAGAGATCAGTTGCGGTTGAACGATCATTGAACTTACGTCCTCTCTAGGAAATTGGCCTGCCAACTTTTATGGTGGAGATTTGTAGTTTCTTTAGTGTAGAACAGTTAACTTCAGACTAACTTTGTAGAATGCCTTTTGTAGAGGCAATAGGCCCCTTTGGTGCAGCTATCCCATACTGTAGTATGGAATTAGTTCGGAAGTAACCAAATACTATCAAGATGTATCTACTTATTCAATTCCTACCAGTGGTTGAATTCAGTTTACTATCATACTTATCCGAGGCAGACAAGATTCAGACAGCATTTTATGAACTGATCTTGGGTGGTTTATTCATGAAAGTTCCATACATAATCAAACCCTAGATCGAACAAATCTATGTAAAAAATGATCGAGGCATACAAACCAGCAGCATTTCATGTCTTTCGGATCGCTCACCAATAGCATTTTCCCGGCAATGGTGATATTGATCATTGCTAGCCCACCCTCTTTTCAGGAGGCTAACCTTGGTTATTCACATAAATTCATTAGCCACACATACTACAAATTCATTAGCCACACAAACTACAAATCATTATCCACACATACTACAAATTCAGCCACACATTACAAATTGAGTAGCCACACATACTACAGCAGTTCAAATTATTACATAAGGCATACTACGTGCTTGAAGCTCAAGTCAGCAATATTTCAGATTCACTAAACCTTTGTCTTCACTCGAGGGAAATCAGAACCACTAGCTTGTCCACGCCTGGTCCCCCCACCGAAACCGTGCACTCCATCGCGGTACGGTGGTGGTCACGTGCCATCGATCCTTCCAGGCCAACACTACAGACGACAAGGACACTTTCTGGCTGCCTCGTCGGGGTCCTGAATGCCATGTACTGATTCCAGAACCTCCTGCAGGTGATGATCACTAGGTTCTTCAAGAAAAGTTATCGTCCTGCCCTTCTTGGAATCTCCACCTAGTACATCTTAGGAACGGTATCTGGATCTTTTAGCCAGGCCTTTAACTCAACAATCCATTTGTCGCTTGGTGGCGCAATATCCACCATCTCGCTGCCAAGGCTACTTACGACCTGCTTGAGGGCCTCGAATTCCCAAGCATCCAAAGGGAGGCTGTCAAAGCCGAGTCTAGAGAAGAAACGAAGCTGCCCCATGCGATCGTCACGCCCATAGGCGCGATGACAACACATGAAGCTCATTTTTTCTCCATAGCACTCGAAAGAACGGGAAGAATGTAGAACACGCGCGTTGTGTAAGCTATGGGAGAACTGGGCAAAGAAATCGAATGGTGGTGCGCATACCACGATATTGACTTCTGGTCGTCTAATAGCAAAACAAGACCAGAAAGCTAACAACAAGTTTGTCAGCGATGCGGTGGGACGTGTTCCTAGCATGGCGGCCATGAGAGCGTTCTTGTCGAACTCCTCGGCCAGGGCTACCATTCCTGGGGTGCGCGACAGCATGCAACCGCCCGAGGCAGGTCGCCGGTCCGGACTTCCCATCCGGACACGCTCCGCCGTGTGAGAAGGTCTAAGGAGCGGCGAGAGGCTAGGCTGGGGACGCAAATCTCCGACAGGCCGACTAGGAAAAACGAGGCGAGGGCGACGACAACGAGCTTCGATTAAGGGAGTGGGAGGTTGACCGGCCATGGAGGGGATGCAAGGAGAGCAGTGACGAGCTTCGATCTGGATACCAGTAGCCGGAACTAAGGAAGGTAATGGAGAGGGGAATAATAGGGAGAAGAGCAGATCAGAGAAGAAGTTCTATTCCTCGCAGGGGTAAACCAGTCAACGACCACAAAGGATAATGGGGAATAGTGACAAGGCGGGGGAAGAATAGTTGACCAAACGGTGGGATTTGAGTTCAACCATTTTTTTACTGGTTCAAATGATCGTTTGGCTATTAGATTTTATTTACCCCCATTTGGCTCCTCTCGATAATTAGTGAAGTTACTATAGCCCCTCCTCGAGATTACACGCAACGCAGACCCCGTGATGCCTTGGCGTCTGAACTTTTGGGCCGCATATTAAAAACCTCCAAAGCATGGTACTGCATGCATATGCCGTCGAGCCAAGGGCACGCATGCGGTCCACCATACAACGAGAAATGGTCTTGCAAGGACCACTAGTCAATGGCCCCAATAGCGCTTCTAGGTGGAAAACGGACGCCAATAATCATCAGACGTGGGATTAAAGTAAAATTTGTATCTGGGCGACGGTTTTCAGCCGTCGATCATCGACATCCCATGGAGACAATGTTGGCGAACACTCTACGCAAAAAACTTCTAGCGCATAACAGGATCATATGTGAGGGGATAGGCAATGGGTCATACCCTCAAATATCGATCTAGCGGAAGTTTTCGATGACGAGGTTTCTCGTGCGTCAATCCCCGCCAACAAGCCTTAGAGAGTCGCTAGTAGATTTATTATCCCATAGACGGCTTCCATGAACATGCATCAATTAAGACGTTGTTGTCGAAGTAGTCGGTATGTTGATTTCCACACCTAGTTGATTAGGCGCGAGAAGATTTCACCTTGTGAAGATCCCCCACAATGAAGTGCTCCAAATGTCGCACCTCCACCTGTATCCATACATACAAGATCAGCGGCACCGCTTCAAGGTGTGTTCAAGAACACATGGTCGAAGTGGGAACATGTCAATGAAGATCTGTTAGCGCTTCCGAAATCCCGTCTAGACAGATCCAAACGGAGGTATATCTCGGGTATAGCTCCGGCATGGTAGTAGAAGCAAAAGTACCTAGGGAACACCCGCCCTTGGGTTTAGCACCATGCGATGGATGTGGTAAGATAGGAGGTAGGCAGCGGTGATACGTCGGGCGGCGGAGAGGCTAGGGCGCCCGGTGGCGGGCAGGGCGGCATCTTGGGTTTTGGGGCGGCAGCGGTGCTTAGGCTTCGGGAGGCTAAGGCCACGACTTGAACTGATCTTGGGTACCACTTGGTGCCATTTATAGGTGTCAAGGATCCTTGGGTCTTCCTAAATAGAGCCCCCAATTTTCAGGCAGTTCCGTTATGTGTAGGTCAAACCAATCCTACTCCAAAACTGGCTCCTTTTACAAATCCGAATTGAGGTAGGTTCCATATTTTTGCCCCCCAAGGAAATATGGTTGCACCGATTATGGAACCTTACGAACATCCTAATATAGCACGGGACGTTCCGGTAACTTCTAGAACCTTCTCCTCTTTCCAAAACCTTTCATTTATTCCCGAAACCATTCCGGACACACTCGTGATCATCCACGTCCTCTAGGAACCATTCCGAGACACTCTTAAAACACTTCTTTGATATCATTAATGCTAAAAACTTATTTTGAACACTCTCGGTAAAATTTCAGACACCTCCGATATATTATGAGATACTCAGAACACCTTTGGAATTACTTCTCTACTAAATCTTCGTTCACACTCATATTCTAAATGCCATTGAACACTTAAGTGTGTGACCCTATGGGATCATATATTTGCGGGAATGTCCCGAACTCTTTCCGCTATAATGATTACTATTGGTGTCTTGATACACGTAGTAATCCCCACAAATAACACAAAGATCTTTATCTTGTAAACGCTGTATTATGTCTGATACATATCATATTGCTCCATCGATACTTTACATTGCCGAGACAAAAACACTAGGTTATTCTCATAACCCTGTATGTACTCTTTAATCATACATCACTATCTATGTTCATATGTTCAACAACTTGATCACGTGTCCGGCCAGACAATGATGAACATCATAGTACATGCGGTGGGCCCAGATTGTATCTCTCCATTGTCAGGATTAGCAATTTTCGCAAGCACCCCATCTAAATAATTGGCATACCATCCGGTAAGATAAAAAATTGAAGAATCGTTCCACGTCCATCTTGTACCCAAGTTCATATGTATATTGTGGTTAAAGCATCTTTAGTAAAGGCAATACATTGTTTGTGAGAAACTACTGATAAAAAATATTGATGACTTGTTTCACGGTATCTCATGTTTGGGTCTATCCATCGTCGTTGTTCTCCAGCAAGTCCGATCACATATATCATTTGCATCTCCACAATCACATTGTCGTTTTCCCATAGTTAGGAAACCGAAGCTATCATTGACACATGTACTAGTCTTAGAGGCATGACTAGGGATATCATTGGTGTTTATTATTCCACATATTCATTAGGGTTTTCCTCCAAATACACATTATCTGGCACTAATAAAATTATAGCACTGAATAATAAACTTCATAATGAACATGAAATATAGAATAATATAATTTATTACCGCCTCTAGGTCATATTTCCATCAGTCTCCCACTTGCTATAGAGCCAATAATCTAGTCAATATTTCAACACTCAACACCAATGGCATCCCGCTTTCTTTCATGCTTTGCATGTGCTAAACTTCTTGAGTGGATCTGACAAGTTTAGGTCCGTATGTATTTGCATATCTTTGCGTTTTCATGCATCACTCATTCTCAAATGAGATGACATTGTATATGTTTGCTAAACTAGTGGGACATTATTTCCTCAGCCGAAACTATGTTGCCTCTATTGTCACAAAATATATATTCATAGCACTATCATGCTCAGAACTACACTAAGTTAAAAAATGAACCTTTTGACTCATAACGTCCTTTGTTGTTGTCATGAAAACGATATACTTAGCCTTTCGTAGTAGCAAATATCACAATATTTAACTTGGAACTCATCCAAATGAAACATGGAATTTACTTCCAGCCCACTGCACCACGTTCTATAAATCACATAGCCTAATTACAATAAAAAATATTTGTATATGAAGCTCGGTATCAATGTAACACATTAAAATGAACGGTTTGTCACTTCTGCATATAGAACATATTCTGTGTCCTTCTAAAGCACATAATAATATACTTACTATTTTCATGTGATCATCATATGCATCACACTAGTATATGCTCATAACATTTTAGAGTATATGACATATCTGGTTATGTATATATCTTGGTGTACATGATTTATACAATTGTTCATGCGGTTTTACTCATCAAATGTCAAAACAATTGATTCTTGCTACAACCGCTTCCATTTGGCAAGAACTCTTTCTTATCGTCTCCATATTGAATAAATTCAATATTTCATCTATGTACTTTGGCATAACTATATTAGCCGCCTCAATCTATCCATATATATATTGATGCCTAATATTCTGTTTTTTCCTAAGACTTTCAAAAAATCTATTTTGAGGGAAATATTATTTGTGTCCAAAAAAGATAAAACATTTCCTATCAGCAATATCTAGTACACATAAAGTATTATAAATATCTCTTAGCACTCCCACTTAATTTCTGGTAACCATACAAGCACCTTCACCGTTCCTGATGAAACTAAACTCTTCCAATTTCATCAAAGTGAAGATTCCAACTCCGTGATTCTAACTTCTACCATTGAAGTTTCCACCCATTTCTACTATCCTTTGAACTAACAAAACCATTGCGTCATGTCAATACAAGTACTAGGTTAACACTCTTGAAATGAATTTTGTTTTATTATTTAACTACCATATCTTGTGAATATAAAGTGGTTACTATAATAATCCCAATAAACATAATCATCGCTACGGAAGATCCAATCTTATCATAATCAACTCCTTGAATTTTGTCGTAAACTTCTTTTTTGACAAGTCGAGCTTCTATGGATGTGAACACCCATGTCTAACCCTTTATAGATCCATTTATGTCCGTTAGGCTTCATTCCTTCCGGAGGGTCTAGTAAGTCAAAAATTTTGATTTCGTACATGGATACGATCCTGGATTTTATGGAATCTACCCATATAAAGGAGTCAACGCCCACCATTGCTTCATTGTATAAATTTGGTTCATCATTTCCCAACAATAATGTTTTGTTCTCAAATCCTACTATTTGATTATTTACCCAACCTATTTTGTTCAATATGAACGTCAATTTCTGGGACTACAACATTTTATAGGCGTGGAGCCTTAGGCTCCATAGCCGTCTCTAGAACACTTTCTGGTGCTGCACTACTTTGCTCATCTTGCTAAGGTTCAGCAACCTTATCAAGTTCTGTTGTCCACCCACTCAAAAAAATTCTCGACCAACTTCTTCTCGAGAAATATTCCATACTTAGCGACAAACACTTTTTTCTTTGGTTTTAAGGTAGAAGGAATCCCTAGATGTTACCTTGGGATAACCTAAAAAACACATTCATCCTGTTTGGTTTGTAAACAATTTACATATGCCTAGCATACCAAAATTTATGAAAAGAAATCTTGGGTTTCATACCATGCCATAACTCATATGGTGTCATTTCAAAAGGATTATGATTGCCCACTATTCAGAGTAAAATGATAGTCTCTAAAGCGTAATCCTCAAAAATATAAAGGTAGTTTTATAAATTTCATCACGGGCTTTCTATTTCGCTGCCCTTGGTTCCTTAGTTGTACTCACTTTTTTCCAAACGCTAATCTTTTCCTCTCTTTAGCCCATTCTCTTGTCTGAAACTCAACAAAGAGCTCGAACAACAGCTGTTATTAGATTGACCGTTAGCTGACGTGTGGTGCAACGCCGTGTGGAACTATGTGGGGAAAATTAGTTGGGAACATGTTATGCTGACTTGTGGGGCCACCCCAAGTGGGACCGTGTGGGACTAGTTAGTCAGCACTGTATTATGCTGATGTGTGGGGCTGCGTGTGTGGGATCATGTGGGGCCGCGTTTGGTAGTTACTTGCGCACCTATCGCCTAATTGGCAACTTATTATTATTATTAATTGGAAGTTTTAAGAGCGCCTTTTCCCTCTCTCTATCGCTATAAATTATATTTTTTCCCAAAATGGTAGAAAATCTAGATCATCTTCTCTCTTCATTCATTGTACCTTTTAGCCCTCGTTTCTTCCAAACCTGGTAGCAAATCTAGAGTAGCAAATCACACCAGCAGCATAAATACATTAAGAAAACAAAACAAATGTAGATAAGCTACTTGTGGTTCAACACATATATTAGAGTACTTAACGAGGTTCAACACATTCGCTGCTCAGCAACAGCACCGCATAACTTCAATACCAACAAAAGAAGCTCTTTACAGAAGCACACGAGTTCAGCACCTCCTTGCTTCTACCTCCTCCCGCTGGAACTTTCTCCACTTCTTGCTTCCTTGTCCATTGATCTTGGGAACCTTGGGCTTGATCGGGGGAATGTGACCCTCTTCTATGGACACCTTATGGAGGTTGACGAGGTGAATTCTGAGAGCCTTGTGCTTAGAAAAGAAGGCGTGGACATTCATGGTCTAGCCGACATTGAGGTTCCAGGAGATCACATCCTCGGCATGTGTCAAGATTCAGTTGAAGTCGGTGGCGATGAGTATCCTAGTGTAGAAGTGGACCTATAGAGGTTGCTAGTGAAGTATGCGTCGTACTGTCCGGACTCCAGCTTCCTTAGCACCTAACGAGCCTTGGTGTGTCTAGACTCGTCATTGCTGTAGATGTCACTACTCTATACCTATTGGAAAAAATAGTGGCGTGAGATAACGACATGATTTATATCCTTTGATTATTTGGATTGATTATTTGCATAAATTAACCGATTGAGATCTCATGATTATTTGTATATATTAACTGAGTGGGTTAAATTCCCCAATACCCAAATATCAAACAAAATCAATACTGACCCCAACTACAGATCGGTGATATTACTAACTAGGGAATCCTTAACTACAACTCGGAGCACAAATAAAATAGGATTGAAATGCGAACATGACAATTCATCGAAACACAAGATCTAACACAAGAGGATTAGCTCCCATAACAAGATCTAGCATCCAACGATTGAAAATGCGAACAGTCGAACCCTAATAACACACGATCTAGCATCCAACGATGGGAATAGGGGAAGAACACGGGAAGCAGAGAAAACCCTAGTTACCTCTGACCATGGATCGATGATGTTGTTGTCATAGGGGTTCTACGGCCAGATGTACTCCTCCTTCTTGTAGGGGTCCCAATCGAGGGGGATCATCCCGCGATCTCCTCGGCCGTGGAGGCGACGATGGCCATCGCGCGCTTCTTCTCCATCGCATGCATTCTTGGGGTTTTCTTTGAGATTTTCCTAGTGGTTTGTATAAGGTGATGGGATAGTGGAGATAGTTGCGTGAGTGGGAGAGTGAGTGTGTGAGAGTGGGGAGGTATACAGGGAGAGGGAGAGGGAGAGGGCCTCTATAAAGGTGAAGGGAACGAACGTTTCGTTGCACCACTGTGCACCACTTAAGTGTGTATGCTACTACACCGTGCATTGCAACATGCGTCCGTTAATGCACCATGCACTATGACATAAATACCGTGCATCAAATTTTCTCCCTCGTGTCTAACCATAGCGAGTTAGGTGTAATCAATTATACCCCCAGAGTAACACTAGCAATTTAGCTGTACATAGTTTTACCCTCGATTACTTACACTACCATATGCAATATACTCAGTTTTACCCTCCGGTGGTTGGTCAATAGAGAGTCACTTTATGCACAATAAATTCAAAAAAGATCAAAACATAGTGGCACCTAATCATGAAGTCTTCTTGTGTGATATGCCACCTAGGAAACCATAAGAAACGTAGATCAATCAAGTTTTACCCTAAATTAGCACTTCTCAATCACCTACTACCTATGAAGGTGCATAGCTTTCGACTCAAACACGTTCCCAAAACATCCTTCCCCAAAACATAACTTGTCTGAATAAGGCCCTAATTGGCACAATCATGTATATTTGAATTGCAAATTATTTGATGTAGGGAAAGATGTATTTCATTGTATAAAACACGTATTTCCATTTTTAAAATCTGTTTCTATTTACTATTCGAATCCCTTGGTCTGTTTTTCCCTTGATTTTTTAATAATACTTAGTTTTTCGCTCTCTCTTAGTCATAAACTCTCACAAAAGCCCAAACTTGTGCTCATTTTGGTTCCTACGTTCTGATTGGTCATGACTGTTGTCCCTCAGATTGTGCCCACGAATCGTTGATCCTCTATGATCTATTGGGCAGGATAACGCCTATCTCTATCGGTGTTCACCCCTCTATCAATCCAAATAACGAGTTTGCACCGATACTTTAACTCCCCAAACAAATGAATTGGAATGTAATTTGAAGGGTAAGTGTTCAAAGGTGTATAAATTTCTTATATGCATGTTGATACCTTACTTTTCACTGTCTTAAAATGATAAACTCTCAAGATTGTCTTTGCATGACATTATCATGTCCTAAGTGTAATTCGAAGGGAAAATGTTCAAGAGTTGTATAATTTTCGTATATGCATGTTTATGCATTACATTTCACTTTCTTAAAATGATAAACTCTCAAGATTTTAGTAGCACCAATTATCATGTCCTAAGGTTGATTTGAAGGGAAAGGTGTATAATTTTCGTATATGCATGTTTATGCATTATTTTTCACTCTTTCAAAATGATAAAATCTCAAGATTTTCTTAGCACAAAATTATCATGTCCTAAGTGTGATTTGAAGGGAAAGTGTTCAATTGTTGGAATTTTTTTGTATATGCATTACATTTCACTCTCTAATAATGATAAACTCTCAGGATTTTATTAGTAGAACATTATCATGTCCTAAGTGTGATTTGAACGGAAATATCTCAAATGTGTATAATTTTTGTATATGCATGTTTATCCATTATAGTTTAGTCTCTGAAAATGATAAACTCTCAAGAAATTATTAGCACAACATTATCATGTCGTAAGTGTGATTTGAAGGGAAAGTGTTTAAAGGTGTATAATTTTCGTATAGGCATGTTTATGCATTAAATCTCACTCTCAAAAAATGATAAAATATAAAGTTTTCTTAGCACAACATTATCATGTCCTAAGTGTGATTTGAAGGGAATGTTTTCAAAGGTGCATAATTTTTGTATATGCATGTTTATGCATTACATTTATCTCTCTAAAAATGATAAACTCTAAATATTTTCTTGGCACAACATTATCATGTCCTAAGTGTGACTAGATGGGAAAGTGTTCAAAGGTCTATAATTTCTTATATGCATGTTTATGCATTACATTTCACTCTCTAAAAATCATAAACTCTCAAGATTTTCTTAGCAAAACATTATCATGTCCTAATTGTGATTTGAAGGGAAAGTGTTCAAAGGTGTATAATTTTTCGTATATGCATGTTTATGCATTACTTTTCACTTTCTGAAAATGATAAAATCTCAAGATTTTCTTAGCCGAAAATTATCATGTCCTAAGTTTGATTTGAAGGGAAAGTTTTCAAAGGTGTATAATTTTCGTATATGCAAGTTTAAGATTACATTTCAATCATTGAAAATGATAAACTCTCAAGAATTTATTAGCACAACATTATCATGTCCTAAGTGTGATTTGAAGGCAAAGTGTCAAATGTGTATAATTTTCGTATAAGCATGTTTATGCATTACATCTCACTATCTGAAAATGATAAACTATCAAGATTTTCTTAGCACAACATTATCATATCCTAAGTGTGATTAGAACGTAAAGTGTTCAAAGGTCTATAATTTCTTATATGCATGTTTATGCATTACATTTCACTCTCTAAAAATGATAAACTCTCAAGATTTTGTTATCACAACATTATCATGTCCTAGTTATGATTTGAAGGGAAAGTGTTCAAAGGTGTATAATTTTAGTATATGCATGTTTATGCATTACTTTTCACTATATGGAAATGATAAACTCTCAAGATTTTCTTAGCAGAACATTATCATGTCCTAAGTGTGATTTGAAGGGAAAGTTTTCAAAGGTGTATAATTTTCGTATATGCATGTTTATGCATTACATTTAGCTCTCTAAAATGATAAAATCTAAATATTTTCTTAGCACAACATTATCATGTCCTAAGTGTGATTATAAGGGAAAGTGTTCAAAGGTCTGTAATTTCTTATATGCATGTTTATGCATTACATTTCACTCTCCAAAAATGACAAACTCTCAAGATCTTCTTAGCACAAAATTATCATATCCTAATTGTTATTTGAAGGCAAAGTGTTCAAAGGTGTATAATTTTCATATATGCATGTTTATGCATTAGTTTTCACTGTATGAAAATGATAATCTCTCAAAATTATCTTAATAGAACATTATTATGTCCTAAGTGAGATTTTAAGGGAAAGTTTTCAAAGGTGTATAATTTTTGTATATGCAAGTTTCAGATTACATTTCATTCTCTGAAAATGATAAACTATCAAGAATTTATTAGCACAACATTATCATGTCCTATTTGTGGTTTGAAGGGAAAGTGTTCCAATGTGTATAATTTTCGTATAGGCATGTTTATGCATTAAATCTCACTCTCAAAAAATGATAAACTTTAAGATTTTCTTAAAACAACATTATCATGTCCTAAGTGTGATTTAAAGGGAATGTTTTCAAAGGTGCATAATTTTCGTATATGCATGTTTATGCATTAGATTTAGCTCTCTAAAAATGATAAACTCTAAATATTTTCTTGGCACAACATTATCATGTCCTAAGTGTGACTAGATGGGAAAGTGTTCAAAGGTCTATAATTTCTTATATGCATGTTTATGCTTTACATTTCACTCTCTAAAAATCATAAACTCTGAAGATTTTCTTAGCAAAACATTATCATGTCCTAATTGTGATTTGAAGGGAAAGTGTTCAAAGGTGTATAATTTTTCGTATATGCATGTTTATGCACTACTTTTCACTTTCTGAAAATGATAAAATCTCAAGATTTTCTTAGAAGAAAATTATCATGTCCTAAGTTTGATTTGAAGGGAAAGTTTTCAAAGGTGTATAATTTTCGTATATGCAAGTTTAATATTACATTTCAATCTCTGAAAACGATAAACTCTCAAGAATTTATTAGCACAACATTATCATGTCCTAAGTGTGATTTGAAGGCAAAGTGTCAAAGGTGTATAATTTTCGTATAGGCATGTTTATGCATTACATCTCACTATCTGAAAATGATAAACTCTCAAGATTTTCTTAGCACAACATTATCATATCCTAAGTGTGATTAGAAGGTAAAGTGTTCAAAGGTCTATAATTTCTTATATGCATGTTTATGCATTACATTTCACTCTCTAAAAATGATAAACTCTCAGGATTTTGTTATCACAACATTATCATGTCCTAGTTATGATTTGAAGGGAAAGTGTTAAAAGGTGTATACTTTTAGTATATGCATGTTTATGCATTACTTTTCACTGTCTGAAAATGATAAACTCTCAAGATTTTGTTAGCAGAACATTATCATGTCCTAAGTGTGATTTGAAGGGAAAGTTTTCAAAGGTGTATAATTTTTGTATATGCAAGTTTAAGATTACATTTCAGTCTCTCAAAATGATAAACTCTCAAGAATTTATTATCACAACATTATCATGTCCTAAGTGTGATTTGAAAGGAAAGTGTTCAAATGTGTATAATTTTCGTAAAGGCATGTTTATGCATTACATCTCACTATCAGAAAATGATAAACTCTAAAGATTTTCTTAGCACAACATTATCATGTGCTAAGTGTGATTTGAAGGGAAAGTTTTCAAAGGTGTATAATTTTCGTATATTCATTACATTAAAATATTTAAAAATGATAAACTCTGAAGATTTTCTTAGCACAACATTATCATGTCCTAAGTGCGATTAGAATGGAAAGTGTTCAAAGGTGTATAATTTCGTATATGCAGGTTTATGCATTACATTTCAATATCTAAAATGAGAAACTCTCAAGATTTTCTTAAAACAACACTACCATGTCCTAAGTGTGATTTTAAGGGAAAGAGTTCAATGGTGTATAATTCTTTGTATATGCATGTTTATGCATTACTTTTCATTGTCTGAAAATGATAAAATCTCAAGATTTTCTTAGCACAACAATATCATGTCCTAAGTGTGATTTTAAGGGAAAGTGTTTTAGAGTTATATATTTTTGGTATATTTTTTTTTATGCATAACATTTCTCTCTCTAAAAATGATAAACACTCAAGATTTTCTAAGCTGAACATTATCATGTCCTAAGTGTGATTTGAAGGGGAAGTGTTCAAAGGTGAATAATTTTCGTATAGGTTAACACCACGACACCATACTACGGCCAAGACAAAAGGTAGGCCGATGTGAAGCTAGACATAGCTCGTCGGCCAAAGAAGGGTTGTTCTCAACAGAGAAGAAGAAGAATAAGAAGAAAGGGGAGGCAACGGCACGGGCACGGGCATGGGGCTAGCTCGGGATCCAAATCATGCAACGCTAACCTGTGTAAGTTGTGGGTCTAACGCTCAAGTGGATAAGCTATGGGACCCACACTAATCTGGGTAAGTGGAGAGAACTGTCCATTATGGTACCTGACCAAACACGACCCCACCCCTCTACATGTAACAGCAAGGATGACGAACAATAAGTTTCAGACCGGCTGAGAGTTTTAGACAATAGGTTGGGCAAAAGTGAGGAAAAGTTTAGCCTCTGGGAAAAAATGAGTACAATTAATGAACTGGGGCACAAAAATAGAAATAATTTTCATTATAGATCCAACCATGTCAAACAAGGTTTAATTACATATCAAGAACACTCCACACCCTTGTGGTGTTTCAGAAGGTGCAAGTTGTGGAATAATTCCGCAACACTTAGATGCTTGCTAAACTCATAACTCAAATATTGTCCTCTACGATCCAATCATATATTCTTGATTTTTTTGTTACGATGATTTTATACTTCATGCCAAAACACTTTGAACATTTTTCAAATGTCTCATACTTCATTCTCATCAAATATATATACCCATATATATCCACTCAAATCATTAGTGAAAGTATTTGAAGTAGAAGAACCCATCACGCATGGCTACTCATAATGGACTACACACAACCATGTATGATCTCTAGCAAGTTAGTCGTTCGTTCAATATTGGGATGGGAGCGGAGTTTTGGTATGTTAGACAAGTCTCACAACCATCAATTGATTCATAATCCAATGACTCCAAAGTCCATTAACATGGATTTTATTCATGCATTTCATTCCATTATGACATGAATGGTGGTGTCACAATTTAAGTGAAATTCAATTATTTTCTTGCGATGTTTTGTGTTAGTGTTATGATGTGTGATTTACCTTCAAGATTTATAACAAATAATCCATCCACCATGGATCAAAACTTCAATATGAACAACCATTGTTCTCACCCAGAAAGAACTATGCAATATTTACTAAGTTCTTATAATAAATCTCATGGTCTAGGTAAGATGCCGACGACGAACATAATAACACCTTATTTTGTTTCCAGCGTGCATCATCCCCACATCCTTTTACTTAGGGTGTTGTAGTTCTTGAATTGCGTTGCTCTGTATGACACTTCATACCAACCAATTCAGTACCAATTACCCAATAATTACATTGTCAACTAGCAAAGAATACATCCATAACTTGTATATCATCTATATACTCTTGAGCTAGCCCTTTCCAGTCTTTCTTTTCTGCCATATAATTTTTGCAATTTGCCTTTCTGTTTTCCTCTCTTTGGAGAAGAAACACTGAAAATCAATAGTGGCTCTATCTTCATTGGAACATAATTGTAGGCGTGTTAGTCAACTACTGGCACCCTTGGATTGACACTTTTGAAGTTGATGTCCACTATCATCAGTTGACTAGGATTCTTCCAGTTTCAACTATAGGCAATTTAAGTATAGTAAACAATTTACCCACACTTTTTATCCATCCCATCATGACTACTTCACGATGAAGCTACTATATCTTGATTGGAGGGATACAAGAATATGTTTAATGCCCAGTGATGCACTGTGAGACCCTAGCGCATAGCTTAATAGGATTGATAGTATACCCATACCAACAAGTTGCAGCTTCTTTTCCAGAATCTCATCTGAAAATAACTCTGAAGTTAAGTGCGATTGTCCTAGAGCAATTTGAGGATGGGTGACCTATAGGGAATTGGGTACCGGGTGCGCACGAGTGAAGACAAAGTGCGCAGAAAAGTCTAGTGTTGGTCTATGGGTTTAGTCTAGAGATCCTATTGAGCTTCCAGGAGTGACAACCACTGGTCTAGAGAAGCCGAGGTGTTACAAGTAGTCAGAGCCAACCCTCACGGTTACAAAGGGAGTGTCCGAGTCAATGGTTGACATGTGGAGCATGGCTCGCGTGGCCCGGAGTGGACACGGCTTGGCACATGTGCCAGCACTAAACACATAGACATATGCAAAGAGGGGACATTCCTGACATGTGGTTGATCGACAAGGGTGTCGATCTTCTAAGAGTGGGTGTATGTGATACCCTGGCGCATTACTTAATAGGATTGATAGTATACCAATACCAGCAAGTTGCAACTTCTTTTCTAGAAGGTCATCTGAAAAGAACTCTAAGGATAAGCATGCTTGTCATCGAGCAATTTGAGGATGGGTGACCAATCGGGAAGTGGGTATCGGGTGCGCACGAGTGAGGACAAAGTGTGCAGAAAAAGACTAGTGTTGGTCTATGGGGTTAGTCTAGAGATCCTATTGAGCTTCCAAGAGTGACAGCCGCTGGTCCGAAGAGGCCAGGGTGTTACAGACGCCTAGCATATTCAATCTTTGCATACACTCATACAACATGAGCACATGTTTCACCAAATAACTCTCAATCATCATGCAACAAAACAAGGTTTTATATATCAAATATATTTCACTCCTTGCTTGTTTCTGAAACAATCTTTTCAGTTCCTAGAACACTTAGATTATCAAAATATATTTTGAAGATCAAGT
Organism: Avena sativa; assembly: GCA_916181665.1. Classification (NCBI taxonomy): domain Eukaryota; kingdom Viridiplantae; phylum Streptophyta; class Magnoliopsida; order Poales; family Poaceae; genus Avena; species Avena sativa. Next base: position 87,078,942 of record OV702293.1, on the reverse strand, counting down.
TTCATGGAGGCAAGCATGATGCTAGGTACTAATTGGAATCATTGATCTTTTCTCAATTCGCATGGAGAACGTGAGGGTTCACCAAAAGTATGGAATAGGAATCAATATTTAATTGTCACTTCAACATTATGGTTCTAGTACGCAAAGTAAATTAATATATATCTATAGGTTTCTATCTCAATTAACAATCTAAATGTATGGTGGATAGCGGATGCCAAAGACTACTACAAACTATGCAAATTCACTAAGATCAATAGTTCATGATTAATGAGCTACTCAAAATTAACAACTTAATTATTTTGTATCTCCCACTAAGATCAATGTCCCTCATAATTGATGCTTAGTGATTCAAGATCCATGTCTTACTTTCCCAACTCCAATGTTACATCGCATGCCAGGGAGCAAAACAGGTAGGTAATCATACCAATCACATCTCCATATAATTCTTGTTAATCTTTATAATCTTGTGTTCCATACTCTAGACTTTTTAGGCAGTATGTCAAGTGAACCTTAGTTCATCGGCCGTGCGACAGTCTCGCACCCACATTATGAACATCACTAGGCACACCCATGTTACATGACCCACACCAGTTCGATGCTCATGTTATGTGGCGCCTAACTTAGGGAGAACACTTTTAACTTGATAATTTTAAGTGAGGGATCACCCTATTTATTACAACTACCACGCAACAAATAAAGGGCATAAACGGATTAACACCAAAAGTAATTCATATAGTAATTCATGTTATGTGGCGCCAATGATCTCGATCATCAATGTCTTCCGTCGCCATGTACTCCTCCACGCGCCACAGTCATAGGATCGAGGTTCGTCGTTGCTTGATCATCATATCCATGTCTTGATTTTACAACTATTGCTATTCTAGAAAACTAAGTAAAAATAACTATGGCTATTACAATAATATTATGACAATCATCACGACTCTGGCCACTCATTCCCAACAAGATTACAACATAACACGTCTCATACATCACATTGCTATACCACATCACATCCCTTCAAAAATAAGTTAGACACTTCCAACACACTTTGCTAGATTAGGGGGTTCTATGGTGATGTAGAGAACTATTCTTTTACCTACTTAGTAAGAAAGGATCATCATCAATCGTCTAGATTTTTAACTTGTCTAGGGTGTGTCCCCATAAATAGTACAATAGTTTCACTAGACTTCATCAATATGTGTGACCCCCCATGCGTACTTCACCAAATCCACAAAATCCCAATGTGCAAAATATCTCTCTTGGATATTGCGGAAAAATTGACACCCGAAAAAGTTGTTTCATGCACTTGAATTACACTTCACAAACCGGTATTGATCAAAGTGTGGCACCCCCAGATTTACGGTCCAAGAATACCTGGTATGCCTACAATTCACATTCCCATGATCAGCGATCTGTGAGCATAACCGACAAGTATCATTACAACATCCATAATTAGCGAATACAAATACTTATATTTATGCCCTTATGGCGATACAACATCAATAGCGGAAGTCGTCAAGCGCAGAGCTCATGTCATGCCTTAACCTACAGGCGATTGACTGGGAAGACGACCTAGCTCGCATAGACGTTAGCAAACACCATCGTTCCTCTTGCTTCTGAAAGTCTGGCCAAGTAAATAGCCAGGGGCAATACTGGTGAGTACTTTGAATGTACTCACAAACCACCTTAAGAGAACAAGAAATAAAGGATATGCAATATGGCTGTTTTAGGATGGCTCCATAAGAGGTTTTTTTTAAAATTTGTTTCTCTTGTTGATATAGCATATCTCTATATCTTTGTTGAAAACATTTTGGAGACCTTTTTGAATTTTTTTCATAAATCACTAGGATTGGGTCACCCATTTGTTTTTCCTTCCGGTCATCTCATGACCAAACTCCTTCCTCCCTTTCCTGACCATCTCATGGTCAAAACATTTCCAAGCCATTGCTTTTCTGAAGTTCTTTTTGAAATCAAAACCATCACCGCCGTACAATAGCCATCAAAACCATCTAGGACCGAGGACTCGGCTATTCAAATAGATTTACACTCTGCAGAGGTTGTACAATGTACCCACACCATCTGATTACCCATCCCTGATCTACACCGATCGTGGGTCGAATAACCAGTCAAGACCATCCGAATGCCCTCTCTGATACAAGTGCCTACCCTATGAGGTTAATCCCCTCAAAACCGGGAGCCCTATATAGTAACCAGCCAAACGGAGCACGTTTTGCACCTCAACTTGTGTGCTCTTTAAATGAGGGGCTCATAGTATCGCGTGGAGGCTCGCAGACCCTTCGTTCCTTCTCCCGATCGTTGCCACACATGGACCGTTGGATAGAGAAGGCCCACCCTCTAGGGATTGTATGCCCCTATAGTAGTATGAGGCACCTATACCAGATTAGACAAACTTCCAGCCCAACCCCGTCCCATTCCAGAGTAATGTGGTTGCACGGGTTAATTGCTCAAGCATTAAGAACTGTACACCGACATGTTTTCGTAAACATTTTTCCTCCATCTTCCGTCCAACCATTTTGTAAAAATAAAACCTTTATCATTTTCCAGACCACTTGGTAGTCCAAGCCTCACCAAGGTTTTCTCATAAAACATTTTTGTAAGTCTTTTTCTGAGGTCTTCCCATCCTACACTTTTTATTTGCCTAAAACGGGGTCTCCAAGGGGATTATGGTGTTAACACCATCTACCATAGCAAGGACAGGTAGGTATCATACAAATGGGTTGTACCTAATGGTACTAAGGGGTAATGGTTTGGAGGAGCCAAACATTCCTCACATAACACAATGTATTAAAACAATGCAATTTGCATAAACGAGTAGATAAAACATGCATAGGTAAAATAATAGGACAAGGCTTATGAGCAAGAGGGTGGCTTTCCTGTGACCAGCGAGATGTCCCATAACTTCTTTAGAATACCAGAAAACCAATAATTCCAGTACCAATAATAATAAGGATAACCCAATGCTTCCTTCTTCTCAGCGCCTCACAAGTGCAACTATCGCTGTTATCGAGCATACTTGCAAATGAGCAGTACCACATTAAGTACAAGGCATACAAACATCAAACCATACATAAAGCAAAGGATAATTACATGATATACATCAGTAGTGTGTTGGAGGTTTGATTTGATTGGATAGGGAGAAGATTTGGAGGCATTGGACACTACTAGGAAAACGGTTATAGGTAATCCACACATCCGTGGCGCACGTGCTAGTGGTGCCCCACAGGTAAAATAGGCGTGGCGCACTACCCACAGGTGCCCTACGGCTAACTGCCATAAGCGTGGCGCACATGGGGGTGGTGCGCCACGCCTATGTGTGGGCCAGGGCACAGGTGGCTCCAGCACACATACCCGTAGCACACTAGGTCAAGGTGCACTACAGATGTGAAACTTAGCCGTAGCGCACCCTGATCTAGTGTGCTACGGGTATGTGTGCTGGAGCAGCTGGGTCAACTTAGCCGTAGGGCACACTATCCTAGTGCCCTACGGCTAAGTGGCCTGCACCAACTCCACACCCCCCCGTGGATCGCCTTTTTAGGCTTTGCAAAAAATAAAATAAAATGATAAACACTTCAAAAAATAAAATAATTTCATATGTAGGTAGGTAATGTGGTATAGTTTCTAGGAAAATTAACAAACATGAGTTTCCACTTTTTCTGCAAAAAAAAGTCATGCCACGCTAAAATGGCCGTAACTTTTGCATAGGATGTCGAAAAATCGTATAATATACCAAAATGACGAGAACGAGATTTCGCATCCGGTCGTTTAGAAATTTTTTCCATTTTTAAAATTCGAAAAGAGTAAAAAGTTACGGTCAAAAGACCATTTTTTCCTGCAGAAAAAAAATACAGGGCAACTTAGCCGTAGCACACCACCACCTAGTGCGCTATGAGTAAGTTGGGGAGGATTGAAAATTTTAATCCCCACCCCTCCCACCTACCCCTCTTCTCTTCCCTCCCTCTTATCCTTTTCATTCTCCTCCCTCCTCCTTTTCCTTCTCTCTTCCCCTCCTCCTCCTTTTCCTTTTCATCCTTCCCTTGCACTGACGATGGCGACGGTGGCCTTCTCCTCCTCCTTGCTCCGGCATCCTCCTCTCCTTGCAGTGATGATGGCGGCGGCAGCAACCTTCTCCTCCTCCTTGCAGTCATGACGAGCGACGACGAGCAACAACGAGCGCCGACGACCTCCGTCTCCTTGCGGAGACCTCCTCCCTTCTCCAGCCACACCTCCTTCTCCCTCTCTTCCTCGATGCCGGCGAGGACTAGCACGGCCACGGCCTCCCGCACCTCCCTGCGGTGGTAGGTCGTGGCCACGGCCACCATGCTCCAGCGAGGCGACACAACAGCGGCGATGCGGACCCGATTTCTTTTGCAATTCAAAACGAGAGTGTTTTTTGCATTTTTTTGAAAAAAATCCGTGGCGCACCTCTACCCCTACCGGTGGTGCACATAGTAATGCGCTACGCCTATCCCCATATAACCATAGCGCACTAGGGTAGTGCGCTATGGGCACCTTTTAGCCATAGCATATGCTTAGTGGCGCACACTAGTGCGCCACAGATGGGCTTTATAGGTGCGCCACGAACATCCCTTTTCCTAGTAGTGGGAATAAGGGGTCTTTTGGATTTAAAGCCTAGGAACTACCTAAGAGAGGGTTTTTTGACCAAGGTATTTATCTGTATGATACCATTGTATAAAAATTATACCATCAGGTAGGTGTTGATAAAATGAATCCAACAAAAGTGGTTTCACTATTTTATTAATTTCCATTGATTATTAATGATTTTTAAGTGGATAAAACCCTAGTTTAAGGAATAAATTCACCAGAAAATTTATGTAGCTCCAAAAATTATTTCCTTGGGTGATTAGGTAGTATTTAGTGTACTCAAACAAGAGGTGTTGTTATCACCTCAAAAAAATTTCCAGAATGTCCTTGATAAATTCCCAAATATATCTACTAGACGAGATTTGTCTTTTTCATCATATTTAATCTACATCAGATTGTTATGTGATTCAAAGGTTACTTGTTAGGTAATTAAAATAAATTTCTGTATAAATTTTAATCAACCTTTTTTGCGTTACAGATCTATTGTAGTGATTTTATTAGTAAATAAGCCATGCACATAATAGTTTAATTCACTAAACTTCAGTAGATGCTTAATAAAATTTTGGTCTCCTAGGGTTTCATAATTAGGGTGGTATAGAGGTACTGAGAGTTGGAATTAGGTCATTAACTCCTTTAGTTTGACCTGGATAAATTTTTAAAGGAAGAATTGGACTGATTTTGTTGTTTTATTAATGTAAAACTAGGAAGCAATTTTATGTGGCGCCAGTGGGACATGCAAGGTATGGTAAGACCCATCAGTACCAATTGGGTTCATACCATTTGGAAATATCAAACTCTCTGAATTCAATTTGTAGTAATCTAGACACATGCTGGGATTTTAATTGTTAATATAATTCTGAAAATTATAAGGGCAAGGTACTTGGTTTGCCTGTGAGGGAGGACACTCAGGGATCCTAGGAATTTTAAATCTATGCAATTGGAGGTATTTTATAATTTCAAAATGATTTAAAGTAAACTTCATCATTAACAAATATGGAAAATTAGAAAAAGAAAAGAGAGGGAGGCGAAGCGGGCCGAACCTAAGCGGACTGGGCCGCTTGGAGCGAAACCAGCCTAGCAGAGCGACGACGCGCATGCACGAAAGGGAGAGGGGAGATGCGGGGGTGGGACTGTAGGCCCGCGGCCCACTGCATGGAAGGGGTATCGGGCACCGTCGGCCGTCCAATCTAAAGGAGATCGATAGTCACGGCGCCGTCTCCTTCCTCGCGTCCTGGCCGTCGGCCTGTGGAGGCGCGGGGGAGCTTCCCGGAGGTTCACCGGCAATGGGGAGGTGGCGGGGACAACACGGGAGGTGACGCCTACCTCAGGGAGGGGCGGCAGTAGCGGTTTTGACGCCGGGAACTACCTTCCACGATGGTGGACGAGGGGATCCTCACTGGAGATCATCACGGAGATGCCTAGGGTTGGTGCATGTCAAAGATAAAGGCATGAGTAGGTGCAGGGGAGCAAGGGGATTTTAATAGAGTGACATGCAGAGGGGAAAGGAGAAGATGTGGAGCTCGGGGCTCGTTTTCCTTGAGAAGGCCGAAGTGCCTTCTCCTCCCACTCTAGAGTATCCATGAGCAGGGGAGGAGGAGGGGTTCTGGGGGTGCTGTGTGGAGGGGAGTGGGAGCAAATGAGCTAGGGTAGGGGTGTTGTACTGTCCTGTGGCCTTATAAACCGAAGGGGGAGGTCCATGGTGGACTTAGAGTAGGAGAATCTTGTGGGGAGGGAGGTGGCCAGGGATTGGGCAAGAGGGGTGGTGCTAGGTGGTGTGTAGGCCAGCATGCGACAAGAGAGGACTGGGGAGGGCTAGGGTGGCGATATTTTCAAAGTTTGCACTAACAAGTCCTTTCTCTCTCTCATCCAAGAACTATTGACAAGAGAGGGGTGTGCTGCAGTAGCTTGGCTACAGTGCACGACCAGGAGGGAGTGGTGTTGTGTTGTGCATGCTTGGCTTGATAAAGTTGATGTGGGTTTGATGGGTTTTGTTTTGATAATTTGCTTAGTTGGCAAATTTGATCCAAACAATGGTTGTGAAAGAAGTTTGAAAGTTTGTATTGGGAAAGGTGTGGAAATGGTACTGGTAGATGGAGTAGATCAATTCATCTCTTCAAGATTTATTTGGGATTTTTCTAAAGGTTAAAATCCCATTTAAAAGCATTTATTCAAAAAGTGCAGAAATAGATTATGGAAGCTAATGTAGTATTTTTACATTAGACAAGGTTGGTTTTTGACGTGAAATTGTTCTGAATACCATATTACACATTGGAGAATTTTGTTGGAATTTTTTTGAGGTGGAAAAGTATTTTTAAGGAATTGTTTCTTGTTTCTGCCATTTAAGAAAAAGGGCAAAAAGAAATAATAAAGGATCTCAAAGATATTTATTTTTGAGTTTGGAAGATAGGGTATGAGGTATAGAACTCAAATGTCCGTTGGGTTGCCAAAGTGATTTGGAGAAAATCAAACTTGCCTTTATAGGAGAGATTTTGAGAATTTTTATTGGGGATGGTTATATCCAAGGTGGATGTTGTCAACATGAAGTATCCATCATAAACGACCTTGGGTTTTGGAAAATCACTTAAGAACTGGATGGAAAGTAGATGGGGATGATCTAGGGGTTTGATATGTTCATACCACTTAAACAAGGTTTGGATTAGTGAGCTCAGAGCTCAGCTTGATACAAGAGGTATATGGATGGATATACAAAGTTATATAGATGATCATGGAAACAAGAGTTAGGCTTGGATGGATTTGAGGTGGTTTAGGAGTGGTGGCAAACTTTGATGAAAATGAGGCTGCCATAACAGATGCATAATAATGCAATGAGTGGGTCAAGGGGAAGTAGCATATAGATGTGAGCTTCTGCCAAAGTAGGCAAGATGATAAGATTTGCAGGAAAGATTATTATCTTGACTACAAAACCATCATGGATAAGAGGGAACCATGATGTATTAGCCAAGGGCAAGGGTGGGCTTTGGTAGTACTAAAGATGTACTACAAGATTGTTCAAGTACATTCTCAAGAATGCACATAGGATGGAAAAGGTAGAACTCCAAAGATTGAATCTAGATAAGAAATCCAGACTTAGCCATTTTTGGCAGATTTAGGGTTTTAGACTAGGGTACAAGTGTAGATTATTTTGAGGGAAAGCTAGGATCCAAACTCATGATCAAGGTGATGGTGATGAAGTGTTATATAAGTAGATAGGATCCATGCTTACATTGGGTCTTCACTGAGTGGGAAACTATCAAAGGGGATTATCCCTGGATTAATCTGATTAGGAGATGAGATGTCCACTTTGGTGGCTTAGGGTAGATCCAGGGTTGGGATGATGGGTATGGGATTGATGATTACAAACATAGATTGGGTCCTAAGGGATGAGATACTAGATTAGCTCACTATAGTTCCCAGCAAACAAGGCAATCAACAGATCAAGGCAATTCATCAGACAACAGATTAAGGCAATTCATCTTATCACTTATCCAACTATTACTTTGGTTACCATCAAGCCTAGCTTGAGGTAAGGATTGGTATTTTGAATTGGTTATGCTTTGAAGTAAGGTAAGGGCCATCTTGGTATTTCTACCAAAATTGGATGAGAAGGTTTTTTGAAAGGTTTTGGTAAAACCTAGAGGTAAGGGTAGTTGGGAGTTCTGTCTTGAAAACATAAGGAGATTATATATAGGTCTGCATAGTTTTGTTAATAGAACTAGTAAAGAATTTTATTGTGTCAAGGTCATCTTGGCTTAGGTTCTGAAATTCCAGAACATTTTGAGAATATAAGGATGAGCCAAGACATCTCATTTGTAAAATAGATTTTTGTAAACTAGTGTTGAGATGAGAGGTATATCACCTAATACACAATCAGTTGCATGAACACAAGCAAACAATTAAGAAATCATTGCAACATATAACAAGAAAAAGTTTTTGTTCCCCCTAATTTTTCCCTTTTTGACAAAGATCAGGGTTGCTAAAATTGGGATGTTACAGAAAGATCGTAAAGTTGGTTCGGGCCGCTAATCATGCAATGCAGCCTAGATAAAAATTGCAACAACTGGGTAGCAAGAATAAGATTAAAAAATTTGAAATTCGATGATTCCTCTATCCATACATGTGCCTGCATAGGCTGCTATGATACCAATGTTGGGGAACGTGCTACGCAAAACAAAAATTTCTAGCGCATAACTAGTATAATATGCGAGGGGATAGGCAACGTATCATACACTACAAGATCGATCAAGCGGAAGTTTTTGATGAAGAGGTTGGTAATGCATCGGTCCCTCAATGATGAAGTTGTCAATGTATTATCCCACGGATGGCTCCCACGAACATGCACCGATGAGGACGCCATTGTCGGAGTTGTCAGTACGTCGATTCCCGTAGCTAGTAGATTAGCCACAAGAAGAATTCTACTTGTGAAGATCACACGATTAAGTTCTCCAAGTGTCTCACCTCCACCGGGTATCAATAGATAAAAGATCAGTGGCATCACATCAAGGTGTGATCAAGAAAATACGGTCCAAGCGGGAACATGTCGATGAAGATCTGTCAGCACTTCCGCAACCCCGTCAAGATTAGATCCAAATGGAGGAAGAATGCGGATAGAGCTCCGGCATCATAGTATAAGAATAAGTACCTCGGTAACACCAACCCTAGAGTTTATCAGCATGCCATGGAGGTGGCAGCGCAGGGCAACGCTGCGGTGGCGGGCGCAGGGCAACGACAACTGGGATTTTGGGGTGGCCAAGATGCTAAGGCTTGGGGAGGCTAATGCCACGACTTAACCGCCCTTGGGGTGCCTCTTGGTTCCCTTTTATAGGTGGCAAGGCCCCTTGAGTCTTCCTAAAGCCGGCGTCCAAAATTGAGCGAGTTCTAGTACGTGTAGGTCAAACCAATCCTACTACAAAACTGGCTCCCTTGACCAATTCAGATTGAGGTACGGGACATCTTCTTGCCCCTCAAGTAAATGTGGTTGCACCTCTTATGGAACCGTTCAGACATTCTAATATGGCCCGGGATGTTCCGGTACGTTCCAGAACTTTCCATAAGATTCTGGAACCTTCATCTCCATCCAAAACCTCTCATATATGCCTGGAACCATTCTGGACAGTCCCGGGACCATTCTGGACACTTTCGGTATCATGCGGGACCTCTTGGAACCATTCCATGATCATCCGAGACATTCTCAGAACCCTTCTCTTATATCATTAATGTTCAAATCTTATTTCGAACACTCTCGGCAATATTCCGGACACCTTCGATATATTCCGAGTCACTCCGAAGACCTTCGAAATTACTTCTATACTAAATATTAATTTGCACTCATATTATAAATTCCATTAAACTCTTATGTGTGTGGCCCTATGGGTTCAGATATTTGCAAACATGTCCAGAACTCATTCCGCGACAATGATTACTATTGGAGTCTTTATACACGTAGTAACCCCCCGCAAATAACATGAAGATCTTTATCGTTTTAACTATTCTATTATGTCTGATACATATCGTATTGCTCCGTCGATACTTTAATTTCCAATAATGAAACACTAGGTTACTATCCCTACCATGTATGTACTCTTTACTCATACCGCACTATCAATGTTCATAGATTCAACAACGTAATCACATGTCTGGCCAGACAATGACGAACATCATAGTACATGAGTGGGCCTAGAGTGTATCTCTCCATCTTCAGGAGTAGCAATTTTCACAAGCACCCGATGTGAAAAATTGTCGTACCATCTTGTAAGAGCAAGGATCAACTTTATGATTAGTCCATGAAGAGCAACATGTAGAAGACTTGTGTCCCATGAAGGAACAAGGGGTGCAACTAGCCCTATGTTCGTGAGGGGGATAAACTTGCATTTGTATCTTCTCGGCAATGATGGCTGCGATGGAGCTCGCACACGACAGAGCTGTGAAGATGGTGGTTTTTTTCCCAGGTTTAGGACCTTCGTGAGGAGGTATAGCCCCTACTACTGCTTTGTTGTATTGCTCGCGGTGCTTCTAGAGGGTACAATGGTAGATGGATACTTAGGGTTTCAGATCGCAGGGATCGATCCCCTTCTAAAGTAAGGGTCGCCTCCATTTTATAGGAGCATCAGGCCACTTCCACCAATGTTTGGGCCGTGTTACGACCCGAGATTAGGGCTAGACAAATACCAGACCTTAGCCTGACATAAGTCTAACTAGAGATTGAAGTGCACACAGAATAGCCGGTAACATCACAGAACATACTCACCATAAGTTATTAAGGTAAACTCTTAGCAGAGTTGCATAACAAGTATTACAAGACAGGGGTCAGAAAACCAACATTACAACAAGCAAGAGAAGCAAATACATTGTTCCAAACAACAAACAATGAGAAGGTCCTAAAAGGCTATAAATATAGGGAACCACCCTTCCATGGATCCTATGCTGCTGCCCGGGAACACCAATTACTCGTCAACTTCAACGTAGAAACCACCTTCAGTTGGAATAGCTTCATTTCTAACAAAAAAATCAGCGAGACAAGGCTGAGTGCATGATGTACTCCACAAGACATAAATCACCTAAGGTACATCCTTAGGTTGGAAAGGCTTTTTGTGGTTACTTTGCAAAAACCAGCTTTTATTCGAAAACAAGAACGAGTAGAGGCTCGTCTAATTAGATAATTTCAAAGGGGATAAGAGGACTACAGTTCTAGCTCTTATATATATCATCTTTTTTATCCAGCAAATACCATCGTCATTTGAACCTTTCAACTCGGAGTACACCCTAAAGTAGCCCAGAGGAAGCAATCCAGAAGACTCATTGGTTGACAAGTTTTACCATTAGCTTGTAGTTCTCTATGATCATCACCTTCATTCCCAAGTCATCCATAACCATGGACATGGCTGTTCAAAAAGATTATAAACCTGTAGGAGTGCACAATTTTACCCACACGTACTAACCGATTCTTAATGCCAAATTACTAGCCATCTTCCATTGAAGGCCGACCGAGGGTGGTTGACCACGACCTTTACCTTGCTTTTGCCGAGACCTTGAGTCACGCCCTAAGAATATGCCGCTGAAGTGGGTCAAGTCCCAAAGGCAGTACCTAGGGATGTGTGCAGGGACCAAGATTAAGATTCTTGTGCCTTTCTTGTTACCGACCACATCCTACCTATCATGTGATGCACCTACAAAACATCCCGAATGCAAATGCCGAATGGAACACCCGAACTATGTGACTCATGGAATCTACTAGGCAAGTTAGTGAGTCAAGGGGGTTTCAAGGCCCCCGTGTGGTTGTTCGCTAGTGTTGGTTCAAGAGGAAAGAACTCAGATCCTAGGGGTGGCTACGATGGGATTACAAAAACCACACCCAACATGGCCTCCCGTACCCGCCTTAGAATGTTTATTAACCATATATGATCGTACCTCAACATATTGTCATACTCAATTCATTGCATCTCTGATGCATCATCTAGATTTTTCAGTACCGAATCACTAAGGATGTCTAACCTCGACATAGATATGGCACTAGCGATGCTTATATGCCAAACCCTAGGTATGCTAGGAGCGATTAGATACTCTGCCTTATAAAAAAACCACATTCAACTCAAATGTGTAACATCCCACTTTCAGTAACCCCAAGTATATGTCCAAACTGCAAAAATTAGGGGGATCAAAAAAACTTTTTCTCGCTAAGTGGTGAAACAATTGTTTGCTTGTTTGTGCCTATCTTTGAGTGTGTGATACGTCATAAACATATCTATAATTTTTGATGTTCCAAGCTTGTTTAGTATCTACTTTGCTTTGCTTTGTCTACACTTTGAGGTATTTTTATATGTTTTCTGGGAGTAACCTATTAACAAGATGCCATGGTGCTAGTTGTCTGTTTTATTCTGTTTTTAGTTCCAGAAAAGGCAGAAAATCAATATTCTCGGAATTGGAAGGGACAAAAGCCAAAGTCAATATTTTACAATGGGGAACACGGAGCCAGAATACGAGACGGAGGAGAGCCACCAGGGGGCCACAGCCCCTGGCCGCACGGCCAGGCCTGGCCAGCGCCTGGGGGGGTGCGGCCACCCTGGGTGCCCCCTGCATCGTCTCTTCACCTATAAGAAGCCCCCGATACCAAAACCCTAATTACCAGATCAATCTTCCACGAAACAATCTATAGCCGCCACCACCATCATCCCTAGATCAGGAGGATCTAAAGCTCTTCATGGCACCCTGCCGGAGGGGAGATCATCCCAGAGGCCGTCTTCATCATCATGTCATCCTCCGGTATGAAGCGTTAGTAGTTCCACCTTTAACTAGGTGTCCATGTAGTAGCTAGATGGTTGTCTCTCCTCCATTGTTCTACCATGTTTAGATATTGTGAGCTCCGTTCATGATCAAGATCATCTATTTGTAATCATGCATGTTGTGTTTGTGGGGATCTGATGGATATTGAGATTACTATGTCAGATCGATTAATGGTTCTATCTTATTGATTCTATCATGTCTATGTTCTTTGTGATCTTGCATGCTCTCTGTTTCTAGTATCTATCTTGGCCAAGTAGATGCTAGTGACTCCAAGAGGGAGTATTTATGCTTGATAGTGGGTTCATGACTCTATTTAATCTGGGAAGTGACAGAAATCTCTAAGGTTGTAGAAGTGCTATTGCTACTAGGGAGAAAACAACGGTCTCTTGTTCATGGAACAAGATGATTGTTTACCTTACACACTTTTCTTAAAGCAGTTATCTGTTGCTTGTAACTTCATACTGGAGGGGGTTCAGATGATAACCTGAAGTTGGATTACTAGTCATAGATGCAGTTGGATGGCGGTCTATGTATCTTGTTGAATTTCCTAATCAAATCCCATAGGATCATGAGTGTCTAGTATTGCATTGTTATGCCTTGCCATGTCTTGTCAATTTCCCCGCTGTAATTTGTTTACCCAGCATGACATGTTTGTTTATCTTAAGGAGAGAACCTCTAGTGAACTATGGACCCCGGTCCAATCTTTACCATTTACACATCTTTTCCATCGTTACTGTTTACTTTTTGCAAACCACCATTACCTTCCACACCATACAGTTAATCCTTTCTTTTCAGCAAACCGGTGAGATTGACAACATCACTGTTTGTTGGGGCAAAGTCTTGAGTTTGTGTTGTGCAGGTTTCCAAGTTGCTTGCAACACCTTTGGGTCGTTTCCTTCCTCGTACTGCTTTGATAACCTTTTTTCTTTCTGAGGGAAGACTTGCTCCTATCCTCATCATACCTTCCTCTTGGGGTCTCCCAACAAAGATCTATAGTGATCTGAGCGCATCAGTGTGTAGTAGTTAAGGTAACTCTCTACCGCACACTCATTTGACAAAAGTGACATGCCTTGGCTTATTTTACGTATTATCAAATGTTTCGACATTTCAAAAACATGTTCCAAGATGTTTTTGGCAAAAACAAATGTTTCATTAGCTACTATTAACAAAATTATGGAGATCTATATTATATTATGTCCTTATGTTTTCAAGACATAGCTTCCAAATACTCTTATCTCTAGTATTACCAAAATCACTTATAGAACTTTTGACATCCACTCTCAGTAGTGGTACGAAGAGACTCTTACCTTATTCAAAAACGCAACCTTTCAAAATACTTCTCTATACCTCAAGCAAAGCTTGATGGTTTTCATAGTAATAGTTTCGAGATTGCTTGATAAGATGAATTGCCTTTGTCTGTTGTTCGCTTGCTTATGAATTAGATTGAACTACCATAGGAGCTCATCCTCTAGTATCAAGCTAAATTAAGAATACAAAACCAAAGAAAGCTTCCCAAGCTTGATCTGATCTCTAGTCACTATAGTGACTCTCTAATCTTTTAACTAGATCAATTTAAAGTTAATCCTTCCTAGTAAGATCCAAGTCAATGAATCCCAACTCTAAGAATGGAGACCTTCTACTAAACATAAACTTCAACCTCACCCACTTGATGAAGAGTCTGGTATCCTGCATCCTCTCAAAAAAATTAACCCCTGTACCCTACTCAAAAACCCCAAATCTGCCAAAATATGACTATGTCTCGAACTCTTATCAACAACACATATTTGAGTCCCTACCTATGTAGACCCTTGTGTGAATTGCACTTGAACAATCTTGTAGACCATCCTAAGCACTTGCAAATACCACCCTTGCCCTTGGATTGATCATCCCTTCACCCACTTGTTCTTGTTGGTTTTGCAGGAAGCAAATATTTTCTCTCTGCAAATCTTATCAACATTCCTAGTTTGGAAGAAGCTCCCATTTCCATGTAATATTTGTTGGACTATTTGGCTCCGGGGGTATCCCATACCGTCTAGACACCGGCCCCACTGGTCATGCCCTGGCGAGGCCCACGAGGAGAGCGGCCCTCGCGAGGGCACGCGGAGAACGTGGCGCCTCAGAGATCAACCACAGCAACTGCCGAGACCCCAGGATGGGGGCCTCTCAAGGGAGTGACCCCACGGTTCAGAACCCAATGTCAAAGAAGATGCACAAAAGGGCAGTCCACGCATGGACTAGACCGCCTTGGAAAAGCAAGATGTTGCACTCCTCCTTTGATTCAAAAAAGGGATGAAGATGCAATGACATGGCAGAATCTGACAGGGAACTTTGGTGCAAAGAAGGCAGGACCAGGAGGGAAGCGTTGTGGTATAGGGAGACTACCGTCCACTACCATGGTACCATAGCTGGTGGGAGGACACAAGAAGACAAGACAAAGCCATAGTATCCAACGCGGGAAGAGACCCGGTGCCTCCCTATATAAGGGACCTTTATCCTACCTTAGAAAAGATCGATCCCCTACAATCTAAACCCTAGACAAACAAATCTCCATTGTACCCTCATGAAGCCAAGCGAGCAATACAACAAAGCAGGAGTAGGGATTTTACCTCCTCACGAGGGTCCCGAACTTGGGTAAAAAAACCCATGTCACCTCTTTGTCGTAGTTCTTGCTCCACCGTCGCCATAGTCGCCGAGGTTCCTTGAGAACGCGTGTTCATGCCCCTCTCACATCAAGGGATCATTGGACCCTAGTTCCTTCACGGGACAAATCTTCGACATTTGGCCTGCCAGGTATTGGGCTGAGGCGCGCCAAGAGACTTCAACTGGAGGCATTGTCATGGTTTCTTGCATCAAGCCTCACGACAACCGCTCCCGGCGGGAGCAGGCGAAAAGGCTCGACGGCTCGCTCCATGCTACCCCCGTGCTAGCACCCTGTTCTAGGGCGAGCGTTTTTTACCCTCCATTCTCTCCCACAGAAGCGTGTTGGGAAAACCTCTTCAAACCCCGCACCGACTAAACCGTGCATCACCCCGCTCACCCCGGAGACGGCATGCCTCATGGAGAAGATCTCCTCCGGTAATCCCCTGCGGAGGGCATGCATGAGGAGTGGTAGGCCTGCCTCGCGGCACTTAGGGACGTCGCCTAGGACAGCCCCCCAGCGACATAAGAGCGCTAGAGCGACATAGCCCACGACACACCCCACCTCCTCCTCTCCGAGTGGGACCAAAGGGTTCAGGAGGCGCGAGGCCACCAACCTCGCCGGGCCCTGGGAAAACCTGGTGCTAGGCTGGAGTCGCCCGCTCAGCAAAGGACGCACAGGTGACCCTAGAGAGTCTATGACACTAGCGAGTGTGTATACCTCAGGAAGGTAACAAAGGAGTATGACATCAAGAGGAGGTGTGATCTCAGCAACAAGAGTGACAAGGCTCAGCGCCCAGACCCATAGCATTCCCGAGGGGCTCAGGGGTTGGCTAGGGTGGCTATAGGACAACAACGCTAGAAAGCTCACAACTCGGGGAAGCCTCCACCCCTAGAGGTCGTGCACGCCACACCGCGATTCAGGATTCCCAAGGTGACTTCAATCCCCACCTTTTTGCGAGTCTACGTTCCCCCTCCTGGGTGCTGGGTTTTGAGAAAGAGAATACACGTTGTTTCCAAGATTTTCTGTTCGCTCTTTTTGCAAACCAGATTCGTTCTGTTGGATGTTCCTTTCTTCCCACGTGCTCGCTATGTTCCCGTCTATTTACCATACGGCCGGTGGCTGGAATGGTGCCCATCGCCGGACCTTCCCACATAAACACCGAGGATCTAAATCTACAAGCTCTGAACTTGCAGACTAGCTCCTCCGATAAGTCACCTCACCCACGGTTCCCGGTGCTTGAGAACCTCACACGGTGTATAAAAATAGGCCAGCACTAGAGACACAACTTTGCTAGTGCATGTTAACCCTCGGTCAGGATCGTCAAAACATGTATGACCGAGGATACCCCTCCGGAAGATCATGGGAAGGCACGAGCCCCATGGCGCTCTCCTCGAGAGGCTTATAGGGTATCTCATGAGGCTCAGGCCTCCATGACTCCAATTTTAGGACCTAAAGTGTGGAGGTCTGAACTTACGGCCTGTTCCTCGGCCGCATGTCACCTCACCAAAGGTTAATGATGGCTCATAAGGCTCAGAGCTCCGCGACTGCAATTTTCAGGACCTAAAGTTTGGATCTCTAAACTTACGACCCGTTCCTCAGCCGCAAGTCACCTTGCCCATGGTTCCTGGCGGCTCATGAGGCTCAGACCTCCCTGGCTCCAATGTTCAGGACCTAATGTGTGGAGCTCTGAACTTATAGCTCTTTCCTCGGCCGCAAGTCACCTCGCCCCTGGTTCCTGATGGATCATGAGGATCATACCTTCATGGCTCCAATTTTCAATACCTGAAGTGTGGATCTCTGAACTTACGCCCCGTTCCTCAGCCACAAGTTACCTCGCCACCGATTCTTGACAGCTAATGAGGATGCGACCTTTGCAGTCCAATATTGCCAAGTCCTAAAGTGATGAGCTCTAAACTTATTGACCGTTCCTCAACCGCAAGTTACCTCACCCAAGGTTCCTGGCCCTTAAAAACAAAAAATAAAACCTCCGTGTTGGTAGTTGGTCCCTCCTCGAGAGTCCACCCGGCTCAACATTTGCCCTATAGCTGTCACCTTGAGAGGCTCACGGGGAGGCTCGCGAGGCTCCATCCCTCTAGCAGCCAAAAGCATGCGGGGCTGAGGATCTTCGAGCTATGAACTTACTACCAATGAGCGGGCGTAAGTTACCTCGTCCCTAGTTCCTAACTCTACCATGCACGCGCTTCTGTAGCTCCACATGGTTTTCTCCTTGAGAGGCCTCGGAGGACCAGAAACTCCCCGACAAAATACATGAGGATACATGTGAAAAATATGTACAAATTACCCAAGGTACATCCACGGCCATTAAACCAAGTTCCACCAAAAAGGACTACAACGCGAAGGTCCTCTCAAGCTGATGACTTTGAAGCACCACCCTCGAGAGACTGCCCGTCGCTCCCATCCGCGGAGGGTGAACATCCACGAGGAACACTTCCTTCACCTTCTATAGTCGCGCCAGCCTTGGAGGAATCATCCACTTCAGTCTGTTTCAATAGAGAAATGAACTCGTCCATTCGCTGATCCATGAGCTGCTGGAAGCGGACAACCTCGCATGCTGCAACCCCCTTGGGATGTTCCACCTCCTACAGAAGTACCCTCTAGGGGAGGTTGGCGTCACGCAGGTAAAGGGTAGAGAAGACCTAGGTTGTGAGGGCCCACATATTCTTCCGGCACTCGCCGAGATGGTACTCGTGGTAGAGAGTGGCTCGCCCCTCCAGCGCCATCGTAATTCGAGTGAAGAGATCCAAGAAGGCGCCATTCTCATCGGCATCAAAAAGGGGCCCGGAGTACAAGTTAGTCACTCTGAAGTCCCGAAGAGTGTCTCTCGCATGTCGGGCTAGAGCCTGGTACAGAACGCCTCCGCAGGGTGGTGTGTCCAACTAAGTTCAAGCCGGAGATGCCGCCACGCTACGACAGCACCACCAACCCCATGAAGTTCCTATAGCTCTACACCACAGTAGTGGAGGCGACAAGAGACAACGACCGCGTACTCGCTAACTAGTTCCCCATGGTCCCGGTGGGAGAGGCATGTACCTGGCTACATAATCTCCCTGAAGGATCCCCTGGCTACTGGCCAGAGCTCTACAGCCTTTTTGTCGCCAAGTTTGGAAACGCAAACAAGCCGGCGTGCACCTATGAGGGCCTTAGTAAGTTTCGCCTGGCCCGAAACGATACGTTGTGCAAGTACCTATAGAGCCTCGACCAAACCCTTGTTCGCGTCATTGGGGCCTCCGACATGGAGGTTATCCAAGAAGGCATGACTACAAGGCCTAAAGGAAGCCCGGAATGGTGAGCGAGGAAGGCCACCTAGACGGCAAGCGAGAAAGGCCACCCGAAATCGCCTTGCGAGGCAGGGCATGGGCGACTTGCCCGACCAAGGCCCATACTGCCTCTTCCACCAGAGGCAAGGCTATGACACTAGCGAGTGTGTATACCTCAGGAAGGTAAGGGAGGAGTATGACATCAAGATGTGGTGCGAGCTGAGCAACAAGAGTGACAAGGCTCGTCGCCTAGGTCCCCAGACCCATAGCATTCCCGAGGGGCTCGCAAACCGGGGAATCCTCCACCCCTAGAGGTCGGGCACTACACGCCGCGATTCGGACCTCCCAAGGTGACTTCAATCCCCAATGTTCTTCTAGGCTACATTCCCCCTCCTGGGTGTTGGGTTTTGAGAAAGGGAATACACGTTGTTGCCAACTATTTTTGTTCGCTCTTTTTGTAAACCAGATTCGTTCTGCTGGATGTTCCTTTCTTCCCACGCGCTCTCTATGTTGCCGTCTATTTACCGTACGGGCGGGACCTGGGATGGTTCCCATCGCCGGACCTTCTCTCGTCAACACTGGGGATCTAAATCTTTGAGCTCTAAACTTGCAGACTAGCTCCTCCGATAATTCAGCTCACCCACGATTCCGGGTGCCCGAGAACCTCACATGGGGTATAAACGAAACATGCCTACGCTGGAGACACAACCTTGGCCAGTGCATGTTATCCCTCGGTCAGGATCGTCAAAACATGTAGGACGTAGGATCCCCCTCCAGAGGATCAGGGGAAGGCACGAGCCCCATGGCGCTCTCCTCGAGAGGCTTATAGGGTAGCTCATGAGGCTCAGGCCTCCGCGACTCCAATTTTTATGACCTAAAGTGTGGAGGTCTGAACTTACGGCATGTTCCTCAGCCACAAGTCACCTCACTAAAGGTTCATGATGGCTCATGAGGCTCAGATCTGCGTGGTTGCAATTCTCAGGACCTAATGTGTGGAGCTCTGAATTTACGGCCCGTTCCTCAGCCGCAAGTCACCTTGCCCACGATTCCTAACGGCTCATGAGTGTCAGACCTCCGCGGCTCCAGTTTTCAGGACCTAATGTGTGGAGCTCTGAACTTATAGCTTGTTACTCGGCTGCAAGTCACCTCGCCCATGGTTCCTGATGGATTATGAGGATCAGACCTTCGTGGCTGCAATTTTCAATACATAAAGTGTCGAGCTCTTAACTTACGGCCCGATCCTTGGCCACAAGGCACCTCACTCCCTGTTCCTGACGGCTAATGAGGATGCGACCTATGCGGCCCAATATTTCCAGGACCTAAAGTGTCGAGCTCTAAACTTATGAACTGTTCCTCGGCCACAAGTTACCTCTCCCACGATTACTGGCCCTTAAAAACAAAAAACTAAAACATCTATGTTGGCGGTTGGTCCCTCCTCCAGAGGCCACCCGACTCAGCATTTGCCCTACAGCTATCAGCTTGAGAGGCTCACGGGGCGGATTGCGAGGCTCCACCCCTCCAGCAGCCGAAAGCATGCGGGACTAGGGATCTTCGAGCTCTGAACTTACTACCAAGGAGCGGGATGAAGTTACCTCATCCCTGGTTCCTAACTCTACCACGCGGGATATTCTGCAGGTCCACATGGTTTTCTCCTTGAGAGGCCTCGGCGGACCACAAACTCCCCGAGAAAACACAGGAGGATACATGCGGAAAAGATGTGCAAATTACCCAAGGTTCATCCATGGCCATTAAACCAAGGTCCACCAAAAAGGACTACAACGCGAAGGTCGTCTCAGGCTGACGGCTTTGAAGGACTACCCTCGGGAGAATGCCCGTCGCTCCCGTCCGCGGAGGGTGAACCTCTACGAGGAACAATTCCTTCACCTTCTAGCGTCGCGCCAGCCTCAGAGGAATCATCCACTTCAGTATGTTTGAACAGATAAAGGAAGTCGTCCATGCGCTGATCCATGAGATGCTGGAAGCAGACAACCTCTCTTGCTGGAGCCCCCTTGGGATGCTCCACCTCCTGTGGAAGTACCCTATAGGGTAAGTTGGTGTCATGCTGGTAAAGGGTGGATAAGAACTGGGTTACGATGGCCCGCATAAGCTTATGGCACTCACCGAGATGGTAATCGTGGTAGAGAGTGGCTAGCCCCTCGAGGGCCGTCATAATCCGGGAGAAGAGATCCAAGAAGGCGCCAGTCACATTGGCATCAACGAGGGGCCTAGAGTAGAAGTTAGTCACTCCAAAGTACCTAAGAGTGTCGCTCGCATGTCGGGCGAGATCCTAGTACAAATATCCTCCGCACGGTGGTGTGGCCAACTAAGTTCATTTCGGAGATGCCGCCATGCTACGACAGCACCACCAACCCAAGAAGTTGCTATAGCTCTACACCACTATAGTCGAGGCGACAGGAGACGACAACCACGTACTCGCCAAATGGTTCCCCATGGTCCCGGTGGGAGAGGCCTGTACCTGGCTGCCAAATCTCCCCGAAGGATCCCTTGGCTACTGTCCAGAGCTCTGCAGCCTTTTTGTCGCCAAGTTTGGAGATGTAGACAAGCTGGCGTGCACCTGCGAGGACCTTAGAACGGCCCGCTAGGACCCAAAAGAGACGCTACTTAAGTACCTATAGCTCCTCGACCAAACCCTCGTTCGGCTAATTGGGGCATCTGACACGGAGGTTATCGCGGCTTTCGACGAAGGTGTTGTCGACTCCCGGGTGATCCACAAGAATGGCCGCCATGGAGAGAACCTCATCACGGTTTCCGAACTCTTCATGGTGGAAGATCATTGCGCCAAGCCGGAAGTGGGAGGCCTGTTCACCTGTGGCGATGATGGGGTGGAAGGTGTGACTACAGGGTCAGAAGGAAGCCCGGGACGGTGAGGGAGGATGGCCACCCAGACGGCAAGCGAGAAAGGCCACCTGAAAGCGCCTTGTGAGGTAGGGCATGGGCGACTTGCCCGACCAAGGCACATACTACCTGTTCCACCAGAGGCAAGGTTATGACACTAGAGAGTGTGTATTCCTTAGGAAGGTAAGGGAGGAGTATGACATTGTCACATCCCAAGATTTTCCAAATCTTGTTATGTGAAAAATAAATGAATAAAATAAAACTTCTTTGATTTTCAGGGTGAGAAGAAACTTTTTGATTCCAATTGGAAACCTTCAAACCTATTTGATCAAACAAATCCTAAAGGGATTTGAAAAGATAAACATTTAATAAAGAAAATTTTAGAATTACTATTTTTGGATCTTATAATAAAAAGATTTGGTTTCAAAAGAAAAGGATAGAACTATAAATAAAGATTATTTTATAGAGCCAAATTAAATCTTGGCCAAGCTTTTGAAATAAAAATATTTCTATTTAATAAAAAGAGTAAAAGTTTATTTAAATAAAATAATGAGGATTTATTAATATCCAAATTTATTAAAGAAAGGGCTTTGCCATTTTAATTAAACATCAAAACTTGTTAAATTATTTTAAACAAGTTTTCCAAGTATTTTATAATTTCAAATAAAACCTACTGATTTGGTTTTGATAATATTTAGATTTCAAATGGAGTTTTAATAATCTAATCCTATTTGAATTAATAACTAAAGACTATTTTATTTAATTATTAAATAGATCCTAAAAAGAATAAAAATATTAATTTATTTTTGGACTTGGAATATTGTTGTTAAACAGAATTAAACTCAATTCAAAGTGTGGTGGAAGTTTGATTGATTTGAATGTTTGAATTGTTTGATTGAATTTCAAAACAGAAAATCAAAAAGAAAAAGAAAAGCTTTCAGTACAAAAAAAAATGAACCAAACAGCAACCCAACCCATCTGGCCCAAACAGCCCAATCGCAGCCCAGTTTCCCGCCCCCTCCGCGAATCCTTTTCCACCGAAAAACCCACCCGCGCGGACACCGACGAGTGGACCCCTCTCCCTCTCTCCCTTTCTCGCTGACAAGCATATCCCACAGAGCCACCTCAGTGTCGTCTTCCCCCTGATCACATCGCCCTGCCGTTGCTGCCATTACTCCGGCGATCAATTCGCATTAACAGCGGCCATTACTCCACCCCGCGACCACGTTGTCTTAAACGCCCTCGCCTCCTCTCTGATTCCCCTTAGACCCTGCTTCCCATCTGCCTCTAGGCTGCGACAATTTCACCTTGCATTGCCACTGTCTCCGGCGAGTTCCGCAAGCAATTTCGGCCAGTAGACACCGCCCTTTGCCTCCTCGACCAAGCTCACACACTCCCCAGACCTAGGCGCACCTCCCTGTAGCATTAGCTCGCCCGCGCGCGTTCCCTAGCGTCGGCAAGGACGACCTCAACCCGCCGCCGCCGTCTGTCTCGCCTCGGATGAGCTTTCCTGGTAAGAGCCGAACACCTCGAGCCTTCCTATTGATAATCCTATGATCCCTAGTGTCATACGCATCTGAACGTGCCTTTGTTTTGCTTTGGGGTGAACCGCAACATCGCCCCTGTCATCAAACAGAACCCCCTGCCACTCGCAGCTACTCCGACGAGCGATTAACAGCAACCCCGTGCGCCCCTCGAGTAGCCGACCCCACCTCGAGCTTCAGCAAGTCTCTGCGAGCCTGGTAAGCCTCGCCAACCGTCGTCGTCTGACATCTCCGCCGCTAGTCGCCGCCGCGCGGCGCCGCCAGTTCCTGGTAGCCTCGCTGTAGCCGTTAGATCAAAATCGTCTGGCTGTGATAGAACATAGACGAAGGGGTATCGTGTGCCTCTGCGCCACTCGATCTTAGTTAGATCCAATGATCCAGCGAGCTCGATCCGACCAAACCGGTATCAGCCAATAGCAAGCCGCCGCGTGGCACTAGTTGATTTAAAACAGATTTTTGAATCAGATTGATATGCAAATTTGTAAACCTTATAACTTTTGATCCACACGTCCAAAATTTGCAAATTTTATATCAATGGAATCATTGGAACAATCCCTATCCAACCATGCCATTTGTTTAGTAAAAAGCTTATGTTAAAATGTTTGTTTTTGCAGAAACTTGTGTATGCTTGTTTAGGATATAAAATTTATTCCAAAATGATTTTTAGGGTTGAAATCTTTGCAAAATGGTTTGTTGTGAACCTACTGACCCTAGGAAACAACTCATGGATTTAAAAATGAATTTAGTGAAGTTTAGGAATAAAAACTTGAATTAGCTCATTCTAGTCAAATAAAAATATTGATTTTGATATAGAAATGATTTTTGAGAAAAACCTTTGGAAAATGTGTTGATTCAAACATACTGACCCTAAACACCAAGTTTTGTGAATTAACAACTTATTTGGTGAACAATATAAAATTGTTGCTTTGCTAAAAGCATTTTCAACCACATGAAATAATGATTTGATTTAAAAATGGTTTATAGATAAAACCCCTTTTGCAAATGACTTTTCCACTTTAGAAAATGACCACTTTGAACCTTACAATGTATAGAGCCTAGTATAAACCACCTTTGCAAATAAAACTATCTTTTGCATGCTTGCATTCATGACCTTGTTTCTATTATTTGATGTGTGTTAAATTGTTTGAATATTGGTTGGAATGCCAGTTGAATCTATGTTTGCTTGATTAATTTGTAGTGAAGTTAGAAGAGTGTGGTATTAGCAAGATCAAGAAGTGAACCAACATTCCCTACCAAAAAGGCAAGTGACATTATCATCCATGTCCTACTATTTTCATCATACTTAGTGGATTTTTGAAACATGCATGAAAAGGATTTCTATACTTTATGCTATGCTAAATCCTAATAGGATACCCTTATACATTCCTTAGTGAAAACAATGTAGTTGCAATATACTTAGCCCTGCTATATATTTTGAGAAAGGATACATGTTTAGATTATATGAAGTTGAGAAAAGACTTATGTTTTATTTAATAAAACAAGTAATCAATGAACCACCTGGGTGGACAAGGATACTCAAGTTTTGGAAAAGGTGGCAACAAAAGGAACCATGTTTATATGGTAATCTCTTTTTGTTTGTGCACTAAAAGAAAACCACCCAGGGACTTAGAGATTGAACATTTTTCTCGTACAGTGGCTTGCGTGTACAGCCACATGCTAAATGGGCACTGGCTTAGTCAACTACATTGGGAAGACCCATGCATTGGCCTCTTCAGGTTAACTAAATGAGGGAACTCGGAACCCTACATTGGTGCCTGGTAGACAAGCTAGCATTGTGTATTGGGAGGACCCTATGAAAAGACTTCGTCACAATCTCAATATGCCAGTACTCCATCTTGGTGAGTACTTATCCAGCGGCCACTAGTGGCAACAAGATGAGATTGTGTCATGTGGGTAAAGTGTACAACTTCTGTAGAAGATAAAATTCTAAGTACTTAGCCGTGTCCCCGGTTATGGACAATACTGAGCAACTAAGGCCTGAAGCTATGGGAAATCTCGACATTCCAATTTCTAAAAGCAAAACTTGAAAATGACAACAAGAGACCTAAAGCACTTGGGGATTTACCAAGGAGACTTGAAGCACTTGGGGATTTACCAAGGAGTTCAGAAAGATTTGACAAAGATCAAAACTATTTTGAAAAGATAGGATAAATTATTGCTTTCTACAAATGAGCCTAAAACCCTACTTAGCCAAATATGCATGTAATGATAGGATCCACTTATTTCTACATAGTAGTGAAACTTGCCAATACAATTCAAATGTATTGACCCTTGTGGCTGTAACTTGTAATGTTGCAGGTTTGTTTGGTGTTAGTGAAGTTTATTGATTAGGATTACAAGTCTACAACCAACATGTTTGCTTGTGGCACTTTGAAGATGAAGGACCCCATGCTTATAGATATTCTGCTGCAATGTATTGTAATAGCCAAATGAGCTATGTAAGATGTAATGAATTATTTCATTCCTGGTTATAAAGTTGTATTATGACCTTTGTTTCTTGATATTCCATCTTAACTGTGGATGCTAGCTATTGATCCAGGGACTAGCATTGTAAACATAGGGATCTCTACCTTATTAAAGGTTGGGACCTCTACAGATGGTATCAGAGCATTATGTTGCCTGTAGGATTTGTAAACCTAGGATTGGACAAAACCCCTTAGGAAAATAGGAGTTTTACATATTCCAAAACTTATTTACAAACAATCTTGTAAACTCTTTACTCAACCATTTTGGTTTTGATTCTACATCTCTTCTATTTTCAACTTGATGGGCAAACCTACCCCATGGACAAAGACTTCACCATGAGCTAAAGAACATCTTCAACTCTAATGACTTCAACATCTTCAACTCTAATGACTTCAACATCTTCAACTCTAATGACTTCAACATCTTCAGCATTTTCACCAAGGACTTCAACCTTGGATATCACTAAGGACAAGTGAGACAAGAAATCTTGCTCAAGATTGGAGACTAAGGAAACACAACTTAGAAGGAGCCATCATCACCTTTGAAGTTTTGTGACCAAGAGTTTTCGCAAGGAAACCATGATCTCATGCAAGAAGGAATCAACCAATGAGAATGGAAAGATCACAAGTGAACCATATAGATGGACTACCATATTTTAGTTAAGTCAAACACACCAACTTATGTGGTGTAACAAAAATAGTTTTGGTTGCCTAAAATATGCTTGAAACTTGTTGTTGAGTGGAATATTTGTTTGTGATTGCTTGCACATTGCTTGAATGAATTGTGATGTGTGTAATTAGAATCCTTACTTAGAAATATTTTGCCTATTCTAATCTCAATTCAACCCAAACAGATGACTACTCCAAGAGATTCTAGCATCAAGGTTGATGACAACAACAACAATCAAGAGGACAACATGAGAGAACTTATAGCAACCCAAAACCAGTTGAACCAAATGACAGCTCAATTCATAGCCAACACCAGTGGGGAAGATCCAACCCTGCAAAAGTTTTTAGAAAACCAAGCTCAATTGTTGCATAAGGTGACAGATCAAATGCTCAACATGGAAAGCAACTATTCCAAAGGAGTTTGTGACAACAAGGATGACAAAGATGTTATTCTAGAAAGAACCAAAGCTTGCAATATTTGTGGAGACAAGGATCACACTTCCAAGGAGCATGGAGATCAATGCCCCTACTGTGAAGAGAAACATCCAGTTGGCCAACGTCCCACCTCTCAAGCTACTTGTTACCTATGTGAAGGAAATAATCATGTCCCTATCCAATGCCCCATCTATTCCATAGTTGAACAAAGGAAACAAGGTGGAGTGCAACAACTGATTGCAAACTATCCTGACCCGTGCGGGTGGTGACCTCTCTTCCCGTGATCACACGCTTTCCTTTTCTGAATTGGAGGTCGACAAAGACCGCTGGAGGGTTGCTCAGCACAAGACGGACGTGGCTCTCCATGAGGAGGTGATCCGGATCCGTGAGGTTGAGGCTGAGCTGGAGAGAATCCGTTTGAAGGTTCTGGATGCATAGGTGGAGGCCACTCACCAGAGGTTCGAGGCGAGATCCCTTGATGTGGAGAACTGTAGCACCAAGATCGACGACTGAATTCACTGCTGCTACATGAAGGTCGGTGAAGAGAGGGAGCAGCTAAAGAAGGCCAACAACGAAACACACTTGTGACTCTGCTAGGACCTCTGGGTTGAGTGGCAGGAGAAGGCCTAAACCCAAGAGGCTCATTTCACCAAGAAGAAGCATACACTGGAGACCTCCCTTCACCAGACGGAGGAGATGCTGGCTGAGGCCACGGCCGAGCTGGACAACCTTAAGGAGTTGTGGGTCACCCAAAAGGACCTCCAGAAGCGTTGGAACAAACACAACGAGCTGGAGCGAGACCTTTGTGTGCTATAGAAGGAGCGGTGCAACATGTACCGGGCGCTCACCTGACATGCGAGGGACACTCTTAGGGACTTCGGAGTGACTAACTTCTACTCTGGCCCCTCGCTGATGCCGATGCGAATGGCACCTTCTTGGATCTCTTCTCCCGGATTACGATGGCGCTGGAGGGGCGAGCCACTCTCTACCACGAGTACCTTATCGGCGAGTGCCAGAAGCTTATGCGGGCCATTGCAACCCATGTATTCTCCACCCTTTAACATCATGACACCAACTTCCCCTAGAGGGTACTTATGCAGGAGGTGGAGCATCCCAAGGGGGCTCCAGCAAGCAAGGTTGTCCGCTTCTAGCAGCAAATGGATCAGCGCATGGATGAGTTTCTTTCTATATTCAAACAAACTTAAGTGGATGATTCCTCCCAGTCTGACGCGACTCCAGAAGGTCAAGGAAGTGTTCCTCATGGAGGTTCACCCTCTGCGGGCGGGAGCGACGGGTAGTCTCCCGAGGGTAGTGCTTCAAATTCATCAGCCTGAGAGGACCTTCGCGTTGTAGTCCTTTATGGTGGACCTTGGTTTAAAGGCCGTGGATGGAACTTGGTTAATCTGTACATATTTTCCGCATGTATCCTCTTGTGTTTTGTCGGGAGTTTGTGGTCCTCCGAGGCCTCTCAAGGAGATAACCATGTGGACCTGCAAAAGCGCCTGCGTGGTAGAGTTAGGAACCAGGGACAAGGTAACATACTCCCTCTCCTTGGTAGTAAGTTCAGAGATCGAAGATCCTTAGTCACGCATGCTTTCGGCTGCTGGAGGGGTGGAGCCTCGCGAGCCGCCCCGTGAGCCTCTCAAGGTGATAGCTTTAGGGAAAATGCTGAGCCGGGTGGCCTCTGGTGGAGGGACTAACCGCCAACACAGAGGTTTTAGTTTTTTGTTTTTAAGGGCCAGGAACCGTGGGTGAGGTAACTGCGGCCGAGCAATGGTTCATAAGTTTAGAGCTCGGCACTTTATGTCCTGGCAAGCTTAGGACGCACAGGTCGCATCCTCATTAGCCGTCAGGAACCAGGAGCGAGCTGCCTTGTGGCCGAGGAACGGGCCGTAAATTCAGAGCTCCACACTTTAGGTATTGAAAATTGGAGCCACGGAGGTCTGAGCCTCATGAGCCGGGTGGCCTCTCGAGGAGGGACCAACTGCCAATAAGGAGGTTTTATTTTTTTGTTTCTAAGGGCCAGGAACCGTGGGTGAGGTAACTTGCGGCCGAGGAACGGTCCATATGTTTAGAGCTCGGCACTTTAGGTCCTGGCAATCTTGGGCCGCACAGGTCGCATCCTCATTAGCCGTCAGGAACCGGGGGAGAGGTGACTTGTGGCCGAGGAATGGGCCGTAAGTTTAGAGCTCCACACTTTAGGTATTGAAAATTGTATCCACGAACGTCTGATCCTCATGAGCTATTAGGAACCATGGGCGAGGTGACTTGCGGCCGAGGAACGAGCTGTAAGTTCAGAGCTCCACACGTTAGGTCTGAAAATTGGAGCCGCCGAGGTCTGAGCCTCATGAGCTGCCAGGTTCCATGGGCAAGGTGACTTGTGGCTGAGGAACGGGTTGTAAGTTCAGAGCTCCACACTTTAGGTCCTGAAAATTGCAGCCGTGGAGCTCTGAGCCCCTTGAGCCATTAGGAACCTTTGGTGAGGTGACTTGCGGCCGAGGAACAGGCCATAAGTTCAGACCTCCACACTTTAGGTCCTAAAAATTGGATCCGCGGAGGCCTTAGCCTCATGAGCTACACTATAAGCCTCTCGATGATAGCACCATGGGGATCGTGCCTTCCCGTGATCCTCCCGAGGGGGATCCTAGGTCCTACATGTTTTGACGATCCTGACCGAGGGTTAAGGTGCACTGGCCAAGTTGTGTCTCCAGCGCTGGCCTATTTCGTTTATACGCCATGTGAGGTTATCAAGCACCAGGAACGGTGGGTGATGTGACTTATCTAAGGAGCTAGTCTGCAAGTTCATAACTCGAAGATTTAGATCCCCGGTGTTGACGAGGGAAGTTCCAGCGATGGGCACCGTCCCAGCCCCTGCCCAGTATGGTAAATAGACAGGAACATAGCGAGCGCGTGGGAAGAAAGGAACTTCCAGCAGAATGAATCTGGTTTGCAAAAAGATAAAAAAGAAATTGTTCGCAACAATGTGTATTCCCTTTCTCAAAACCCAGCACCCAGGAGGGGGTAACGTAGCCTGGCAGAAAGGTGGGGATTGAAGTCACCTTGGGAGGTCTGAATTTTGTCTTGCCGTGCGCGACCTCGAGGGGTGGAGGCTTCCCTGGTTTGCGAGCCTTCTAGCGTTGTTGTCCTAGAGCCACCCTGGCCCCCGAGCCCCTCGGGAACGCTATGGGTCTAGGGCTCTAGGGTTTGAGCCTAGCCACTCTTGTTGCTCAGCTCACACCTCCTCTCGATGTCTGTAGAGGTCCCAACCTTTAATAAGGTAGATATCCCTGTGTTTACAATGCTAGTCCCTGGATCAATAGCTAGCATCCACAGTTAAGATGTAATATCAAGAAACAAAGGTCATAATACAACTTTATAACCAGGAATGAAATAATTCATTACATCTTACATAACTCATTTGGCTATTACAATACATTGCAGCAGAATATCTATAAGCATGGGGTCCTTCATCTTCAAAGTGCCACAAGCAAACATGTTGGTTGTAGACTTGTAATCCTAATCAATAAACTTCACTAACACCAAACAAACCTGCAACATTACAAGTTACAGCCACAAGGGTCAATACATTTGAATTGTATTGGCAAGTTTCACTACTATGTAGAAATAAGTGGATCCTATCATTACATGCATATTTGGCTAAGTAGGGTTTTAGGCTCATTTGTAGAAAGCAATAATTTATCCTATCTTTTCAAAATAGTTTTGATCTTTTGTCAAATCTTTCTGAACTCCTTGGTAAATCCCTAAGTGCTTCAAGTCTCCTTGGTAAATCCCCATGTGCTTTAAGTCTCTTGTTGTCATTTTCAAGTTTTGCTTTTAGAAATTGGAATGTCGAGATTTCCCATAGCTTCAGGCCTTAGTTGCTCAGTATTGTCCATAACCGGGGACACGGCTAAGTACTTAGAATTTTATCTTCTGCAGAAGTTGTACACTTTACCCACATGACACAATCTCATCTTGTTGCCACCAGTGGCCGCTGGATAAGTACTCACCAAGATGGAGTACTGGCAGATTCAGATTGTGACGAAGTCTTTTCATAGGGTCCTCCCAATACACAATGCTAGCTTGTCTACCAGGCACCAATGTAGGGTTCCGAGTTCCCTCATTTAGTTAACCTGAAGAGGCCAATGCATGGGTCTTCCCAATGTAGTTGACTAAGCCAGTGCCCATTTAGCATGTGGCTGTACACGGAAGCCACTGTACGAGAAACATGTTCAATCTCTAAGTCCCTGGGTGGTTTTCTTTTAGTGCACAAACAAAAAGAGATTGCCATATAAACATGGTTCCTTTTGTTGCCACCTTTTCCAAAACTTGAGTATCCTTGTCCACCCAGGTGGTTCATTGAGTACTTGTTTTATTAAATAAAACATAAGTCTTTTCTCAACTTCATATAATCTCAACATGTATCCTTTCTCAAAATATATAGCAGGGCTAAGTATATTGCAACTACATTGTTTTCACTAAGGAATGTATAAGGGTATCCTATTATGATTTAGCATAGCATAAAGTATAGAAATCCTTTTCATGCATGTTTCAAAAATCCACTAAGTATGATGAAAATAGTAGGACATGGATGATAGTGTCACTTGCCTTTTTGGTAGGGAATGTTGGTTCACTTCTTGATCTTGCTAATACCACACTCTTCTAACTTCACTACAAATTAATCAAGCAAACATAGATTCAACTGGCATTCCAACCAATATTCAAATAATTTAACACACATCAAATAATAGAAACAAGGCCATGCATGCAAGCATGCAAAAGATAGTTTTATTTGCAAAGGTGGTTTATACTAGGATCTTTACATTGTAAGGTTCAAAGTGGTCATTTTCTAAAGTGGCAAAGTCATTTGCAAAAGGGGTTTTATCTATAAACCATTTTTAAATCAAATCATTATTTCATGTGGTTGAAAATGCTTTTAGCAAAGCAACAATTTTATATTGTTAACCAAATAAGTTGTTAATTCACAAAACTTGGTGTTTAGGGTCAGTAGGTTTGAATCAACACATTTTCCAAAGGTTTTTCTAAAAAATCATTTCGATATCAAAATCAATATTTTTATTTGACTAGAATGAGCTAATTCAAGTTTTTATTCCTAAACTTCACAAAATTCATTTTTAAATCCATGAGTTGTTTCCTAGGGTCAGTAGGTTCACAACAAACCATTTTGCAAAGATTTCAACCCTAAAAATCATTTTGGAATAAATTTTATATCCTAAACAAGCATACACAAGTTTCTGCAAAAACAAATATTTTAACAGAAGCTTTTTACTAAACAAATGGCATGGTTGGATAGGGATTGTTCCACTGATTCCATTGATATAAAATTTGCAAATTTTGGACGTGTGGATCAAAAGTTATAAGGTTTACAAATTTTCATATCAATCTGATTCAAAAATCTGTTTTAAATCAACTAGTGCCACGCGGCGGCTTGCTATTGGCTGATACCGGTTCGGTCGGATCGAGCTCGCTGGATCGTTGATCTAACTAAGATCGAGTGGCGCAGAGGCACACGATACCCCTTCGTCTATGTTCTATCACAGCCAGACGATTTCGATCTAACGGCTACAGCGAGGCTACCAGGAATTGGCGGCGCTGCGCGGTGGCGACTGGCGGCGGAGCTGTCAGACGACGACGGTGCTAGTGCTAGAGGAAGCGAGGAAGAGGTTGGCGAGGCTTACCAGGCTCGCAGAGACTTGCTGAAGCTCGAGGTGGGGTCGGCTACTCGAGGGGCGCACGGGGTTGCTGTTAATCGCTCGTCGGAGTAGCTGCGAGCGGCAGGGGGGTCTGTTTGATGACGGGGGCGACGTTGCGGTTCACCCCAAAGCAAAACAAAGGCACGGTCAGATTCGTACGACACTAGGGATCATAGGAGTATCAATAGGAAGGCTCAGGGTGGTCGGCTCTTACCAGGAAAGCTCGTCGGAGGCGAGATAGACGGAGGCGGCGGGTTGAGGTCGTCCTTGCCGATGCTAGGGAACGCGCGCGGGCGAGCTAATGCTACGGGGAGGTGCGCCTAGGTCTGGGGAGTGTGCGAGCTTGGTCGAGGAGGCAAGGGGCGGTGTCTACAGGCCGAAATTGCTTGCGGAACTTGCCGGAGACAGTGGCAATGCAAGGTGAAATTGTCGCAGCCTAGAGGCAGATGGGAAGCAGGGTCTAAGGGGAATCAGAGAGGAGGCGAGGGCGTTTAAGACAACGTGGTCGCGGGGTGGAGTAATGGCCGCTGTTAATGCGAATTGATCGCCGGAGTAATGGCAGCAACGGCAGGGCGATGTGATCAGGGGGAAGACGACACTGAGGTGGCTCTGTGGGACATGCTTGTCAGCGAGAAAGGGAGAGAGGGAGAGGGGTTCACTCGTCGGTGTCCGCGCGGGTGGGTTTTTCGGTGGAAAAGGATTCGCGGAGGGGGCGGGAAACTGGGCTGCGATTGGGATGTTTGGGCCAGATGGGTTGGGTTGCTGTTTGGTTCATTTTTTTTGTACTGAAAGCTTTTATTTTTCTTTTTGATTTTCTGTTTTGAAATTCAATCAAACAATTCAAACATTCAAATCAATCAAACTTCCACCACACTTTGAATTGAGTTTAATTCTGTTTAACAACAATATTCCAAGTCCAAAAATAAATTAATATTTTTATTCTTTTTAGGATCTATTTAATAATTAAATAAAATAGTCTTTAGTTATTAATTCAAATAGGATTTGATTATTAAAACTCCATTTGAAATCTAAATATTATCAAAACCAAATCAGTAGTTTTTATTTGAAATTATAAAATACTTGGAAAACTTGTTTAAAATAATTTAACAAGTTTTGATGTTTAATTAAAATGGCAAAGCCCTTTCTTTAATAAATTTGGATATTAATAAATCCCTTATTATTTTATTTAAATAAACTTTTACTCATTTTATTAAATAGAAATATTTTTATTTCAAAAGCTTGGCCAAGATTTAATTTGGCTCTATAAAATAATCTTTATTTATAGTTCTATCCTTTTCTTTTGAAACCAAATCTTTTTATTATAAGATCCAAAAATAGTAATTCTAAAATTTTCTTTATTAAATGTTTATCTTTTCAAATCCCTTTAGGATTTGTTTGATCAAATAGGTTTGAAGGTTTCCAATTGGAATCAAAAAGTTTCTTCTCACCCTGAAAATCAAAGAAGTTTTATTTTATTCATTTATTTTTCACATAATAAGATTTGGAAAACTTGGGATGTGACAGGCTACCACCCTTAAAATAAATCTCGTCCCGAGATTTGGGAAGGCTAGGGTTACAAGTTGGTTCAAATCATCTAGGGTACCACCACCCTTAAAAATTTTCCAACTAAATTACATATTGGCTTGCTTGGGATCTTGGGGAAACTTCTCTGGACAAACATCTGCATAGTGTCCTTTGTTTCCACACTTGAAACATGGGACAAGGCTGAGATCCTTCATAGGCTTGTTTATCTTGTGCTTCATCTTTTCTGGGCAGTTTCTTGCATAATGTCCTTGGTTACCATAGTTGTAACATGTGATAAGTTTGAGTTCTTCACGTATCTCTTGTGGACAGGTGGCTGCATAATGGCCTAGCTCTTTGCAGTTGTTGCACCATACTTAGCTAATCTCCTTGTACTTCTGTTTCTCTAGACATTCACTGGCATAGTGTCCCATTTCTTTACAACGATTACATTGCACATGGCTTTTGTCCTTCTTTTTCTTGGGTTTCTCCAAAGCTAGGAGTGCTTCTAGTTCATGTTCTTCATATGTTATCTTATAGGTAGGAATGTCTACTGGTTTCTTTGACCTTCTATTGCTCCTTGGATAATTCATATGCCTCTTCTTTGGTCCTTTAAATTGGGTTGTATTGCATGGAGGTATAAGTGGAGATTTTCCTTTGTCCTCATCCTTCTTGGTAGACTTAGCTCCCTCTTGATAGTTTGCAATCAGTTGTTGCACTCCACCTTGTTTCCTTTGTTCAACTATGGAATAGATGGGGCATTGGATAGGGACATGATTATTTCCTTCACATAGGTAACAAGTAGCTTGAGAGGTGGGACATTGGCCAACTGGATGTTTCTCTTCACAGTTGGGGCATTGATCTCCATGCTCCTTGGAAGTGTGATCCTTGTCTCCACAAATATTGCAAGCTTTGGTTCTTTCTAGAATAACATCTTTGCCATCCTTGTTGTCACAAACTCCTTTGGAATAGTTGCTTTCCATGTTGAGCATTTGATCTGTCACCTTATGCAACAATTGAGCTTGGTTTTCTAAAAACTTTTGCAGGGTTGCATCTTCCCCACTGGTGTTGGCTATGAATTGAGCTGTCATTTGGTTCAACTGGTTTTGGGTTGCTATAAGTTCTCTCATGTTGTCCTCTTGGTTGTTGTTGTTGTCATCAACCTTGATGCTGGAGTCTCTTGGAGTAGTCATATGTTTGGGTTGAATTGAGATTAGAATAGGCAAAAGATTTCTAAGTAAGGATTCTAATTACACACATCCCAATTCATCCAAGCAATGTGCAAGCAATCACAAACAAATATTCCACTCAACAACAAGTTTCAAGCATATTTTCGGCAACCAAAAATATTTTTGTTACACCACATAAGTTGGTGTGTTTGACTTAACTAAAATATGGTAGTCCATCTATATGGTTCACTTGTGATCTTTCCATTTTCATTGGTTGATTCCTTGTTGCATGAGTTTTGTGACCAAGAGTTTTCGCAAGGAAACCATGATCTCATGCAAGAAGGAATCACCATGGTCGCCACAAGCGAGAGACGACAACGTGCCTTGCGTGCCCACTGGGTCATTGACTAGCGGGGCATCGTCGCCCAAAATGACGATGTTAAGGCCGTCCCGGTCCGACTCGAGAGAGCGGTCTTCATCCCCATGACCGGAGACTTTGTGCGGTGGCGATTTCAGGGCCTCCATGGGGACAGGCGAGAGACTCCTTCGCGCCAGCGAAGAGTGGACGCCTTCCCCGGCGCGCTCCGACGTTTCACCGGAGCCCGACTCCGGCGTCTTCTTCTTCATCTTCTCCTTGCGCCTGCGTCAAAGAAACATGATGAGCGAGAGGGAAAGAAAGGATTATAGGGGACCTCGAAAGGCCACACGAGGACTACTCACCCTGCAACGGATACTCTTGCCAAGGACTAGTTGGCCCTCCGTGCTCTAGGAGGAAGGAAGGTGTGACCCTCCATGGGACTAGGTCGTTTCTCGGCCACCCGCGTCACTAGAACGATGGTGGTAGGCCACACCCGCAAAGTGGCAGAAGGGCCCTCCTTCCAGGCGGAACCTTGGGCCTCTCCCTCGGGAGGTGTGGAGACGTCCTCTCCAGAGGCGGGCACACTATTGATCATTCTGCCATGGCAGATAGTCTGGGAGGATCTGGGTCCATCACTTGTCCCTACGCCCTCATCGTCGAGCTCAACCAAGGAGCACAATCCCCATGCATCGAAGGTGGGAAGCTCGACGGAGACGAAGTGCGTGCCGCCCTCCAGGTACAAGGGGCACACACCATGAGGAAATTCTGCCACTGGCTTCATGCCCAGGATCCGGCGCAAGAGGGTGGCCACCGTGTCCTTGGCAAGGATCCCCTCCGAGAGCCTGGCCCTGTCTTGACCCAGCGCCAGGGTCTAGAGATGCCATCGGTGCTCCTAGAGTGGAGCGATCTGCTGTCGTAGGTACTCCCGCACCACCATCTCGCCAATCAGATCATGACTCCGTAGATGTGCCACCCACACCATAGGAGGTTCTCCATAGCTGCCCTCGCTGGGACTCGGAGTTGTGGCCAGGCCCGGACATCCTCGACCAACACCCAATTTGGCGAAACTCCAACAAAGCTCCAAGAATGGAGATGGGCACAAAATCCTCCTCCTCGCCTGTGAAGAATCATACGCCCCTAGAGTGTCTTCTGAAGAGAGGATGAGGAGGCTATAGAAGTGCCGAAACAGTGCCACGGAGGGCGCCACGCCGATGAAGGCCTTACACCAAAATGCGAAGGCTGCTAGGAGCGTCACGCTCCGCGGATGAAGGTGAAGTAGCTCGATTGAATAGAGCTCCAGCACTCAATGTGAAAGGGCGAGAAAGGAGGAACAAGCCCTGCAGCGATGGTGTGGGTGAAGATCGTGGCCACGGTACAGTGCCACCCATCTTCCTCAGCGCCGCGGCACCAGGCCTGTGAAGAGCCCCACTCGTTCAAGAGGGTAGCCATGAGCTTCTGAACCTTCTCCAGCCCCTCTACATTGAGGATGGTGGCTCGAGGTAGGGCCCATGCGTTCAATGCTGGAAGGCTCGATGTGGAATAAGTGGCGCAGGCTCTCTTGGGGTCCATTCCTAAGACTACTTGGCAAAAGCGACGAGAATGGTTGTGGCGATAAGGTCGGCAGTGTGGAATATGAAGTGTCCTGGCTCTTCCATGGTTCGAGGTTTTATGGGCGATGCGAACCCCAACACCCCCGAACAGGAGCGATGGTTTCCGCATCGAGCGAGTACCACGCCCTTCCTAGGCATGTGGGTGACGCAGGAACTACTGTGGGGAACCACACATGGATGTTACCAACTGTGCGCCCGGAGTTAGATGGTCCCTTGACTTCCACACCCAAACTCGTGCACGACAAGTGACCGGGGGCTACTGTCAGACTATTGGCACCGGGGTACCCCGTCCATCGAGAAACCAGCCCCACCGGTCAAGCCTTGGCGGGACTCGCGAGGAGAGCGTCCATAGCGAGGGCACGTGGAGAACGCGATGCCTCATAGATCAACCACATCAACCACAGAGACCCCAGTACGGAGGCCTCACGAGGGAGTGATGATGGCTGCAAGTGCATAGATCGTTTGTAGCTAGTTTCGAAGTTAAGATGTCGATGCCACATGGATTCCAAAGGTAAGTGTTTATGGGTGAAGTATCTGTCACACCCGAAGTTGTCATAGGTCTACGAGTGAATTGACTACAAGTGTTGAAATAATAATAAAGTTTGGATTAAAATATTGTATTTAAATAAAACTAAAATGTAAACTTCAAAAATAAAAATCATAAAAGTAAAGAACGATTTGTTTTTTGATTTCTGCAGATTAAAAAGTAGGCGCGGGGAGATTCAGTTCATGATGATAGTGAATGTACCAGGTGGATTAGTGATAAGTGTAAAAATTGTAATCTTATAAGTATGTGTGTAGGCGAGCAACCCATAATTATCCGGAACTCCTCGTGGTAGATTTCATCCCAACTTCAATAATCCTACTAGCCTGTTACCACAACCATGGTCAGTCACTAGACGGTTCAAATCCTTCAGGTTGCATAGCAATTAATCTCCTTGGGTCAGACTAATGCAATATTCTCGGTGGATCCTCATGATCCTCGAGTCAAACTAGTTTCCCATTGATATCCCCGTGTCACTCGAGAGTTGCCGGTCTGCTAGCGTACAAGATTCTATCTATGTAGAACAAAACATCATGTCGTCCTTAATTGGACAATAGACATTAAGCATCCCACAGATAGTCAAGCACACATAATATAGTAATTAAAATCAACCACAAACTTAATAGAAATTATATAGGCACATCACATCTCACTAATACCTTACATATCCAATGCCCAAGGGAACTTACTCACACAAGAGAGAAGAGAGCATCATCGATATAATTAAATAAAGGGAGTTCTTCTTGATATTACCATGGATATACACAATAAGTATAGAAATAAATCCAACATAATTCAATATGGGAAGAACAATCTCAAAACCTAATCTTGCAAGGTGGAGATCTCTCTATCTCAAATACAAGTAATGGCTATGGAGGTGTGGTGGCTAGAATATCGAGGATCGTGGAGGGAGATGAAGAACGTCCTCCCCTTCTTCTCCAGATCTCTTCTTTCTCCCTTCTGGATGGATGTCAGCTCGTGTATTTTGTCCCTCGCCTCTTCACGAAGGTTGTCCCTTTTAACAAGATGAAGCTGATGGCAACTATACAATGGGAACTATACGTCCGGAAAAATATTCCCACCGTATAGTTGCTCGTTAAGGCTACTATATGCTCCCCTTGATTGCTTCCAAAATGAGACTTGCTTGTTTTCGTCTGAATATTGTGTTTCTGCTATTAAAACCCTCTTTTGATATTCAGAACCTAAAACACACATTAAACCCCAAGTTTTCTTTGCTACTGAAGTATTAGCGTTAGGTAAAGCTAGAAAACCATCAAATCCAAACGAAAATCGTTGATAGAAACCACCAAAAATGTGTCTAATCTCACAGCTATCAACTCCCCCAAGCTTAGATGTTGCTCGGCCTTGAGTGACAAGCAAATAAGAAAGGATAGTGAAGATTCAAGACTTAAATAAAAGAACTTGTGTCAAATTATTTTCTTCACAATTCCTGCAATGTTAAACATGATCATATAAGTATTCACAAGATTGCACTGAGTCTTCTTCCTAACCACGTCTATATTGCTATCAAATAAATCATATGCCTGAGCAAGTGTCAAAAGTTCAGCTAGGAAAGTGAAATAAATCCTTTTGGTCTCTCTCTCTTATTGAGAGATGAAAACTTTTTGCCCTTTTTCCTTTATTCAATTAAGAGTATTCAAGTTGGCACCAATAACATTTAATTTACAAAACAACTCATCTACTCGCACGTCAAAATTTCAAGACTCTCAAAGCACCTTTTTCCTTTCCTTGTTTTTCAAAAACTTCAGCTCTTTCATAGAGAAATCATGCCACTGTTTTTAACATGTTAATTGGGACTGTGTTCTGTACTTATGACCATGCCAATAGATAACTGTTGAGCAATAGTGGGTCAGAGGAGTGCTACAACTTCACTTGGAACGTCAAACCACGAGGAGACTAAAATTTTACTCGTCATAGCAGTCCAGCTACAGGCGTATACATAACTCAACAGGAGAAATCGAGTGGTTTCCCACATTTAGGTCGTTCGTTGGCCAGCGGAGTTAATAGTTCCCCATGGAGTACGACGGTGTTGTAGTGACACGCATAAAGCAATATCCTACTGTAATTATTAAAAAAAGTAGTGGCATAATCTCTACTACTACGAAGCAACCATTTTATCAGGCAATTTCATTTGAAGGGTGATATCGAGTCTATTTACATTAAGCTCAATGGGGTTGAGTAGTTTCTAAAATCAAATCCTTTGGGATGAACATGGACTCAAGTCATCTCTAGGATGCTTTTTCTTTTTGTAAAAATGTCGTAAATATTTCACCCAAGTTCATTGATCATTATTTCAAAGGTAAAAGTGGACACTCGCAAAAGGAATATAATTTATAAGATAACAAGCTAGGTGGGGAGTGATTTGAGTGCAAGCGAGTAAATAATTGTAGGATCAATTTAAAGTTGCAGAAGTGGTGATGAAAGGAATGTGATGCCTCCTCTTGCTTGCTTCGTTCTTGGACTTTAGTCGAATCCCCTCTATATTTCCCTATTGCCAAGTCATGTGAAATTGAGAAATTTCCGAGAAAAACAAAGATAAAAATTTGCAATAAAAGTTACAACTATTTTTTTTTTTGTTTTTGGTTTAATAATGCAAACTGAAAGTAAACTTGCTATTCTTGGAAAAGAAAATAAATTAAAAGAAGAAATAAAAATATGAATGCAAGTTTTGAGGTTTTCAAACCTCCCCCAAGCTTAGGCTGTTGCCATGCTTAGTTGTTGCCGTCGTTCTGCGGCAGGTAGGGGTGTTGCTGGTAGTAGTCGGGAAAGTTGGTCATGAAGTGCCTAAAGTTGTGAGTTAAGGCACTCACATCTTCGCTCACTCCATGCAAAGTCTGGTCGATCTCCCCAACGCGCCGGTTGAGCTGCAGAAAATCTTCATAAGGGACATTGTTGAACACATGCTGCTGTTGCTGCTGATTGGGTCATTTGTACCAAGGTCCCTCTTGCTACTGCTACCCTTCCCAAGCAAGGTTGTACTCTTGCTGCTGTTGATGCTGCTCATCCTT
Organism: Avena sativa; assembly: GCA_916181665.1. Lineage (NCBI taxonomy): Eukaryota > Viridiplantae > Streptophyta > Magnoliopsida > Poales > Poaceae > Avena > Avena sativa. The sequence continues at coordinate 87,038,188 of OV702293.1, read as the reverse complement.
CTGCTCTCCTTCTTCCTCTTCCCCGGAGTCAGGGTAGAGTGCTGCCATGATCTCAGTCACTTGATCCTTGGTGATGATCTAGTTGTTCCTCCCCTGAACTGCGAAGGCTTGTAGGGAAGGCAATGGAACCTGATCAAGATAACCAAATTTATAGGCTCGGAGCCTCCTGTTAGCTCGGTATACATCGAGGAATCCACAATCAGTTATATATTTTACATCCATAAGTATGGAGCCATCAACAGGTTGCACAATAGGAATTGCAATTCCAAGAGCTTGGACTAGGTGGGTTACCACTCCACTGATGTGAATATCACCTATAATTTTGTTGCTCAGGTGGCAGAGGTGCTAGAGGAATAGATATGCATGAGTGGGACTCTGTGGTGCATTTGGGAAGAGTGCCTTGGTGATCATGGCCATGTCTGCGTTGGCCATAGAGCCGATATGTCCTCTTCCTAACAAAGTGTTAACAAGAAACAAAGCAAAGTAATAGATGGTTGGGTTCTAAATGGTGGACATCTTCTTCTGGTAGAAGTCTCTGTCACCATTAACATAAATAACCTCCCAAGTTGCTCCACTTGAGATGCTATAAAAGTTTGTAACAGTTAATTCCCCTTCTTGAGGGAATTCATAAGCTTCACAAAATTGTTGAAAAGTGATTTGATATGGGCATTGGTTAATGGTGAAACCCACCGTGCATGCATTACCTTTATCTTTGTAGTCATCATAGAAGGAGGCGAGAAACTCATGGGTGAGCTTGGCGTAGGTGTGGTGGCTTGCATAGGAGAGGTTGGAAAGCCCTGCATTTGAACACAAGTGGTCGAAGTCCGCCCTCAAACCTGCTGATCTGAGAAAGTTGTCATCGGCCCATCGTGTGGGCAACACCTTACTTGCCAAAACAATGGTGTACTTGTTGTCAAGCTCATCCCGAAGCCCCGAGCCTTCACCATGTTGGCGGTTTCTCTTGCGAAAAATACTACCGAGCTTGTTCATCTTGATGCACTGACAAATTTCAACATAAAACCTTAGGCAGATAGTTTCTACATGATATATGAATGATTCTACGTGGAGGAATTCAATCCTAACGTGAGAAATTAAAAGAGAAAATCAATCAAGCTTGAGTTCATCCACAAATTCAATGTGAGGTTTTCAACCATGGTATTCTAAAAATAAAGCATGAATAGGGAAAGAAACATAACGATCTATTGATTCCCCCACTCAAACGAATGAAATCCGTGAAGAATCAAGAGTTCTAGGTGGTTTTGAGAGGTTTGGAGAGATAGTTTGAGAGAAATAATGAGGGGATGAAGAACCCTAGCCTGCCACGACCCATTTAAGTGGTCATGGAAAACTATACGACGGGAGCTATACGGCCGGGTTAAGTAGCACCCATCATATAGTTATGGCGGCGGCGAGGGTTAGGGTTACCCAACGCTAGATCACAATTATATGGACACAACTATACGGACGGACCAAATGGTCCTGCCATATAGTTGGTCGTCAAACCATCTTTATCCGAGACCCAAGTTTTGAGAATTTTATCGTTAACTATACGGTTAGAATAAATATTCCCGTCGTATAGTTGGTCGTTACAACTCTTGGAACATGCTTTTTCGCCCAAATTTTCAGAGATTCACTTTTTAATATCGACAATCTTATTAATATAGTTTATACATATAAAACTCAAACTTTATTTTCTACACTAAATCTATGCTTATTTAGTCGATATTTCTACTACTTTTTGATAGCTGCATTTTTACGGGCCCGCTTTCGCAAGAATGTCTGTGAAAGAGTTGTAGGAATGCGATAAACATCTTATTTATTTAATTCATTTTACTAATATGATGGTTTGAATCCCATTAAGCATTTTATTAGGAGTGGTTGAATATTTCAACCTCTTCTATATTCTTGAATGCTTACCTTGGGTTGCCCTTTATCAAAGGCACTTACCACATGAACTCGTTTTGATGGTGGAACATACCTTTCTCCTTCTTCTAGTTTCTTTATAAAATACCAGATGATTTCAGCATTATAAACATTGAAGATTATTTTCCCTTCAGCACAATCAACTGACGTTCTGTAGTACTAAGGAAAGGTCTTCCAAGTATTATAGATAATTTTTCATCCTCTGGCATTTCAAGAATAATAAATTCAGTGGGAATAACATGCTCATCAGTTCTAAGTAGAACATCCTCAATCATAATAATAGGTTGTTTAGTGGATTTGTTAGCCATCTATAAAGTAATAGAAGCGGGGGAATATTCCCCTAATCCTAACCTATTATAGAGGGAACATGGCATTACACTAACTCCTGCACCAAAATCACATAAGGCAGTTTGAATATCAGTTTTGCCTATTGAACATGAAATAGTTGGTATCTCTTTCTTTCTAGCTTCCCATTAGCAGGGTAACTAGTCACCATGGCAATGGTTTTAGTTATCTCTTTCTTTCTATTAAGAATATTGAAGAGAAATTTAGAATAGGTAGGAAATTTTATTTCATCCAAAAATGGAATTTCTAGACGAAGATCACTTAATGATTTTTTTAAATAGTCATAGATTACCTCATCTGGTGCTTTCTTTTTGTGATCTGGATATGGAAGTTTCTTACTCTTATCTTTTACCTTTTGTGGAGGACAAGGCTCTTTAGTTACTTTCTTTTGTTGTAGCTTATCACTTTTCTTCTTTTCTATTGCAACTACTTCATGTTATTTGATTGTGTCTTTTTCTTCTATTTGATCAATAGTATCTGCATCAGATTCATGCCTATCATCCCGTGCATCATTCTGCTCCTCTAGGGTTTGATATTGTGTTTCTTGAGCAGTTTCATCCCGAGGATCCACCCATGTATCATCTACTTGGCTTGCTTAGGCTTTTTCCCTTAGATATTTTTCCTCTTCATATTGTGGTAATCCTAATGGTTATTTAAGAACTGCACCTCTCCTTGTAACAACATTAGTACAAACAAGAATATTTATTTCATCTCGAGGAAAAATTTGATAACCAGATGCTATTTGTTCACATTGGGTTTGAATCATACTAAGGTACTTGTGAAATAATTTTATTTCTTGGACAATTTCCTCATAGTTTTCTATAACTTCGGCCAAAGTATTCTTGTGTCTTTGAAATTGCTTATGCCATTTATTGTAAGATTTGGCCTCTCGATGTTGCAATTCTTGAAAAACTTTTCTAGTTTCATCTTCTTTGGTGAAAAATTGTAACAAATCTATTTTGTTTTCCTTGAGGAGTTAAGAAGGTATAACTTTCATGGTTTTGCGCACTTCAGTCATAAGATCGGGATTTATACGAAGTATTCTCTTTTATGGCTTAGTTCCAAAATAAGGATTATATAAGGAATCATTCATAGCCCTAGTAGACATCAATTACAAACATGCTTTAATAGTTAAAGTATTTATCGGTCCTCCTGCTAATAAATCTAACAACTATCTGCATTGGGTATTAAGAGCGTGGGAAAATAAGTGGAAAATAGTTGAATCAGAATAGCCATGATTTGGAATACTATTGATCAATGCAAAGAATCTATCCAGGCTTGTGCTTAGTTTTCTCCCACATTCTGACTGAAGTTGCCAATATTCTTTCTAATTTCTACTACCTTTGTAAAAGGATTAAACCTATTTATGAATTTAATAATACAGTTCTCCCAACTTTTAATGTATTGACGAGGGAGAGAATATAACCAGTCTAGAGCCTTACCTTTGAGAGACCAACGAAATAATATTAGACGAGAGAATTCTCTAGGTAAACCTTTTGGTCCAAGTGATGTTATCACATCATCAAAATCTCTAAGATGTCTTCCTCGGTCTTCATCTTCCCTTCCATTGAAAGCTTTTTCATGCAAAATTTTAATAGTTTCACCATCAAATCAATATTCCCTAACTCCAGGATTAGGAAATTCTATTGATTGTTTAAGAAAAGCAGATTTGGAGCACTATATTCTCTAAGAGTCTTCTCAGGTTTCTTGGGAGTTGTCCTATGAATGGAAATGATTTCCATGAATTCACTTGGGTTTTAAATTTCAACCGTATTCAATCTCAAAAGTTTTTCAATAATTTCCTGGCGCCTTTGAACACGCACGCGATCAAGATAATCTCCTAGATAGGTCCTACCGGAGCGTGTAGACCATTTGTCTCCTAGTGAGACCATCTTGTAATAGTAACACCTGAAATGTCAAGAGACAAAACACTTAGCACTTAGTTCCCCGACAACGGTGCCATAAAATAGCTTGATGGCTGCAAGTGCACATATCATTCATAGTTAGTTTCAAAGTTAAGATGTCGATCCCATAGGGAGCCCAAAGGTAAGTGTTTATGGGTGAAGTCTTTGTCACACCCGAAGTTGTCATAGGTCTTCGAGTGAATTGACTGCAAGCGTTGAAATAATAATAACGTTTGGTTTAAAGGAATGTATTTAAATAAAACTAAAATGTAAACTTCAAAAACAAAAATCATAAAAGTAAAGAACGATTTTTTTTGTTTTCTGAAGATGACAAAGTAGGTGCGGGGAGATTCAGTTCATGATTATAGTGAATGTGCCGGGTGGATGAGAGATAAGTGTAACAATTATAATCTTATAAGTATGTATGTAGGCGAGCAAACCATAATTAGCCAAAACTCCTATTGGTAAATTTCATCCCAACTTCAATAATCCTACTAGCCTGTTCCACAACCATGGTCAGTCACTAGACGATTAAGATCCTTCAGGTTTCTTAGCAATTAATCTCCTTGGATCCAACTAATGCAATATGCTCGGTGGCTCCTCATGATCCTCGAGTCAAACTAGTTTCCCATTGATATCCCCGTGTCACTCAAGGGTCACTGATCTACTAGAGAACAAGATTCTATCTATGTAGAACAAAACATCATGTTGTCTGGGCCCTTAATTGGAAAACATGCATTAAGCATCCCACATATAGTCAAGAACACATAATATAGTAATTAAAATCAACAACAAACTTAATGTAAATTATATAGGCACATCACATCTCACTAATCCGTTACATCTCCCATGCCCAAGGTAACTTACTCACACATGAGAGAATAAAGCATCATCGATATAATTAAATAAAGGTAGTTCTTCTTGATAATACTCAGGAGATCCACAATAAGAATAGAAATAAATTCAACACAATTCAAGATGGAAAGAACAATCTCAAACCCTAATCTTGCAAGGTGGAGATCTCTCTCTCTCTCATGTACAAGTAATGGCTATGGAGGTGTGGTAGCTAGGAGATCGAGGATCGTGGAGCAAGATGAAGAACGTCTTCCCCTTCTTATTCAGATCTCTTCTTTCTCCCTTCTAGATGGGATGGCGGCTCATGTTTTCTATTTTTCTTCCTCGCCTCTTCATGAAACTTGTCCCTTTTAACAAGACGAAGTTGATGGAAACTATACGGCGGGAACTATATGCCCAGAAAAATATTTCCGCCGTATAGTTGCTCGTTAAGGCTACTATATGCTCCCCTTGATTGCTTCCAAAACGAGACTTGCTTATTTTTGTCGGAATATTCTGTTTCTGCTGTTTAAACCCTCTGTTGATATTCAGAACCTGAAACACACATTAAAACCCAAGCTTTCTTTGCTACCGAAGTATTAACGTTAGGTAAAGCTAGAAAACCATCAAATCCAAACGAAAATCATCGATAGAAACCATCAAAAATGTGTTGAATCTCATAGCTATATGTGACCTTGTGGTTCAGAACCCAACTGGATAGGCGACGCGCCAACGGGCGGTCCACGCACAAACTAGACAGCCTCAGAAAATCAAGATGCTGCACTCCCCCTTTAGTGCAATGAAGGGGGATGACGCAAGGGCATGTCATAGTCTGACATACAGCTTTGGTGGAAAGAAGCCAGGACCAGGAGGGAAGAGCCGCGGTACACGCTGACCACCGTCCACTACCATGGTACCACAGCTGGTGGGAGGACACAAGAATAAAAGACAAATCCATAATCTCCAACGCGGGAATATGGTAACCCTTCCCGCCCAATGTTCGGGGGAAGAGGACCGGTGTCGCCCTATATAAGGGACCCTTCTCATACCTTAGAAAAGATCGATCCCCTACGATCTAAACCCTAGACAACAATCCTCCATTGTACCCTCATGAATTCAAGTGAGAAATACACCAAACAAGGAGTAGGGGCTTTACCTCCTCACGAGGGTACCGAACCTGGGTAATAAACTCCCATGTCACCTCTCTGTCGTAGTTCTTGCTCCTCCGTCGCCACTGTCGCCGAGGTTCCTTGAGAACGCGTGGTTAGCCCCCTCTCCAACCAAGGGATCGTTGGACCCTAGTTCCTTCATGGGACAAATCTCCAACAATATTATTTTGACCTACTCTTTGGATGATTGTTCTCTACTCATGATTGTCCATCCGTCCATACCTTTTATGTTTCCATTGGAGCCTTGTGCTTCCTAAACCCACATGGTTTTGGAGGCTAAATAATAATCTTCTTTGACACCCTTACTTTCAACAAAGTTTAGCATCAATTCTTGGAGCACCCACTCTTGCAAGGCAATCTCTCTATACCATTCTAATCTACATCACTTGTTCTTCCATCCATCCATCCCATGACCAAAAGGGAGATCTGAGATCCTTAATACAACAAGGTTTTGATGGTATAAAAATATTATTGCACAAGATCATCTTTCTACCCCATCTCTTGCTATCTTCAAACAAAGTGTTGTTTTACTCCAAAACACTTCTCCAACTTTAGGCACATGTAAGTCCTATATTATGTTCCCTACCTCACCACTTCAAAAATAAATATTTTTGAAGAATTTCATTAATTCTTTTTGGCTATTTTCTTAAATGGCAAAAATGAGAAAATATATGTTTTAAGTACTTTTCCTTCTCAATAAATCTTGAGAAAATTCTCCAATATGTGATATATTACTTAGGACAATTTCACACCAAAAACTCAACTTGTCCAATTCAAAAATCTCAAATGAATCCATTAAAATCACTTTAGTACATTTTGAATATTACATAATAAATGGACCTAAAATCATCTATTAAATCACAAATAAACCCTCCCAAAGGCCATTGGATCACCTTGTCATGTTCAAATTTTTGATTGTGAGACATTATCTACCTTTTAGTCAAAACTAAACATCATTCAAAACCAACTAACCAACCTCATCCTATGTTCATCAAATCTTTCCTAACACTCCTCCATAGCAACCAAACCCCTATATGGTCGTGCACTATAGCACTATCTCTCCTTTAGTTTTAGGATAAACCCTGGCTCACATCTATGATCCCCTTCTCTTTCTTTCAGTTTCAGGAGAACCCCTGGTTCTCCTGCATCTAACCATGCCTCCCTCCTGCCCCATGCAATGCTGGAGGCTTCCCTACTATTGAGCCCGACGAATTGATGTAGCAAACCACGCGCACCACCAGATCTACATGGAAACACCCCTTTCCGCACCTAAGCGAGACCATCGATCTCCTCTTGATCCGATGGTCGACAATGCGTGATACCTCTTTGTTGCTCCCCCTAGCTAACATGCAAGTCCTGCCCAACGGGGTTTAATCACACAGAGTTTCCTCCCCTGTGGTGCCCGTTGGGCCATCTTAGCGATGTAAGGCCCATCTCGGTCCAGATCCGGCCCGCCAATCTCTTTTTATTTTCCTTTTATTCCGTATCTGAATATTTCTCTTTAGTTTTAAATCAAAATGAAATATAAATTACCATAAATCTTCATATCCAAATTTCTACTGGTACAAGTAGGTTTTGCTACAACATGCAAAACCAGATCTATACCAAAAAAATATCCAGAGACTTACTAAAAATGAATATGTAAAACTAGATCCCTTTTTCACCTAATAAATGTTTTAGAGAGTATGGTAATCCTTTTAGGATGAGACCAACTAGTCCTGGAAGGTATTTTACAAAACTTACATGTCACTCTTGTTCCACTCCAAAAATCCTTATGGTTTATCTATAGTAAAAATAACAAAAAGCCCTCTGATCTGACTTTGAGAAATTCCCTAGGTCAAAACAAACAGTATTTTGACCTAATTCCAACTCTAAGTACATATGTCTATCATATCTACCTAATCCTAGGAGTTAAAGATAAATCATTATAGGAGTTCGAGATAAATCATTATAGGTGATTTATAGTACATTAAACTCTCTTGGATAGGTTTGTTTCACTAGATAAATCATTATACGAGTTCTATAACTCTAAAAATGATGAATCCAAATTCGCCTGGAAGGTATTTGTAATTACTATGCCTTTTCCTTGGTCTCATACTATTTGGACCTATAAAACAAATCTTATGAAAATGACAAATTTCTTGTGGAACTAATTTTAGGAATTTACCAAGGGCATTCAGGTAAGTATTTTGAGGTAATACCAACTCTAAGTGAACCAATTCTCAAATACCTTCTAAAACCTATAAGGAAATAATTATTGGACTTATAGATATTTTATGGTGATTTATTCACCTAAACTAGAGTTGTTTTCACTATAAAATTGATAACCAATTAAAGAATATTGATAAAATAGTGAATCCACTTCTGGTGGCTTTGTTATGTCAACACCTATCTGATGATATCATTTTTGTGAATTGATATCACAAATACCCATGCCTTGTTAAAAATCCCTTCATTAAGTAGTAATTGACTTCTAACTCATAAAAATAAGATCTCTAAAGCCAAGTAAAATAATTCCAATTGCTCTAAATTCAAAGTTTCAAAACCTCATAAAGTGTATGGATCTCTTTTTTACTTTCTTTTTGCATTTTAATGATTTTTGTTTGCCTTGTGTTGATTGTGGTATCTTGCTTGTTTTCATGTGTGGTCCGTGACGACGATAGTTGCGAATGTATAGATGACGAGAAGAAGAAAGCTTGTTTTGGTTATTATTGGATTTCTAAGAAGTCCAGGGACAATTTGCTGGCAGAATGCAAGCCATATACTTTCTCATAAGCCTTGTCCTACTATTTAACTATTAATGTTTTATTCTACTTATTTATGCAAATGCATTGTTTTATTTCATTTATATCCAGTATTTGTTTGGCTCCTCCAAACTCGTACAAACGATACAACTCTGGTACTACCCTTGTATACACCTATCTTTCCCTTTTTTCTAGTACACAAGTATAGGTGGGGAACTTGGAAAGGATTTACAAAAAATCTTTATGGTAAAACCTTGGTAACGATGACTTACGAAGGGAGTTTGAGGAAAGAAAAATGAGTTTTTCTACTAAAGGGAAGAGGAGTAAAGTGTTTACGAAAACACACCCATTTTTTGTAGCTTAGCTATAATAACTAAACCGTGCAACCACATCACTCCTATATGGAATGGAATTCACTCTAAGATTGCTTACTTTGGTATAAGTTTCCATGTAACTACTACAGGGGATTGTGATCCTTGGATATGGGTCTTTTACGATAATGTTCCATGTGAAGCATCGATCATGAGAAGAAACGAACTATCTGCGGGCAGCCAGGCGTTAGTATGAGCCCCTCATTGAAAGCGTATACTTGTGCAGTGTAACAGGCGCTCCAGTTGGTCCTCGGTACCCGACATCCCTATCTGGAGGGGAATTGCTCATAGGGTAGGTGCTTACTAGACTGGGCATTCTGAAGGTCTTACTTAATTATCCGAACCCCACATACTTCAGTATGACGATACGTGAGTGTTTGATATGTCCAAAACGTATCTACTTTCTCGAACACTTTTGCTATTGTTTCTCCTCTAAACTTGTGTGAATTGGATACAACTAACACGGAATGACGCTGTTTTTAGGAGAATTACCTTGGTGTCTAGTTTTTGTGCAGAAAATCAACTATCAAGAAAAATCCTGGAAAATATGCCAAAAATCTTATTTCACCAGAATACTCACGAAGCCAGAAGACGAGGCGGAGGTGGGCCACGGGGGCCTACACCCCTGCCGCGTGGGCCAGGCCTGGCCGCGCATGGGAGGGGTGTGGCCTCCTCGGGCACACCCTAGGCCTCCCTCTTTGCCTATTAGTTGCCCTCTGACCTCAAAAATAGCCCAAGTCACATCCTCAAGGGGAGTGGTGATCTGGAAGTTGTCCCACCATGTTGCTGCTGGTCCTTCAAGCAGAAATGCTGCAAACCTAACTTTTTATTCATCGGTGCAGCCAACAGTCACTAAGTCCTTGTTCATCGAACGTAACCAGTCATTGGCTTCCATTGGATCAGTTGTTCCAGAGAACCTTGCAGGCCTAAGTTTCAGAAATTTGGTGAGCATGTCAAGTGCTGGAGGATTATTCTGATTGTTGTTGTTGTTGTTGTTCTGATTCTGTATGAATGTGGTCATCTCCTGCATCAACTGTGTCTGAGCTGCCAACATCTGCTGCATCTCAGGGGTGATGTTGTTGTTGTTTTGGTTGGGGTTGGCACGACGGGGAGGCATCTGTTGGTTGATAGGGATAAGTAATGATGGATAGGTTTTAAGAAATTCTAACACACAACTCAAAACAACCAAGTTCAATCAAACAATCAAACAATCAACAAGCAACTATCCACTTAACAACTTATGTGCTTAACTCATGAGTTGAAGGAAACAACAAGTTTTCTTGAAACATTCAATCTTGTATAGTCATACCTCATAGGTCAATATGATCCATACTCTAACTTGATATCAATGTATTTGGTAGGCAATCTAATGTCTCTTGGTTTTCACTTGTAGTCCTTAGTGATCTCTAAGTTGAAGTCCTTGTTGAGAATAAGGTTGAGATTACTTGAAGATGTTGAAGTCATTAGAGTTGACGAAGTCCTTGGTGAAACTAAAGTTGAAGTCATTGGTCATGGTGAAGGCTTTGTCCATCAAGTTTGAAATAGAAGATATGTAGAATCAAAACCAAAATGGTTGAGGAAAGAGTTTACAAGATTGTTTGTAAATAAGTTTTTGGAACAAATACAACTCCTATTTTTCTAAGGGGTTTTGTCCAATCCTAGGGTTACAATCCTACAGGCAACATAGTGCTCTGATACCATCTGTAAGGTTCCCAACCTTTAATAATGTAGAGATCCCTGTGTTTACAAAGCTAGTCCCTGGATCAATAGCTAGCATCCACAGTTAAGATGTAATATCAAGAAACAAAGGTCATAATACAACTTTATAACCAGGAATAAAATAATTCATTACATCTTACATAGCTCATTTGGCTATCACATTACATTGCAGCAGAATATCTATAAGCATGGGGTCCTTCATCTTCAAAGTGCCACAAGCAATCATGTTGGTTGTAGACTTGAAATCCTAATCATTAAACTCCACTAACATTAAACAAACCTGCAACATAATAAGTTGCAGCCACAAGGGTCAATACATTTGAATTGTATTGGCAAGTTTCACTACTATGTAAAATTTAGTGGATCCTATGATTACATGCATATTTGGCTAAGTGGGGTTTAGGATCTTTTGCAGAAAGCAATATAGTTTTATCCTATCTTTTCAAAATAGTTTTTGATCTTTGTCAAATCTTTCTGAACTTCTTGGAAAACTCCAAGTGCTTCAAATACCTTGTTGTCACCATCAAGTTTTACTTTGAGAAATTGGAATGTCGAGATCTTCCATAGCTTCAGGCCTTAGTTGCTCAGTAGATGTCCATAACCGGGGACACGGCTAAGTACTTAGAATTTGATCTTCTGCAGAAGTTGTACACTTTACCCACATGACACAATCTCATCTTGATGCCACCAGTGGCCGCTGGATAAGTACTCACCAAGATGGAGTACTGGCAGATTGAGAATGTGACAAAGTCTTTCCATAGGAGTCCTCCCAATACACAATTCTAGCTTGTCATCCAGGCACCAATGTAGGGTTTCAAGTTCCCTTACACAATTCTAGTTAACCTGAAGATGCCAATGCATGGGTCTTCCACTATGTAGTTGACTAATCCAGAGCCCATTTAGCATGTGGCTGTACACGGACGCCACTGTACGAGAAACATGTTCAATCACTAAGTCCCTGGGTGGTTTTCTTGTAGTGCATATACAAAAAGAGATAGCCATATAAACATGGTTCCTTTTTTTCCACCTTGTCCAGAACATGAGTATCCTTTTCCACCCAGGTGGTTCATTGAGTACTAGTTTTATTATATAAAACATATATCTTTTCAACACTTCATATATTCATAACATGTATCCCATTCCAAATATATAGCAGGGCTAAGCATACTACAACTACATTGTTTCCACTAAGGGATATATAAGGGTATCCTATTAGGATTTAGCATAGCATAAAATATAGTAGTACTTATCATGCATGTCACAAAAATCCACTAAGTGTAATGAAAATAGTAGGACTTGGATGATAGTGTCACTTGCCTTTTTAGTAGAGAATGATGGTTCACTTCTTGATCTTGCAAATATCACACTCTTCTAATTCCACTACAATTCAATCAAGAAAACATAGATTCAACTAGCATTCCAACCAATTTATCACACATAAAATAATAAAAACAAGGTCATGCATGCAAGCATGCAAAAGATATTCTACTAGGCTCTAAACATAGTAAGCTTCAAAACTGGTCATTTTATAAAGTGGTAAAACCATTTTCAAAAGGTTTTATCTATAAACCATTTTTAAATCAAATCAATATTTTATGTGGTTGAAAATTCTTTTAGCAAAGCAATATTCTTTAAAGAGTTCACCAAATATATTTTAATTCTCAAAACTTGGTGTTTAGGGTCATAGGGTTTGAATCAAATCATTTCCCAAAGGTTTTACTCAAAAATCATTTCTAAATCATAATCAATATTTTTATTTGACTAGAAATGAGCTAATTCAAATATTTATTCCTTATCTTCACAAAATTCATTTTTAAATCCATGTGTTGGTTCCTAAGGTCAGTAGGTTCACAACAAACCATTTTGCAAAGATTTCATACTAAAAATATATCTAGAACAATTTCTATATTCAAAATAAGCCTACACATGTTTCTGCAATCTCAACCAATTTTCCAGAAGCAAAACATTAAGAAAAGTGCATGGTTGCAAAGTACTTGTTCTTCTGAATCCATTGATATAAAATTTGCAAAATTTGGACGTGTAGAATTAAAGTTATGCAATTTACAAATTCAACCAACAAATAGAAATGTTTCTGTCTATTTAAACAATTCAGTGCCACACGTCATGTTCTTACTGGACGATACCGGTTCGCACGGATTGAGCTCTGTGGACCGTAGGATTAAGTGAGATCGTGTGGCACAGATGGACGCATACCCTTTCGCTTATGATCTAATCTGATCCCTTGGATCTAGATCCTACGGACTACAACGCATTGACCAAAAGCGAGCGGCGCTAGCGGCGGCGACTGGCAGCGCACGCTTGGGCTGCGGCAGAGCCGGCGGTACAGGACACAAGAGAGGTAACGGGGTTGCTCACCGTGCTCGCAGAGAGTTGGCGAAGCTCGAGGTGGTGTTGGCTTGGCAAGGGGCGCTCAGGAACGGGGGAAATTGCTCGTCGGAGACGGCGTCGGCGTCGGGTGCCTCTGGATGTCGTCTGGGGCGAGGTTGCAGGTCGCGCCGAGGCAAAACAAAGACATGGACAAACGCGGGTGAGTGTGGCGTTCACGTGAGCATGATCGAGAGGGCTCGGGGCGGTCAGGCTTACCAAGGGGAGGTCGCCGGAGTTGCTTGCAGACTTTGGCGGATCTGGTGTGGTCGTTGCCGACGGTTTGGGGCGCACGCGAGCGAGTTCGAGGTACTGGCAGGTGCGCCTGGAGGTGGAGAACAAGATCGGGTGCAGTGGGAGGCGAGGGGCGGCGAGGTGTGGACGGATTTCGCTGGAGAAGCTCGCCGGAGCAGCGGCGGTGCAAAGCCGATTTGAGGCAGCCTGGTGGCTCCCGTGTAGTGTTTTCTGAGGGGAAATGGCGAGGAGGGAGAGGTGCTTAAGAGGGCATGGTCGCTAGAGGAATTAAGCCCGCCATCAACGCGAATTGATCACCTCATTCAATCGGCATCAACGGCAGGGGACGTGATCGCGAGGTTGATGATGCTTTGCTGGCGGTGGGGTCCGTCTGTCTGTGAGGGAGAGAGAGTGGGAGTGGCGCCTGCTTGTCTGTGACTCTGCGGGTGCGTGCGTGGGTGAAAAACGTTTCGCTGAGGGGGGGAAAGTTGGGCTGCGAGTTGGGCTTCCTGGGCCTGTTTGCTGGGCTGGGTTTGATTCACTTTTTTTTATACAGGAAAATTTTTCTTTTTCCATTTGGAATTTCTGTTTTGATTTTATTCAAACAATTAAAACACCCAAATGAATTCAAACCTTTGCCAAACTTTGTGTAGATTTTAATTCTGTTTAACAACACAAATCAAAGTCCAAAACAAAATATTTTTTATTCTTTTTAGGATCCATTAATAATTAAATAAAATACACCTTAGTCTTTAATTCAAATAGGATTTAATTTATTTAAAAACTCTATTTGAAATCTAAATAATATCAAAACCATTTCAGTAGGTTTTATTTGAAAAACAAAAACACTTGGAAAACTTATTTAAAATAATTTAACAAGTTTTCGTGTTTATTTAAAATGGAAAAGCTTTTACTTTAATAAAATTGAATATTAATAAATCCTCATTATTTTATTTAAATAAACCTTTATTCTTTTTATCAAATAGAAATATTTTATTTCAAAAGCTTGGCCAAGATTTAATTTGGCCCTATAAAATAATCTTTATTTATAATTCTACCTTTGCTTTTGAAAATCAAATCTTTTTATTAAAACATCCAGAAATAGTGATTCCAACTATTATAACTTTATTTATTAATTGTTTATCTTTTAAATCCTTTTAGGATTTTATCTGATCAAAATAGGTTTTGATGTTTCCAAATGGAATCAAAAAGTTTCTTCTCACCCTAAATTTCAACAAAATTTTATTTTGTTTATTTATTTTTCACATTTCAAAATTTGGAAAATTTTGGGATGTGATAGCTCTCTTAATTGGTGCCTAAGGATAGAAGATGGAGACTCAATTTAATAGTGGAAGAAAGGCCCTTCGTAAAAAAGGGAAGCAGGGATTTCAAGTCTCAAAAAGGGCTTCCAAAAATTATGGTACTTGTTAGCTTTCATCTCTCATTGCCCCTATCATAAGCATCTTGAAGTGATTAAGTTTAAAGTGAACAAACTATGGAGTATATGATTGAAAAAGTATAAGTTGGCAATCTCATGTCCCTTGAATACGAGGGCCGCTCCTCATGCTACTCAAGTTTAGTTACTTGCAAGTTCTTGTCATAGTAAGTACATGTGTATCATAGAGAACCGCTAACGGGGTACCCCTTGCACATGATACAGGAGCTATCCCATAATCAATATGACAAGGCAAGCAGACAATGAGCATCTCAGCATTCTTCTTATTTACCATGGGAATATGGTTCTTTTTTCTCTCTTTCCTCTTTTATCATCTCATTTTTTTCTCAATCTCTTTTTTTCTATCTCTTTTTTTATAAGAAGAATGCTTCATAGATTGCTCAATATGGTGATGCTGTAAGTTTCTACCATGATTAGGCATGGCTTAGGCTAGCGGCGCAGGTGTTTCTCTAACACACATACATAACTCCATGGACTTACAAGCTCCCCTTTCATTTCACACCGACGACATCCATAAACAAAAGAGCATGATATCAACTTTGTACAATGTACAAGTGCAATGTTGAAAGCGTTCACCATGACATCACGGTTCTGCTAATTCCAACGTATAAGTGCAAGCATATACAACATAGATCACACAATGGTTCAAGTTTATTAGGGGCAAGAAAAATAAAGTGTGCCATCAAGTTCCTGAGAGCTTTAATCACAAAGTTTTCACATAACAAAATACTTTTTAATTGGAAGATAGATGAAAACAATAGTATACTTGGAATGGTGTAACACACCATGCATAGTAAGTTATAGTGGACACTTTGGAATAACTTGGTTTATTTGGGAGTTGGATGCATGAGTAGACCTTACTCATACAAGTGGAGGCTAGCAAAAGACTGGGAGCGACCAACTAAGAGAGCAATAATGACCATAATCATGCAAAGTGACAAAACATTACTAATCAAAGCATAAAGTGGTACCACAAGTCAAAAACTAAATGAGCATAGAGTCTATGGTGACTTTTTTATAGTCATAAAATGGTGTGAGCATGTGCCAAGTCAACCCAAACAAAGCATCAAAAGAGAATACCAGAATACTATGCTTTTGTATGCTAAAACAACGCATGATTCTTTCAAGGAACATTAACAAATCCTAGTTGTTTAGAACAAGTCATGATACAACAATAATCACTAAGAATAAGGTCAAAACAACATCTAATGACATGATAAAGTCTAATCCATAGTCAAAACAAGCTCCCTCTTGTACCACTATAATCATGAAACATTCTATTCTTTTCCAACACCAATCAACTTATTTGAAACAACTCACAAAGATAATAATCAATAAAGATCAGTGAGATTGTCTCACAAATCCACAAAGAATAACTAACAAATTCTAAGATGAAAGCACAAGAAAACTAAGGCTAAACACAGTGCTCACAAAACAGAACACTCACAAGACAATACGAATGAAAACTAGAGTGTTCTAGACAATGAAAACAGAGTGTGTCTCTCTCCAAAAGAAGTGTTATGTGATCAAACCACCTTACTCAAGCAAACTAAGAAAATGAAAACCGAAAACCAAAAACAAAAACAAAGACGCTCCAAGAACAACACAACTGTGCATGAAACAATAAAAACGAAGTGTCTAGAAAGACCTGAGATCTTTATTGATGAAGAAGGGGATGCCTTGGGCATCCCCAAGATTTGGAGCTTGTACGTCTTGAATATTTCTTGGGTTGAAATGGTGTGGCATCCCCAAGCTTGAGATTTTTTTCATTCTTCATATCATTACAATATTCTTTCTGTACACCTGAAAATTTTCCTTCATACAAAACTTCACACAATCTTCATTAGCAACATTAGTGTATTCAAAACATAATAGACCTTTGGGTTTACAATTAGAACAGCAAAAAGTTCAATAATAACACAAGCTACTGTTGCAATTCCCTCAAAAATCTCAATTTCCCAAAAATAACCCGAAAAGGAATCAATAAGAAGCAAATGCAAATAATGGCAGAAATCTGTCAAAACAGACCACCAGGTAGAAACCGATTTTTTTGAAGACCTTCTGTTGCTCAAATCAAAAAGTGTTGAAGTAACAAAAGTTATCTAACATACTGCGGGATTTATTCAGAAAATATCAGCTCAATCCGACTTACAGAGATTCCTCACGAATTTTTACGGTGGAGCACAAAAATCTGTTTCGGGACAGCAACTCCCCAAATCTTACTTCCCTCTCATTAGAGGTCATTCTTGGCACAAAAAGCAAATAAAAAGGACAAGGAGAAGTCATTACTGATGTAATGACTTCCAAGACTTAAGAAAACTCTTGGTTTATCTCCCAACAAGTACTTTTCTTTACCGCCTTTAATTTAGGCTTAATAATTTGAGAAGATGCTCACATAAGAAATATGAATTGAAGTAAAACAGAGCATCGAGAAGAAAATTCATAACGCATTTAAGTATAATACACTTCCTATTCATAGGAATCATGTAAAGAAACAAGTCATGAAAGCATGAAGAAACAAGCATAGGAAAGCAAAACAAGTGCAACTTCAAAAATTTCAACATAAAGAGAGGAAACATGAATAAAATTAACAATATAACTATCACATAAAACATTCTTATCATGAGCCACATGCATATAATGATTATTACTCTCCACATAAGAATAGTCATTATTATTAATTGTAGTGGGAGCAAATTCAACAAAATAGCTATCATTATTATTCTCATCACCATAATAGTCAAATATAGGAGGCATATTGTAATCACAATTAATTTTCTCCTCAATAGTAGGTGGACTGAAAATATCATATTCATCATTGTAATCATCATATATTGGAGGTTTAGTATCATCATAAGCAATAGAATAGCTATCTTCCAAAGCTGGAGAACTAAAAAGATCATTTTCATAAAAACTAGCTTCCCCAAGCTTAGACGTTTCCATAGCATTAGCAATAATGGTGTTCAAAGAATTCATACTAATAACATTGCTATAAGCATGCAAATAAAGTTCCATAGGTTTTTTAATTTTATCTTCAAACACTTCATGTCCTAACTCAAGATAAATACTATAAATCTCTCTATTTTTTGTTGTTTTCCATTAAGCCTAACAAGTGAAAATAAGAAAGAAAAAGATATAATTGCAGAATCTAAAGGAAATAACTTCAAGCACTCACACACCAAGAGGAGGTGAGTACCTTTTACCTTACCTCCCCAGCAACGGCGCCATAAAATAGCTTGATGTCTACGCACTTCTATTCTTGTAGACAGTTGTTGGGCCTCCAAGTGTAGAGGTTTGTAGAACAGCAGCAAGTTTCCCTTAAGTGGATTACCCAAGGTTTATCGAACTCAGGGAGGAAGTGGTCAAAGGTATCCCTCTCAAGCGAACCAGCTATAAAGATACAAGAAGTCTCTTGTGTCCCCAACACACCCAATACACTTGTCAGGTGTATAGGTGCACTAGTTCGGCGAAGAGATAGTGAAATACAAGTGGCATGGATGATTATAAGTGGTAACCGTGCCAGAAAATAGCTTCTGACGGGGAGGAAAAGACTAAAGGAAAAAAGATGGAAGCAAGCAAATATGCAACAAATGTAGTTGTAAACGGTGTTTCAATGCTTAGAAACAAGTCCTAGGGATCATACTTTCGCTAGTGAATACTCTCAATAAATATATTCTGTTCATGATGCTACCCTAATCTACTCTTCGGTTGGACACTATAATCCATGGTAGGGCTATAACAACACTCTTCAAAGTCTGCCTTCCCCATCTAGATAACCCCACACTGTCACCTTGAGCGCTAGATGGTTCCAACAAACACCAAAATTTCATAAAGACATCCAACTCCAAATATAACTCATAATAAGAATTTATGAACTCTAGCCTAAGTGCCACCATGGCGTTAACGTTGTCACTTTCACACACGTGGGGAGAGCAGAGATTGATACGTCGGAAACTTATCTATAATTTTTTATGTTCCATGCTTGTTTAGTATCTACTTTGATTTGCTTTGTCCACACTTTGAGGTGTTTTTATATGTTTTTTGGAACTTACCTATTAACAAGTTTCCACAGTGCCAGATGCCTGTTTTCTTTTGTTTTTGGTTCCATAAAGGCAGAAAATCAATATTCTCGAAATTGGACGGGACAAAAGCCAAAGTCAATATTTTACCGTGGACAACATGAAGCCAGAAGATGAGATGGAAAAGGCTCACCAGGAGGCCACACCCCCTGGCCGCGCGGGTGGGCCCACCCGGGCCTGGGGGTGCATCCGCCCTGGTGGCCCCCTGGCTCGCCTCTTCACATATAAAGTCCCCCCAGATGCAGAAACCCTAAACACCCGATCAATATTCGAAGAAACCTTCTGTTGCCGCCGCCACCATCGTCTCTAGATCGGGGGGATCTGAAGCTCTTCCCGGCACCCCGCAGGAGGGGAGATCATCCCGGAGGCCTTCTTCTTCATCATGCCAGCCTCCGGTATGAAGCGTGAGTAGTTCCACCTTGGACTACGGGTCCATGTATGTAGCATCCCAATTGTCTAACAATTGCAATGCTACTAGCCTAGTCTATATAATGGCTACTTCATATATATAATTGTTGCATCATAATGATATCATGCTCATGTCATCATGCCACCTTGCATTTGAGCATCATATAAAACCCTTTTTGTTTTGGTTCTTCTCTCATATGCATTATTAATTGTATTTGCCTCTTAATATTGTATTTGGTTATTGATATATTGTTTAATTCCCAAGTTGAGTTGGGGGCATATCTTTTATTAACTCCACCACCTTTCTTGTCATCACCCCATCATTCCACCATCCCAATTATCCAAGAGCTTGTATTTTATTTTCTTTTGGTATTTATTCTAGCTCCTGGGAGATAGGATGGATCTACTTCTACAAATCCTTAGCTTGGCCCTTAATCCATCTTTTGGGAATGCATAAGAATAATGCCATGTTAATATTTTTGTTTTCACAAGGATAACACATGGCATTTATTATCTTGCATGGGCCATGCAACCATCACCATCTTTTGTTCTCCTTTGGTTTTTCTTTGGTTTTTGAGTGGATCATCTTCTCATCTCTCTCTTTCTCTCAATCCTTTCTACCTTGCTTGGCTTTCTTGCTTTGTGCTATCAAACATCTACCTCAACAACCTCACTTGAGTAGTGCCATGCATAAGCTTGTAAGATCATCACCTTGTCCATCCTTTTCTCTCACTTGATCATGCATACCAAAGCCCTCTCTCACCTAGTCCCTCTCTCTCTTTTCTTTCTCTAACCCTAAACCCTCTCCCCTTTTTCCCTCTCTTTAAACCCTACCCCATGATCTACCCCCTCCATGCCGAAGCATCAACACCATCCCTAGGCTACCCCATCTACCCCTCTAAACCCTATCAAACCAAACCCTAACCGCACCTCACCCTCTCCTCTCACCATGCCGAGCCTCCCCTTGATGGCCCCACCTGGCCACCCTCCCTACACCAACCTAACCACCCCAGCTACCTAACCCAACCCTAACAACCCTAACCCGAGCCTCCCCCCTAGCCAACCCTAGCTCTAGCTCACCCGAGCCTACCTCCTCCCTGTCTCTAGCTCTCTCCCTGCCACAGCAGCCCCACCCGAGCCAGTCCCCTCCTCAACCTCGTCCTAGCCCCACCTGCAGCTGCCTGCCTGGCCTCCCCATGCCCAGCACGTGAGGAAGGAGGGAAAGGTGACCACCCGAGCCACCTTTTTCCACCCCGATCCCCCACGGCATCCCCCTCCTACCCCCGTCCTTATCTTCACCCCTCTCGCCTCTTCCGTGTCCCAGTGCCCCTCCCCTGGCCCTGCGCCAACCCTTTTTCTCCCCAGCTCCCTTGCTCCACTTCTTCTCCAACGCCGGCCGCCACTCTCGGCTTCGTCTTCCACCTGCAGATCAAGGAGGCGGTCGTGGTGTCGTGGTTGTCGGGGAAGACCAGCAGGGACCACTGCACCACCCCCGTACACGCCAGCAAGGAGGAGCCGATCCCTGCGTTGCTGATCGCTGACGGCCACCGCAAACCCTAGCTCCGAACGGCCTTTGTGTCGTCGCCGTTCTTCTACTCCTCGGCCCGATTCGACCTCTCCGTCGAACTCGCGGTGAGCTGATCCACCTCCCTGACATCCCCTCCCTCGCTAACACCCTCTGGTCTCGCCGGTAGTCGTGTCGGACACGCTCTGTGCGTCGGCGGCCGCTGGTTTCTGCTCGTCGCCGCGCCCCGCAGAAGCATGTCTAGCCGTCTAGCCGCTCCCTACCAGCAACCCCACCCTATCGCAGTGGTCACTGTCGCCTGCGCGCGAGAGATCAGTGTGAGTTCGAGCCCCCGCCTCGCCGCGCCGCGCGCTGTCTCCGTCTGTCGACAGTTTCGTCAGAGGAAGAACAACTGTGCCTGTGCGCCCTTTGCAAATACCCCCCCAAACCTTTTTCCTCAACCCGCAACCCATCGAGCCCCACCTGTCAGCCGCGGTTGAACATTTACGAAAAAGCGCCCAGAGTCTCCGCCCCTCAACCCGCAGTCCCCGCTATGCCGCGTGGCACCCCTTGGTCGCCCGCTGTCGCGTGGGCCTGCGAAGCCTCCGGTCCCACATGTCTGTCTCATGGGCTAGATGATCTCGCGGTGAGAGAGGTCCGCCGCGCGCCGATTCCGCCCAGTCAGCATCGGCCCCACCTGCCTGTGGCTATGGCTAGCTACGGCTGGGTATAAAAAGTTTTGCAGTTTATCTGTTTAATAAAACATTTTCAGGAAAATGTTTATATATGAATTTAAATCTGTTTTAATAACTTTTGAATTCTAATTCCAAATTAAACATGTAATATATGTTTTTGAATCAGAAAAATGTGAGGAATTCAAATCTGCCCTTCAAAATAATGTTTGAACACTTTAAACTTCGAGTTGCTCAAAATTACAATAAAATGCCTTTTTTCTTAATTAATTAATAACTTCTGTTTTATAACTCCGAATTTGACATATGATATGTCTAAAATCATCAGCTCGACGAGACCTTTCTATTTATGCATTCCATGTTCTGAATTGCAGCATGCATCATATAAATATAAAGTTTACAGCAACTTATTTGAGGATAAAAGGTGATTAAAACACCATAAAATGCCTTATTCTTGTATTCCACCCCTCACCCATGCCATGCTACTTTATTACCATGCAAATTGTGCATCATTCATCATGGCATGATTGTTGCTTGTCGCATTTTATTCATATGCTTGTGCACTTTATTTATGTTGGCCCTTGTTTGTTTGGTTCTTCTTCGAATAGACGCTGAGCAGGGGATATATCAAGAAACCCAGAAGCACTACCCAGATCCGCCCCTCGCTTCAACTGAGCTGCCAGGCAAGCACTACCACATGCTTGCATACATATAGTACCTATTGCCTCTATCTTATTCTTGCATCATTGAGTCGCGATTGCATTAAACTGAATCCCAAGTACTGCATAGCCTTTACTTTTAAACCCCACCGAAGCTTGTTCCTCCATCCCATGAGCCATTACTACAGGAGTTGCTTGAGCCATGCGGGTCGTAGAACAGCATGTGTAGGGTATGTGAGTGTCTGATGGATAACGAGGTACCTAAACAACTTAACCTGAGTAGGAATGGGATAACTAATGAAAGTGGCACCGGTGAGCAATATCTGTTATTTGGTTTTTCATGCTCACTTGTGTCCCATAGGACCCCGAGTACTTGATTCCTGTTCTTTGAATATTCGCGCTATCCACATCCGGGAGGCCTATGGACCCCCCTAAGCCAAATCTTGATTCATTCTTATTTCTTGGGGCCACAAAGTAGTTTGGGGCTTTATTACTATCCTGTACTTATGCCATGCTTTACTGCTTTATTTAAGATTGTGCGAGGAGCACCTGTACTGTTTAGGTAAGCGGAGTGTTTTCGCGGTATCGACAAGCCCAGTCACACTTTCGGGTTCCTAGTCGTTTACAGCCATTGACGCAAACCTTGAGTCCGTCTCGGAGCCGGCCAACTTCGTTGCGGGTAGCTTAATGGGGTGGCCCCCTGAAATATTTCTGAATCCTGTGATCGCTTTGTCGTGAATGCCTCGTTGGGTTTTGATTTGGTTTTTCCGAGGTTGATCGAGTGTGTGTTGCTATTTGTGCACCCCTGCAGGGTAAATCTTTCTGAAAGCCGTGTCCGCGGTTATGGACGACTTGGAGCACAGTTTCTCGATCATAGACAAGTATAACTAAAGTACCGCTTTTAATTTGACTAAGTATCTGACTAGTAAATAGTACAACACTCATGGAATGGATAATAAAACATGCCAACGGATGGGGGGGTTGTTCGTCCGCTTCCTCGTTGGTAAGCGGGGAGGAGGATGGATCTGTTAATATTACTGTTATAACTGTTGTTAATAATTCACGGACATCCGTCTATCTTTGGTTAGGCGGATGGTTAGCGAGTATCTCTAGAATTGCTAGGTGTTATCTTTTGCTGCAATTGCGTCACCCCAGGTTGTGTCCCCTTTAGAGGCATAAAGACTTGCTGAGTACCCTAGGGTCTCACACGATAAATGGTTTGATTCAAATGAACAGGTAAGCTCAGAAGATGGATACTGGGTGGAGGAGACGGACGTTGTTGGCAACGATCATTCGGTGTAGAGATTCCGGGAACGGGGATCCGTGAGATCTGTGGGCGGGATGTGTTTATTTATGGGGCATCTTGTGCCGATTTGCTTCTTATCCGTACTCGGATCTTGTTTTCCGCTTCCGCCTAATACTCTGATGTTTGATGTATGAGGAGATATCCTAAACTATTATATCTATCTAGGATATTTGGATCTTGCCGTATGGCGTTGCAATATTTCTATTTCTTTTAGATGGAATGGCTCTGAGGACTGTTGTATGGTGGCTTGCATACATACTCATTTGTGTATGTAGTTGATCCCTTCGCCTGCCGATTACGCCGCTCGTTCTTGTCCCGATGTTTGGAAATGGTTAGGACGGCCGAAAGGTCTACCTGTGAGTGGCATTTGGCCCCACCGTACTATTTTAACCAATTCCGCTCATCCAGGCGTGTAACTAAGAGCGTAATTCACCGAGGTAGTTACAATGTAGTAGCTAGATGGTTGTATCTCCTCCTTGTGCTTTCATGTATAGATCTTGTGAGCTCCGTTCATGATCAATATATAATCTATTTGTAATCATGCATGTTGTGTTTGCGGGGATCCGATGGAAATTGAGATTACTATGTCAGATTAATTAATGGTTTTGTCTTATGATTCTATCATGTCTGTGTTGTTTGTGATCCTGCATGCTCTCCGTTGTTACTAGCTATCTTGGCCAAGTAGTTTCTAGTGAATCCAAGAGGGGGTATTTATGCTCGATAGTGGGTTCATGCCTCTAGTTTCCAAGAGAAGTGACAGAAATCTCTTCGGTTGTAGATGTGCTATTTCCACTAGGGAGAAAACAACGGTATCTTGTTCATGGAACAAGTGGATTGTTTACCTTACACACTTTGCTTAAAGCAGTAGTCTGTTGCTTGCAAATTAATACTGGAGGGGTTTCGGATGATAACCTGAAGGTGGACTTCTAGTCATAGATGCAGTTGGATGGCGGTCTACGTATATTGTTATATTACCCAATCTAATCTCATAGGATCTTTTTGTCTAGTATTGCATTGTTATGCCTTGCTCAGTTCCTGTCAATTGCCCAGCTATAATTTTTTTACCCTTCATGCCATGTTTGTTTATCTAAGGAGAGAACCTCTAGTGAACTATGGACCCCGGTCTAATATTTACCATTGATACATCTTCCACTGTTTACTTGCTGCAAACCATGATCACCTTCCACACCATACAGTTAATCCTTTGTTACAGCAAACCGGTGAGCTTGATAACCTCACTGTTTCATTGGGGCAAAGTATTGATTTTGTGTTGTGCAGGTTTCCATGTTGCTTGCAACACCTTTGAGACGTTTCCTTCCTCCTATTGGTTCGATAACCTCGGTTTCTTACTGATGGAAAACTTTTTGTTGTGCTGCATCACACCTTGCTCTTGGGGTTTCCCGATGAAGTGCTCTGCATTGACGCAGCGCCATCAAGCTCTTTCTGGCGATGTTGCTGAGGAGGCTAAGGACGTCTTCACAAGGGGAGTCCTCCTCAACCATTCTCTTTACTTTGTTTTATGTCTGCTTAGTTTCTTTTGCTTGGTTTTATTTTCCTCTTTTTATCAAAAACTCAAAAAAAGATTAGTTTAGTTTGGTTTTCTTTCTCTTATAAAAAAGGCAACAAATTAGTTCCTGCTCTAGCTACTACTACTGGTTTTGGCTTGCTCCACTTTGCCAAAATGAACTCTGCTGAGAACACCAAGTTGTGTGACTTCACTAGCACAAACAATAATGATTTCCTTAGCACTCCTATTGCTCTACCTGCTCCTGATGCTACCTTTTATGAAATTAAGACTGCTTTGTTGAATCTTATGATGAGAGATCAATTTTCTGGTGCTAGTTCTGATGATACTGCTGCTCGTCTCAATAACTTTGTTGAAATTTGTGAGATGCAAAAGTATAAGGATGTAAATGGAGATATTATTAAGATCAAACTGTTTCCTTTCTCCTTGAGACAAAAAGATAAAGAATGGTTGCTATCCTTGCCTAGAAATAGTATTGATTCTTGGACTATGTGCAAAGATGCTTTTATTGGAAAGTACTACCCTCCTGCTAAGATTATATCTCTGAGAAGTGATATTATGAAATTTAAACAACTTGATAATTAACATGTTGCTCAAGCTTGGGAAAGAATGAAGTCTTTGGTTAAGAATTGTCCCACTCATGGACTCACTGCTTGGATGATTGTCCAAACTTTTTATGCAGGTTTGAACTTCTCTTCAAGAAACCTGTTGGATTTAGCTGCTGGAGGTACCTTTATGGGCATCACTTTGGGTGATGAAACAAAATTCCTTGTCAATATGATGGTTAATTACTCTGAATGGCACACTGAGAGAGCTCCTCATGGTAAGAAGGTAACTTTTGTTGAAGAAACCTACTCTTTGAGTGATAAGATTGATGTTATTATGGCTATGCTTGTTAATGGGAAAGCTTATTTAGATCCAAACAATGTTCCCTTAGCCTCCTTGGTTGCTCAAGAAGAGCAATTTGATGTGAACTTCATTAGAAACAACAATTTTGGCAACAATAGTTATAATAATAAATATAGGCCTTATCCACCTAATAATGGAAATACTACCATGGTAGGATTCTAAAAGTTGAAAGATCCATTAAAAACTGGATGCATATGCAATATGAGCAAAACAAGATATTCACTAAAATTTTTGAGTGCTAAGAAGAATATTTCCTCTTTGTCTGAAGCACAGTCCTATTTGATTAATAAAATGGTTGCTAAACCTGAAACCATGGAAAGTACCTTTGCTGCTACTAATGCCATACAAGTTACTATTGATGAAAATGTTAGACTGTTAGCCCGACTTCATGCTAAGTGGGAAAGTGAAGCTGAAATTGATAGAAACAATAGTGTGTGTACCATCACTAGAATGGATACCACTAAACCACAAGAAGTCCCTATTCCTCCTCCTACAATGCCTAAACCTAATGAGTCTACTACTTGTGATGCTAAGTTTTATTTTGATATAGATGGTTGCCATATTGGTGAAGTGATTCTGTTCCTACAAAAACTTGCTAGAAGTCCTGATGCTAGTGATAAGCATGTTGCTTTCACCAAACACATTACAGATGCTCTTGTTAAGATTAAGGAAGAGAAGTTAAAACACAAAGCTTCTATTCCCAGGAAAGTAGAAGATAGTTGGGAACTCATTATTAATGTGCAAGTGAATGACTTTGATCTCAAAGCTTCATGTGATCTTGGTTCTAGTGTCTCTATTATGCCTAGGAAGATTTATGAAATGCTTGATTTGCCACCTCTGGAAGATTGTTATTTGGATGTCCTACTTGATGATAATGCTAAGAAATACCTCATGAGGAGTATTAATGATGTTATCATCATGGTTAACAATGCTTATGTCCCTGTTGATTTCTATGTTTTGGATGTTGAATACAATGCTTGTTGTCCTATTAGTTTGGGAAGACCTTTTCTTAGAACTGTTAGTGTCATCATTGATATAAAAGAAGGCACGATTAAATATCAATTTCCTTTCAAGAAAGGTATTTAACACTTCCCTATGAGGAGAGATAAGTTTCTTTTTGCTCCTCCTTTGAAAGCAAGGTTTGATGTTAATGCTTCCTCATTTGAAAATACTTGATTTCTTGCTTCTTGTGCCTGACTTAAAGGCGTTAAAGAAAAGTACTTGTTGGGAGATAACCCAAGAGTTTCCTTGAGTATTGGAAGTTATTACATCAGTAATGACCTCTCCTTATCCCTTTTGTTTGCTTTTTGTGCCAAGAATGACCTCTAATGAGAGGGAAGTAAGATTTGGGGAGTTGCTGTCCCGAAACAGATTTCTGTCCTCCACCATAAACATTCGTGAGGAGTCTCTGTAAGTCGGATTGAGCTGCAAATTTACTAATAAATCCCCCCTTATCTTAGCTAACTTTCGTTAGTTCAACACTTTTTGATTTGAGCAACAGAAGATTTTCGAAAAAATCGGTTTCTACCTGCTGGTCTGTTTTGACAAATTTCTACCATTATTTGCATTTGCTTCTTATTGATTCCTTTTTGATTTCTCTTTTGGGGAATTGAGATTTTTGCTGGAGTAGCTACAGTATATTGTGTTTTAGTGAAAAGTTTTGCTGTTCCAAAGCTAAACCCAAAGGTCTATTATCTTTTGAATACACTAATGTTGCTAATGAAGATTGTGTGAAGTTTTGTATGAAGGAAAAAACTTTAGGTATAGAGAGAGAATGATGTAATGAGATGAAGAATGGACAAAAGCACAAGCTTGGGGATGCCACCCCGGTGTCACCCCAAGAGATATCCAAGAGGTACAAGCGTCAAAGCTTGGGGATGCCCAAGGCACCCCCTTCTTCATCAATAAAAAGCTCATGTCTTTCTAGACACTTTGTTTTTATTGTTTCATGCACTATTGTGTTGTTCTTGGGGCGTATTATTTTTTGTTCGTTTTTCTTTGTTTTCTTGAATAAAGTAGTTTGGACCCCCGTTCTCGCTATGTTTTTTCAAATAAGTAAAATGGTATTGGAAAGGAGTAGGAAGTTCCTGGTTGAAAGTGCAAGAGGAGCATGCCTTGACTGTGACTTAGACTTTAGCATGATATGCTAGGTCTTGTTTTGACCTTATGCTTAGTGATCATTGCTGTAGAATCTATTGTTCCAAACAATTGGGATAGCTTACTGCCTTGAAGGAATCATGCATTGTTTTAGCATACAAACATATAGTATTATGGTATTCTCCTTTGATGCTTTGTTTGGGTTAACTTGGCACATGCATACACCATGTTATGACTATGACAAGTCACCATAGCCTCTACGATCATTTATTCCTTTAATTGTAGTACCACTCTATGCTTTGATTAGTAATGTTTTGTTGCTCTGCATGATTATGTCCATTATTGCTCTCTTAGTTGGTTGCTCCTAGTCTTTTACTAGCCTCCACTTGTATGAGTAAGCTCTACTCATGCTTCCAACTCCCAAGAAACCAAGTTATTCCACAGTGTCCACTATAAACTCCTATGAATGTTGTGTTACACCATTCCAAGTACATTCTTGTTTTCATCTATCTTCTAATTAAAAGTATTTTGTTATTTGAAAACTTAGTTATTAAAGCCCTCATGGACTTGATGGCACACTTCTTATTCCTTGCCCCTAATGAACTTGAACCATGTGTCATCTAAGTTGTATATGCTTGCACTTATATGATGGAATTAGCTGAACCATGCTGTCATGGGGAACGTTTTCAACATTGCACTTGTACATTGTACAAAGTTGATATCATGCTCTTTTGTCTATGGAAGTCACCGGTGTGAAATAAAGAGGGAGCTTGTAAGTCCATGGAGTTATGTATTTTGTGTTAGAGAAATGCCTGGGTCGCTAGCCTAATCCATGCCTAATCATGGTGGAAACTTGCAGCATCACCATAATGAGCAATCTGTGAAGCATCCTCAATAAAAAGCTACGCACATAGTAAATAAAAAGATTCCTGAGATGCTCATTGTCTGCTTGCCTTGTCATTTTGGTTGTGGGATACCTCCTGTACCATGTGCAAGGGGTACCCCGTTGTCAGATCTCTATGATACACATGTACTTACTATTACAAGAACTTACAGGTGACTGAAGTTGAGTAGCATGATGTGTGGCCCTCGTATTCAAGGGACATGAGATTGCCAACTTATACTTTGTCAAGCATATACTCCATAGTTTGTTCACTTTAACCTTAATCACTTCAATATGCTTATGATAGGGGAAATGAGAGGTGAAATCTAACAAGTACCATAGTTTTTGGAAGATCTTTTTGAAACTTGAAATCCCTGCTTCCCTTTATGAAGGGCCTTTCTTCCACTATTATATTGAATCTCCACCTTCTACCTATAGGAACCATCAAGAGATCATAGTTGTCATTCTTAGTTCTATGTGCACTATCCCAAAACTTATTGATTGATGCATATTGTTGATATTGCTTGTTCTTGTGCTACTTGTATCTAATCACTCTTATGAACTTTGAAGGTGTCCTATGCATCTTTTTGCTACTCTATGAGGGACAAGCTGAATGCCACTATTCCATGTATTCTGTATGTGAAATAAACAAATGTTTTTACATGCATGTTATTCATGATCTTTGTTTGTAGCCTTTCATGTTGCATGCATAGTTACTATGTCCTATTGTTAGAACTCCATCGTTCATGCACATGTTTAGAGTTCTTTGATCCTAGCTTTCAATGCTTGCAAATGGTTTGATCTTGGTTTTGATGGTGCATGTCACCTAAAAAAAATATTCTTTTATCATTTACCTACTCGAGGACGAGTAGGAGTTAAGCTTGGGGATGCTTGATACGTCAGAAACGTATCTATAATTTTTGATGTTCCATGCTTGTTTAGTATCTACTTTGCTTTGCTTTGTCCACACTTTGAGGTGTTTTTATATGTTTTCTGGAACTAACCTATTAACAAGTTGCCATATTGCCAGTTGCCTATTTGTTTCTGTTTTTGGTTCCAGAAAGGAAGAAAATCAATATTCTCGGAATTGGACGGGACAAAATCCAAAGTCAATATTTTACCGTGGACAACACGAAGCCAGAAGACGAGACGGAGAAGGCTCACCAGGGGGCCACACCCCTGGCCACGCGGGTGGGCCCACCCCGGCCTGGGAGGGTGCAGCCGCCCTGGTGCCCCCCTTGGCTCGCCTCTTCGCCTATAAAGTCCACCCGATGTACAAACCCTAAACACCCGATCAATATTCGAAGAAACCGTTTGTAGACGCCGCCACCATCATCCCTAGATCGGGGGGATCTAAAGCTCTTCCCGGCACCCTGCAGGAGGGGAGATCACCCGGAGGCCTTCTTCTTCATCATGCCAGCCTCCGGTATGAAGCGTGAGTAGTTCCACCTTGGACTACGGGTCCATGTAGTAGCTAGATGGTTGTATCTCCTCCTTGTGCTTTCATGTATAGATCTTGTGATCTCCGTTCATGATCAAGATCTAATCAATTTGTCATCATGCATGTTGTGTTTGCGGGGATCCGATGGATATTGAGATTACTATGTTATATTGATTAATGGTTTTGTCTTATGATTCTATCATGTCTGTGTTGTTTGTGATCTTGCATGCTCTCCGTTGTTAGTAGCTATCTTGGCCAAGTAGTTTCTAGTGACTCCAAGAGGGGGTATTTATGCTCGATAGTGGGTCCATGCCTCTAGTTTCCAAGGGAAGTGATAGAAATCTCTTTGGTTGTAGATGTGTTGTTGCCACTAGGGAGAAAACAACGGTCTCTTGTTCATGGAACAAGTGGATTGTTTACCTTACACACTTTGCTTAAAGCAGTTGTCTGTTTCTTGCAACTTACTACTGGAGGGGGTTTGGATGATAACCTGAAGTTGGACTTATAGTCATAGATGTAGTTGGATGGAGGTCTATGTATAATGTTGTACTGCCAATCGAATCTCATAGTATCTTTTTGTCTAGTATTGCATTGTTATGCCTTGCTCAGTTCATGTCAATTTCCCTGCCGTAATTTGTTTACCCTTCATGCCATGTTTGTTTATCTAAGGAGAGCACCTCTAGTGAACTATGGACCCCGGTCCAATCTTTACCATTGATACATCTTGCACTATTTACTTGCTGCAAACCATCATCACCTTCCACACCATACAGTTAATCCTTTGTTACAGCAAATCGGTGAGCTTTACAACCTCACTGTTTCATTGGGGCA
The DNA here is from genome assembly GCA_916181665.1 of Avena sativa. Lineage (NCBI taxonomy): Eukaryota > Viridiplantae > Streptophyta > Magnoliopsida > Poales > Poaceae > Avena > Avena sativa. The sequence continues at coordinate 87,006,770 of OV702293.1, read as the reverse complement.
AAATCTTGAGTTTGTGTTGTGCAGGTTTCCATGTTGCTTGCAACACCTTTGAGACGTTTCCTTCCTCCTACTGGTTCGATAACCTCGGTTTCTTACTGAGGGAAAACTTGTTTCTGTGCTACATCACACCTTTCTCTTGGGTTTCCTGACAAAGTGCTCCGCGTTGACGCAGCGCCATCAAGCTCTTTCTGGCGCCGTTGCCGGGGAGGCTAAGGACGTCTTCACAAGGGGAGTCCTCCTCGACCTTTATCTTTACTTTGTTTTTTGTTTGCTTAGTTTCTTTTGCTTGGTTTTGTTTGCCTTTTTTTATCAAAAACTCAAAAAAAATTAGTTTAGTTTGGTTTGCTTTCTCTTATAAAAAACACAAAAAAATTAGTTCCTGCTCAAGCTGCTGTCACCACAGTATCAGAGATCTATTGAAGCACTTGATTATTTATGTAAACTCTAGCCTAAGTGCCACCACGGTATGCACATTGTCACTTTCACACACGTGGGGAGAGCTAGAGATCTATTAAAGTAGTTGAGTAGCAGAGTAGATCTACTTGATTACAAAGCTCATGACCACAATATGATCATGCATAGAGGGAGATGAACACATAGCTACCGGTAGAGCCCTTGGCCTCGAGGAAGAACTACTCCCTCCTCATCATGGGAATCAGCAATAGTGATGGAGATGGCGATGGAGATCGATGGAGATGGCTCCGGGTGCACTTCCCCATCATGACAGGGTGCCGAAACAGAGACTTTTTATCCCCCGAATATCCTCTTCGGTGGCGGCGGCGCTACGGAGGTTTTCGTGGCTTTCTCCCAGATTATTTAGGGTTTCTAAGTTGGGGGCTTCTTATAGGCGAAGGAGGCAAGGTCGGGGAAGGCCCGGGGGCCCACACACCCTTTTGGCGTGCCTAGGGTGGGCCCGCGCCACCCTAAGGTGTAGCCACCCTGGTGCCATACTCCTTCTCTTCTTTGATTTTCCGTATCATTCAGGGGAAAATATGAAGATTGGCTTTTGTCCTGTTCAATTCCGAGAATATTCATTTTTTAGCTTTCTGAAACCAAAAACAGTAGAAAACAGGCAACTCCCACTATGGCATCTTGTCAATAGTTTAGTTCTAGAAATTTTATAAAAAGACCTCAAAGTGTAAACAAAACATAGCAAAGTGGATAGTAAACAAGCATGGAACATCAAAAATTATTGATACGTTTATGACGTATCACATAGTTTTGTTTCCTCTTAGGCTCCGTTGAGAGATTTACCGTATGAAATATCCTTTATCAAGCATGGTTGGATAGGGGGTAGGACTTAGAAAGTAGTCTATTTGCCTGCATCTGCTTTGTTTAATTTTGATAACAGGCAAGGATGGTCTCTCACAGAGGAAGAACTTGACACATACGTGGAGGATTTCTCCCAGCAAGAGGAGAATGTTGGATAGGATGACGAATATGATTCAGTTTAGCCCACCAGCATGGGGGAGTCTTCATACCAGCAACCCTCCTATGATTGGTGTGCATCTTCTTCTTCATCACGAGGTCCTAATTATGATCATTCCTACGATGACCCACCATCTTGGGGTTACTACCCGCGCTATTGAGCCCCACTTGGGCAAAAGCCTAAGCTTGGGGGAGGTATACCGACATCACACTCATCTATATATCATGTTCAGTCGGTTCTTTGTATATCCATGTTTCACTTTCTTTTTGGTTTTTGTTTCTGCTTTCCCAAAACACAAAAAGACCAAAAATATTTTCGTTGTTTCTCTTGGTTTGTTTCTTCCTTAAGAAAAATCCAAAAAGATTTTTCTTTGTTTGTTTTTTGATGTGTGTGCATGCTTTAAAAAAATCAAAAACACCAAAAATATTTGTTGTTCTTCTTTGGTTTTGTGAAGTTCTTTGCAGGGTTTAGCAGTCCTCAGTACAGTTTGGTTTCCTGTTATTATTCAAGCCACGAAAGTGAAGGGCAATAATGAAGTTTAATGTCAACTTGAGGTGTGGTAAGAGGCTGGTAATGAACTCTATTTTTTTTCATTTTTGTACATATACTCATCATTGTGGGCATGCTTAGTCTGTTTAGGTAAGGTCTATGTTATTTATGGATGCTTAGTAGTTCTTGCTCTCTTATGATTAGCTACAGCTTGCTAATAGGTTGTAGCATGTCATATGAATGTTTGCTTGCATTGTTTTATTCATAACTTGGTATGACATTGTGGTATCCTCCTCTCAATGTTTCATTGGAATCGACTTGGCACATGCTCACGCATGCATATGACTAAACAATAGTCAATTAATCCTCGATGATTTATTTTGCCTCAGAGTTCCTGTATCACTTTTATGCCATAATTAGTCCTGTTTTGTTGCAAGCATGATTACGATAGTTATTTCTCTCTCGTTTGTTCCTCCCTCTCTATTGCTAGCCTTCACATGCATTGAGTATGAGCTCTATTTGTGCATTCATCTCCCCGAAACCAATATTTCCAAAGTGTCCACCATACCTACCTACTAGCATCATTTGCTATTCCGTGCATATTTACGATGCCTTGTTTTCTTCCAAATAAAATGTTTTCTTGTTATGAGAAAGTTAGTTAGTAAAGCTCTCACGAACTTGATAGCACACTTTATTTCCTGCACTTAATAAACTTAAACCATTGTGGCTGTCCGTGAAAGTTATATGCTTGCAAATTATAGGCTGGGAGTTAGCAGAACCGTGCTGTCACGGGGAACACTTTCAACATTGCACTTGTACATTGTACCCAGTTGATATCATGCTCTTTTGTTTACGGATGTCGTCGGTGTGAAATAAAAGGGGAGCTTGTAAGTTCATGGAGTTATATATATATGTGTTAGAGAAACACCTGGGCCGCTAGCCTAAGCCATGCCTAATAATTGTTGAGACTTGCAGCATAACCATAATGAGCAATCTTTGAAGCATCCTCAATAAAAAACTATGCAAATAGAAAATAAAAAGATCGCTGGAATGCTCATAGTCTGCTTGCCTTGTCATTTTGATTATGGGATAGCTCCTGCATCATGTGCAAGGGGTACCCCGTTGGCGGTTCTCTATGATATGCATGTATTTACTATGACAAGAACTTGCCGGTAACTAGAGTTGAGTAGCATGAGGAGCGGCCCTCGTATTCAAGGGACATGAGATTTTCAGTTTATGGTATGTCAAGCATATAACTCACATTGGACCTAACTTTCACCTTAACCATCTAAAGATTCATATGATAGGGGCAATGAGAGCTCAAAGCTAATGCGTATCATACTTTCAGCACTTGGAAGCATTTCAAACTTTTCAAAACCTTTTCACCTCCTTGTTGAGTCACCACTTATTCTATGAGCACCTTCTTGACAGCATAGTTGTCATTCTTAGTGTAATGTGCTTGTCTCAAAACTTGGTTAATTATGTCATGACTTTTATGCTTGTATCTCTGATATCTTTACTTCTAGTATTCACTTGAACTTCAGAGGTGCCTTGGCATTTATGTTGTGCTCTACAAACAAAGGCAAGTGAGATGCCACTCTATCATACCTTCTTATGATCATTAATGTTGCTTATGTTTATGTTTCATGCTACTTATTATTATTGAGTTGGATTCTCTTCATAGCTTGCAATGACTATTGAGTAGACTTAGTTGCATACTACTTATTATGAATTCTCTAAGTATCTACTCATGTGCTGAGAATATTTACATCATATGAAGAAAATGTGTTCATGAAAGTTCTTTTATCACACTCAGTTTTCGACTGAATTGCTTGAGGACAAGCAATAAGCTAAGCTTGGGGGATTTGATACGTCCAAAACATATCTACTTACCCGAACACTTTTGCTATTGTTTCTCCTCTAAACTTGTGTGAATTGGATACAACTAACCCGGACTGATGTTGTTTTCAGCAGAATTACCTTGGTGTCTAGTTTTTGTGCAGAAAATCAACTATCAGGAAAAATACCGGAAAATATGACAAAAATCCTATTTCACCAGAAGACTCACGGAGCCAGAAGACGAGGCGGAGGTGGGCCACGAGGGGCACACCCCCCGGCCACGCAGGCTTGGCCTAGCTGCACCTAGGAGGGGTGTGGCCGCCTCGGGCACCCCCTCGGGCACCCCCTCGGCCTCCCTCTTCGCCTATAAGTTGCCTTCTGACCTAAAAACTCAGTTGGTCGATGTAACATCCCAATTTCAGCAACCCAGATTGAATGTCCAAAAGGAAAAATCCGGGGGAACAAAAACTTTTTTTTGCATTATGTGCTTACCTATTTGCTTGTGCTCAAACAACTGTTTGTGTAGCACTTGTGTGCTCCTCATCTCAACACTAGTTTACCAAAACTATTTTACAAAAGAGATGTCTTGGCTCATCTTTCATATTCTCAAATGTTCCGGCATTTCAAAACCTGAGCCAAGATGAATTTGACACAACCAAATACTTTACTAGAATCTATTGCCAAAACTATGGAGAAATATATATACTCTCCTTATGTTTGCAAGACAGAACCTTCAACTACCCTAATCTCTAGGTTTTTCCAAAACCTTTTTAATCTCAGTCTTGGTAGAGATACCAAGATGGTACTTATCTTACTTCAAAGAAAAACCCCTTTCCACATACCCATCCTTACCTCAAGCTAGACTTGATGGCAACCCTAGTAGTAGTAGATAAGTAATAAGATGAATTGCCTTGATCTGCTGTCTGATGATTGCCTTGATCTGCTGATTGCCTTGTTTGCTTAGGAACTAGATTGAGATAATCTAGTATCTCATCCTTTAGGACCCAATCTTTGATTGTCATCATCCATCTCAGGCTAAGCATCCAAGTCTGGATCTATCCTAAGCCACTCAAGTGATCATCTCCTCTGCTGCTTACATCAATCCTAGGAGAAACCTTCGATGGTTTCCAACTCGCTGAAGACCCAATCTAAGAAGGGATAATATCTACTTATCCCCCACATCAACATACTCCATATGATCATGTGTTTGGAACCTAGCATCCTCTCAAAATCATCCACACTTGCACTCTAGTCAAAATTTCCAAAACTGCCAAAATGGCTAAGTCTGGATACCTTATCTAGATTCAATCTTTGGAGCTCTACCTTTTCCAACATTTTTGCATTTTTGAGAATGTAATTGAACCATCTTGTATTACATCATTAGTACTACCAAAGCCCACTCTTTCCCTTGGCTAAGCCATTCTAATTCCCACTCATCCATGATGGTTTTGTAGTCAAGATAATAATCTTTTCGGCAAATCTTATCATCTTGCCTACTTTGGCCGAAGCTCACATCTATATGCCACCTCCCCTTTACCAACTCTTTGCATCGTTAGGACCTACTAACCATGGCCTATCAGCCCCCACTTCACTTGTTTCCATTGAAGCCTTGTTCTTCTTAAACCCACATGGTTTGGGAGGCTAACTGTTGTATCTGTTATGGTAGCGTTATTTTCAACAAAGTTTGCCATCTCATCTAGACCACCTCGGATCCAACCAAGCCTAACCCCTTGCCTCCATGATTTACCTGGCATGGTCTATCCATCCATATACCCCTTATACCAAGGTGAGCACTAAGCCCCCTAATCCAACCCTGTTTAGAAGGCATTAGAATAACTAAACCCTAGATCCTCCAGAATCTAGTTTTAATTCTTTTCACCCCTTTTCTTCAATACCAAGGTTTACCTTGAGGCCTACATCAATTTTACATCATATACCTTGGATATAAGCATCCCCAAATAATTCCCACAATTATTTGGATTATTAAACTATTTAATTTACTTTATCTACCAATTTCTCAAAACCCTTGTCTACAATGACAAGTTTGTTTTCCTACAAATCACCTTTCCAACTCAAGGCACATTTGAGGCCTATATATCATATCCCATCTTACCAACTAAAAAATAAATATTTTTGAGATCCTTTATTATTTCTTTGTGCCCTTTCTCTTAAATGGCAAAACAAGAAATAATTCCCTAAAAATACTTTTCCACCTCAATAAATCCCAATAAAATTCTCCAATGTGTGTTATGGTATTTAGGACCATACCACATGAAAAACAAAGCTTTTCCAATATAAAAATATCATCTAAGATTCCATAACCTATTTCGGCACTTTTTGAAGAAGTGCATTTAAATAGGATTATAATCATCAGAAAAATCCCATTTAAATCATGGAGAGATTATTTGACCCACTCTATCTACCAGTAACCTTGGAATAATACCAAAAGCTTCTATAAAATAAATCTGATGAAAAAGGCAAATCCCAGCCAGTTTTGTCTTTGGGAATTTCTCAAGGGCATTCTAGTAATTGTTTTGAGGTAATTCCAACTCCTTTGGAATAAGTACATCAAAGCCTACCTAATCACCCAAGGAAATAATTTTTGGAACTCCAGAGAAGCTCTCATGAATTATTTCATAAAACTAGAGATTTAATCGGTATAAAGTCCATTGTAAATCAAGGGAAATTGATAAAATAGTGAAACCACTTTTGTTGGCTTCATTTTATCAATATATATCTAATGGTATCATTTTTTATACAATGGTAGCATACAGATCAAGCCCTTGGTCAAAAACCCCTCCCTTAGGTAGTTCCTAGATTCTAAATCCAAAGGGATCCTTTTTCCCTAAATTCCTCCAAATCTTCTTCCAATCCAATCACATCAATCCTCCAACACCCACTAATGTGGATCTTGTAGATATCCTATACTTGTTGTTTGGTTTGTTGCTTGTATGCCTTGTATTGATTGATGTATTGTTTGCTTGCATGTCTTCTCGATAACGGCGATAGTTGCGTTTGTGAGACGCCGATAAGAAGAAGGATCGGGGTTATTCTTATTATTAATATTATAGGTATCCTGGTATTATAAAGAAGTAAAGGGACATCTCGCTGGTCACAGGAAAGCCACCATTTCTGAACTCTTATATTGCCCTACTTCTGTTTATCAACTTTTTTATATCTCGTTTATAAATTGCATGATTACAGACATGGTTTGATTCAAATAAACAGACGTGAGTAACTTGGCTCCTCCAAGTTATGAATGGGTGTCCATTGGACACCTACCCTATTTTACCCCTTAGAACGAGGCTAAGATGATTAGCATCTCCCCTCTTGGAAACCCACGGATTTTCAATGATAAAACTATTTTGGGTTTTTACCCTACTACAAAGATTTCAAAATAAAACCCTTGGAAAGAGGCATCATTTCCGAGTGGAAGTTTTACCAAACAAAATACGAGGTGGATGAAGAGAAAGTCAAGCAAGAGAAAGGAAGGGATGTTCTACGCCAATGTCCGGAACAATTTTATCCGTGCAACCACATTACCCAGTCGCTGGGTCTTAGCTTGTAGTTTGTGATATTTAGCCAGGGCTGCTCTTACTCGCTAAAGAGAACAAATTCTCTGAAATCCGGGATACCTGTAGGGTAAGGCACTGGTGCAACAATTGGGTCTCTCGCAGACGGTATGCTTTTAGGTAGTACAGATGGAAGATTGTCACTATTGCTACCAGTCAGGCTTCGGTATGGAGGTAGGGGTCAGTACGGGAGGAAGGACCAGGGTCGTCGTACCCCATACTCGTACCGGAGAGATAAACCCAAAAGGAAAAGCCGCCGTTGCTAGGGATCAACAAATTAAAGGTTCAAGTTTGATTACCTGAACCCCTATCTACCGTGTGTAGCAGGACGTGGTTTTATCCCGGCGGATGTATTGATTCTTGTGGGTAAAGTGCACAACCTCTACAGAGTCTAATCTATTCGAATAGCCATCTCCACAGACAAGGACAGTTGGAATGGCAAGAGCTAGGAGTACCCTTCGGTTAAGTTGAGATAAGATAAAGGATGTGACTTGGTCACGAGGAAAGATAAGTATAATATGTGTTTTGACCAGAGATGGTCGAGAAGGTTTTAAAAAGGGTTTTACAACAAAACTATTTTCAATTTCTTTAACAAGGATCTGGAGATGTCCTAGTTTTCAAAAGGAGACATACTCTACCAAAAACTCTTTTTCAACAAAGATATAGAGATGCCAATGTTAGGTCTTTCTTGCCACAACCCAAATTATGCATTATCTTTCCACCCTTGTCTCGGTGGTTTGCGAGTACATTCAAAGTACTCACCAGCATTGTCCCTGGATATTTACTTGGCTAGATTGCAGATGTTAAAAAGGAATGAAGTTTGACGTCTATGTGAGCTAGGCTGTAATGATACTAGTCGGTTATGCTCACGGCTCACTGATCATGGGAACGTGAATTGTATGCATAACGGGTATTCTCGAACCGTAAATCTGGGGTGCCACAGTCGACGTTTTTCTAGAAAGAGTTCCGCTGCTCCGCCACCACCAGAAACCGCGATTGGGAGAAACTCCGTTCTGGCACCCTGCCGGGACAGGGAATTTGGAGAGGATTATTGCCATCATCATCAACAACGCCTCTCCATCAACCATCCATGTTTCCCCCATCCATGAGTGAGTAATCCCCCGCTATAGGCTATGGGGATGGTAGGGATTAGATCAGTTCTATCATGTAATCAAATAAGATTGTTAGGGCATGGTGCCTAGTATCTCTATTAGTCCTATTTGAGTTTGTTGCAACTTGTTGTGCTTAATGCTTGTAACTAGGGCCCGAGTGCCATGATCTCAGATCCGAACTTATTATTGATTCATGATGATAGTATTGTTTGTGATCTTATCTTCAAGTTGTGTACACATATCATTTTTCGGATCCAAAGGCCCCGGAGTGATAGAAATGAGGACAACTGGAGGGTATGGCTATGATGTGAGGATCACCTGTGTTCATGGACTGTTAATTCCTTGCTCCGGTTCTCTATTAAAAGGAGTGCCTTAATTTCCAGTAGATTCCCTTGAGGCCCTGCCGCAATGGGCTGGCAGGACAAAAGATGTTGTCCAAGTTCTCATTCCGAGCATGTATGACTATATATGGAACACATGCCTATGTTTTTTTAGTACTTGGATGCTTTATCTTATTTATCTGCAATTTCCCTAGATCTTGAAGTTACGTGTTTAGACTTGTCCATGCAACGCCCGTCCATCCATCCCTATGCCTACCACACTCATATCCTACTGTTTGCTACTATTGTTACTATTGCCTTTGTTCTACTGATGGCTGTTACTTTGCTATTGCTACTACAAAACTGTTGGTACTGATAAACTGCTGTGAGCAAGACTATTTCTAGGTGTAGCTGAGTTGACAACTAAGTTGTTAAGGCTTATAAGTATTCTTTGCCTCCCCTTGTGTCGAATCAATAAATTGGGTAATACTACCCTCAAAGACTGGTGCGATCCCCTATACTTGTGGGTCATCAGTGTTCATGGTGGATAATGGGGATATGCCAACCGGGGTATCCCTAGAGGCTGGATTCGATTAGCCCAAGGAAATGTCGAATGGGCCAACTATAACGATGAATAGAAAGAAGGCTTCAATGAAGACCAGTGACTGGATGTTGAAGGCCCAAGACCGGATGTAGGACCAGTCGGATTAGGTCAACACCTAAGAAACCCTTATTAATTTGGTTGTAGTCTTGTCAACCCTAGCAAGATACACCTATATAAACCTCCATACGGTCCCCATTATAATCACGAGCTATTAGCTATCCCATACTTGTGGCTCTCTTCCCATACGCCGAGCTCTCCCACCTTGTAAGACACTCGCCATTAATACAATCAAGTAGGAAGTAGTTCATTACCCTACGGGGGGGCCTAACCTGGGTAAGCCTTGTCTGCGTTCTAAATCTCGATCGGCTGATGGAGCTCTCTCTTGGCCCCTTTTGACTCAATTGCTACCCTTGGTAGTGACTGCCATGGCCATTCTCACGATAGTGGATACCACCATGGGGCTTGGTGAGTCAAGCCTTAGGTCTGCGGCAAGGCCCTACACACACATTCTCCAGCCCTTCGCTACCGGTTGCATGATCGCTATCAACGAATTCTTCCAGATCCTGCCAAGTAGCTACGTGTCGGCCTCGCGTCTGGTCACTCACGTCTCCATGTTGCCGATCGGCTCCATCATCCTCTTTGTCGGCTTCACGACGCTGTAGATCCGGCAAACCCCTTCGGACTCGTCATCGACAACGGGTTGCCCTCGCGCGATATATTCTCGGAGGAGCAGATTTGATCGATTACCCTCGTCGATTCCAAATATGACTTGGCGGATAATGGCTTGGTCGAAAGTAGTACCACTCTATACAACGACGTTGATTTGGCGACGCCCACATAAGCCGTGGGCTCCATCACCCCGGCGTCGAAGGCCGACTCCATCACGCGAATCTCTCCAAAGCCGGTGGCTACGAGGATCAGAGTCACCACTCTTCGACTCCGACTCGGGATCAGAGTTACCTGATGAGATCTACCCTGCCATCAACCATGCCATCTGCATGAAAAACGAGGATGAATCGCCGGTGGGTCCCTTCACCACCCCTCTCCTGGAAATGGATACCGTGGATGATATCGAGTGGCATCGCGTGGCCCTAAACGAGGCTAGGGAGAAAAAGAAGGCTGAGCGTGAAAAATTCCGTGTCGAGCAACAAACCGCACAACAACTCTCGGCTATCACCAATGTCGGGTGATGCAGCGGCTCAACCTCTCCACCCATGGTCGAGCCCTGAATTTCAAGAACGAATACGACCCAGCATGTGCGGCCGACCATGAAATCTACCACAATGAGCCACCGGAAAGCAATCGCTCTGCACCTAGGTCGACCGCGCATGGATCACCACCACCACCTCATCGCACGCATCCTTCGAAGCAGCCGCGGATACTTGTCACGCCCCGTAAGTACGATGCCAATGGCCTCCCCTTCTATTCAATTCTGATGGACAATGTCATGGTGAGCCAAGCTACGGTCGCTAACCTAAACCCTACGGGTGAAGGTGCGATCCAAATCAAGTTTTCCTAGGCCCTGCTTGCTAAAGTTGTCGAACAGCAGATTGCGGGCTATGACTCGTAGGGACGAGTCTATTCTATATCCACCAAAAGTAGGGTGGCATCGTCCAATCGCCTAGGCGAGCAGATGGTCGCCAATATCAACAACTGTCTGCCCCCCTAGCCGCACAACAACAACTAGTGGTCGCCAACCCTGCGAAATCCACCAACAAGCAGCATACTATCCGCCACACACTCTCCAACCGTGGCGACCTCAGCCAAGTTGGACCGCCATGCTTTCCACCAATGATCTGAGGTGAATACTACCCTCCAAACTTTCAGGGGATGACGGACATCGAGAAGTATGACCCCACGTTTGACCACAAAGTCGATCGAAACGTACCTCATGATGATGGCGATCGTTGGCCATAATTATCTACTGGACACTCTCTACCTCCCCCCAATGATGGAGGGTGTGACTCGCCAATGGAACAACACCATCGACTCGTGGGAAGAGATGCTCAAAGCCTTTATCAACCACTTCGAGGGCTCCTATAACCACACCACCACAATCGAGGACCTAGATTGATGCGTCTAGGGCTCCAGCGGGTTACCTGCCAATGGGTCCAGCGCTGGCAAGACATGTGGTTCAACGCCATGGTCATTCACCCAAACACGGCTATTCACTACTTCAAGAACATGTATCGGTACGAACTTCTAGTAGCCAAGATCAAGCGGGTCTACCGAACCCTTGACAATAGCCCCAACCTCCTCAAGATTGCCAAGCACTACTTGGAGGAGGACCTGATCCAAGAGTCTGACAATGAGTTAGGAGGAAGGCACCGCACGAGTGTCTAGAACAATGGTGAGCACTAGGAGATCCTCTATAGCAACACACGCCAAATGACCAAATTCCACAATGCCGGTAGGTTAGACATCATTGCCAACACTGGCTATAGCCCATGCAACCCTAAAAACTTTCACTGCGAGTGGAACAACCCATGCGGAAACACTGTAGCAAGCACGATATTCAACTCCGCATCCCTACTGAGCCAACCATGTGTCTATCACAGCAGGGAAGGAAAGCCCGCTACCCACACAACCTCCGATTGCCACTCTCCCAAAGAGATCGAGAAATCACGACATGCTAGAGAATGCCCGAACCCCGATCAGTTGCGGGATAACAACAATGCCGGCGTGTTTGGCAAATCAGTTGGCTCGCTCCACACATTGACCGGTGTGGGGATGCAGTGCGATAAGAAGGTACTCGCCCATGCGGGGGTTTCAACTCGCGGGGTCCGACTTTCGGTGCGAGTGCAACGCGGGGTCCAAGTTCCGTGTAATCGCTGGGTTTCGCACACTTGGGCTGCCAATCACATAGAAGGCCCATTTAGAGCCGAATTCGTCCCACCCCTGCCAAATACAAACTTTCCGTCAACTGCCTCATGAAGGAGACGTTCGGGACCTCCATGTCACTATTCTGTCCGTGACGCGAGCGCTAAGTCGAAAACCTCGTAGGCAAAACAAGTAACTAGACCCCACACAACATTGACAAAATTCACAGATTCACTCACTACTTCACATGAACCCAAGCGCTGCCGGTGGTGAAATCAACCCTCCACCCAGAACGATCCCTTGGGACATTTGACTTCCGGCGCAAAGTTGTTGTGCCCTCTCACTGATCCCGAGCTCTAATGCCGCATGTTGTGCCCACCGTTCTGAGGATTTAGCCCGCCTTCGCCGTCGGACGAGCTGAGCAGCACAGAGGATGGTAGATCATCGTACCCTGAAAGAAGTGTTGGATAGTTGCTGGTGAGCTACTCTTCTCTTTGCTTTTTGCACTAACTATAACTGCATTCTGTCTATTGACCTGAAAGATATAGATCAAACCTAGCCCCCAGAGGCCCCTTACGTGGTTTCGGTATGCATCAATGGATACCAACCGCAAATACCAAATGTGAAGGCCAAGTGGAATGATGATACTTATGTCGCGATTAAAGAAGCATCGGCGCAGATTTGCACTATCCCTGGTATGGTTGCTACTCTGTATAAACATATTGAGATGGGGCCGACGCAGACTGCACGGTTCAGCATCATGGATGAACAATGTCGAAAAGTTACTATAAAGCCTGACAGACAGATGTCCGGGTTGCTAAAACGGTTTCTGCACATTCGAATGTTTCTCCTAGAATGTAGAATAGTGGATATGGAAGATGCTTCCACTACTAGTGGCCCTGCTATTCAAGCTCAGGGTGGTCTGACTCGAAGCCCCAGTGATGTTTATTAAAATGTGGTTCGTCGTCTGCGCCATGCTTCTGTAGCGCAACCTCCTCGAAGGAGTGCCCATTTTGCCATGGTGCAAGACCCTCTTATGGATGCTGGTCGTGCTTCCGTTGCTAGAACTGTTTTTGTTGTTGTGCAAACTAAGTCTTCGGGAGGCCTCCCCGTTGTTGTGGAATCTGCTGGTATTGTTGCTCAGCCTGCTACTGAAACCAATCCCTGCTACTATTGTGAAAACTAAGGCTTCGGGATCCCGCCCCGTTGTTGCCAAAACTGCTGGTGTTGTTGCTCAGCCTGCTACTAAGCCAATCCATGCTGCTGTTGTGCAAACTAAGGCTTTGTGAGGCCGCCCCACTATTGTGGAATCTGCTGGTGTTGTTTCTCAGCCTGCTACTGAAACAATCGCTTCTTATGTTGTGCAAACTAAGACTTCGGGAGGCCACCCCGCTACTGTGGAATCTGCTGGTGTTGTTGCTTAGACTTCTACTAAACAATCCCTGCTGTTGTTGTGCAAACTAAGGCTTCGGGAGGCCACCCCGCTGTTTTCAGAACCGCTGGTGTTGTTGCTCAGCCTTCTACTGACCCAATCCCTGCTGCTATTGAGCAAAATAAGTCTTCGGGAGGCCGCCCCACTGTTGTGGAATCTGCTGGTGTTGTTGCTCATCTTGCTACTGAACCAATCTCTGCTTCTGTTGTGCAAACTAAGGCTTCGGCAGCACGCCCCGTTGTTTCCAGAACTACTGGTGTTGTTGCTCAGGATGCTACTGACCCAATCCCTGCTGCTATTGTGCAAACTAAGGATTTCGGAGGCTGCCCCGCTGTTGTGGAATCTCCTGGTGTTGTTGCTCAGCCTGCTAGTGAACCAATCCCTGCTTCTATTGTGCAAACTAAGGCTTCAAGAGGCCGCTCCGCTGTTGTGGAATCTGCTGGTGTTGTTGCTCAGCCTGCTACTGAACCAATCCCTGCTGCTGTTGTGCAAACTAAGGCTTCGGGAGGCCGCCTCGCTGTTGCTAGAACTACTGGTGTTGTTGCTCAGCCTTCTACTGACCCAATCCCTGCTGCTGTTGTGCAAACTAAGGCTTCAGGAGGCCGCCCCGCTGTTGTGGAATCTACTGGTGTTGTTGTTGCTCAGCATGCTACTAAACCAACACCAGCTTCTGTTGTGCAAACTAAGGCTTCGGGAGGCTGCCCTGCTGTTGCCAGAACTGCTGGTGTTGTTGCTCATCCTGCTACTGTTCCTCCTCGAACCCGTGGTGAAGTCCAGCGTGCTGCCGCCATCAAGGATAATCAAAGACCAGTTGTTGAGGAACAAGACCATGGTATGGACTCTGATACTATCATCGAACCTATCGGTGGTCTCGGTCCTAAGGAAACTGGTGATGGCAAGGTACACTTTCGTATCATTGTTGAGAAGTTCACTACAAAATTAGATGATGGCATAGAAAAAATCGTCGATGACATTGATGTATCCGTTGGCACATACGATCCTGAAGTGGTACAGATATCTGAACTGATAGCAGCGTTACATGAGAAGGTGGAGTGGGGGTCCTCCCAGGAAGAACATTTGGCATTTTTTTCTTACAACAACAAAAAGGTTATAAAACTAAAAGTTGACAGTGATTCAGCCGTACCAATAGGTAGGATAAGTCGAACTAGACAAGAAGTGTACATGTTCACGCGGCTGCTAACAGTTGGATAGGAATTTGAGGTTGCCAATGATAAAGACGAACTTGTAGAAAACATGATTGAACTGATGGAGGATAAACATGCTAACTGCTCGACATGGTTCGAGTGACAGTATTTTCGAATAGAGGAGAGACTTACAGAGGAGCAACATAAAGAGGAGCAGGACGAGCATCCCCAGAAAGAACACCCCGAAGAAGGGCATCACCATGCAGACCACGCCAGAGAAGAGGACACCCAAGAGTTGCATAAAAAAGGCACCACGCCGCAGAGTACACCCCTGAGATCCGGTCATAATCCAACACCGAACAGTAGTAGCGAAAAAAATAAGAGGGCTAGAACGGTGGCGAACGAGGTGGTGAACACACCCAGGAGCAGCAGCAAAAAGTCTAAGCTGGCTCGTACGAAGGATACTACACCCAATAGTAGCAGCAGAAATGCTAGCTTGAAGAGGAACATGCCGCAAAGTTCCGACAATAATGCTAGCGCGAAAGAGAACACACCCAATAGTGACGGCAAAAATGCTAGCTTGATGGGGAAAACGCCGCAGAGGTCCGGCAATAATGCCGACGGGAAGGAGAAAACACCCAATAGTGGCAGCAAAAGGGATAATTCGAAGGAAAACATGCCGCAGAGGTCAGGCAATGATGCCGGCACGCAGGAGCCAACACCCATGAGGGGAAACAGGAAGGAGGTCACACCAAGGAGTAGCCGGAAAAAGGTTAGTTCGGTGAGGAATGCAACGCAGAGGTCAAGCCCTAATGGGGATACCATCATGAATGATACTATCAGGAAGGAGGATGTACAAAAGAAGAGCAACGGGGTTCTGTATAGTCCTGATGAAATAGAATCTGATTACTGTTTGTCTGCCGACGAACATCGACGAACATGTGATGCATGACAGTGTAAGACCACCCACTGTGGTTGCAGTAGCACCAAGAAAGCGTCTGGGAGAAAACAGAGTTGACGGGGAGGTAGATTGGGCAAATGTTCCGGTCCATGTAGTTGCAAATGATGGTGCAGCCCCATCCCTGGGAGTCAATACGATGTGTAAAGTGCTAGACATTGGTGAGGATGGTGAAGATTCTGAATCAGATATACAAGATGGCACTATGGAGCATCAAGAATCCGGTGATGATGAGATCGACGAGACACTTATGGATGGGGCTGGCATTACAATTGATGACTTGGGTCCCGACATAGACGAGGTCATACATGACCACGAGGATCCTATAATTTCGGTTGGCACCGAGTTCAGCAGAATGCATGAGTTCAGGATGTCATTACGGCATTTTTGTATCAAGGGGGAGTTCGATGTTCATAGACTGAAGAACACTACCCAGAGGTATGAGGCAGTTTGCAGGTTAAAGTGGAAGAATGGACAGGTGGTGATACCTTATCCGTGGAGGATCGCAGCCAGAGCCCTACCCACGTCAAAGGCAATTAGGGTATCCTGGCAATGAATGGAGCAAACCATTTCAACTTTATCATTTTTCACTCTATAAAATAAGTAAAGTTGATGTGCAAGATCTATGTAGCAACTCCAATTATGCTGTAAATTAATCTGTGTGCAGGTGAACAAATTGGTCCCTCCCCACATGTGTGCGTTAGGGAGCATGCTGAAATCCTCGATGGCTGATATGGAGTGGGTGGCTTTACAAGCTATATCCATACTAAAGCATAAACCTAGGGAGACCGTGAAGAATATTCAGAATAAACTCGTTGCTTGGTACAACATTGTCCTATCGTATTACACGGTTTGGAAAGGTAAAGAGAAAGCTCTGAAAATCTTGCATGGGGATTGGACTAATAGCTTCAGGATGATGTAGATGTTCAAGGCTGAAGTATAGGCTAGGTGTCCAGGGAGTGTTGTGGAGATCGACACTAAATCGGAAGGTGGTAAAATTTATTTCAACAGAATTTTCATGGTGCTTGAACCTTGCATCCAGGGATTCAAGGACGGATGTAGGACATATCTGAGCGTAGACAATATTGTCTTAACTGACAAATGGAAAGGCTTCCTGGCATCTGCTATAACATTGGATGGTCACAACTGGATGTTCCCAGTGGAATTCGGGCTGTTCGATATAGAGACAGAGGAAAACTGGGTTTGGTTTATGAGGCAGCTCAGGAGATCTATAGGACAAATGGATCCATTGGCTATATCTCTATGCATGCAAAGGGCTGACGAATGCAGTGAAGGAGGTATTCCCGTGAGCTGAGGGTAGAGAATGCCATGCCCACCTGATGCTCAACCTATACAGACACTACGCAGGCAGCGTATTTGGTTACATGTTTGCTGCTGCTAGATCTTACAGAGCTAGGTGCTGTGAATTTTTCATGAGAAAGATTTTCGCGGAAGCCCCAGATCTTCCCTAGTACTTGGCCGCACATCATCCGCAGCTATGGAAGGGGAGTCAGTTCAACCCTGACATCAAATTTTATTACATAAACAACAACCTAGCAGAATGCCTAAATAACTGGTTGAAGGACATAAAAGTTCATCTTATTCATATGTTGATGGACGGCATACAGGGTATGATCATGAAGCTGTTAAATATAAGGACAGAGATTGTTCGGAGACTTAGAGGCCATACGCTACCCCCTGTTGTACAACAACTGCATAAGAGAAGCCGAGGGCTTAGTCATCTTAGTGTTTTCCCGTCAAACTGCAGTAGCTGTGAGGTGGTTGATATGTCCAAAAATGGCCACATGGATGTTGTGAACATCGAGTGGCGGGAATGCACCTGCTTAGAGTGGCAGCATACCGGGAAACCATGCGACCATGCATTGGTTTTCTTGGTGAAGACAAGAACTCTACCACATTTGGATCAATATTTGTCTGATTACTTCTGTCTGGAAAAGTTTAGAGCTGTGTACGTTGGTTCCGTCGATCCCTGTACTGACCCATCTCAGTGGCCTCAAGTCCAACTTTGTTTTGAGTTGTGCCAGCCAATAACAAAAAGGGGCAGAGGTAGACCACGGGTGAAGAGGTTAAAGAATTTTCTGGAGAGGGTTGGTTCAGCTTTTATTGGTTGCAAGAAGGGAAAAAACCGATGCAAAACCTGTCGTCTTATAGTCCATAGAGTAGCGGGGTGAGATGGTACCTATACAAAAAAAATCGGTCGTACTCCGTAGATATTAGGTGCTTAACCGTGTCCTGTTTTTTAACAGGAAGCGCAAGGTAAGAAACATGACTGTGGACTCAGTGATTTTGCTGCGGGAAAAAAATCAAAACGAGTGGAATGATGAGGCTGAACACGATTCTGATGCTGATTATCCTGAATTCCCTCGACCCAGAGATGCAGAGTATGTGAAGGTAAGAAAGATAGCACCTAGGAAGAGGAGGAATGCTGGCAATGAAGAAGACAGAGAACACCGAGGCAAAGAAGTGGCACCAAGGAAGGGTAAGAAGGCTGGCACCAAAGAAGCACAGTAATTTGTTGATGTCGAACCTGTCGATGTATTCTGTAAAATTCTGGAGCTGTGTTCGTGGGAACTGTCGGGCGAAACAAGCATGTAGCGGTGTCTTAAGACAATATGAGTTATTTCACATTCTCGTACTTATCCGTTCATTGACTATGTAATCCCGCTCTCGTAGCGACTTGATATTTGGTAATGCCTGAAGACACTAGTTGAAGCCCAAATTGTGAATGTACCACTACTATCTATACAGTCGCAGCACCGGAGTCGATGGGGATTGCATCTCCAGTTCGATGGATGGTAGTGGCACAGACATAATTTACATAAGCGCTTACTAGTTGTGCCAGTCGGATTAATTCCCTGTTTTTAGCATTACGCTTATTAAATGGTTCTGAGATGAAAAACAAGTTCTAAGCTGCTACAATCCCACGAAGCAGCAATTTATTTCAGCTGCTGGAAAACGCCATGGCAACATAAACAACAAAGGAAATAGATAATGCCTAGATAATGAGGAAATTGTTTCCACTTTTCGGCCCAATCTTTAGCTTGTCTATCTAAACATCTTCCTTACGCAAGTTAGCTTTCACGACCCCTCCCTGCTCCTACCCCCCTCCATCTGGCGAAGCTCCCGGATTTCTCGCTCTAGCACACGAATCTCCTCCTTGTCCCACACAGCATCACGAATATCCTGAACAAGCTCCTTGTGAAAACCTGTAAGGGGATGTTCAATCCACACAAACCTGTCACATCCCGGTCCCCTCCCTTCCTGCGAACAATTGAAGAAAACAAACACAAAATTATATAACGGTTCCTGGATCGGGGTTACCAATTGCGCATAGCATACGAGGTTACCGCTCTGATGCCGCAATTGCTGAATTTTCCTGCAGTATTTTTGTCGGTCCAAGAAATCCATCTCGGCATCTTCTCACCGCACAAACACAACATCTCGGGGTAGTAATCGTAGGGCGTCTTCCGGTACCTGATGGGGGCAACCGACTGGCGGCGTTGAGCCAACCCTGATTCCTCCTGAGACGAAATGCATGAGCTTCGAGCCATGGGCTAGGGGAGAGAGGGCAGAGGAAAGAGCGGAAGGCGGAGGAGCCTTGGATGTCAGAGCAGGGGAACGGTAAAGCGTGATTTATCCCACCCAGTAAATCGAGGAGAATCCTACCGTCCACTTTGGGCTAACAGGTGAGGCTCCTCCAAAGCTCGCACCTTCGTTGTTCAAAGGCCCTTTCGCGCTCATTGACTGAAATTTTTTGGCCTCATGCCCGCTTAAATATCGCTGGGAGGACTTGCCGAGTAGCCATCACACACCTGGTCCCACCGTTTTCCACCCTCCCCGTACACCCTGTATCAGGAAAAATCTGCCTTCATGGCTCGCGGTGGCAGAGCCATCCACTCCAGCGCTCGCGGTCAGGCTTGCCGCGGCGGATCCACCCCTAGATCCTACTGTCGCAATATAAAATGGCCATGGTTTCTTGAGCCGAACGGCTGTGTTGCGTCTCCAAGCTCGGCCCCTCCTATCTGCAGACGCTTTGTTGTGGCATCGAGCTCGAGCAGGAGCCGCCAGGCGCGAAGGGGCTCGATTTTTGCCACCCCGTCCCCTTCATCATTGTTGATTCCGACAAGGATGAGGATGGTGACGAAGCAATGTAGAAAGCCATTGAAGCCTCCTTGGCGAAGGGCAAGCCACGAGCGGGAGTGGATGTCATTGGGAAGGGCGTGGAGGGGTCACCAATTGAGGTGGACTATAATAACAATGTCGTGATCTGGGTCTAGATGTTGTTTATGGTGGTTGCAAGTTTTGTTCTGTTTAATGCGGGTACAACTATTGTTATGGGTTTGGCGAGCTGCAATGGGAATTATCGATATCTGTGTTCAGCGCAATGACAGGTGCTCCTGCTTCCACACTAGAAATTGTGTATGTGCCCTTTGCATGCGGCAGGATCCACGCAGATTCCTCTTAAACAAACCAACAAAGTCAGATTACCAACATCGGAGAAAATGAACAAGGAAAGGCATAAGATAGACAAACAGACGCCCAATTTGTTCCGAGCAGACACTACTAGTTTAGTCTTCATACCACTTGATCGACAAATACTATTACATTTTGTTCCGAGCATTCCCACACACAACTGAAAATCCACGGACATGCTTCACCATGGGCTCCTACTAGTTTAGACTTCAGACCACTTGGTCGACAAATGCTATTACAATTAATAGTAGGGAGCTCAATCTGAACAAACCTAGTTTTCACACATATACATTGTCTTCCTAACCTTAGCATGATGCCCTTGATTCTCCCACTCCAGGGTTTGAATCGTCAGCGCCATCTTTTTCGCATCTTGCTTACACTTGGTCAGTTCTTTCTCCGCCTTAATCCTCACGAACCTATACATATTGGTAGTTGTGACATCGTGGACTTTCTTCTCGTGCAGTTCAATCCTTGATGAAGTCAGGTATTTCTCTACTTTAGCCTTCAGGGCCATCGCCACGTCCCTCTCCTTCCCGACTTTGCTAACCTTGGCTTCCAACTACGGATTTCACGGTGAAGGGTTGCTGCATCATCAAGGGCCATTAACTTCATCTCAGCACTCTCAAGAAGTGCGCCCACTGAGGCTTCTTTCATCTCAACATTCTTCTCCCATAGTTTATCTAGTGATTTCTGCATAGATAGTGGCCACTCCGGATCTACCCATTTGACAACGCCGCAACTTTTGGATGGCCACGCTTCACCCTGCCCACACCATAAGAACCTCCTGCCTGTGTTGCGTCCCTCAAATGCTACAAATTTAGCCGCCACAAGCTCATGTTTTTTACAATGGGAGGACTCTCTCCCTCCGCTAAACTATGATAATCGGAGTCGTAAAAAGTCGTGATGGACTAGCACACTAGACGTACATAAGTAATCAGAGTAGATCTAGCTCAAAATAAATAAATCCCCATAAAATGTAATGTATGAGACGACTCACGTCGCTATCACCGTCTCTGTGATCTTCACGCGTTTCCTGGTCGTCTCCCCGTGAATCCATGACGAGAAGGTGGTGGAGGAGCGGGGTGGCGATGGGAGAGGTCACTGGTGGGGTGGCGCACCGCCTGCTAGCGGATAAGGGATGGATTGAGGATAGTGGCTTAGCGGGGAAGGGGGAATTAAAGAACGCCAACCCTACCAACAAAATCCAACGACTGTTATAACATGGACACATCTAACGTATCATGTGCGCGGCACATGGAAAGCGTGACACTGGCAGGTGGAGCACGCACGATTATTAAGGAATACTCCCTCCGTCCGCAAATAAGGGTACTTTTGGCTATTTCTTAAGTCAAACTTTATCAAATTGGACCAAATTTTTAGATAAATATAACAACATTTATTACACCAAGGAGTATTATTACAGAACTGTGACTAACATACATTAGCCTGAAAACTATGCTCTCCACATTGGACTAGTATTGATTACGTCTTACATTTGAGCACAACATAAGTTCTACAACTCCCTATCGGTCTTCTCGATGCGAATGCAAAAATTGATCTGCTTGGCCGTCCAGCATCGACAAGGTACCTGGATGGCACACAAGGTACCGACCTCAAGTCCATAAACTCCACCTCACCTGGCATCCGGTATCTCGGTAACACGGACATCACATGCACTGCATCAGACGATGGTGGCTGGGCGTGCGACCACATACTTACAATGTACATCGGCCATGTGCATGACATCGACCTGACGCATACCACAGACACGAAGGTGGGCCCAGGGATGGTTCCTGGAACGGTTCCCAGAACACGAGTGGTGATGGTCAAGACAAAAAAAGAGCCGCCTCCCCTGCAAAATGAGTCGGCGGCGTGCCAGCTCAGGGAATGACACCTGCTCTTGGAGAAGAAGGTCGTAGCCATAGGAGAGCCTAATCACTTCGATCGGGTGATCCCTTGCAAGGTGGACAACGAGCTTTGCCGGCGGGCCGGTGTAGTTGCAGCCGGGCTCCGTGCAGCCACACGCTCCATGACGACACACGAGCTCGCGCCCTAGGAGCACTTGCTGGGGGTAAGGGCAAGAGAATCCATGTTGGGAGCACCCGATCCCGTACGTCGCCAGGATGTTGCGCGTTAGGATCCCGTACGTCCATATTCAAGTTCTAGTGATTGAGAAGTCCTTGCTACGCGGCTCCCACATCTGAAGATCATCAAGAAATCAGAGAATAGATGTACAGTTAGTTAAGCCGACAGCAGGAATTTGTAATATAAATTCAAACGCTAGTCGAATGATTTCCTACCTTAAGGTTCAAGTCAGTTGCTGTCATCAGGGAACGGCGCGCGAAAGCCGGTGGCGTCGTTCGGCACAGCGAGATGTGGTGGAGAAGGGGTGTGAAAGAGACGTGATTAATCACGAGCTCCTATTGATATAGGACAGAGGGAGGTGCGTATAGTAATATATATATTTGAATATTATAAGAGCGGCGAATCATGTCACAGAACAGCCTACTCACGGATCGGCCTTACAAAGAAGCATCCTAGCATCCACGCGGCCAGATCGAATGGTCTGTCACCATCGGCACGCGGAACCAGCGCCCTGGGAAGGGGGAAGCGGGCCGGGTCTACTAGAAGAGATGATCTAACGGTCTCCTTTGGCCACTAGGGTTACGATCCGACGGGTGCTATTAGTCATTAGGGTTGCGATACAGGAAACTCTGGATTTCTCCATGGAACCCTAGAATCTCTAGTTGGGGAAGTTGCATAGAATGCCGAGAGGGAGCTAGGTGCCGGATATTTGTGCTCAATCCGTGTAGTGGATCCACATTCTGGGCAGTGAGGGGGAGGTCTCGGGATGAAAGCCATGTTAACTCCTACTTGATACCCATCTGGAGGTGCTCCGTGTGCCAAAAGTCCCGGTTTGTCTTGCTTATGATTTTATGTTGGTAGTGGGTGACACGCAGGGGCTACTTGAGCTGGTTTCGTATATTTCCTGATTTTTGATGAATTTCCCATTGCCGGGGGTCGAGGGGTGGGAAAAATCGCAAACCCGCCGGCACGCGCGCATGCACACGAGGTCCATTGCAACCATGAACCTAGGCACTTCCCCGGCCTAGGTACCCCATGGGGCACCCCAAAACATTTTTTCCAGAAAATACAGGGCAATTTCTAGGGTACCTACAGTTAGAAACCGCAATTGCCGGGGCGTGACTTGGGGAAAATATAGTATATGCTTGCACCATGATATAAGCACCAACCTCCCGGGGATGACGGTCCTCCACGATGTAGCATGCGTGTAAATAGCCTCGGGCCCTAGGGCGCACTCAATTCTCGCACCTCCTTTGCAGAATCGCTAGTTTTCCAGAGTTGGTAAATGGAAACTCAGGATTTCTCCATGGAACCCTGGAATCTCTAGTTGGAGAAGTTGCTTAGAATGCCGAGAGGGAGCTAGGTTCCGCGTTTGGGCTCAATCCGCATAGTGGATCCATGTTTTTGGTAGTGAGGGGAGGTCTAGGGTTGAAAGCCATGTTAACTCCTACTCGATGGCAATCCGGGGGGTGCGCCATGTGCCAAATTCCCGATTTGTCTTGCTTATGATTTTATGTTGGTAGTGGGTGACATGCAGGAGCTACTCTAGCTAGATTCGTAATTTTCTTGATTTTTTATGAATTTCCCATTGCCGGGGTTCGGGGGGGGGTGGGCAAAATCGACAAACCTGCCGGCGCTTGCAGGCACAAGGTCCATTGCAACCTTGAACCTAGGCACTTTCCCAGCCTAGGTACCCCATGGGGAACCCCAAAACATTTTTCTAGAAAATACAAGGCAATTTCTAGGGTACCTACGGTTAGAAACCGCAATTGCCGGGGCTTGACTCGAGGAAAATACAGTATATGCTTGCACCACGACATGAGAACCAACCTGCCGGGGATGACGCTCCTCCATGATGTATCATGCGTGTAAATAGCCTTGGGCCCTAGGGCGCGCTTAATTCTCGCACCTCCTTTGTAGAATCGCAGGTTTTCTAGAGTCGGTAAAAGGAAACTCTGGATTTCTCCATGGAACCCTGGAATCTCTATCTGGAGAAGTTACTTAGAATGCCAAGAGGGATCTAGGTGTCGGGTTTGGGCTCAATCGGCAGAGTCGATCCACGTTCTGGGCAGTGAGGGGAGGTCTAGGGTTGAACGCCATGTTAACTCCTACTCGATAGCCATCTAGGGAGGGCGCCGTGTGCCAAAAGTCCCGGTTTGTCTTGCTTATGATTTTATGTTGGTAGTGGGTGATACGCAGGGGCTACTCGAGCTGGTTTTGTATTTTTCTTGATTTTTGATGAATTTCCCATTGCCGGGGTTCGGGGGGTGGGCAAAATCGGCAAACCCGCGGGCACGCGTAGGCACGCGAAGTCCATTGTAACCTTGAACCTAGGCACTTTCCCATCCTAGGTATCCCATCGTGAACCCCAAAACATTTTTTCCAGAAAATACAGGGCAATTTCTAGGGTAACTAAAGTTAGAAACCGCAATTATCGGGTGTGACTTGGGAAAAATACAGTATATGCTTGCACCACTATACGAGCACCAACCTCCCGGGGATGGCGGTCCGACATGATTTACCATGCGTTTAAATTTCCTCGGGCCCTAGGGCGCGCTCAATTCTCGCACGTTTGGTAAATGGAAACTCTGGATTTCTCCATGGAACCCTGGAATCTCTAGTTGGAGAAGTTGCTTAGAATGCCGAGACGGAGCTAGGTGCCACGTTTGGGCTTAATCTGCGTAGTGGATCCATGTTTTGGGTAGTGAGGGGGAGGTCTAGGGTTGAAAGCCAAGTTAACTCCTACTCGATAGCCATCCGGGGGGTGCTCCATGTGCCAAAAGTCCCAGTTTGTCCTGTTTATCATTTTATGTTGGTAGTGGGTGACACATAGGGGCCACTCGAGCTGGATTCATATTATTTTGATTTTTTGATGAATTTCCCATTGTGTGTTTGTGTGTGTGTTATGTCTAGGGTTGATATGAAAATAGTTGTACTCAGTTTTCCCCCTCTCATGATAACTCGTCCTCACTTTGGTTGGTACGCCCTGATTGGTCGAGACAGTTGTCACGCGGATCGTGCCCACCCAACGTTGATCCTCTGTGACCTACCGGGCAAGATAGCCCTCTCTCTCTGTCTCTGTCTCTCTCTCTCTCTCTTTTGAAACGGACCTCTCTATCCACGCGAAATAACGAGTTTGCCACTCATACTTTACTTCCATAATCTAGAAGGAAAGTGTACAAAGGAGTATAATTTTCATATATGCATTTCTATGCATTTCCTTTTATTCTCTGAAAATTATAAACTATTTGGATTTATATACACGAGGGTATATAAACATATAAAAAATGTGTGTATTTTCTAGTGCAGCGAGGGGGAATTGCGGCGGCACGCTCGTCTAACCGGTTGTAACGCGTCTACCATGGCACAAGTACGGTCGTAATGTCGTGTTAGCAGGGGTCGAATGATGCATCCTCTGCACACTCGTACCCTTCACATTAGAGCGTGACAACGCATGGGGTCTGGCTAGCCTGTTGGGCCACTTAGAGATAAAAACAAAATTTTCCCACTAACATAATGATCCCAATATGTAGCTAAGGAAGAAGGCCACGAGGTTTACCACCAGACGCGCAGTTGCGGATTACTGATGTAGCATGTCAGTTGATGCAGTCCAGTCCTTTGCGATCCGATCGTCCTGGTGCTGATCGCACAACACCTCTGCTGGTATCCACACGTGCAAGAGGAGCACCGGCGGCAAACTGCTAGGTTCGTTATGACGGCAGGACTGCTGTGGAGCTAGGGTTTCCAACACATGGAATGACCTAACCGATCAACGATTAACCCTTCTGGGTTACCATGCTCCACTATATATAGGGAGTGAACGTGGGCTCCACTCTCGTGGCCCATTCACTAAAGCCCATATAACACTAGTCACCGCGAGGCCAACTCACTGACTTAGTCCTAATCCGGCTTGGGTCCAACCCAACCAGATTTGTGGTTCAGATCCAATTCGAACTTGCTCCTGCTCTTAAGTGTGTGACCCCACAGGCTCATGGCTACTTGGACACGATTGGAGTCGGACTCTCAATCAATCAGTTAGTAGCGGCTCCTAGCAGAACGTTTCGACTCCCAAGTACCAAAGAGTCATGATGACTTGCCTTTCCAATGTGACTTATGTCTGAGTCCCTTTTGCCTCACGATATACCTTGTCAGACTATAGGTGAATAATTGTCATCCCTTAAATAGTCCGACTCTCTTCTCGATCCGATATAAGTGATTCACCCGACTAACTCTTAGTCGATCGCATCGGTTAACACTTAACCGAGTCGTGCATGGCCATGCTTTTCGAATTATATCTCACGAGAGGGCCCAGAGAATATCTCTCTGAGTGGAGGGGCAAAATCCCATCTTGGTTATTCACATCACGCAGCTTGATTCTCAGTCGACCCAAACTCTGCCTTTATAACTTGTCAGTTATGGATCAGCGTTTGACTGAACCTAAGTCGGTGATCCTCAACTCGGATTATGCAATGACCTCAGGTCTAAGGATTACATTGATTGAGATATACATATGACAACTTGTTCGTTGTACCTTAATATGGGTAAATCCGACTCTCTAAACTCTTTAGCCGAGTCTGTGTGAGTCGGAATAGCATCTCCATGCCCATGACAAGTGGAACCGAGTCATCAAGCCGACTTTCACATTGGTCTAAGTTGTGTGTCCAGCACAACCTCAATGACCAAGGATATTTAATACAAACAACATGAATGTATAGTTCCACAACCGAATCACATATTCAATGATACACATCAGATGTTTATACAAGGACAACTTAATATCTTTATGAATACAATGGGAAATCTCATCATACATGATTGCCTCTAGGGCCTATTCCCAACAGTCTCCCACTTGCACTAGAGTCAATCTTCTGACATCACATGTCTAGGCATCTAATGCACATGGCTCTCAGGTGCGCCTCATGCTTCGGCTGTGGTAACAGCTTTGTCAACGGATCCGCAATATTTGCATCCGTGTGTACCTTACATAACTTGATATCACCCTGATCCACGAACTGTCGAATTAGGTGGTACCGCATGAGTATGTGCTTGTTCTTCTCGTGTTGTCTAGGTTCCTTAGCTTGTGCAATAGTACCATTGTTGTCACAATACACGTCCAACGGATTGGACGAGCCCTGAACCACACCAAGATCCATGAGGAAATTCCTCATCCAAACAGCCTCCTTTGCTGCCTCCGAGGCGGCAATATACTCAGCCTCTGTTGTAGATGCAGACATAGTATCTTGCTTGGAACTCTTCTAGCTCATAGCACCTTCGTTTATAATAAACACGTATCCGGATTACGAACGAGAATCGTCAGAGTCAGTAAGATAACTCGCATCCGTGTAACCCTTTACACTGAGTTCATCTTCACCACCATAAACCAAGAACATATCCTTAGTCCTTCTCAAGTACTTTAGGATATTTTTAGCCACTATCCAGTGGATTTCTCCAGGATCAGCCTGGTATCTGCTCACAACACTTAGAGAATATGAAACATCCGGCCTAGTACAAATCATGGCATACATGATGGATCCGACTGCAGAAGCATACGGAATCCGACTGCAGAAGGACACTGAGTCTTGCTAAGTTTTACACCATGGGACATCAGTAAGAACCCCTTCTTAGACGATTCCATGTTGAACTTCTTCAACACTTTGTCCAAATAACTACTCTGACTCAATCCAATGAGCGTCCTTGATATATCTCTATAGATTCGGATTCCGAGAATATATGTTGCCTCACCCAAGTCTTTCATTGAGAAACTCTTTTCCAATGATTCCTTGGTTTCTTGCAACATCTGGAAATCATTTCCAATCAATCATATGTCATCCACATATAAGATTAGAAAGTTTACTTTGCTCCCACTAAACTTCTTGTATAAACAAGAATCATGATCACTCTTGATGAAGCCAAACGATTTGACTACCTCATCAAAGTGAATATTCCAACTCCGAGATGCTTGCTTCAACCCGTAAATGGATTTCTAAAGTTTGCTCACCTTGTCAGCATTAGCCGGATCGACAAAACCCTCAGGCTATATCATATACACGTCCTCGGTTAAATTTTCGTTTAGGGAAGCCGTTTTGACATCCATCTGCCATATCTCATAGTCGAAATTGGCTGCTATAGCTAACATGATCCGAACATGATCCCACTTGCACTAGAGTCAATCTTCTGACATCACATGTCTAAGCATCTAATGCCCATGGCTCTCAGGTGCGCCTCATGCTTCGGCTGTGGTAATAGATTTGTCAATTTATCCGCAATATTTGCATCCATGTGTACCTTGCATAACTTGATATCACCCTGATCCACAAACTAGCGAATCAGGTGGTACCGCATGAGTATGTGCTTGTTCTTCTGGTGTTGTCTAGGTTCCTTGGCTTGTGCTATAGCACCATTGTTGTCACAATACACGTCTAACGGATTGGAAGAGCCCTGAACCACACCAAGATCCATGAGGAAATTCCTTATCCAAACAGCTTCCTTTGCTGCCTCTGAGGTGGCAATATACTCATCCTCTGTTGTAGAGACAAACACAGTGTCTTGCTTGGAACTCTTCCAGCTCACAGCACCTCCGTTTATAATAAACACGTATCCGTATTGCGAACGAGAATCATCAGAGTTGGTAAGATAACTCGCATCTGTGTAACCCTTTACATTGAGTTCATATTCACCACCATAAACCAAAAACATATCCTTAGTCCTTCTCAAGTACTTCAGGATATTTTTAGCCGTTGTCCAATGGATTTCTACAGGATCATCCTACTATCTGCTCACAACACTTAGAGCATATGAAACATCCGGCCTAGTACAAATCATGGCATACATGATGGATCCAACTGCTGGAGCATATGGAATCGCACTCATCCGACTTCGTTCATCAGTTGTCGAAGGACACTGAGTCTTGCTAAGTTTTACACCATGGGACATCGGTAAGAACCCCTCTTAGATGATTCCATGTTGAACTTCTTCAACACTTTGTCCAAATAAGTACTCTGACTCAATCCAATGAGCCTCCTTGATCTATCTCTATAGATCCGGATTTCGAGGATGTATGTTGCCTCCCCCAAGTCTTTCATTGAGAAACTCCTTTCCAATGATTCCTTGGTTTCTTGCAACATCTGGACATCATTTCCAATCAGTAATATGTCATCCACATATAAGATTAGAAAGTTTACTTTGCTCCCACTAAACTTCTTGTATAAACAAGAATCGTGATCACTCTTGATGAAGCCAAACGATTTGACTACCTCATCAAAGCGAATATTCCAACTCCGAGATGCTTGCTTCAACCCATAAATAGATTTCTGAAGTTTACATACCTTGTCAGCATTAGCCGGATCGACAAAACCCTCAGGATATATCATATACACGTTCTCGATTAAATTTCCGTTAAGGAAAGCCGTTTTGACATCCATCTACCATATCTCATAGTCGAAATAGGCTGCTATCGCTAACATGATCCGAACTGATTTAAGCATCGCTACGGGCGATAATATCTCATCGTAATCAACTCCTTGAACTTGTTGGAACCCCTGCGTGACAAGACGTGCTTTATAGATAGAAACATTTCCATCCATATTAATTTTCTTCTTAAAGACCCATTTGCACTCGACAGGTCTTGCACCGTCTGGCAGATCAACCAAGTTCCAAACTTGATTTTCATCCATGGACTTTAACTTGGATCTCATGGCTCCAAACCATTACTCGGAATCCGATCCCACCATCGCTTCCGAATAATTTGTCGGCTCATCACAGTCTAACAGTAACACATCATGAACACTTCGTAATCTAGCCGATCTTCGTAGTACAGGTGCTTCTGCCGGCTCATCTACCACGACCGGCTCAACCTCCAAGGTTTTTGCCGACTCGCTACTAGCCGGTTCCTCTCGAATTTCTTCGAGCTGCACCGTGCTCCCACTTACTCCCCGACTGAGAAACTCTTTCTCAAGGAAGACACCGTTCTGAGCGACAAACACTTTGCCCTCTTCTCGGTTGTAGAAGTATTAACCCAAGGTTTCCCTCAGATATCCCATGAAAATACACTTATCCGACTTGGCCGTAAGCTTGTCCGACTAAAGTCGCTTGACAAATGCTTCACAGCCCCAAATCTTAAGAAAAGACAAACTCGGCTTTTTGCCTGTCCACATCTCATGCGGTGTCTTCTCTACCAATTTTGATGGTACTCTGTTTAGTGTGAACGCCGTTGTTTCTAGACAATAACCCCAAAATGATAAAGGCAGATATGTCTGACTTATCATTGATCGTACCGTGTCCAACAAGGTCCGATTCTGCCATTCTGAAACACCGTTCCTTTGCGGAGTTCCTGGCAGGGTAAGTTGAGGAACTATTCCATAACTTTTCAGATGGTCATCAAACTCATGGCTCATGTACTTCCCTCTTCGGTCCGACCGAAGAAACTTTATTTTCTTTATGATTTGATTCTATGCTTAATTCTGGAATTCTTTGAACTTTTCAAAGGCTTCCGATTTATGTTTCATCAAATAGATATATCCATACCTACTCAAATCATAAGTGAAGGTAATGAATTACTCATAACCACCTCTAGCTGTCGTGCTCATTGGTCCACATACATCACTATGTACAAGTCCCAACAAGTCAGACACCCTCTCGCAACTCTTTGCAAAAGGTGTCTTGGTGATTTTGCCGAGTAGGCAAGATTCACATGTCTCGAATGACTCCAAGTCAAACAAAGTTAGGAGTCCATCATCATGGTTCTTCTTCATGCGTTTCCAACTTATATGACCAAGCTGACAGTGCCAAAAGAAAGTCATATTCAGATCATTTGGTTTCAACCTTTTAAAATTTATGTTATAAACCGACTCACCATCAAGATTCAAAATAAATAACCCGTCCTGGAAGGGTGCAAAGCCGTGAAACATATCATTCAAATAGAAAATAACAACCATTATTCTTGATATTCGACTCATATCCTTGCCTCATCAAACATGAAGCAGAAATAATGTTTCGACTGAGCATTGGAACATAATAACAATTATTCAGTTCCATAATGAATCCGGAAGGTAAATGAAGCTGCATCGTGCCGACTTCCAATGCAGCAACTCTTGCTTTGTTGCCGACTCGAATATCAACCTCGCCTCTTGCTACGCTCCTAGTTCTTACCAGTTCCTGCAACGAGTTGCACATGTGAATAACTGATCCGGTATCATATACCCAAGAACTATTAGGTGCATCAGCAAGATATATGTTTATAACATTGCAAACAAGTGTACCTGAGTTAGAAGTCATACCCCCACTCTTGGCCTTGTCGGCCAAATACTTGCTGCAGTTCCTCTTCCAGTGGCTATCCGCCTTGCAGTAGAAGAAAGTGGATCCGGCTGAAGGAGATTGCTTAGTCCCTGAGGAAGCGCTTGGGACAGGGTCCTGAGCCCGCTTTCCTCCTGACTTAGCCTTCTTCTTAGTCCAAGAACTCTTCTTGAACTTAGCCTTATTCTGCACCAGCAACACTTGACTGGCGCCCTTCTTGAGATTCGCCTCTGCTTGCTTGAGCACCCCATGTAATTCAGTGAGCTTCTTATCCATACCATGCATGTGGTAGTTTGAAATGAACTGCTCATATGCACTAGGAAGAGAGTTCAGAATTATATCCGTGGCGAGCTCTTTGCTAATGGGGTAGCCAAGCCTCTCCAGAGACTGCACATAACCAACCATTTTGATCACATGCGGACTTAGTGGATCACCATCCTTGATCTTGCAACTAAGCAAAGCCTAAGAGACTTGATACCTCTCAGTCTTTGCCTGAGCCTGGAACATACTTTTGAGGCTTTCAATCATATCATAGGCCTCAACATGCTCGAACTGCTTTTGCAAGTCCGATTCCATGTGATCAAGCATAAGACAGCTAATATCCGTGGACTCATCCTTAGCCCGACGGTAGGCATTGGTGGCAGGACAGTTGCATTCTCATTCGGCTCATCTGGAAGTGGGTTGTTTAGGACATGGTCCTTCTTTTCTTTTTTAAGAACAATTCTTAGATTTCGATACCAGTTGGTAAAATTATTGTCGTTTAGTTTATATTTATCAAGGATATTTCTCAATGCAAAACCGGATATCTGAGAGTGACTGCTACTTGGTGCCATGATCTACAACAGAAAAAATGCAAAACACTTAAGACATGTATTCATAAAAGAGCAAGCATATTAAACACTTTAATATTTTATGCTCCCACTAGAACCAACACCCCTCCGATGGTTACTTAGTGATTTAGGATCCTAAATAAGCAAGTCGGCCAGTGGGCTTTACCATCACCGCTAGCCATCAAGTGATCTAGGTAGACAACTCCTTGTCAATCGTATCTCATACAACTGCTGTTGGACGGGTGGCATCACATGCCCCGGCTCCCATCCTACTTTTCCCCGAGCCCCACAACCGTTGTGATAGACCCGTCTAGCTTACCGAGTGTTTCCACAGTAAGAGTCCGACTCGAACCCACCTAGTCGGAAAGAATTGGCAGCACCTCAATTTTATGAGCCCACTACCAAAAATGTCCGACTTGTGATGGTGCAAACACTGGCGGGAAAACCGAATAGACCTTCTTTGAGGGATTAAATTTTACCGACTATCTAATAGACGTAAAACAGAGACATAACAATAACACAAAATAAAGCAATTATAATGTGAAATGGTATGGCTCTCTTCATGGCGATCTCCATCTCCACAAAGCCTGTAATCCGACTCGTGCTAACTCTTGCCACATGCCGTCTTACTCCATGTCTCCGACATGTACATCGCCTTGCTTGCCATACGGACTCTCCAAACAGCTACACTAGCTTAGTAAAGTAAATTACAAGGAGAATCCGACACGCAGGTCATTATACAACAAAATGACAGCACGTACGCTCCAGCCGGCTGAGAAAAACCGTGATTCGCGGATCACGTATGGATTACACACATACATCACATGCACATGAACCATACCATTCACAACTTCCTGCAAAAAAAAGTTATGCATAGATATGATATCTACTGGTGTTGTGAAACTTGCAACGACATCTAAGGCGCTACGACAGGGCAAAGCCGGCGGTCCCGATCTCATCTACGATCCGGACATGGACTCTGACCATTTTTATGATTCGATCAAACTTTTTGATCTTCGATCACCAACTCTCGATTTACGTGTCACGGTCTACCCCGATGGAAGAAGCCGACCGGTAGGGGTATGTCGTTCCACGACCTCAGCAGTATGATCACGGAAATCATATCTACCATTCCCCGAGTATAGTTGATCCAATCAACCTCATACAAAACCGATCTATCTCATAGACCGATCACCAAAATAGCACATAGATCACATCTATAGCCAACCGCATATCACATATGCGAGATCTCGAGCCTAAAACCAGAAGCTATCGCTCTGATACCATTGTTGGGCCACGTAGAGATAAACCAAAATTTTCCCTCTAACGTGGTGATCCCAAGATCTAGCTGAGGAAGAAGTCCACGAGGTTTACCACTAGACACGTAGTTGCGGATTACTGATGTAGCGCGTCAGTCGATGCAGTGCAGTCCTTTGCGATCCGATCGTACTGGTGCTGATCGTACAACACCTCTGCTGGTATCCACACGTGCAAGGAGGAGCACCGGCGGTGAACTACTAGGTTCGTTACGACGGCGGGACTGCTGTGGAGCTAGGGTTTCCAACACATTGAACGACCTAACCGATCAATGATTAACCCTTCTGGGTTACTGTGCTCCACTATATATAGGGAGTGAACGTGGGCTCCACTCTCAAGGCCCATTCACTAAAGCCCATATAACACTAGTCACCGCGAGTCCGACTCACTGACTTAGTCCTAATCCGGCTTGGGTCCAACCCAACCAGATGTGCAGTTCAGATCCAATCCGAACTTGCTCCCGCACTTAAGTGTGTGACCCCGCAGGCTCATGTCTACTTGGACACGATTGGAGTCCAACTCTCAATCGATCAGTCAGTAGCGGCTCCTAGCAGAACGTGCCGACTCCCAAGTACCAAAGAGTCATGACGACTTTCCTTTCCAATGTGACTTGCATCCGAGTCCCTTTTGCCTCACGATATACCTTGTCATACTATAGGCGAATAATTTTCATCCCTTAAATAGTCCGACTCTCTTCTCGATCCGAGATAAGTGATTCACCAGACTAACTCTTAGTCGATCGCCTCGGTTAACACTTAACCGAGTCGTGCATGGCCATGCTTTCCGAATCATATCTCACGAGAGGGCCCAGAGAATATCTCTCCGAGTGGAGGGGAAAAATTCCATCTTGGTTAATCACATCACGCTGCTTGATTCTCAGTCGACCCGAACTCTGCCTTTATAACTGCTCAATTAGGATCAGTGTTTGATAGAACCTAAGTCGGTGATCCTCAACTCCGATTATGCAATGACCTTAGGTCTAAGGATTACATTGATTGAGATATACAAATTACAACTTGTTCGTTGTACCTCAATATGGGTAAATCCGACTCTCTAAACTCTTTAGCCGAGTCTGTGTGAGTCGGAATAGCATCTCCATGCCCATGACAAGTGGAACCGAGTCATCAAGCCGACTTTCACATTGGTCTAAGTTGTGTGTCCAGCACAACCTCATTGACCAAGGATATTTAATACAAACAACATGAATGTATAGTTCCACAACCGAATCACATATTCAATGATACACATCAGATGTTTATACAAGGTCAACTTAATATCTTTATGAATACAATGGGAAATCTCATCATACATGATTGCCTCTAGGGCATATTCCCAACAGTCTCCCACTTGCACTAGAGTCAATCTTCTGAAATCACATGTCTAAGCATCTAATGCCCATGGCTCTCAGGTGCGCCTCATGCTTCGGCTGTGGTAATAGATTTGTCAACTTATCCGCAATATTTGCATCCATGTGTACCTTGCATAACTTGATATCACCCTGATCCACAAACTAGCGAATCAGGTGGAACCGCATGAGTATCTGCTTATTCTTCTGGTGTTGTCTAGGTTCCTTGGCTTGTGCTATAGCACCATTGTTGTCACAATACACGTCTAACGGATTGGAAGAGCGCTGAACCACACCAAGATCCATGAGGAAATTCCTTATCCAAACAGCTTCCTTTGCTGCCTCTGAGGTGGCAATATACTCAGCCTCTGTTGTAGATACAAACACAGTGTCTTGCTTGGAACTCTTCCAGCTCACAGCACCTCCGTTTATAATAAACACGTATCCATATTGCGAACGATAATCATCAGAGTTGGTAAGATAACTCGCATCTGTGTAACCCTTTACATTGAGTTCATCTTAACCACCATAAACCAAAAACATATCCTTAGTCCTTCTCAAGTACTTCAGGATATTTTTAGCCGTTGTCCGATGGATTTCTCCAGGATCATCCTACTATCTGCTCACAACACTTAGAGCATATGAAACATCCGGCCTAGTACAAATCATGGCATACATGATGTATCCGACTGCTGAAGCATATGGAATCGCACTCATCCGACTTCACTCATCAGTTGTCGAAGGACACTGAGTCTTGCTAAGTTTTACACCATGGGACATCGGTAAGAACCCCTCTTAGATGATTCCATGTTGAACTTCTTCAACACTTTGTCCAAATAAGTACTCTGACTCAATCCAATAAGCCTCCTTGATCTATCTCTATAGATCCGGATTCCGAGGATGTATGTTTCCTCCCCCAAGTCTTTCATTGAGAAACTCCTCTCCAATGATTCCTTGGTTTCTTGCAACATCTGGACATCATTTCCAATCAGTAATATGTCATCCACATATAAGATTAGAAAGTTTACTTTGCTCCCACTAAACTTCTTGTATAAACAAGAATCATGATCACTCTTGATGAAGCCAAACGATTTGACTACCTCATCAAACGAATATTCCAACTCCGAGATGCTTGCTTCAACCCATAAATAGATTTCTGAAGTTTACATACCTTGTCAGCATTAGCCGGATCGACAAAACCCTCAGGCTATATCATATACACGTCCTCGATTAAATTTCCGTTAAGGAAAGCCGTTTTGAAATCCATCTGCCATATCTCATAGTCGAAATAGGCTGCTATCGCTAACATGATCCGAACTTATTTAAGCATCGCTACGGGCGATAATATCTCATCGTAATCAACTCCTTGAACTTGTCGGAACCCCTGCATGACAAGACGTGCTTTATAGATAGAAACATTTCCATCCATATTAGTTTTCTCCTTAAAGACCCATTTGCACTCGACAGGTCTTGCACCGTCTGGCAGATCAACCAAGTTCCAAACTTGATTTTCATCCATGGACATTAACTCGGATCTCATGGCTCCAAACCATGGCTCGGAATCCGATCCCACCATCGCTTTTGAATAATTTGTCGGCTCATCACAGTCTAACAGTAACACATCACGAACACTTCGTAATCTAGCCGATCTTCGTAGTACAGGTGCTTCTGCCGGCTCAGCTACCACGACCGGCTCAACCTCCAAGGTTTTTGCCGACTCGCTACTTGCCGGTTCCTCTCGAATTTCTTCGAGCTGCACCGTGATCCCACTTACTCCCCGACTGAGAAACTCTTTCTCAAGGAAGACACCGTTCTGAGCGACAAACACTTTTCCCTCTTCTCGGTTGTAGAAGTATTAACCCAAGGTTTCCCTCAGATATCCCATGAAAATACACTTATCCGACTTGGTCGTAAGCTTGTCCGACTAAAGTCGCTTGACAAATTCTTCACAGCCCCAAATCTTAAGAAAAGACAAACTCGGCTTTTTGCCTGTCCACATCTCATGCGGTGTATTCTCTGCCAATTTTGATGGTACTCTGTTTAGTGTTAACGCCGTTGTTTCTAGACAATAACCCCAAAATGATAAAGGTAGATATGTCTGACTTATCATTGATCGTACCGTGTCCAACAAGGTCCAATTCTGCCATTCCGAAACACCGTTCCTTTGCGGAGTTCCTGGCGGGGTAAGTTGAGGAACTATTCCATAACTTTTTAGATGGTCATCAAACTCATGGCTCATGTACTTGCCTCTTCGGTCCGACCGAAGAAACTTTATTTTCTTTATGATTTGATTCTATGCTTAATTCTGGAATTCTTTGAACTTTTCAAAGGCTTCCGATTTATGTTTCATCAAATAGATATATCCATACCTACTCAAATCATCAGTGAAGGTAATGAATTACTCATAACCACCTCTGGCTGTCGTGCTCATTGGTCCACATACATCACTATGTACAAGTCCCAACAAGTCAGACACCCTCTCGCAACTCTTTGCAAAAGGTGTCTTGGTGATTTTGCCGAGTAGGCAAGATTCACATGTCTCGAACGACTCCAAGTCGAACGAAGTTAGGAGTCCATCATCATGGTTCTTCTTCATGCGTTTCCAACTTATATGACCAAGCCGACAGTGCCAAAAGAAATTCATATTCAGATCATTTGGTTTCAACCTTTTAAAATTTATGTTATAAACCGACTCACCATCAAGATTCAAAATAAATAACCCGTCATGGATGGGTGCAAAGCCGTGAAACATATCATTCAAATAGAAAAGAACAACCATTATTCTTGATATTCGACTCATAGCCTTGCCTCATCAAACATGAAGCAGAAATAATGTTTCGACTGAGCATTGGAACATAATAACAATTATTCAGTTCCATAATGAATCCGGAAGGTAAATGAAGCTGCATCGTGCCGACTTCCAATTCAGCAACTCTTGCTTTGTTGCCGACTCGAATATCAACCTTGCCTCTTGCTACGCTCCAAGTTCTTACCAGTTCCTGCAACGAGTTGCACATGTGAATAACTGATCCGATATCATATACCCAAGAACTATTACGTGCATCAGCAAGATATATGTTTATAACATTGCAAACAAGTGTACCTGAGTCGGAAGTCATACCCCCACTCTTGGCCTTGTCGGCCAAATACTTGCTGCAGTTCCTCTTCCAGTGGCTATCCACCTTGCAGTAGAAGAAAGTGGATCCGGCTGAAGGAGATTGCTTAGTCCCTGAGGAAGCGCTTGGGACAGGGTCCTGAGCCCGCTTTCCTCCTGACTTAGCCTTCTTCTTAGTCCAAGAACTCTTCTTGAACTTAGCCTTATTCTGCACCATCAACACTTGACTGGCGCCCTTCTTGAGATTCGCCTCTGCCTGCTTGAGCATCCCATGTAATTCAGTGAGCTTCTTATCCATACCATGCATGTGGTAGTTCGAAATGAACTGCCCATATGCACTAGGAAGAGAGTTAAGAAATATATCCGTGGCGAACTCTTTGCTAATGGGGTAGCCAAGCCTCTCTAGAGACTGCACATAACCAACCATTTTGATCACATGCGGACTTAGTGGATCACCATCCTTGAGCTTGCAACTCAGCAAAGCCTAAGAGACTTGATACCTCTCAGTCTTCGCCTGAGCCTGGAACATACTTTTGAGGCTTTCAATCATATCATAGGCCTCAACATGCTCGAACTGCTTTTGCAAGTCCGGTTCCATGTGATCAAGCATAAGACAGCTAATATCCGTGGACTCATCCTTAGCCCGACGGTAGGCATTGGTGGCAGGACAGTCGCATTCTCATTCGGCTCATCTGGAAGTGGGTTGTTTAGGACATGGGCCTTCTTTTCTTTTTTGAGAACAATTCTCATATTTCGATACCAGTTGGTAAAATTAGTGTCGTTTAGTTTATATTTATCAAGGATATTTCTCAACGCAAAACTGGATATCTGAGAGTGACTGCTACTTGGTGCCATGATCTACAACAGAAAAAATGCAAAACACTTAAGACATGTATTCATAAAAGAGCAAGCATATTAAATACTTTAATATTTTATGCTCCCACTAGAACCAACACCCCTCCGATGGTTACTTAGTGATTTAGGATCCTAAATAAGCAAGTCGGCTAGTGGGCTTTAGCATCACCGCTAGCCGTCAAGTGATCTAGGTAGACAACTCCTTGTCAATCGTATCTCATACAACTGCTGTTGGACGGGTGGCATCACATGCCCCGGCTCTCATCCTACGTTTCCCCGAGCCCCATAACCGTTGTGATAGACCTGTCTAGCTTACCGAGTGTTTCCGCAGTAAGAGTCCGACTCGAACCCACCTAGTCGGAAAGAATTGGCAGCACCTCAATTTTATGAGCCCACTACCAAAAATGTCCGACTTGTGATGGTGCAAACACTGGCGGGAAAACCGACTAGACCTTCTTTGAGGGATTAAATTTTACCGACTATCTAATAGACGTAAAACAGAGACATAACAATAACACAAAATAAAGCAATTATAATGTGAAATGGTATGGCTCTCTTCATGGCGATCTCCATCTCCACAAAGCTTGTAATCCGACTCGTGCCAACTCTTGCCACTTGCCGTCTTACTCCATGTCTCCGACATGTACATCGCCTTGCTTGCCATCCGGACTCTCCAAACAGCTACACTAGCTTAGTAAAGTAAATTACAAGGAGAATCCGACACACAGGTCATTATACAACAAAATGACAGCACCTAGGCTCCAGCCGGCTGAGAAAAACCGTGATTCGCAGATCACGTATGGATTACACACATACATCACATGCACATGAACCATACCATTCACAACTTCCTGCAAAAAAGAGTTATGCATAGATACGATATCTACCGGTGTTGTGAAACTTGCAACGACATCTAAGGCGCTACGACAGGGCGAAGCCGACGGTCCCGATCTCATCTACGATCCGGACATGGATTCTGACCATTTTTCTGATTCGATCAAACTTTTTGACCTTCGATCACCGCCTCTGGATTTACGTGTCACGGTCTACCATGATGGTGGAAGCCGACCGGTAGGGGTATGTCGTTCCACGACCTCAGCAGTATGATCACAGAAATCAGATCTACCATTCCCCGAGTATAGTTGATCCAATCAACTTCATACAAAACCGATCTATCGCATAGATCGACCACCAAAATAGCACATAGATCACATCTATAGCCAACCGCATATCACATATGCGAGATCTCGAGCCTAAAACCAGAAGCTATCGCTCTGATACCATTGTTGGGCCACGTAGAGATAAAACAAAATTTTCCCTCTAACATGGTGATCCCAAGATCTAGCTGAGGAAGAAGGCCACGAGGTTTAACACTAGACACGTAGTTGCGGATTACTGATGTAGCGCGTCAGTCGATGCAGTCAGTCCTTTGCGATCCGATCGTACTGGTGCTGATCGTACAACACCTCTGCTGGTATCCACACGTGCAAGGAGGAGCACCGGCGGCGAACTACTAGGTTCGTTACGACGGCGGGACTGCTGTGGAGCTAGGGTTTCCAACACATTGAACGACCTAACCAATCAACGATTAACCCTTCTGGGTTACTGTGCTCCACTATATATAGGGAGTGAACATGGGCTCCACTCTCAAGGCCCATTCACTAAAGCCCATATAACACTAGTCACCGCGAGTTCGACTCACTGACTTAGTCCTAATCCGGCTTGGGTCCAACCCAACCAGATTTGCAGTTCAGATCCAATCCGAACTTGCTCCCGCTCTTAAGTGTGTGACCCCGCAGGCTCATGTCTACTTGGACACAATTGGAGTCCAACTCTCAATCGATCAGTCAGTAGCGGCTCCTAGCAGAACGTGCCGACTCCCAAGTACCAAAGAGTCATGATGAGTTGCCTTTCCAATGTGACTTGCATCCGAGTCCCTTTTTCCTCACGATATACCTTGTCATACTATAGGCGAATAATTTTCATCCCTTAAATAGTCCGACTCTCTTCTCGATCCGAGATAAGTGATTCACCCGACTAACTCTTAGTCGATCGCCTCGGTTAACACTTAACTGAGTCGTGCATGGCCATGCTTTCCGAATCATATCTCACGAGAGGGCCTAGAGAATATCTCTCCGAGTGGAGGGGCAAAATCCCATCTTGGTTAATCACATCACGCTGCTTGATTCTCAGTTGACCCGAACTCTACCTTTATAACTGCTCAATTAGGATCAGTGTTTGACAGAACCTAAGTCGGTGATCCTCAACTCGGATTATGAAATAACCTCAGGTCTAAGGTTTACATTGATTGAGATATACAAATGACAACTTGTTCGTTGTACCTCAATATGGGTCAATCCGACTCGCTAAACTCTTTAGCCGAGTCTGTGTGAGTCGGAATAGCATCTCCATGCCCGTGACAAGTGGAACCGAGTCATCAAGCCGACTTTCACATTGGTCTAAGTTGTGTGTCCAGCACAACCTCAATGACCAAGGATATTTAGTACAAACAGCATGAATGTATAGTTCCACAACCGAATCACATATTCAATGACAACTTAATATATTCCCAATAGATGTTTATACAAGGACAACTTAATATATTTATGAATACAATGGGAAATATAATCATACATGATTGCCTATAGGGCATATTCCCAACATAGACATGCATTAACCAAGAGCTATGACCAATTGTGTGAATCAACGGTTCCTCTCGTACTAGGTTTTCCAGAGTCGGTAAAAGGAAACTCTAGATTTCTCCATGGAACCCTAGAATCTCTAGTTGGAGAAGTTTCTTAAAATGCCGAGAGGGAGCTAGGTGTTGGGTTTGGGCTCAATCTGCGTAGTGGATCCATGTTCTGGGAAGTGAGGGGGAAGTCTAGGGTTGAAAGCCATGTTAACTCCTACTAGATAGCCATCCTGGGGTGCGTCGTGTGCCAAAAGTCCCATTTTGTCTTGCTTATGGTATTATGTTGGTAGTGGGTGACTCGCAGGGGCTACTCGAGCTAGTTTCATATTTTTCTTAATTTATGATGAATTTACCGGCGCGCGTAGGCATACGAGGTCCATTGCAACCTTGAACCTAGGCACTTTCCCGGCCTAGGTACCCCATGGGGCACCCCAAAACATTTTTTTCCAGAAAATACAAGGCAATTTTTAGGGTACCTACAGTTAGAAACCGCAATTGTCAGGGCGTGACTACGAGAAAATACAGTATATGTTTGCACCACGAGATGAGCACCAATCTCCCGGGGATGGCGGTCCGCCACGATGTAGCATGCGTGTAAATTGTCTCGGGCCCTATGGCGTGCTTAATTCTCGAACCTCCTTTGCAGAATCTCCGGTTTTCCGTAGTCGCTAAATGGAAACTCTAGATTTCTCCATGGAACCCTCGAATCTCTAGTTGGAGAAGTTACTCAGAATACCGAGAGGGATCTAGGTGTCGGGTTTGGGATCAATCCGCATAGTGGATCCATGTTCTACGCAGTGAGGGGGAGGTCTAGGGTTGAAAGCCATGTTAACTCCTACTCGATATCCATCTGAGGGGTTAGCCGTGTGATAAAAGTCCCGGTTTGTCTTTCTTCTGATTTTATGTTGGTAGTGGGTGACACGCAGGGGCTACTCGAGTTGGTTTCATATTTTTTTGATTTTTTATGAATTTCCCATTGCCGGGGTTCGGGGGTGGGCAAAATCGGCAAACCCGCCGGCGCATGCAGGCACGCGAGGTCCATTTCAACATTAAACCCAGGCACTTTCCCAGCCAAGGTACCCCATGGGGCACCCCAAAGCATTTTTTTCAGAAAATACATGGCAATTTCTAGGGTACCTAAAGTTAGAAACCGCAATTATAGGGTTGTGACTCGAGAAAAATATAGTATATGCTTGCGCCACGAGATGAGTACCAATCTCCCGGGGATGGTGGTCCGCAACGACGTAGAATGTGTGTAAATT
This sequence comes from Avena sativa, assembly GCA_916181665.1. Taxonomy (NCBI): domain Eukaryota; kingdom Viridiplantae; phylum Streptophyta; class Magnoliopsida; order Poales; family Poaceae; genus Avena; species Avena sativa. Next base: position 86,963,764 of record OV702293.1, on the reverse strand, counting down.
GCCTCGGGCCCCAGGGAGCACTCAATTCTCACACCTCCTTTGCAGAATCGCTGGTTTTCCAGAGTCGGTAAATGGAAACTCTGGATTTCTCCATGGAACCCTAGAATCTCTAGTTGGAGAAGTTTCTTAGAATGCCGAGAGGGAGCTAGGTGCCGGGTTTGGGCTCAATCCGTGCATTGGATCCATGTTCTGGGAAGTGAGGGGGAGGTCTAGGGTGGAAAGCCATGTTAACTCCTACTGGATAGCCATCCGGGGGGTGCGCCGTGTGCCAAAAGTCCCGGTTTGTCCTGTTTATGATTTTATGTTGGTAGTGGGTGACACACAGGGGCTACTCGAGTTGGTTTCATATTTTTTTTTATTTTTGATTAATTTCCCATTGTGTGTTTGTGTGTGTGTTATGTCCTGGGTTGGTATGAAAATGGTTGTACTCAGTTTTCCCCCTCTCATGATAACTCGTCCTCACTTTGGTTGGTACGCCCTGATTGATCGAGACGGTTGTCATGCGGATCGTGCCCACCCAACATTGATCCTCTGTGATCTAACGGGAAAGATATCCCCCTCCCCCTCCCTCTCTCTCTCTCTCTCTCTCTGGAGACAGACCTCTCTATCCACGCAAGTTTTCCACCGATACTCTACATCCATAATCTAAAAGGAAAATGTACAAGGGCGTTCATATATGCGTGTCTATGCATTTCCTTTTATTATCTGAAAATTATAAACTATTTGGATTTATATACACGAGGGTATATAAAAATATAAAAAATGTGTGTATTTTCTAGTGCAGCGAGGGGGAAACGCGGCGGCACGCTCGTCTAACCGGTTGCAACGCGTCCAGCATGGCACAAGTATGGTGCACTATAATGTCGTGTCAGTGGGGGTCAAACGATGCATCCTATGCATGTGCCGTACCATTCACATTAGAGTGTGAGAACGCACGAGGTCTAGCTAGCCATGCTTTAACAGTTGTGTTTTTAGGCGTCCCCCCTTTCGACCCTTCTACGAGAAGCGATCGATCGAGGCGTGGATTAAATAATCTGTCAAGTGGTGATGTCATGCCTATGAAAAGACAACTACTATTCCAGCTGTAAACGGAACGGGCCTCACATTACCGCGCCTTCAATCTCACTTCTAGCTAGGGCCCGTGGCACGAACCGTCCACGCGTCAGCCAGAAGCCCTACCGGGGCACCCAAATGATGAGCCTCGAGGCGGAGGGCCCCGGGAAGAGACTTAACAATGCCCCATCTTTAAAACCTACTCATCTGCGTCGTATCCCTCTCACGCAATAACCAATTCTCCACGATCCAGAAAAACCCACAAACCTCACCGTACAGCTCGAGGCCGAACAGCCACCTTATGAATTCCGATGCCATGAAGTGAGTGCTTGTAGGTGAGTCTTCGTGTGTCGCCGTCGGGCTGCCTGTGCCTGCCACGGGCGATGCGGCGCCTCCCACCGCAGATCTGGAGGAGATGCATGTAGCCCAGGGCGAGGAGGACGTCCAATTCAATCCTTATGAGGACTATGTGCTCGCGAGTATAGAAAACTTCGGAGCCCCCGATGAGGGCGAGGAGTTCTATGAGCACGTTTCGCTCGTGTACCCGGAGGTACTTTTATTCTCCATCTTTCTAGTTTACTGTTCATATTTTTTGGTCAGGCTGTAGATGTACTAGTACCGAATCTGTTCAAGTGATCTGTATTCTACCGATCATGATTAGATGCACCATACAACCCGCTGCAGGTAGAGATTTGGTCTATTCTGAATTACTCCACATTCTACATTTAGGAGAGAGCTGTGGAGACAGCCGTAATAAACCTGTAAAATTGTGATTTGGTTTTGAAAGTAACTTGAAATGGTTGTTCGAATATATATGCATGACCAATAAGTAAATTTATTTTTCTCATTTCTTTTACATTTTTTGTACATTACAGGATGATTCAAGTGAGGTGAGCTCTAACAAGGAGTACAAGGACGACAAGTGCCGCCACGTCTTGAAGAGTATCAAGAACGGGAATGTCCCTTTCCGCACTCTAAGTAGGGAGCTCCGTTGCCCCTTCTATAGAAGAAAAAGTCAACCCGAGGATGGACAACATGATTCAGCATGCGGTTGGCATCGGTAAAAGCACCAATGCTTCACTCAAGCCAGCTATCAAGGCTAAGCACGCTGTGTATGGCAAATTCCTGAGGTAGTACGTCAGGACCGGCCTTGTATCCCCAGCGTTCGGGATCGGTCGGATCCGCCACTCCAAGACGGCCAAGAAGTGACCTTGCTGCCTCCTACGACACCTAATAATTTTAAGTTGTTTCTGTCGTTTCTAGAACATGAGACTATATGTGGTGTGCTGGAACGGACGCAATGTCTTCGTGTGTGTGTGTTGTATCCATGTCGCCGCTCTCTCGATCTCCACGCCATTACCATGTAGCACGCACACCTTCCTGCCCGGCACGACCACGCTATCGTAGACCTGCGATGTCGAAACTGATGGTGCTCGACCGATCAAACTTCCTTCGTGGTAGTTAAAGACCATAGTGATGGTAAATTCGATCTCCCCAGCCGTCCTCCTCCCCTTCCGCTTTTAACGAAGGGCCTCCCGGCCCCATAGACATGCGCAATGCAAATTCTGTCGATGCCATTTGCATGCGGCAGCATCCAGAAATGCCATGTAGTGCCTGGTTTTTCCGTGGCTTAACCATTCAAAAAAAATAGGCCTTAAGCCTTGGGATGGAGGGAGTACTCCCTCCATCCCAGTTTAGGATGCACATAATTTTTTTCATGAATTTTCAAATTAGGATGTGTATTGTGCATGGAAGTATAGTGCTAACCTAACTCTTTTGCCCCTGATTAAATAATGCATGCAATTAACTTATTATACGATTCCCTTCCCACAATGATGACTAACCAATGCATGCATGAGTTTTAATAGGGGGGCTCCACACGGTGGCATGCATGAGTAGTAATGAGTAAATCGGAAAAGGGTTAATTCAGTCCAGGATTTTCCTCCACAACCTTGCAAGCAGTCTATTGTTATGCGTGTAAAAAACAATACACATCCTAAATTGGGAGAGAGGGAGTATTACTGAATATAGCTACCTGATATTGTGGTGGGATCCACAAGATCAGATGTCACTGTCCACGAACGGGCACAATCTAAGGACGCATTCATAATGTAAGATGCTAGAAAACTCGACACATCGTACATGGCAGTAGTGGCATAGACATAATTATTGTTATAATTAAGGTTACAGTCCTAAACACACCCATATTATAGTTCAAAAAGGTAATACACAACAGTTCAGAAGTGCTCACACATAGCTATCACACATTGTACTTGTGAAAGAACATGTTTTCGTAAACATAACAAGCCCCATAAAAACAGAACAATCATGAACAAAAACTGGTCATCCCAGCCTGTTGGAATGATTGGCGGAGAAGGCGACCGATCCTAGGATGTCTTCGGGCGCTTGCCCCAGCTGTTAGATTCCTCTCCATCATGGTATCTGCAGTAAACCACTTGCCTTGGTGGTGGTTGAAGGGCGCGTTGCCTAGAACGAAACACTTTGATCTGGCGATACAGCTCATGGCAGACATACCCAACAATAGTAGCGTACTTCAGGTTAGGTTCAGAAAGCGTCTTATCCTCCTAGTAATCGTGCCCTAAACGCATCCACCAACATCTCGGTAGTTTGTCCTTCATGTCAGCATAACACAGGTCGATGAGATCGGAGGCAAGATCGTACATCCCAGTCCTACTGCCTCTCGTCCCTTGGATCCATTAAATATCCTGGATGTCCACTCTATACTCCTCTGGGATAAAAATTCCGATAGCCAGGTTGTTAAGTAAGCCATTGTCAGACTTGGTATCAACACTAGTAAATGTTATCTAGTGGTTCACAAGAAAGTCACCAATGTTGGGCCACGCGGAGATAAAACAAAATTTCCCCTCTAACATGGTGATCCCAAGATCTAGTTGAGGTAGAAGACCACGAGGTTTACCACTAGACGCGAAGTTGCGGATTACTGATGAAGCACGTCAGTTGATGCAGTGCAGCCCTCACAATCCGATCGTCCTGGTGCTGATCTCACAGCACCTCTGCCGGTATCCACACGTACAAGGAGGAGCGCCGACGGCGAACTACTGGATTCGTTACGGCGGGAGGACTGCTGTGGAGCTAGGGTTTCCAACACATGGAATGACCTAACCGAACAACGATTAGCCCTTCAGGGTTGGTGTGCTCCACTATATATAGGGAGTGAATGTGGGCTCAGCTCGCGCGGCCCATTCACTAAAGCCCATATAATATTAGTCACCGTGAGTCCAACTCACTAACACAGTCCTAATCCGGTTTAGGTCCAACCCAACCAGATTACAAGTTCAGATCTAATCTGAACTTGCTCCCGCTCTTAAGTGTGTGACCCCGCAGGCTCATGGATACTTGGACACGATTGGAGTTCGACTCTCAATTGATTAGTCAGTAGCGGCTCCTAGCAGAACGTGTTGACTCCCAAGTACCAAAGAGTCATGACGACTTGCCTTTCCAATGCGACTTACGTCCGAGTCCCTTTTGCCTTACGATATACCTTGTCAGACTATAGGGGAATACCTGTCATCCCTTAAATAGTCCAACTCTCTTCTTGATCCGAGATAAGTGATTCACCCGACTAACTCTTAGTATCGCCTCGGTTAACACTTAACTGAGTCGTGCATGGCCATGCTTTCCGAATCATATCTCACGAGAGGGCCCAGAGAATATCTCTCCAAGTGGAGGGGCAAAATCCCATCTTCGTTATTCACATCACGTAGCTTGATTCTCAGTAGACCCGAACTCTGCCTTTATAACTGCCCAGTTACAGATCAACGTTTGATAGAACCTATGTAGGTGATCCTCAACTCGGACTATGCAATAACCTCAGGTCTAAGGATTACATCGATTGAGATATACAAATGACAACTTGTTCGTTATACCTCAATATGGGTCAATCCGACTCGCTAAACTCTTTAGAAGAATCTGTGTAAGTTGGAATAGCATCTCCATGCCCATGACAAGTGGAACCGATTCATCAAGCCAACTTTCACATTGTTCTAAGTTGTGTGTCCAGCATAACCTCAGTGACCAAGGATATTTAGTACAAACAACATGAATGCATATTTCCACAACCGAATCACATGTTCAATGATACACATCAGATGTTTATACAAGGACTACTTAATATATTTATGAATACAATGGGAAATATCATCATACATGATTGCCTCTAGGGAATATTCCCAACAGTCTCCCACTTGCACTAGAGTCAATCTTCCGACATCACATGTCTAGGCATCTAATGCCCATGGCTCTCAGGTGCGCCTCATGCTTCGGCTGTGGTAACAGCTTTGTCAACGGATCCGCAATATTTGCATCCGTGTGTACCTTACATAACTTGATATCACCCTGATCCACGAACTGTCGAATTAGGTGGTACCGCATGAGTATGTGCTTGTTCTTCTGGTGTTGTCTAGGTTCCTTAGCTTGTGCAATAGTACCATTGTTGTCACAATACACGTCCAACGGATTGGACGAGCCCTGAACCACACCAAGATCCATGAGGAAATTCCTCATCCAAACAGCCTCCTTTGCTGCCTCCGAGGCGGCAATATACTCAGCCTCTGTTGTAGATGCAGACATAGTATCTTGCTTGGAACTCTTCCAGCTCATAGCACCTCCGTTTATAATAAACACGTATCCGGATTACGAACAAGAATCGTCAGAGTCAGTAAGATAACTCGCATCCGTGTAACCCTTTACACTGAGTTCATCTTCACCACCATAAACCAAGAACATATCCTTAGTCCTTCTCAAGTACTTTAGGATATTTTTAGCCGCTGTCCAGTGGATTTCTCCAGGATCAGCCTGGTATCTGCTCACAACACTTAGAGCATATGAAACATCCGGCCTAGTACAAATCATGGCATACATGATGGATCCGACTGCAGAAGCATACGGAATCCGACTGCAGAAGGACACTGAGTCTTGCTAAGTTTTACACCATGGGACATCAGTAAGAACCCCTTCTTAGACGATTCCATGTTGAACTTCTTCAACACTTTGTCCAAATAACTACTCTGACTCAATCCAATGAGCCTCCTTGAAATATCTCTATAGATTCGGATTCCGAGAATATATGTTGCCTCACCCAAGTCTTTCATTGAGAAACTCTTTTCCAATGTTTCCTTGGTTTCTTGCAACATCTGGAAATCATTTCCAATCAATAATATGTCATCCACATATAAGATTAGAAAGTTTACTTTGCTCCCACTAAACTTCTTGTATAAACAAGAATTATGATCACTCTTGATGAAGCCAAACGATTTGACTACCTCATCAAAGTGAATATTCCAACTCCGAGATGCTTGCTTCAACCCGTAAATGGATTTCTGAAGTTTGCTCACCTTGTCAGCATTAGCCGGATCGAAAAAACCCTCGGGCTGTATCATATACACGTCCTCGGTTAAATTTTGTTTAGGGAAGCCGTTTTGACATCCATCTGCCATATCTCATAGTCGAAATTTGCTGCTATAGCTAACATGATCCGAACTGATTTAAGCATCGCTACGGGCAAGAAAGTCTCGTCGTAATAAACTCCTTGAACTTGTCGGAACCCCTTCATGACAAGGCGTTCTTTATAGACGGAAACATTTCCATCCATATCAGTTTTCTTCTTAAAGACCCATTTGCACTCGATGGGTCTTGCACCGTCTGGTAGATCAACCATGTTCCAAACTTGATTTTCATCCATGGACTTTAACTCGGATCTCATGGCTCCAAGCCATGACTCGGAATCAGACCCCACCATCGCTTCCGAATAATTTGTCGGCTCATCACTTTTTAACAGTAACACATCACGAAAACTTCGTAATCTTGCAGATCTTCGTAGTACAGGTGCTGCTGCCGACTCAGCTACCACGACCGGCTCAACCTCCAAGGTTTTTGCCGACTCGCTACTAGCCCGTTCCTCTCGAATTTCTTCGAGCTGCACCATGCTCCCACTTACTCCCCGACTGAGAAACTCTTTCTCAAGGAAGACACCGTTTCGAGCGACAAACACTTTGCCCTCTTCTCGGTTGTAGAAGTAGTAACCCAAGGTTTCCCTCGGATACCCCATGAAAATACACTTATCCGACTTGGCTGTAAGCTTGTTCGACTAAAGTCGCTTGACAAATGCTTCACAACCCCGAATCTTAAGAAAAGGCAAACTCGGCCTTTTGCCTGTCCACATCTCATGCGGTGTCTTCTCTACCGATTTTGATGGTACTCTATTTAGTGTGAACGCCGCTGTTTCTAGACAATAGTCCCAAAATGATAAAGGCAGATATGTCCGACTCATCATTGATCGTACCATGTCCAACAAGGTCCGATTCCGCCTTTCCGAAACACAATTACTTTGTGGCATTCCTGGTGGAGTAAGTTGAGGAACTATTCCACAACTTTTTAGATGGTCATCAAACTCATGGCTCATGTACTCGCCTCCTTGGTCCGACCGAAGAAACTTTATTTCTTGCCGAGTTGATTCTATGCTTCATTCTAGAATTCTTTGAACTTTTCCAAGGCTTCCGACTTATGTTTCATCAAGTAGATATATCCATACCTACTCAAATCATCAGTGAAGGTAATGAAGTACTCATAACCACCCCTGGCTATCGTCCTCATTGGTCCACATACATCACTATGTACTAGTCCCAACAAGTCGGATGCCCTTTCGCAACTCTTTGCAAAAGGTGTCTTGGTCATTTTGCCGAGTAGGCAAGATTCGCATGTCTCGAACGACTAGGTCGAACGAAGTTAGGATTCCATCATCATGGAGCTTCTTCATGCATTTCCAACTTACATGAACAAGCCGACAGTGCCGAAAGTAAGTCATATTCAGATCATTTGGTTTCAACCTTTTAACATTTATATTATAAACCGACTCACCATCAAGATTGAAAATAAATAACCCGTCTTGGACGGGTGCAAAGCCGTGAAACATATCATTCAAATACAAAGACCAACCATTATTCTTGATATTTGACTCATAGTCTTGCCTCATAAAACATGAAGCAGAAATAATGTTTCGACTGAGCACTGGAACATAATAACAATTATTCAATTCCATAATGAATCCGGAAGGTAAATGAAGTTGCATCATGCCGACTTCCAACACAGCAACTCTTGCTTTGTTGCCGACTCGAATATCAACCTCGCCTCTTGCTACACTCCTAGTTCTTACCAGTCCCTGCAATGAGTTGTAGATGTGAATAACCGATCCGGTATCATATACCCAAGAACTATTTGGTGCATCAGCAAGATATATGTCTATAACATTGCAAACATGTGTACCTGAGTCAGAAGTCATACCTCTACTCTTGGCTTTGTCGGACAAATACTTGCTACGGTTCCTCTTCCAGTGGCCATCCGCCTTGCAATAGAAGCAAGTGGATCCGGCTGAAGGAGATGGCTTAGTCCCTGAGGAAGTGCTTGGGACCGGGTCCTGAGCCTGCTTTGCTCCTGACTTAGCCTTCTTCTTTGTCAAAGAACTCTTCTTGAACTTAGCCTTATTCTGGACCTTCAACACTTTACTGGCGCCCTTCTTGAGATCCGCCTCTCCCTGCTTGAGAATCCCATGCAATTCAGTGAGCTTCTTATCCATACCATGCATGTGGTAGTCCAAAATGAACTGCCCATATGCACTAGAAAGAGAGTTCGGAATTATATCCGTAGCGAACTCTTCGCTAATGGGGTAGCCAAGCCTCTCCAGAGACTGCACGTAAGAAACCATTTTGATCACATGCGGACTCAGTGGATCACCATCCTTAAGCTTGCAACTCAGCAAAGCCTGAGAGACTTGATACCTCTCAGTCTTTGCCTGAACCTGGAACATACTTTTGAGGTTTTAGATTATACCGTAGGCCTCAACATACTCGAACTGCTTTGGCAAGTCAGGTTCCATGTGAGCAAGCATAAGACAACTAATATCCGTGGACTCATCCTTATCCCAACGGTAGGTATTGGTGGCAGCGACAGTCGCATTCTCATTCGGCTCATCTGGAAGTGGGTTGTCTAGGACATGGTCCTTCTTTTCTTGTTTGAGAACAATTCTCAGATTTCGATACCAGTTGGTAAAATTAGTGTCATTCAGTTTATCTTTCTCAAGGATAGTTCTCAACGCAAAACCGGATATCTGAGAGTGACTGCTACTTGGTGCCATGATCTACAACAAAAAATATGCAAAACACTTAAGACATGTATTCATAAAATAGGAAGCATATTAAACATTTTAATATTTTATGCTCCCACTAGAACCAACATCCCTCCGATGGTTACTTAGTGATTTAGGATCCTAAATAAGCAAGTCGGCTAGTGAGCTTTAGCATCACTGCTAGCCGCCAAGTGATCTAGGTAGACAACTCCTTATCAATCGTATCTCATACGACTCCTGTTGGACGGGTGGCATCACATGCCCCGGCTCCCATCCGACTTCTCCCCGAGCCGCACAACCGTTGTGATAGACCCGTCTAGCTTACCGAGTGTTTCCGTAGTAAGAGTCCGACTCGAACCCACCTAGTCGGAAAGAATTGGCAGCACCTCAATTTTATGAGCCCACTACCAAAAATGTCCGACTTGTGATGGTGCAAACACCGGAGGGAAAACCGACTAGACCTTCTTTGAGGGGTTGGATTTTACCCACTATCTAATAGAGTTAAAACAGACACATAACAATAACACAAAAATAAAGCAATTATAATGTGAAATGGTATGGCTCTCTTCATGGCGATCTCCATCTCCATAAAGCCTGTAATCCGACTCGTGCCAACTCTCGTCACTTGCCGTCTTACCCCATGTCGCCGACATGTACATCGCGTTGCATGCCTTCCGGATTCTCCAAACAGCTACACTAGCTAAGTAAAATACATTACATAGAGAATCCAACACGGAGGTCGTTTATACAATAAAATGACAGCACCTAGGATCCAGCCGGCTGACAAAACCGTGATTCACAGATTACGTATGGATTACACACATACATCACATGCACATGAACCATACCATTCACAACTTCCTGCAAAAACAAGTTATGCATAGATACAATATCTACCGGCGTTGTGAAACTCGCAACGACATCTAAGGTGCTACGACAGGGCGAAGCCGGCGGTCCCGATCTCATCTACGATCCGGACATGGATTCTGACCATTTTTCCGATTCGATCAAACTTTTTGATCTTTGATCACCGCCTCTAGATTTATGTGTCACGGTCTACCCCGATGGCGGAAGCCGACCGGTAGGGGTATGTCGTTCCACGACCTCAGCAGTATGATCACGAAAATCAGATCTACCACTAGACACGCAGTTGCGGATTACTAATGAAGCGCGTCAGTTGATGCAGTGCAGTCCTCATGATCCGATCGTCCTGGTGCTGATCGCACAGCACCTCTGCTGGTATCCACACGTACAAGGAGGAGCGCCGGCGGCGAACTGCTAGATTCGTTACAGCGGCGGGACTGCTGTGGAGCTAGGGTTTCCAACCCATGGAATGACCTAACCGAACAACGATTAACCCTTCAGGGTTGGTGTGCTCCACTATATATAGGGAGTGAATGTGGGCTCAGCTCGCGCGGCCCATTCACTAAAGCCCATATAATATTAGTCACCGTGAGTCCAACTCACTAACTCAGTCCTAATCCGGTTTAGGTCCAACCCAACCAGATTACAGGTTCAGATCCAATCCAAACTTGCTCCCGCTCTTAAGTGTGTGACCCCGCAGGCTCATGGCTACTTGGACACGATTGGAGTCCGACTCTCAATCGATCAGTCAGTAGCGGCTCCTTGCAGAACGTGCCGACTCCCAAGTACCAAAGAGTCATGACGACTTGCCTTTCCAATGCGACTTACGTCCGAGTCCCTTTTGCCTCACGATATACCTTGTCAGACTATAGGCGAATACTTGTCATCCCTTAAATAGTCCAACTCTCTTCTCGATCCAAGATAAGTGATTCACCCGAATAACTCTTAGTCGATTGCCTCGGTTAACACTTAACCGAGTCGTGCATGGCCATGATTTCCGAATCATATCTCACGAGAGGGCCCAGAGAATATCTCTCCAAGTGGAGGGGCAAAATCCCATCTTCGTTATTCACATCACGCAGCTTGATTCTCAGTTGACCCAAACTCTGCCTTTATAACTGCCTAGTTACGGATCAGCATTTGACAGAACCTAAGTCGGTGATCCTCAACTCAGACTATGCAATAACCTCAGGTCTAAGGATTACATTGATTGAGATATACAAATGACAACTTGTTCGTTGTACCTAAATATGGGTCAATCCGACTCGCTAAACTCTTTAGACGAATATGTGTAAGTTGGAATAGCATCTCGATGCCCATGACAAGTGGAACCGAGTCATCAAGCCAACTTTCACATTGGTCTAAGTTGTGTGTCCAGCACAACCTCAATGACCAAGGATATTTAGTACAAACAACATGAATGCATAGTTCCACAACCGAATCACATATTCAATGATACACGTCAGATGTTTATACAAGTAATACTTAATATCTTTATGAATACAATGGGAAATATCATCATACATGATTGCCTCTAGGGCATATTCCCAACAATCAAAGAGCGACCTAATTCTTTCGCCCCACGTGCATGAAAATGGATTGAGACAAATAATGTAGCAAGAAGTTTTGCAAACAAATGGCTCAGGAACAAAATGAAAGCAACATGTACCTGTTCCAATCACCCCCTTCTCGCCAAAAGGCTGGTAAACAAGGACATGATCCTTCATGGAGAGTTGTATCACAGCGATCCTGTGGCGATCTCGGCTGTACTCGAGGTCGAGACCCACAAACCTGAACCTGCTTTCTTCCGACGGCAGCCAATTCTTGTACTTGGCAATACTTCAGTTCACCGTCTCAGGCTCGGTGGTGTAGAGGACAATGAGCTTCTTCCCGCCGTGGACTTCTATGTCGAAGTACGTGGTCCCTATCAGGCTATCGTTTCGGACATCCCACCGGTCCATGACTACAGGAAAGAGGGAAAGGACACAGAAGAAGAGGTTGATGCCGTGGCGGTGGAAATGGATGGGGCCGTGGAGGAGGAGAGGAGACTAATAAGAGCAAAACTACCTATTGCAAGATTGCAACCGCCCTTCCTAGTATGTGGAACGGTGCACGACCGTTCGTAGTGGGGTAGAAATGGAGGAAAACGGCGGTTCTACGAGGTGACGCTAGCGCTGCCTGAAATTGGTTCCACACAACTAGCATGCAATGGAATCAAGGTCTGCCATGCATGATCTAAGTCAAACTTAGTCGTGTTCTGACCTTCACCCTCTGACATGTGGGACCCTACATTTGGCAGTCGCATACCAGCAAAGTTTTAAAAACACGACCAGTCAGTGAAGCGGTGAGGCGACTCAGAGGTGCTGGCAGAAGGTTGACCGGTGGCAGCCTGCACCATCAATGGCGGCGCGACGGCACGCTGACTGACTGAACGACACGCTCTCTACCGCCACTGCAGGAGCCGCCTAACTCCTGCCCTACTAACTGGACACTTCAATGCCCCTCTTCGGCCTTCACGCCGGCATCCGATGCCGCCCCCTTTTAACCGGCCACCCGCGGCCATCTTCTCCCGCATAGAACACCATCCCTCTCATCCTTCCCCTTTTCCTTCTCCACTGCTTGCAGCTAGCCATGGCCGGCGATGCTAGGTCGAGGGGAGGCCGTAGTGGCCGTGGACGCCGAGGGAGGCGTGGATAACGCGGCCAACTCATCGTGCCACCACACTCTCTCTCAACGCCGTCGTCGCCGGAAGATTTCGACCCAAGCACCCAGTTCGCGTGTGGACATCCACCATGGCATGCCGCGTGACAGGCTGCTCCTGCCTTACGGGTTCCTGACGCTGATCGGCGACGAGCCACCCCCGCTCGCCATGCTACGGGCAAACAGCTTCAGCACAGGCAGGTACCCAGTCAACCTACAGTCTTACCACCTTGTTCAGATGTACCTCGGCAACAGCTAGGAGCGCTTCGTTCGCTCGCACCAGATCAAAGCGGGCAACATCGTCATCTTCAAGTATGATGGCGAAGGAAAGTTCAGCGTCAATGTCTTCGACCACACCATGTGCAGTCGCTGCTACCACTCCGACTCCTCCTCCAACTCCGACGAGTAGGCTAGGCTGTGCGCGCGCCATGTATGATGTATGATGTATGAATGTAGGCATTGGCCATTTGAAATGAAAATCTTTATTCAAGCCCTAAAACATCGTGCACTCACGCCGCCCTAAAACATCATTACAACCTAAGACTACATGTGGCCGCCGGCGCTGGGGGCAGCGTCTACGTCGGGTCAAATACACCATTCGTCATTGAGAGAATTGATGATAGCTTGTTGCGTATGCACCTCCTCTTCATGTCGGTCGAGGTGGGCACACAGGGAAGCATCATCAGGATTGGCCCGCACTGCTTCCCGGAGGTCGCCATGCACCAATCCGAGATGCTCCAATCACCGGTATTCCGACAGAAAGACGCGTTCCTCCACCACCGTCATGATAGGCACACCGGTGGTCACGTGACGGCTGTAGAAAGGGAGAACCGGCAGTGTGCCGATCCTGTAAATCCGCGGGCTACCCGGAATCGGAGGAGGCATCATGTCTGGCAACTCCAGCGGATTCGGCCACCATGACGGCAGTGGCCGCTCGGGCACCTCTTCTCTGCCGGCATCGGGGTTGCCATGGAGCTCATCGTGTCAACACCGGCGTCCAGGCATGGTGGTTTTTTGTGTTGTGGGTTGCGCGGGTATGGTCGAAGATAGCACAGCGACATCCCACTTTTATGGCCGCACCTGGACGCTGCGGGAAACGCCGAGAACTCGCGGGAAGAGGTGGAAAAGAAAGGCAGGAGCGCTGGATGAAATTAGTTCTATGCCAGCTGCATACAGTGGAATCGAGGTCCGCCATGCACGACCCAATTCAAATGTACTCACGTTTGCGCGTGCATTCACTCATTGACAGGTGGGTCCCCACGTTCCCCTCAAGATTAATTTTTTCACTTCCTTGCATGAAATTGGTTCCGCGCCACTTGCATGCAGTTAAATGTACTCACGTTAGATGGTCCCCATGCCCACCCTTACTAATTACGCCCCCCTTCCTTGCCTTCCATGCAGACAAGACATGTGTATGCACAATTAAATTGCATGCTAGGATTTGACACGTGATAGTAGTGATGCAGAGCACATGAGCTATAGGTGACGCAATGGACAGGACTAAATGACCGATAGCTTGAATTGATGTGACAGCACAAGACACATATATCCTCATTATTATTGTTTTTAATGAGGGATCCTTTTAAATATATTTTTACTCAAAAGATGGAACGGAGGCCGCCACGCGTCTCCAGAAGTTCATCTGAATCGCAGCGACGGTTCCAGCATATCCCCTGTTTCGAAGAAAGCCCTCTTCTTCTTCCTCCTGTCCTCTGTCTTCTCCTTTCCATCTGTTGTTCTTTCTGTCTTCTCTTTGCCGCCGCCACGCTTCTCCACAAGGACGTATGAATCGCAGCGACGGTTGCAGCCTTCCCTTTGTTTTGCTGAAAGACTTCTTCTGACTCATGTCCTCTATCTTCCGCATCCCAACTGTTGTTCTTTCTGTCTACTCCTTGTCGCCATGGAAGGCTACACTCGAGAGACAAACATCACTGCCCATGGCAATACAGAGATACATGTCGTCTACACCAACAAGGAGGATACAGTTGTGTGAGTCCTGAGTATGTATGAGGAATGGCTTTAGAAGGACGAGGACAAGTTTGTCGGATTGGACCTCGAGTGCACCAAGGAGGAGGAATACTACGAAAACCACTACTCCTGGTTTATCGCCGTTGTTCAACTGGCAATGAGGCAACACTTCCTCGTCTACCACTCCTGGTTTGTAGATCTGATCTCTTTAGTTTACCACTTTCAGGGTTTTCTTACTTTTAATGGTCACTTGTATGATTTTAATCAGTTGATCTTGCCTTTACTAAACAATCTTAGTCCTAAATTTTCTCAAATGTTGTTCTCGCAAATACTGCAATCTTTCCATATGCTCAGATTGAATTTACTGAATTCTATTAGTACCGAATGAATTATGACTTTATAACTTTCATAGTATTCACCTTGGATTTACTAAATTTTTGTAGTTTCCATTTTTATTTAGGATGTGGTATTGCATTGTCTAAATAGTCGTAGTCCCAAATTTTATTATAGTGGGAATCCTGCAAGTACTGCATTTTTGCAACTAGTGAATTTTATTGCGTATGGAATCTATCCACTTGGTCATGTTGCAACTACTGAATTTTATTAGAAGCAAAAAATTATGACAAGCCATACTTGAGAGTCTTTATTTCGTATTTACTAAACTTTTGTACCTTAAAAATATATTTAGAGATGATGATTTTGCCTGGACAACATTTGGAGTTACTCATTTTTTCATTATTTTGGTCATGCATTTCATGATGAAAAACTACATACTTACAGGACCGACAAGAAGTGTCCGGCAATGCGCCAATTCTTTGTGCATAAAGGAATTGTTTTCTGCACAGTCGACAAAACATCTGAATCTGTCAAGTTATCTCATGCGGGAATCAAAATTCCTGAGAAAAAGTGGATCGATATTCAAGATCTTGTCAAGATCAAAGGGGACTGGAAGAGGGATGGAATGGCTAGTCTCGCCGCTAGAATCATCGATCCGTCGTACACCAAAATGAAGGAAGTTTTTGGGAGGAGACGCCGTTGTCTGATATAAACCTGAAGTATGCAGCCATAGATTCTTACGTGACCTACCGACTGTATGCTCAGATACATTTCTTTCAAACTTGCCTCGTGTTTTTCCCTAGATGCAATAGGGAAGACAAGCAAAGTGGAGGACTTTGTCAGAAATGCAGAATAGCTGAGCGTGACGCTGAAACTGCAAAGAGAGAGGCTGCAGCTGAAGACGCAAATAGAGAGGCTGCAGCTAAGGCCGCAAACATTGAGGCTGCAACTAAAGATAAGGAAGCCAAGGCCCCTACCAAGTGGGATGAACTTTTATATCGTCAGCGGTGGGAGGCCAATAACACAAGCGACTGATGGAATGATGGTTGTTGGTCTTCTAGGAAATATGGCAAGCGCATAAAGTGGTCTGATGAGGAGTGAATTTAATTTTACTACTTTCAGTTATGTTTCTATATATGTCTGGTAGCTTGTCAAGAACTTATGTTAGTCATGTGGAATTATTAGTGTACGAACCATGTTTAATATGTATGGGAATCATCGTGACTTATTGTGTAATTAGATACTTGTGTTTGCGCCACGGTACGTAATGATGATAGCATGCATTCTATCTTGCCATGTTTTTTTGAAAATTTTAAAAATTTCACTCTCAAACTAAAAACAAGATTTAATTTGTGACGAAAGTACAGACACTACAATTTGAATCCTTCTAGATGCATGCTTGTGTGGTCGTACATCACATTTGGACCCTGTTTTGACCAAACCTTGTAAATTTCATAATAAAATTAGAAATTCTCAAATTCTTGTTAAACCTTGAAATTTGGTCATTATGTGGCAAATACTTTTCAAGGAAAATGTCAAACATGGAAAAAATTCCCCCTAGCGGTCCACTATCAAATGTGGGCTAGTTAGCTCAACGAACATGTCCGAATACTCGATACAACCACTTGTATACCATTTTTTCATCTACCTTTCTTCAAATGACAAATTTGGCACAAGGGTGTATCACCATGTCCCTAATGATGCTAGAATTCTATCTAGCCATTATGGTTTCAAAATTTAAAAAAATCAACCTAAAACTCATAAACATGGTTTCATTTGTCAAGCAAGTACCAAAACTAAAATTCATAACCTTCAGATGCTTGTGTGGTTGTACATCACATTGAGAAGACATAACATCACTTGTACTTTTTAGATGATTTCACAATCTCTCGAAGGAATCTGGTCAACCCTGGGTTGACCAAGCCTTGTAAATATCATAATAAATTGATAAATTCTCCTGGAAACCTTCAAATGTGTTCATTGTGTGGCAAATATATTTAATAAAAATGACAAACTTTTGAAAAATTTCCCCCTAGGACACTCTGTAATGTGGGGGTAGTTAGGTCAATGATCATGTCCGACTACTCGAAAGAGCAACTTGTGTACCAAGTTTTCATGTACTTTTCTTAAAATGGACTCAAATTTGGAAAAAGGGGGTATCACCACATTCCTAATGATGGTAGCATTGTATCTAGCCATTTTGGTTAAAAAATTTCAAAAATTTCACCTTCAAAATCAAAAAGGGCTTTCATTTGTGAAGCAAGTACCAAAACTACAATTTGAAACCTTCTAGTTTCATGCTTGTGTGGTTTTACATCAAATTGGTATCAGAAGATCAAATGTACTTTTTAGATGCTTTTACCAGACCACAATGATCCACATGACCACACACACTCAAGTGGATGTTGTGATGCATCTTATGTCCCACTAGTGCATCATTCCATATGTGGCAGCTACATCACAGTGGCTTGCTGGCCATTTATAACCATGGTTTGACACATGGAGTCCCCATAGTCATTCACATATGTTCGTTTCAAACCACAATGATCCACATGACCACACACAATACAATGGATGTGGTGATGCAACATCTATCACACTAGTGCACCATTCCATGTGGCAGCTGCATTCGAGTGGATTTCTTGGGATTTATGACCATGGTTTGACACATGGACTCCATAAATTCATTGCATGTGTTTTTTACCAAACCACAATGATCCACATGACCACACACACTCAAGTGGATATGTTTATGCAAATTCTATCACACTAGTGCATCATTCCATATTTCCATGTGGTAGCTGCATTGCTAGTGATGCTCTTTACATGGCGACCCAAGAGCTGGATGAAATTGGTTCCGCGCCACTTGCATGTAGTGGAATAGAGGTCCGCCATGCAGGATCCAAGTAAAAGCGTACTTACATTTGCGCGTGCCGACCTTCCCTCGCAGACAGGTGGGACCATACATTTCCCCTCACGATTTATTTTTGCACCACCTTTAGACGGTCCCCGTGCCCACCATCACTAATTACACCCACCACACCCCCTCCTTGTATTCCTACTCAAACAACTGCTTTCCTCCCTGATGCCATCCCTCATGAATCCATCTGCCTCTGGATCACACCGCTTCCATTAATCTGCCTGATTCCAGCCTCCATTTGCCACCATGGATAAACCATGGGGATGGCACCGCCGCATGCTGAAGCGTAAGGAAGACGACGACGACGCGGCTGGCCATGGCAATCGCCACCGCGAGGATTGGGGATGGCCGAACTGAAGGGAATATGCCTTGAGAGGCAATAATAAAGTGGTTATTATGTATATTCCAAGTATATGATAGATGTTTATTTTGCATGCTATAATTGTATTAATAGGGAAACATTAATACATGTGTGTTTAATAAACAAACAGAAAGTTCCTAGTTATGCCTCTCTCTTAAACTAGCTCGTTGATTAACAAGATGATCAAGGTTTCCTGATCATGGACATTGGATGTTGTTAATAAAAACGTCACAACATTAGTGTAATGGTGTGATGAATATTCATCCAAAGTATAGCATTGCGATCAAAGTCATTGAGTTTATATTGCTATAACAACATACGAAGTGATCCTAATCTTTATACCGTGAGATCATGTCAATCACTAACACCGAAAGAGTATCTTGATAGTATCAATCATCACACCATAACAAGATGATTATAAAGATGGGTTCGGTACTACTAAAGTGTTATGTTGAGGCCCATGGATAGATAGTGGAATTTGTTCATCCCGATTACGGATAGATATGCTCTGAGCCCTCTCGGTGATATCACATTGGTTAGCTTGCAAGCAAATGATTTGATCACTAGAATGTTATATCACGGGAACGAGAAAATAGTACATGTCGGTAACGTGATCAAACTAGGTATGTAGATACCGATGGAATCTTGGACATGTAATATATCGCGAAACAAAATGATTAAGATACTAGCATAAAAGGTTCTCGCGATCACAAGAAAGTAATCGATGAATGTGTGGGAGTCAGTATGGATCTCCAGGTCCCGCTTCTGATTATTGATGTAAGAGGGGTCTCGATCATGTCCGAATTATTCGTGAATCATAGAGAGACACACTTAAGAGACACCGACATCCATTTGGAGAAAAAGTTTCATGCCGGAAAGAATAACAAGCGCAGTAATTTATTTCAATAGATACCAAAACGGGTTTCCGGGTGAAATTGTAGAAAGTGTTTTTGCATGTGAATTGAAATACTATCAAGGGTTTATATGTGAATGTTTTTCATTAAAGTAATTGACAGAATGCTGAAAAAATAAAAGGAGTTTTATTTAATGAGAGTTTGCATTAAATTTTGTCGAAATTTAATGTGAATTTGAGTGGGTTTTTGAGTGGTGGGAATTGAAAGACATTTTTGTGAGTGGAGTGTCCACCCACATGAATGAAGGAGGGGAGGGGGCAGTCCCCATGCGCCGGCCACCCCCTTGGGTGCCCCTCCTCCTACAAAAGGAGCCCCCTCTCCTCTCTCTCACTCACACCTCCTCGTGAAGGATCTCTCTCCCCTTATAGTGTTTATTCCCCATGGTCTCGGACTAGCGAGATACATGTTCTCGGTGCCTATTCGGCAAGAAAGAGTTGTGCTTCCGCTGCATTGCTGGAGGGAGGAGGCGGAGGTTGCTCGGTGCCTCGAAAGTTTCTGCGAGCACGGATGCGCCACTGATATGCGGCGCTAGGACTTCCTCTCGATCTTGAGATTGGCAAGAGATCGTCTACATCAACCACGAGTTGAACCTCGTTAAGCTTTGTCGATCTTCAAGGGTATGTTCTCTACAGATGTATATCCGCCTGTTGCTTGTATCTAGTAAATAGATCTTGGTACATAGTTGTTCCCATCATAGGAATTTTTTTGTTTTCTATGCTACAAACCCTACATGAACCTCATCCCTGCGAACGTGTACAGGGTCGCCAAGGAGTTAGACATCGTCACCGCTGGTCGCCTGGGTCACTGCATCCCTACATTTCGCCCGCCGATCCAGGAAATCGAAGAACAACCGTTTGGCATGCCAGGCCTTCTTTACCCCGATACCAGCATATGGCCAAACGATCGCGACGGCCATGTAAGTTCCAGTATCTTTCTTGTTGACTCAGTCATTCCGTTGATTCATATGTGCTAAACTTTTGTCGGAATCCTATGTTCCTTCAATCGAATGTGTTGTGTGCATGCGCAGTTTGAACAAATTGAAGCATTTAAGACTATTCTTTATAGAGGAAGTTGTGCTTGCACTTGATATTCTGGTATTTTCGTAGTGATACAGTCTTAATTTAGGTGATAGCTTGTAACATCCCAAAAATATTAAACAAGATTATCAAGTTCTAATCACCCAAATTTAGGGTTAACAAAATCTTTTGTTATTAAAATTAATATAAATGCATGTGTGTGTGATGAATGCATGAATGCTTGCAATGCCATGTTTAATTGATATGAATGGCCAGGATTGGTTTAAAGATGAAAACAAGATCATCTAGACCATTTCCAAGCAGAACCAAATGAAGTGAAATTCAAATATAAACATTATGAGGAAATGGTCATTTTGACCAAAGTTAACCACTAGACCACTTTGAGTGTTCCTAACCTAAGTTTTCTAACAGAAAGAAATCCAATTATTTTCACCCCTTGCTAGACCAAGTAAAAGTGAACCCAAGCCCACTTTGCAAACCAACAGAAACAGATTTCAAATCTATTCAAATGACAATTCAAAGTTGAATCAAGTATAGGTACTAAGATCACCATTTCTCAAAAACCACTCACCTTGACAAACTCAAGCAACTAGATACTACCAAGAATGTAACCAAAGCACTCATCAAAATTAATCCAAAAATTCAAAACTAAATTTCATGTGGCCATTTCATCAAACAGGTGGTGAACATAGTAATTACTGCCTAACAATCACTGTTTGTGATCAAAGCTTTGTCCAATTCTCTACCCGTGTCTCCCCTAGTGACTACCAATACATTGAACAAGCTAGCAAGCTACCCCTTGCACTAGTGAAGCACCAACCGAAGCCACCATGGCTAGCCGACCATGGCCAGCACGCTGGAGCAAATGCCGCGCTCGTCCATGATATCTAGGAGGCAGCCCACCGTCCACCACCACCCCTTTTCCAGCCCTCGAACGCAGCCAGGCCCTGGACCACCCAACAATCGCCGTGTCCATTTCTTCTCTGCCATGCCAAGAGCGCGCCAGAGCGTCGCAGCTGGCACGCACGTACACATCACGCCTCGCCCTCACGGCCTGTACCTGCAATCACCGCGACACCAGCTAACCCCTAGACATGCCCGTTCGCCGCCGCGCGACTAGTAGCAACTTTGCATCGTCGAAAACACCATCAGTGCCACTTAGAGCATCGACCCATTCCGACCAACCTCGACCGCCCTGTGCCATGCCATTAAGCCCTTGAGGATCACCATGAGACCGCACACCGGCCTACAGCCTCCTCCATACCGTTAGCTCACTGCATCGTCGTCACCGACAAGCTCTGCCCATGCCGCACTGCCCCTCTCAATTGGCTATAAAAGGAGGACACTCCTCGCCTCAATTCGCCACACCATATCACTCCCATCTTCTCACAAAACACCCCTGACCCTTCCCAGAGCAAGGCGAGCACCAGGCTACCAGAATTTGGCCGGAGTCTGCCGCTGCCGAGGAGGAGCGAAGCCGTTGATTGGATCCACCCCAGGAGCCGCTGTGACCACCATTCGAACCACCATCGTTGACAACGTCGTTCGCCCCCATCGATGACCCTTGCTGGAGCCTAGGTGAGACACCATGTACCCCCACTATCGCTGTTAGGGTTCGTTCTCGTTGGAGTTGATCGACGGAGATGACACACCCTAGTCGTAGGATCTAGTCTAATCGCACGGCCCAGAGGGAAACTTACCACTTCGCTTAGACTAAGCCGCTGCCGCGTGGGACCGCTCTAGTAGAAGCCCGCTGCGCGGGCGCTGTGTTGTTGGGACGACCCAGTTTAGTTCCCGCGCAACCTAGTAGATTCAAATATAGATTTTCCAATTTAGTTCAAACCTAGTTCTTTCAGTAGATGCAAAAATCAATTCAGAGAGTTTTGCTAAAAAAATTGCATGAAACCATTTTTTTAGAAAGGTATGGAAATCATTAATCCAATCCCGTTTGATTCAAACCATTTGAAATTATACATCACCTATAGTAAACATAACAAGGCAGAGAATTTTCTGCATTCAAACATTTTTCAAAAATCAACCATAAATGCTTTTGAGTTGATTCCAACTCTCAAAAATCACATTTGACTAGATCTTTCTGAATATATAAAAATATTTAGGTTTACTTGCAGTAATCTTGGAAAAGTATTAAAAGAATGCCCCATAGGCATTTCTAGTCACTTTAATTATTGAAAATAATAATGTTAAACCTTATTAAATTGTGACACCACTTTAAATCACATTGCCAAGTATTAAAATATGTGGTGATGACATGTGTCAACATGATCCCATATTTTAATTCGATAATATTAAATCTTAAGTAGTTTTCAAGAATATTTATTTCATGTGATGATTATGATGATGCTAGATCATCTAGTGTGAACCTTTGTGTGCCAAATAGAAGTAGTTAAGTAATTTTTGGTGATTGTGTACCTTGTATTTATTTATAGATGCTAGTATCGACCAAGGCTACGAGGAGGAGGAGTACTACGAAGAACAAGTAAACTTCAACCACTGTACTACTCAAGGCAATCTAAGCTAAACCATGCATGCCATCCTAGCAAGCTACACTATGCAAGCTAACACTTGCAACTTTGCAAGATAGATAACCTATGTAATGCATTAGGCATGCTTTGGTTATGCAACCTTGATTATACCAAATCCCAGTTTTACTTGCACGCTTTATTCTTTTATTGCTTTATCAAAGTTCTTTATTACTTTTAGTTAGTGTTTTGGTAAGTTTTGGAAAGATAGTATAGATTGCATAAAGCGCATGAAACTTGGCCTAAGTTAGTTAGAACTAGATGTCATACTGAGGCATGAGATTAGATTTGGATAAGTCACACTTGATTAGCACCCCTCATTAGTGATTACCCCCAATTTTAGTGGCTAGTGCTAAGCATAAAATTTGATCACTTTAGATGGGAATACTTGGTGAAAATGATTATGAAAACCATAGAATGATGAGTCATTATAATGAAATGTTTTGACATGTGTTATGAACACCAGATAATTTGATGATGAAAATGTTGAGGCATGAGCCTTAGCCCTTTATAAAAACTGATGGTTGGGTTCGGATGCGATACCATTCCAATTTTACCGTAAAACCATAATACCAGAATTTGGGTAGGGCTTGACTAGAAGTTTATATATCTTAGTATGGGTTCCCTTGCGGAAGAGGTTTGATCTGAGGATATCTCATGATGAATGTCCACCTGTGCAGTTCCCAAGATGACAGATGATCATGGTTGGCAGGCCAAACTCATAGGGGAGGTGCCCATACTAGGGTGTGTAATTGAAATGTTAGGATTGATTATCCGCATACTAAGTATGGTGATTCAGGATTGTTCCTGACGGATGTATCGAATGTTGTGGTGAAAGTGTACCATCTTTGCAGAGTGTCAAACTATTCGAATAGCCGCGTCCGCGGTTATGGACAGTTGGAGTGGCCTTACTGTTCTGTTGTCAGATGTTTTCAAATTTACTTGTGAAATGAATTATGACTTTGACTTGACCACAACAGGGATATGAACATGAAAACTAAGTTCCCACTTAGGTGTTGTAAAACCTTAAACTAGTTTTCTTTACTTCTAAACTCAGTTAGAGATAAACTTGGATTTTTGCAAATAAACATAGATCTTAGGATTCCAACTAAATATAATTACTTGTTAGTGATAGTTTGCGAGTACTTAAAGAGTACTCATGGCTTCGTCCCTAACTATTCCTATGGCCAGACTATGAGGAGGACTACCAGGATGATGGACAACAGGAAGTCTATGACAACTAGGATCATCTCCCATCGTCAG
Source organism: Avena sativa (assembly GCA_916181665.1). Taxonomy (NCBI): domain Eukaryota; kingdom Viridiplantae; phylum Streptophyta; class Magnoliopsida; order Poales; family Poaceae; genus Avena; species Avena sativa. Next base: position 86,939,647 of record OV702293.1, on the reverse strand, counting down.
CATTGCATGTGACCCTGAAGATGGAGCTTTGACCACGCTGCCATTATTATATTATTCCACTATGTTGATTGTATTAAGACTAGATCATGAGATCCTTTATTTGTAAGACCATTATTATGGTTTGTAATGGATGATGAACTATGGTACCAATCTGTTATGTCTCGCAAAAATGGTAATCCTGGGATTGCGATGTATGGCATAATAGGCATCTGGGATTAAAAATCTGGGTGTTGACATAGTTGAGGTGTCAATTTGGATTTGGAATGGAATGCCTGTTAGGTGATATTCTGTTTTTTAAAAAATAAACAAACAAGATGATTTAAGACTATTATGTCTCTAGTTTATGATCACCGTCAGGAGTTTGTTCGGCGGAAGCTTTGGTCCTACTCTATATATTGGGTATTTTTGTAGTGACACAGACACAATTTAGGCAAGAGTGTAGGAGACAGTCGTATATAATACTTTAATTCGAGCGTAGTTGTATCAAATTGTATTTGCAATGGAATCCATGCTAGGTGATTCTACCAACTGACAACAAACTATTGCAGAATGTTCATGCAAAACTGATGGTGCTGGATAAGTGGTCGCAATCAGTAGTGTTGAATATCAAGGAGACAGAGGAGGCGGAAATGGATGATGAGCAGAAATGGGTGGGTGGCAAAGGCGAGTGGCTGGTCCTTTTATCCCAGGACGGGAGTACTTGGACTCTAAAAAATGTCTACAGATCGTTGAGACTTACACCGCCATCTGTAGTGGGTGTCGGCATTAATGCATTCAACCATGGGTAGACGCCGCCAAAATCTGAATTCACTTACAGGTTCAACATTGCAGAACTTGAGCTCCTGAAGGTACAACTCACATAGAAGCCTCTCCTTATGTGGAAGACTTGGCACTACAACCTCTTAGCGGTGTTCGACAAGGCAATCACATTCATTAGATTCCTAGATGACAATGAATGGACAGTCTTGCGCGACGACCATCTGTGGCCGGAGAAGTATGTCGATGCCGTCTTCACCTCCAGCATTTATGACAACACACCGCAACGCATTTACGCAGTCACTGAACCTAGCGACGACGTGCGTGTTTGGGAGTTGTTCACCTAGGGTGAGTCATGTGTCATATAGCATGTAAATTCCCATTCAAAATGCTGCTTACTGACTGAAGGTAACACGCAGGTACACACGGAGCCCCACACGTCATTCTAGCTCTGGTGATCGAGGATGCAGTAGTAGATGTTGATACTATATCATGGAGGTGGTTCCTTGCACCTCACAGAGACGATGTCAACCAGGGTGCTGAACTCATGTGGATTCATATTAGGGGAGCACTAAACAGCGTTGGTGATTCAATAGAACAAATGGGGACACAACTTTCTTCATACCCATCGCTGCGGTGTCACGTTTTCTCGAGGTCCGCGTGTCCATCAAAAGACCCAATAGAACAGGTCTGGAGCAGAGTCGACAATGCGAAGGGACAATCTTTGTTTCTTGGGATTAACCACCCTTTCTTCCTCAGATCCCCTAAAGCTGCTGAACCAGTAATTGCTCAGGCAGCCCCCACTCCTGATCATGATGCTGGTGGTGGTGGTGGAGCTGATGAAGAACTAGCTACTGCTTCTCCTGGTGAAGCTGATGAAATACTTGCTAATGCTGCTGGTGTAGCTGGCGAAATACTTGTTGATGCTGCTGCTAGTGAAGCTAATGAGATACCGACTGAGGCTTCTGCTGGAGTCCAGGGAGAACATGGTGCTGTTGTTGCTGAGGTGGAAGCACTTCCAGTGTTGATAGCAGACTTGTGTTTGCTGCGCACTAACGCGTTTATTATGTTAACACCCCAGATCCGACTTGGAGCTGAATCCATGTTGGGGGGAGGTGGCCTGCCATAGGCTCATCAGTGGGGTCTTATAATTTTATAGAGAATGAGAGACGGCCAAGCGCAGCACTCGGGTTTGTTTCGACGATGCCACTAGCTCCAGTGGCCTGTTCGCCGACTGGCTCGCCGGAAGTTCCAGCGGTGTAAGACTGCTTTGCTTATTTGTGTAAGAACAAGTTAAGACTATTTGTGTAAGACTAAGTTATGCCTAACTGCATAATATTTCGTGAAGCCCAGCTTTCCTTTCCCTGCCCACAACAGCAAAATTGAAGCATAGAACTTCCAAGGGTCATGTGTATACCAGACATTTTTCTCGGGATAACAACCACTTCAAGTTAATTGCAGTTTCAAGTTGGCAATACTTCCGATAGTGTTATTGTTATGAATGTGTATGTATTTGAACGCATCACTAGAATTTGCCACCTATTGATGATTGATGACATGGATCTAGCTTCTCTTCGTATATTTGCATTCAATCGCTCATGGATCAGAATTACTACATGTGCATAGAAAAACAGTGAAATTGAAAGAGGTACAACACATGATCTTTTTGAAACAACTTGCACTTGCATCTAATTCACAGACAGAGAATACAACAGGACCAGACCATCAATCTGACGGGTAGCCGTCGTAGTAATCATAGTGGGTTCTACCATATTCGCCATAAGGCGGCACCATCTGTAGCTCAGAATGCTCGACGATTCTGCAATACTCCCCCAGCAATCGATCTAGTTCGAAAGGATGGTCATTGATCCATAATCCTCCTATTCCATACCCATGGACAACCCCTGGCTCCTCTTCCCATGCAAGAGCCTCAAAGTTGTAAGATCTAATCTCAGCTAGGTCCGTATAGTAGATGCTTCCGGCCTGCACCATGGGTACCTTGGCACTGTTAATACAGATGCACCGATTGTCAAAAACAAAGAGAGAACGGCTGCCGATGCCTCTGACCGGATGAAGGACACGGTTCTGTGTATCAACCCGGTAAACAACGGGCCTGCCTCCATAGACCGGTCCACTCACAATGAACAACAACTCGTCATCGGACTTGACGAGGTAAAAACGATTCTACGGGTACCGGCAGCCCGGAACAGGGCCTACAATGGTGGCACGCATCTCTAGGGTCTGTGCGGTGCGCTGTATCTGTACATCTTCATGACAGCACCAGGCATAGTCGAGAGGATAGACCTGTATCTGTCTGTGACCAAAACATCACCGACATTAGAAGTCATGCTCCGGAGTCCCGCGAAGTCATTCGGCGTGTACCACCCTTCACCAAACATAGGGAAACTTACTTCCTACATGCCCTCGTCCATCCACCGAATGATGGTGTTCTGAAGGTTTGATGTAAACACCATCAACAAAGGGAACATCGTCATAGCGACAGAAGCCACCTGCTCGGTCGGTATCTCCACCCTCAGGCGCTTGATAGCGCTCGAGAAGGGGTTGTACAACCGTGTCTTGTACGGCTGGACCCTCTGTCCAAGCACAAGGAGGCCGCCGGTTGTGCTACCGACGTAAAAGTACCTTCTAGAGACACATAGAGGGGGAGAGAGAGAGAGGAGAAGCAGAGATTCAGTGAAGGTAAACAGACAGAGATTCAATCAAGGTAAACAAGTAGATGTAGAAACAAAACTTGAAAAACATATCGTATAGGAGGTGAACGCAAAAAAAGAATCGCATATATACAGATGAATATCAACAAAGCACCTGTGAATAACCCGACTAATCTTCTTCTCAAGGTAGCGGCCGGTTCTCACATTCAGCAACATGATGACGGCATCGTCTACCCCATACTCCTCCGAGAACTGGTTCTCTAGAACAATCCAGTTGGCTGGTATAAAGCGCTCCTCCGTGAAGTCGCGCCAGGCGCTACAGACTGCCCGGAAGGCGGCGTAGTAGTCAAAGTCGTCCGTCGACAGGAAGATGTCACCTATCTTCTGCACGACTCCCTCAGGGAGATCAGCCCACGGTGAATCTTGCTGCTTGTTCCGACCATGGATGATGGTGTTCATGTGGTCTTAGTCCATTCAAATGGCAGAGGAAGCAGTCCCAGAGACATAAATTTATTAAAGAAGGCCTTGGAATGCCAAGGGAAGCGTGTGGAAACGATACGACCGCATGCACACAGCAACCGCAAGCCCAAACGCCAAAATCCCGGATGCAATATCTCTCGTCGGTTCCATTCCTATCAAGTAAATGCGGGGGTTGCTACACGGGCAAGTTAATGCGGGGGGTTGCAGCTTCAAGTTTACTAGTATCGAGGAAAGTATGGTGCCACGATCATATAAAATGAATAGCTCATACAAACAGCTAGCAACACTTCCGATAGTGTTATCGTTACATATTTGAACGCATCACTATAATGTTCCACCTATTGATGATTGATGACGTGGATCTAGCTTCTCTTCGCGTATTCGCATTCAATCGCTCATGGATTTGTTCCCATATTTTTTGGAAATGGTTGATGAACTCCACTCTCTTGGCAACATGCTTTGTCAACGAGCCCTTGTTGATGCAATGCAAAGTACAGACTATGGTCTTCTTTGTTATCCCATTTAGGTTCTCTGTTTTTCTTCATCATGGAGCTACTAATTTCAAATGAAATTCTAGTAAACAACATATCAGTACATGTTTTCTACCATAATCACAAGAAGAAAACCAGATGGAATCTCACCTTGTTGGCATTGTGCCAAACAGAGTGGATGTGGCCTTGGGGTTAGGAGAGTAAGGCTCCCTGGGTGCTGCGGGTGTGACCACAGCGACGGCGAGCTCAGATTTTGGAGGAGGACAACATGACCGAAATCTCGTCCTGATGTCATGCCATGGGTCGAGCTTTGGTTTGGGAGGAGGCGGGCGAGACCGATCAGGTTCAGCCGGGTGCCCGATCTCGCCACTAAAGGAATTCCCTCCCAGCTCCGTGCCATGGCGGTGACCACAGATCACCCCTTTGGGGAAGAAGAAGACCATGTCAAAAAGACCGTTTGAACACGAGGGCGTCAGTGCTGCAAGTCTATATGGCAGCCAGGATGGCAGCGACCTGATGGTCAAAAGTGATATGCGGGGCCCAATTTGACGGGCGTTAGCCAGTTTTCCCGTGTTCAAATGGTTTGTTGAATTCGTGCCGAAAAAGATCCTCTGAGCATTTGGCACGCCAACACGGGGTATCGCGATCCAATACCGATGAAGTCGGACCCCGCGTTGCCTTGGCGCTTCAACTTTCGGTCCGCAAGTTAAAAATCTCCTCCCATGCTATCGCCGTCAATGCAGTAAACCTAGTCGACATCCCATGCTGGCTAAATTGGATAGAAAAAAGCATTGCCTGGAGTCCTGAAGATCACGTGCCCATAATCGAGTACCCATAGCGAGTAGCCCAGGTCATCAAGCCAATATTGGCTGACTACTGGCTGCTAAAGACGCCGATGAACAGAGGAAGCTCCATCAACATCATGTACCTAGAAATGTCTAGGTGTTTGCAACTCCCGCATTCCATGGCCGAATCGACCCTCTACACCTTCCACGGCATTGTCCCGGGTCGGAAGGCATATCTAATCGGCAAGGTGATGCTATCAGTCACCTTCAGCACGCCAGGGAATTTCCGCACGGAGTGGATCTTCTTTGAGCTGCTAAACATCTGAAGCCCGTATCACTACGTGCTTGGGCAGCATGCGTTCGCAAAATTTATGGCAGCCCCCCATTATGCATACAATATGATGAAGCTCCTGGGCCCTCACGACATCACCACCGTGCGCGGTGACCCGGATATGGCCGTGGAATGCGAGGAGAATACCACCTAGCTCGCCGAATCCATTATCGCCAAGAAACAAACCATGCCGACAAACTCGCCAAATAAACGAGAGGGATCGATAAAGAAGACCCCTCCATCTTGAAGAAGCCAACCATGGCAAGGTCCACACCTGCCACCTTCGAGGCCTCTACACAAAATCGCCAAGTCGAGCCCGTCCCAAGTGAATCAAGCCAGCGGGTCACCGTGGGTACAAACCTCACTCCCGCAGAGGAAGGCGTGCTCATCGAGTTCCTCCGTGAGAATCGCGACATCTTTACATGGATGCCACCGACATGCCTGGTGTCCCGAGAGAACTTGTTGAGCACAAATTAAATGGAAACCCAAAAGTGTGGCTCATAAAGCAGCCACTACGACCCTCTAATCAAGAGCGTCGTCATGCAATCGCCTGTAAACTACAACGGCTACTCGCTGCAAGGTTTATCCGCCCCATCAAATACTCTAAGTAGTTGGAAACCTGGTCCTAGTAGTCAAGAATAACAACACGTAGAGGATGTGTACTGACTACACTACCCTCAACAGTGTCTTCCCCAAAGAGGAATTCATACTTCCGCGAATCGATCAGATCATCGACTCGATTGTAGGATCTGAGTCGATATGTCTCTCTTATGCCTACTCTGGGTTCAACGAGATCAAGATGGCGAATGAGTACGAGGATAAGACGGTATTCATCACGCCATTAAGAGCATTCTGCTACACCGCCATGACCTTTGGCCTCACGAATGCTTGGTAAACCTACCAAAGGTGCATGCAGGAGTGCCTGGTGAGCAAAATTGGCCGCAACATCCATGTGTACATCGATGACATGCTAGTAAAGTCGACTCGGAAGGACGATCTCCTTGCCGACCTCGTGGAAACTTTCACAAATCTGCGGAAGTACAAAATCAAGATTAATCTGGAGAAATGCATGTTCAGCGTGCCCAACGGACAAGTGTTGGGGTATGTCGTTACCAAACCCGAGTGCTTGCGCGACATCCAGAAGCTGGTGGGACGCGTCGTGGATCTCAGTCGCTTTATCCCTCGGCTTGGGGAAAATATAATACCTCTTTCCAACCGCATGCGCAAGAACCCTACATTCATGTGGGACAGAGAGGCCGACAACACGCTCGCCTCATTAAAAGTAGTGCTACTCGCGGGACCGGTGATTTTCACGCCCATGCACAAGGAGCCGCTGCTCATGTACCTGGCGGCCTGCAGTCGAGTGGTCAGCATCGTAATGGTCGTCGAGCGGCCTAAGGAGGGCAAGTAACGACTCTCCCATCGCCCGATGTAGTACCTCAGCGAGGTCCTCACCTATTCAAAGCAGTGTTACCGTAGTACTTGAAACTGGTTTACGCGGTCTTTTGAGCGCAGCGACGGCTCCCGCACTACTTCTAGGAGCACCCCATTACGGTCGTCTCCTCTTCCCCACTCCAAGAAATCATCCGCAATCGCGATGTAATAAGGCGAGTGGCCAAGTGGGCTGTCGAAATAGGCGTCCACAACATCAAATATGAGCCATGAAAGGCGATCAAGTTGCAGGCCCTTGTCGACTTCCTCGCCGACTGGGAGGAGGCCCAGCAGCCCGAGTTGGTTCCCTACCTCCATTATTGGTCCCTCTACTTTGATGGGTCCAAGAATGCGGATGGTGCTGGAGCCAAATTCGTCCTCATGCCCCCAAAGGCGACAAGCTCCGCTACGTGCTTTAGCATGACTTCACACCCTGTACCAACAACATGGATGAATACGAGGCCCTCCTCCACGGCATGCGAGCTACCAAGGAGATGAACATCAATCGCCTCAAGTTCTACGGCGAGTCTGACCTCGTCGCCATCCAGGTCACCGGCACCGGCATCGGCAACACTATCGCCCCTAATATGCTAGCGTAACGGAAAGTGGTGGATCAACTCGGAGGCTACTTTGCTGGCTATTCTATCGAGTCGGTCGGAGGAAGAATGAAGAGGCCGATGCACTCTCACTCATTAGGTTGGCTAGCAAAACACCACCTTCAGGAATCTTCGTCGACATCATCAACAAACTGTCAGTCTCTTAGCCAAAGGAGATTTACATTGGGATACCGCTCCAGCCCGACTCGGCCCTTGTCGCGATGACTACTGAATCAAGAGACTAGACCAAGCCCTAAATCGCCTACCTCGAGCACAAGACTCTACCAAAGCATGAGGTCCAGGCTCGGATGATCGTCCGCCGCTGCAAGTCCTTCATCATCATCAACGACGAGCTCCACAAAAGAAGCGTGATAGGCATGTTTTAGCGATGCGTCTCGCCAGAATAGGGGCTCCGGATCCTTTAGGACATCCACACTGGGGACTGCGGCCAACACACTCGCGCAAGGTCACTGGTCACCAAGGCTATGTGACATGGCTTCTACTAGCTCACCTCCCATGCCGATGCAATTAACATCATCTAGTGTTGCGTCGGGTGCCAAAAATATGCCGACTAGACGCACATCCCTAGTTCGGAGCTCAAGACCATCCCAATCACGTGTCCGTTCGTCGTATGGGTTAGAGATATGGTTGGTCGATTCAAAACAGTGACCTTCGGGTTCACAAACCTCTTGGTCACAGTCGACAAGTTCACAATATGGGTTATGGCAAAGCACATAAAAAAGTGCGATGGGAAGACGGCCACCAAATTACTCAACAAACTCATATACCAACATGGATATCCCCACAGTATCATCACTGATAACAGAACAAACTTTGCTAAGAGATCCATGGCATAATTCCTCCAGGAACATGGAATCCGACTCGACCGCTCCTCAGTCGCCCACCCTGAATCAAATGGATAGGCTGAGCAATCAAATCAAAGCTTTCTCCACGGCTTCAAGTCGTGGTTACATGTTCCCCTCAAGCGCACGCCGAGATGCTGGGTCGAAGTACTCCCTTCCATGCTTTGGGGAATTCGCACCTCGTCAATCGTTCAACAGGCTTTACCCCATTCTTCATGGTGTACAAAGCCGAGGTGGTCATGCCAAGAGACCTCGAGCCTGACTCGCGCCGAGTAATCCATTATGCGGAGGAAGATAACAATGTCTCCTTTCAAAATGTGATCGACCAACTAGACGAAGCCCGTGACCTAGCTTGATCCTGAACCGTGATCTACTAGCAGGGCCTCCGCTGCTACAACACCTGCCGAATCCAGACTCGCACCTTCTAGGAGGGTGACCTTGTCCTGCGACTCATCCAGGACAAGAAAGGCATGCACAAGCTATCCCCATCATGGGAGGCACCATTCGCCTTGACAAATCCAAACAACCAGATACTACCTAGTATGTGCATAGTACACTCACCAAGTTCCAAACAAAAATTCAAATATGAATTTCTTTCGGCCATTTCATCAAACACTTGGAGACAGGAAACAAATTTGGCCAAACTTCACTGTTTTGAGCACTAATTTGGCTAAACCTTATTCACCATTGATCACCCTTGTCTCCCCCAGTGCCAACCAATGCACTGAACCAACCTAGACCCCTACCATTGCACCATGCCGTGCACACCTGAGCCAACCCCAGCCAGCCGACCATGGCTAGCTAGCAGGAGCAAGCGCCACGCCTAGCCACCATGTCCAGGAGGCACGCCACCGTCCACTGCCACCCCCTGTCCAACCCTCGAGCCCTGCCAAGCCGTGGACCACCGAGAACGCACGCGCCCAGTTTATCTCTACCATGTCCAGAGCACGCCAGCTCGGCGCACTCGACACGCTCGCGCAGACCGCGCCTCGCCTTCGCCGCCCATGCATGCAATCACCGCGACACCAGGAACCTCCCAGACAACACCGTTCACTGCTACGCGACACATAGCACCCGTGCATCGTCAAAACCACCGTCGGTGACGCTCATAGCGTCGACCCGTTCCGACCAACCTCGACTGCCCCTTGTCGCGCCATCAAGACGTTGAGAACCGCCAAGAGACAACGCACCGTCCCCTACCTTCAGCCATGCCCGTAGCTCACTGTAACCCCGACCCCGACGAGCGCTTCCCATGTCGCTCGGCCTCTCTGGCTCTCCTATAAAAGTAGTACTTCCCCGCTTGTTTTCTTCACACCATCTCACTCCCCACCTCTCACTGATCCTTCCCACTTCTTCTCGGAGCAAGGCAAGCGCAGCATCGCCAGAATTTCGCCGAAACCTGCCGCTGCTGGAGGAGAAGGGTCCCACTATGCGCACTGTGCTCAGTGGTCCGGCCGAGTTAGAATTCCCGCGCAACCCAGTTAGTTTAAATTTAGGTTTATCTAATTAGTTCCAAACCTAGTTCTGGCAGTAGATTCAAAATTCAATTCAGAGAGTTTTACTAAACCAAATATCATGAAACTAATTTTTCTAGAAAGATATGGAAATTCTTAATCCACGCCCGTTGGATTCAAACCGTTTGAAATTATAGATCACCTATAGTAAAAATAACAAGGCAGAGTCTTTTCTGCATTCAAACATTTTTCAAAATTCAACCATAAATGCTTTTGAGTTGATTCCAACTCTCTAAAATCACTTTTGACAAAACCTTTCTGAATATGTAAAAATATCTAGGTTTACTTGCAGTAATAATGAACAAGTAATAAAAGATTGCCCCATAGGCATTTCTAGCCACTTTAATTAATTAAAATAAAAAGGTTAAACCTTATTAAATTGTGACACCACTTTAAATCACATTCCCAAGTATTGAACTATGTGGTGATGACATGTGTCAACATGATCCCATATTTTAATTGGAGAATATTAAATCTTAAGTAGTTTTTCAATGAGAAGAAATTACTTTTCTAAAATAAAATAAATAAAATTAGTGCTTTAATCCTTGTGATGATTGTGATGATGCTAGATCATCTAGTGTGAGCCCTTGTGTGCTAAATAAAAGTAGTTAGGTATTTTTTGGTGATTGTGTACCTCATATTCATTTATAGATGCTAGTACCAACCAAAGATACAAAGAGGAAGGAAACTACTACGAGGAAGAAGCCGAGGAGAACTTCAACCACTGCACTGCACAAGGCAAGCTAACACTTGCAACTGTGAAAGCTAGATAACCTATGCAATGCATTAGACATGCCTTGGTTATACCACTTGATTATACTAAATCATAGTTTTACTTGCAAGCTTGATTATTTTATTTCTTTGTCAAAGCTCCTTAGTTATGTTTACTTAGTGACTTTTAAATTTTGGAAAGATATTAGAGGTAGCATAAAGAGCATAAAAGTTAGGTAGAACTTAATGTCATACTGAGGCATGGGATTATACTTAGATAAGTCACACCTAATTACCACCCCTCATTAGTGTTTAGCCCCAACTTTAGTGGCTAGTGCTAATCATAAAACTTGATCACCTTAGATGGGAATACTTGGTGAAAATGGTTATGAAATCCGTAGAATGATGAGTCATTCTAATGAAATGTTTTGACATGTGTTATTGAACACCAGATGACTTTGATGATGAAAATGTTGAGGCATGAGCGTCAGCCCTTTATAAAACTGATGGTTGTATTCGGATGCGATATAATTCCAGTTTTACTGTACAACCACAATACCCGAAATTGGGTAGGTCTTGACTGGAAGTTTATATACCTTAGTATGGGTTCTCTTGCGGCCGAGGTTTGAGTTGAGGCTACCTCGTGATGATTGACCACCTGTGCAGTTCCCAAGATGACACATGGTCATGGTTGGGAGGCCAAACTCATAGGAGAGGTGCCTATACTAGGGTGTGTAATTGAAAGGTTAGGATTGATTATCCGCATATTGAGTATGGAAAATTTAGGATTGTTCCTGGCGGATGTATTGAATATTGTGGTGAAAGTGTACCACCTCTCCATAGTGTCAAACTATTCAAATACTCGCGTCCGCGGCTGTGGACAGTTGGAGTGGCCATACTGTTTCGTCGTCAGATGTTTTGAAATGACTTGTGAAATGAATCATGACTTTGACTTGACCACAACAGGGTTTTGAACGTGTAACTTAAGTTCCCAATTAGGTGTTATAAAACATTAAACCAGATTTCTTTATTTCTGAACTCAGCTAGAGATAAACCTAGCTTTTTGCAAAACAACCTAGATCTTAGGATTCCTACTTGAAGAGTACTTAAAGAGTACTCATGGCTTTGTCCCTGGCTATTCCTATGGCCAGACTATGAAGATGACTATCATGATGGTGAACAACAGGAAATCTACGACAACTAGGATCATCTCCCATCGTCAGTATTGCCTATGACCATGAAGATGGAGCCTCGCCCACGGTACTGTTATTATATTATTCCGCTGTGTTGATTGTACTAAGACTGGATCATGAGATCCTTTATTTGTAAGATCTTTATTATGGTTTGTAATGGATGATGAACTATGGTACCAATCTGATAGTTCCCGCAAAAATGGTAATCCTGGGATTGTGATGTATCGCATAACAGACATCTGGGATTAAAAATTCGGGTGTTGACACAACACCTGCTCGTCGCGTCATCGTCCGTGCCTGCCGGCAGCCATCTTAGGCACCACGACGTGTCCAACCGCACCTGGATCCATCGACAGCGGCGCTCGAGGACACCGCAACATAGAAGCTTTTACCTGAGGCACCCGAGAAGCGCGATGCACCAGCAGAGACGGAGAAGCGCCAAGCAGCATCCAAGATGGAGGGGTGCTGGAGGATGGCCTGCAAGACCACCATGAAGAAGGCCAGGATGAATAGAGCGGCCAGTGATAAGAACAATTCCAACTAGGGCAACGAGGAGGCATTCATGAAGAAGTTGGACCTAGAGGCGAAGGAGAGTGATGTCGACCCGTGGGACACGAGGAGGAGGAGGACTCCAACGAGTGGAGGGCATATATATACGAGGATGAAGTTGCCAACGAGTCATCGGACGACACCGTTGCCTCCACCGATGAAGACGACGAGGATGACGATGACGAGTAATGTTCTGTTGTTAGTATTGTTATTATATATTTAACTTCCATGTCCTGCACTTTGATTGTTCTAACTACCATGTCGTGTGTAATAATATTGGGATGTTGCTACTATAATAACTTCGTGTGGCCGTTAGATCAAAGAGGATCAATGGTTGGCGGGCACGATCCATGTGAAAATTGTCTGACCAATCAGTGCGTGCTGGTTTTTGGGTGAGCTATAGTAAGGGCTTTCTGAGTATTCGTGACTAGCATAGAGGGCAAAACTGAGTTAACATGGATTCCAACCTTAGATTCCCCCTCTCTATCCATAACATGGAACCACTCCATGGATTGAGCCCAAACTGTCCACAACCAGAATTCCAACCTTAGATCGCCGGCGTGGAGATCTGTGCTGCCGACAACCGGAGGTGATAAGGAGGCCACGGAGACACAAAACTGCCTCATACTCATCCACCCCTCTTCCTCTGAAGATCTATCTTTCGAATCCCCTATGTTCTGAAACCCTAGCTCACCGGAATTCAACATTCCGTCCATGTCCAGCCACCCCTTGCTTCTCCGAAGCCACCACTGGAAGCTCCATCACGGACTTGTTCGTCTAGGACCAATCATGGGAGCTGGTGCACCGAGAATCGAACGGAATCGAGCATTCGTTTTCGTCGACCATCGTCGTCGATTCGTCGTCTGCATGCCTCCCCACACTTCCCCAAGCAGTCCATCGCAACCAGGGTGAGCCCCTCTATCTCCCAGTGGTCTCTGTTGCTTTGATTGCTTCCTAAATCGATGCCTCCATGATCGCTGGCAATCACCGCCGCTGGCCGTCGTTGCACACTGTGCTCCGATGACCATTCCTGGGCGGCGCGACCATAGTTCGACTCCCCATCGCGCCATCTTTCTAACGCACTGAGCCACAACCCCGCGCATTCACCAAATCGACGGATTCAACCATGATTTGAGGATCATCTGTGGATGATGTTAGCGTGGCCTCACGCTAATGTCATATTTCATTTATTTTTATCATTTCATAAATTATGTTAATATTTTCTATAATAAATAAAAAACTATGGATATGACGTGGCATGAGCCCCACCAGTTAGTGACTTTGGTAGGACTAGACCGGGTGAGAAAAGCCCCTCACCTCATGCTGACATCAGCATTACCACATAAACACATTTAGTTGTTTAATTAAAACTTCAGAAAATGATTAAATCTTATAAATTTAATAACTTTTATTTTATAATTCAGAAAAATATATTTAATATATGAAAATGTTTAGAAAAATAAAATCTACAACTTAAAACTATTATCAAACATTATTGTGTTAATCATTTAAATAATTATTATATAATAAAGATTTTATAAGTAATAAAACTTTGATAATTCATAACTTAATAATGGTAAATAATAAAAATATAAATAATATACCAAAATTCATAGAAAAATAAGAACTATAATTAATTACTATAATCATGTATTATTATTTCACTTAATTAAATATCTATTATTTATTATGTGTTTCTTAAGTAATAAATCTTATAAAAATCATATCTTATTATTTATAAATCACAAAAATAATTGTAATATACCAAAATGATTAGAAAAATAATATCTACTAGTTGAATGCCTGTGCGTTGCTACGGTATTCTCTCATTTATTTTCTCACAATGATATAAATATAATACAAGTGGAAATTCGCGTGTATTTAAAATTTGGCTACAAAACTCGCCAAAGACATTAATGATTTTCTTGAATTGTATTTTGGTAAAATCAACTTGGATGTAAATGCATAGCAACCAAGAAAGAAACTAGTTATCTTTACTATTAACTGTGATCTAAACCCTAACACACTCTATATATTCATGCACAATCTCAAAAATATTGTCTCTAGCTTCATTTTCATGGTACTTGAGCAGGTATACCAAAAAACCCGGCTTGTAGCCATCTTGTATGAGCAATTGTTATCATCAGCCTAGAGGTTTAATTTGGAACGTGTAAGAATGTGCAACATCGAATATCCACGATGCAAAACAATGATCAGTGTTCCTTTAATTTTATATTTGTGCGTTGCTAGAGTTTAGAAAACACACATCACACATATAATGGTCAAAAGATTTATTCTATTTCAACCCAAAATTTGTAAAAACTGACTAAAGTTAGACAAGCTCTCTAGAACAATTCTCATTTAAAGGCTTATCACCGAAGCTTGCACTTTTCTATATGGTATCTTATTTCTCTAGTGCTCAATTTCACGTTTACTTTGATCAATCTAATTATTTTACCAAGAAATTATGTATTTCATAGCAGAAAAAATACATTGATACTAACCACAATGCACGACACATATCATAAAAAGTAAGTTCTATATCGGTCATGGACATAGCCGCAACTAAATGAATTCTAAATGTTCTCCAATTGAGAGGATGCACCTCCGTAGATTCAGACTGTAGTCAACCTCTTCCGTTAAAGATGTAAATTGCAAGATAAAATTTGGTGAATTGCAATTTGTATATAACAAAGATATTGTAAGATTTTGGTACCAAAGCTGCTGATCAACTTCAATATTTTTGCAGCAAAGGCCCACAGTTCAACAATATCTACCACGACAACGTTAAGCTCTCTTGGTCCAGCCATAGTTCACCAACACAAGCTACTATTTTAAACGCCGATGGAACCATTGCCAAAACGGTGAAGCCAGAACTGTGGTTCTCTGGACTTGACAAGTATCCTCTGCCATTCACATGCATACTACAAAGGAGCAGTGCAATGCTACCGTAGATGAGTGCCATGTAAGGAGTAGAGTAACATAAAAATTAGATTGGGTCTATTCATGATTAATGTCACCACTATCGATGCAGCCATTGTAATAATGTGAAAAGTACAACACCGTGTGATATATCTCTTAAAAACTCTTATTACTCCTAAGTTGTAGATAATATGAGAATATAAAAACTGAAACACGTGAATTGATTAGTTTTGAAACATGTATTCTAGCGCATTATTATTTTTAGGTAAAGGGTTAGCATTTTCAGACATGTACAACGTGCCACTATTAAAGGCGACAGGTGAGAATTAATCATTTTCTTTGGATGCTACTACAATTATAAGGAAACTAAGGTATCAACGACCAAAGTCGTACCACCAATCCGATGGATACTATGTGAATAAAAACCAAACCTGATTAAGAAGTAATTTCACATGCCCTTTGCTTTGAATTTGAGAAGATGTCAAACTGAAACCGGAAGGAATCCATTAATTGCCTCTCTTTGAAAACAATAATCATTATTAGTGTAATTTAGCATTGAGAACCACATAATTATTGTTCTAGCTGACTAATTCCAACTTCAACACCCACAAGGAAAAAGATAAATACTATCATTCAGATTACATGAAACTTTGCTCAATTTTAGATGATCTTTCTGTATCAAGAATGAAACTTTTTTATAAAATATCACGGTTAAGATTTCCTTCACAAACGCAGTTGTGAATAACTCGTTACTTTTTGTGTTTTTCTCTCAAATATGTTGAATTTGATGAGGAATGTTATATGTTGATCCAAATTCTACAAAGTATATGCCAACTTCTGACGAGTGGAGTGAGGCCCGTTGCCGAAGGCTTGGGCCGAGTGTACGATACGGATCGTCCAAGACCTAGGTTTCCACCGATATACAAACACCTCGTAAGCCGCCAGT
This sequence comes from Avena sativa, assembly GCA_916181665.1. Classification (NCBI taxonomy): domain Eukaryota; kingdom Viridiplantae; phylum Streptophyta; class Magnoliopsida; order Poales; family Poaceae; genus Avena; species Avena sativa. Next base: position 86,923,407 of record OV702293.1, on the reverse strand, counting down.
TGGGATGAGTTGCATTTGTGAAATCCCCGGCGTTTGTAAACACTCTTCGATATATTGAAGTTTCGCTGGGTGGAGTCCGTGATTTTTTCCTCTCTTTGTTGGAGAGGTTTTTCGACGTTAAATATGTGTCTCCTTGCTGTGATTTAGTTTTCGTTCTTCGTTATTTACTTGTCGCAATTGTAACAAGGAAGAGCATGAATGATTTATTCTCGAAAACAACATCGCATCAAGTAAGTCTAGGAACTGATGCACAAAAATATGACATGGGGTTAAAACAGAAAAATTGAGATGGATGCATACTATACAGACCTCAAAGCATCTTTGCTTTAATCTGAGATAGATGTATGCATAGAGACCTCGAGATTTGAGATGGATGCATGTATATAGAGCTCAAAATTAGGTTCTCTGCATCACCATCGACTAAACTGAAAATTACACATTACAGACCTCGAGATTTGAGATTTAAGATATATGTATAGCTGAAATTAATGCCACTAAAGGTTAGACCGAAGGTTCTCCTAGTTGAAGGCATGGAAAAGCCAAATTTAACATCACAAATTATTATCTAAATTTTCATAGGATAACTTACCTTTGGTGACTGGACATGCACATGGGTGTATTGTTGGTATCAGATGCATGGATAACATTCCATCATTCAGAAGCTCGATCTACAAAAGGCCACGAGTACAAAAGGCCACCAGAACATCATAAGAAGCTAAATGAGCTACACATCAGAATCACACGTATCATTTGCATTTCCTGCACGCCTTTCTTGGCCAAAACCTGCAAATCATGTTGTTTAAAGTGTAGCCCTTACACACTAAGAATGCAAAGAAAGAACATGATAGAAAATAAATGTAAAGAAAGAACCTGATAGCAACGCACTTAATTTGTAGTCCTACCAGTACACCCAAGTTTTTTCTTCAAAACTATTAGTACTCCTAATTCCTTTACAAATAATTTAACACAAAAAAGAGCACCACACGCTTGCCAGACAAACATAAAAACGATCAGCCTAAGTAAATTAACGAAACTTAAAATTGTTGCAGAGCAACAATGGCAGTTCTACCTTGATACTACTTTCGCATACAGAGAATGGCCACTCCGTTGCAGCTTTATCCAAAGAACAAACTATAGATGAAAAAATTGAGTCAATGACAATGTTTGTGGTAGAAATATAGCAACCAGAAGGACCAAAATTAATAAAAAAAGTCTCAACCACGGGAAAAAAATCCAAAGGCACAAAAATTGGTCTAGGCAGTACGGGCATTCCCCTGATGTGAGAGTGATACAAGCCTAGGAGGATGTTCGGGGAGTTGCGGGCTGTGCCTGAGGTGTGGCCCGGAGGTGACAAGGGGGAGGCTATGGTGCTTGGTCTGGAGATCGGGTAGGCGTTATGAAAATCCATGTCGGCATTGCTGGCTTCATGTGGGGTGAAGGAGAGCGCTACTTCGACCAGCATAGAGCAGGGTGAAGGAGGGCGCTACTTCTACCAGCATAGAGGGCATGGTGAAGGAAGCGGGCGACAACATCCCATTCATCGCCGACGGGATTTAGGCCTGCGTGGGGCAGCATCTTATGCAGGGGAGTGATTTGATGTCAGAAATAGGTGGATGAAGTGGAGGGTGGAAACGAAGGGGGTGACCTCCGGCATCCCTAAACAACAGAAATTATGGCTTATCGGTGTGTAAGTCGAGCAAAATTGAAGAGCCTCACCTGGTACAAAGACAGATACTTCGGCTGCATTTGTCAAGCCCCTGAATTGTAGACGGCTGGAGGTCGACGGACATGGTAGTAGTGCAGGAACTTGCCGCTAAGGCCTAATCCGTGTGCGTTCGGCGGACGGGACTGCGTCGTGTTGCGGGCGTCTCCGCCCTTCCAACAAGCATGGATGAGAATCAATGTCGACCGAGGCTGTCGAGGCGCGAGTGAGAAGGCATGCATCGTGTCTTTCGGAGGCGCCTGCATCTGGACAACGACGATGGTGTGTGTTTGTGAAGGGGACAGTGGGCAAGGAATGATAAATTAGGTGATCTTTTCTGCGGAGATCGTGGTGATTAATGGATAGGTATTATGAGGCGATTTTAACTGCATAGTGTGAGCCATGAAATCGGATCCGGCCGAAATTCGAGGACAGAGATTAATGCCGAGGATTACACCCACGAGGAATGCGCCCTAATTTCTCAGAAGAATTAATCTTCCTATCAGAAGCAGACCGTTCAGCGGAGTTTTTTTTAGGACAATCCTACGGTGCGGATATGTTGAATGTTTGATGGGTGTGTTGAATGTACCAAATTTCTTCAATGTTTGATGGCCAAAGTGAGCCACCAACTCCAATTTAATAGTAAAGACATGTTAAAAATATAACATTCCACTTTTGAAGTAAATAAAGATCTAATACTCTAATAACTTTAATTTAAACCTATTTCCTTAATTGATAATTCATAAAAGGATAAGTAAAAATTGCTGATATTTTTAAAATTATTCTTTTAAGGTTTAAAATTAATATTAGTCCTAAGGTTTGATAATGTGAAGTCAAAATAAGTTTAACACATTTTAAAGTATAATTATGTTGAATTATTATTCAACAATATGTGTATTCTATTTTCCAAAAGGAGTAATCAAATATTAAATACTCAAGATTATTATTTTGGCTTAATAAAATCTTTTACCATTTCTTCAACCACAAAATTATAGACATATTTTAAATCCAAAGAAAATTCATGAGTAGTTAAGTAATATTATTTACTTATTCACAAACCATAACCACACCTTTATAAGAAGATAAATGATTCTATTCCATTATAATATTAAGAAACCACTACTCAAATAGAAGTATTATCACTCTTAAGTAACTTTAAGAAGAAGTAAACAAAGTACAAATATCATAAGCATTGCACCTTAAGTCCATCTATGTCCTTAAAGTTAAACTTTAGTCTACAAGACTATAAACACCATGTTAAAGGCTTTAATATGTGTTTTATAGTTTACTTTGGTCTCTTTCAATTAAGACCTAGTTCATCTCAAGACCAAACTAACCGAGTAAACACCAAGAGACATCGACCATGTTCTATTAACCATAAAGAGTGTTTAAACCTTAGAAAATAAACCTTTTCTTCGAAGGTTATCCTTTTTGCCACTCCAAACCATAAATTTTGTAATATTATCTCTAACTTTAGACAAATAAACTCAAGAACTTTTATCATAGTCAACATATGAAAATTAATCATAATAACATTACTTTATACTTTACTTGTATACTTAGGATTGTTGACACTTAAGTTCCTTATAAATGTCATTACTTGTAAAGTAAATTTTGAAGGTAAAACAATTCTTATATAAGCAGTATTTGAGTAGTATTCCACATTTGTGTATATTATAGTGTGTACTTTATTATACTTACATATCCTTTCACAAACACTCACAATCCTTAATAAGAAGCACAAGTGTAAAGCTTATCTAAAAGTACAACACATTCTAAAGGAACCATTTCCAGTTTCCAAACCCTAGATCAACTCTTATTTTGGGGATTCGAACTTATCAAATTGCATTACATTACTTATGCATAATACCATCTTGCTTCTTTAAACATTAGTCCTTACTAGACCAATGGTGTTAATTTCAGATATTGGATCTTATATTGTCTCGAAGACCATGAGTGCATAATCTTCCAAAGGAGATATAACTCATCAAGATACTTTAGGAAAGCCAATTGGTCGTAGTAGAGTTGGATCAAGTTTAGTATGTAAATTGAAGAGATACAAATGGTGTAGCCTAAATATGGAATTGAGTAAAACAATAAAATCTAATTGCTAGTTGTTAATAAAAGACAGCATAATGAAGACCATTAGAGCATGTATAATTGTAATGGGTAGTAGCTCATGTTGGATTCATTTATGAATTCTACTTGAAGGAGTGAAATTTCGTTAAGAATCTATAATAACAATATAAGAAATAAAGTCATCATGGTGTGATTATCTCTTAAATCATGATGAATAGGTAAAACATAATGAGATCATGGTGAGATTAGCTCTGAAACCATGATATAGGTGTAAATATGACAAGAAATTAGTAGATTATGCTAAAGTGAAGTAAGAAAATAACATGGTAGAACTATGATAGAAGTGGTAGGTGCTAGAAATTTCTAATAATTTTTGGTTTAAGTTAGTAAATAGAATCTGAATAGTCATTTTGAGAGTTCATGTGAGGTTAATTTACTAAATAAAGAAAGGTTGGTTATACCTAGTCATTCCAAAAGTGAGATAAAGGGTAAGTCAAAACCAAATTGAGAATACTTTTCTTAAAAATATCCTATTGCAATTGAGCAATTTGGGTAAATGTCGAGACATAGAATAGTTTGAACCCTAAGTGCTAAGTATCACGATGTAAACCTATATGAGGAGGTGTCATATACTACACAACTAAGCCTGAATTCTAGAGATACTATACTCAACTAATATATTCCAGGCTTAGAATATTGTGTGTTATATGTACCACATTTGGATTTATTGGTTTTTCTTGAATCTTCTTGCTTGACTAGATTTGTACATAAAGTTTGACTTGGTGTGCAAATGCATGTTGCAACATCCAGTTATTACTTGATGTTATAGATCTATATAGAAAAGGGGATTCATGTAAGGGAGTGACGAGTTCCAAAGACCAAGATGAAGACTTACATGAAGAGTGAAGCTAAGTATATGGAGTATCAACATAATTTGAAGGAAGGATCAAATCATATCTTTGTTAGTTAACAATACGAAGGAAGTTTAATGTAGGAAATATATGAAGCAACAAGAAGTGATGAACTTAAGATTCACCCCAAACTAGGTGATGTTAATAAGAAGTTAATGGAGTAGTAGTAACAAGTTCATGAATGTATCATGAATAAGTACAAATATGAATCTTTGGAACAAAGATGGTATTCAAGCTTTGACAATTTAGAGAGAATGTCAGTTGTATGTCGGAAACCGTAGGGTAATACATACACCCTAGGATGGTCCGCAACTGGTATTTGTCTGCAGCTGGTATTTTGTTGAGTTAGTTAACCAGATCATCTTAGTATTCCATAGAGATCATAAAACTTGGCCTAAGTTAAGTAAGACATAAAGGAGTATAAAAATTAAAGTGATCGTCTTCCGAGACTCTTCGCAAAATTTGACCTACCAAAGAGAGATTGTCCAAACAGTAGGTAAGACAAATAATGATTGAAAATTCACTGCGGAGATCCACAATTGTGTGGGTATACCATAATCTCTTTAATGAGACCTTAAACAGGTAGAGTATAAGCTGAACAGAGATCAAAATTCTAATTATGAAGCCAATGGTTACTATAAGGCAGTTTAGAGACCATTAGTAAACCCTAAGGGGGAGAGGAAACAATAAATAGAAGTGTTGCTATATGAATCTTTGAGTAAAGATTCGAGACGAAGTACTTAACTAGGACAACATTAAGCCTTCTTTTCATAAGGTCAAATGAAGTTATTATTATAGAAGTACTCTTAGAAGTTTTTCTAGATGAAAGATAGAAGTTTATTTCAAGATAGTAGGACTCAAACCTTAAGATAATTAATAAATGGAACTTGCAGAAGTACTTAAGGTAATAATAAAATATTATCTAAAGCCTGCTAAAGTAAAAGCTTGAAGGGATAAAATAAATTAATCTTAACCGACTAATTCTAGAGGAAACAACTCTTAAGTGATCCTTAAGAGGTAATAAAGCATATCCAATTGGACATGTAAAGAGACAAGAAATTCCGATGGGATGGACAAAATGTGTTCAAAACCAATCTTCGGAAGCAATGCCAGTATAAACCATATAATGACATACCAAAAATTTTGTCTTTTGGCCACAACTATTGTCTAATAAAATTTAAAAATCCTATTTTAGTGATACTTCCTAGAACTTACATAGTATAGTAAGGAATCTCGATGAACAAGTAAAGGAGTTGAATTAGGATACCTAATCAGGAAAATGAACTAAAGAAGAAACTCCAATTTAAGGATTCCATAATGATAACATATCCCTAACGGATGATAGTAAAAGGAACTTGGTGTATTAAAGATGACAAGTTGGAGATTGCCAAGAATGATAAGAATTCAAGGAAAAGATCTGGGTATGGGATACTACAATTATTCCGATTAAGGTTACCATGGAGATGAGATATGTCGTAACCAATACAGGACAATTCCTCATTCTGAAACATGAGAGTATACGAATTTCGAGGATGAAGTTTATTTTAAGGCAGAGAGTCTGTAACATCCCAGCATTGGAACATAAAAATAAGCTAAACATAGATGTGTGCATTGCATTCATACATAGAAAATCCGAATAATTTTCGCACTTTTCAGCAAAATTTGTCAAACTGATTGAAGCTTCTCTTAACTTGATGGAATTGAAGTAGATCATCAAGTTGACTGCGATAAGTTTCAATATGACCTTTGCTAAAACTTTATTTTGGGTAAATATGATTTTATCTAGGGGTATATCAAATGTAATAAAATTGAACCACAACACATTATTTAATGATTAATATTTGATCTTTAAGAGATCATGTCATCGTATTGTTTACAACAACTCCTGAATACCAAGTTAAGGATACAACTCCAGTAACAAGAATTTAATAACTAAACTTTGACTTATCTTATTTTTATCCATTTCCACCATGAGTATCATGGTAATACAACCTTAGCCCTTTAGATGTATTGAGTGGGAAGGAAATCAAGTCAAGATCATTCACCACATATCTTTCTTTCCATATCAGTCCTTATCATCTTTATTGAATCTTATCCTATTATCTGTTGTTCATAAATGTTGAGTAATCAACTATTGATCTATCAATCTTTAACCTATCAATTCTTGATATATCAACTCTTGTTCTTACCATAATAATCACTTTAAAGACTTTAGAGAAATAAGTAATAAGAGGTAAGTGGTAATGCTAGTTTTAGATATCATCTATAGGATGGGAGTTTTCGAAGCGAATCAAATCAATATGATAATTGATGGAGTTAACTCACTCTTGAATGGATAGAAGAGTTATCTGGAAGATATAATTATATGGTAGAAAAGAAGATTACAAGGATGAATATTGAAGATAGTTACCAAGGAGTAATCCTATTGGATCAAGTAGGCATAGTCAATAAATAATATCTCTTAGTCCAATAGAGAAATTCATAAGATAATTATATAAAACTGTAATATTGTATTAATGAAATCCTTGATTAGCCAACTGGAAACCTAAGCCATAAATGATCAAAGGATTGTAATGATCATGCTTAACTCACTAAGAGTGAATGATTATATCATGTATAAGTGACATTGGTGGATATAACATGATTAAAACCTAGTATAGATATATTATCCTACGTTAGTCATGACAAGTCACCATGATATAATGTGAAGTTGGAATATAAGATACTACAGCTAAGTAGATATAAGATAGTATGACTAAGCTGAAGCTAGAGTAGTATTGAGTTATTGAAGTAGTATGATTTATCTTAAAGAATAGTAAGCACTTGAGGTGAAGTAGGATTTTATGTATACATCTATTGGAGTAGTATTAGTGATGGATGATAAAGGAGGTGTATAAATGGAGTTAGAAGTAACTACTTATTGGATTATAGGTTATCATTAGTGGAGTAGTGGATATAACTGTCAACACCCAGATTTTTAATCCCAGATGCCTGTTATGCCATACATCGCAATCCCAGGATTACCATTTTTGCGAGACATAACAGATTGGATATCACAGTACATCATCCATTACAAACTATACATAAGGTCTGACACAAATAAAAGATCTCATGATCCAGTCTTAATACAAATCAAGCAGCGGAATAACGTAGTGATAACGATAGTGTGGGTGAAGCTCTATCTTCATAGTCACTGGAAATGCTGGCGATGGGAGATGATCCTAGTGGTCATAATCTTCCTGCTTTCCGTCCTCCTGGTAGTCCTCTTCACAGTCTGGCCACGAGAATAGCCAGGGACAAAGCCATGAGTAATCTTTAAGTACTCGCAAACTAATACTAACAAGTGAGATGGTTTTGGGTAGGAAGTACTAAGCTCTAGGTTATTTTGCAAAAAGCCAGATTTATCTCTACTGAGTTCAGAAGCAAAGAAAGCTAGTTGAAAGTTTTAGAACACCTAAGTGGGAACCTGAATTTCATATCACACCCATGTTGTGGTCAACTCAAAATTATGATTCATTTCATAAGTCATATTGAAAACATCTGATGACGGAACAGTATGGCCACTCCAACTATCCATAACCACGGACGCGGCTATTCAAATAGTTTGACACTCTGCAGAGGTGGTACACTTTCACCACAACATTCGATACCTCCGTCAGGAACAATCCTGAAGTCACCATACTCAGTATGCGGATAATCAATCCTAACCTTTCAATTACACGCCCTAGTATAGGCACCTATCCTGTGAGTTTGGCATCCCAACCATGACCAACTGTCACCTTGGGAACTCCACAGGTGGACAATCTTCACAAGGTAGACTCATCTCAAATCTTGTCCGCAAGGGAACCCATACTAAGGTATATAAAATTCCAGTCAAGCCCTACCCAAATTTCGGGTATTGTGGTTGTACGATAAAATTGGAATGGTATCGCATCCAGACAACCATCAGTTTTATAAAGGGCTAAGGCTCATTCCTCAACATTTTCATCATCAAAATCATCTGGTGTTCAAGAACATATGTCAAAACATTTCAGTAGAATGACTAATCATTCTAAGGTTTTCATAACCATTTTCACCAAGTATTCCCATCTAAAGTGGTCAAGTTTTAAGTTTAGCACTAGCATCTAATAGTGGGGATAAACACTAATGACGGGTGGTAAACAAGTGTATCTTATCTAAGTTCAGTCTCATGCCTCAGGATGACATCAGGATTTATCTAACTTAGGCCAAGTTTTATGCTCTTTATGCTACGTTTAATAAACTTTCTAAGTTCTACAATTTACTAGGTAACCTTAACTAGAAAGCTTTGATAAAGAAATAAAATAACTAAGCTTGCGAATAAAACTAGGATTGGGTATCAACTGGTGTAAGGTTGCAAGTAAAACTTGCAGGGTTTAGCTTAGCTTGCTAAGATAGTAGTATAAGCGTGCAGAGATTGGCTTGCTAAGTTGCAAGTGTTAGATTGCCCTGTGCAGAGAAGTGGTTGAAGTTCTCCTCGGCTTCTTCCTCGTAGTATTCTCCTTCCTCCTCGTATCCTTGGTCGGTACCAGCGTCTATAAATAAATACGAGGTACACAATCACCAAACAATAATTAACTACTTCTATTTATCACACCAAGGTTTTCACTAGATGATATAGGATCATCACAAACATCACAAAGATTAAGGCAATAATTTTATTTCCTCTATTTTAGAAAATTAATTTCTACTCACTGAAAAACTACTTAAGATTTAATATTATCCAACTAAAATATGGGATCATGTTGACACATGTCATCACCACATATTTTAGTATCTGGGAATGTGATTTAAAGTGGTGTCACAATTTAATAAGTTTAAACCTTTTATTTTAATTAAATAAAGTGACTAGAAATGACTATGGGCATTCTTTTATTAGTTGTTCATTATTTCTACAAGTAATCCTATATATTTTTATATATTCAGAAAGGTCTAGTTAAATGTGATTTTTGATAGTTGGAATCAACTCAAAAGCTTTTATGGTTGAATTTTGAAACATGCTTGAATGCAGAAAATCTTCTGCCTTGTTATTTTTACTATAGTTGATCTCCAATTCTAAATGAATTGAATCAAATGGGCTTGGATTAAGAATTCCATTACCTTTGTAACAAAATTAGTTTCATGCATTTTGGTTTAGTGAAGCAACCTGGGTTGATTTTTTAATCTAGGTACAGAACTGAGTTTGAAACTAAAAGAATAAACCTAAATTCAAACTACTGGGTCACGCGGGAATGTAAATGGGCCGGTGATACGTTGGAAACATCTCTATAATTTTGATGCTCCATGCTTGTTTAGTATCTACTTTGATTTACTTGTCCACACTTTGATGTGATCTTTACATGTTTTCTGGTAGTAACCGACTAACAAGTTGCAATAGTGCCAGATGCCTGTTTTCTGCTGTTTTTGTTTTCAGAAAAGTTAGTAAAGAAATATTATCGGAATTGGATGGGACAAACGACAAAGTCAATTACTTTCCATGGGGAACAAGAAGTCCATAGGGGAGCCGTAGGGGCCAGCCAGGGCGGCCAGGCCCACCGCAGGCGCGGGTGGGCCCTGCCCCACGCCTGGCTAGGGTTTGAGGCCCCTGGCTGCCGCCTCGGCCTCCCCCTTATCCTATAAGAAGCCCCCGATGCAGAAACCCTCAGCACCCAATCAAATATCCACGAAACCGTCTGTATCCGCCGCCACCATCGTCCCTAGATCGGGGGGATCTGAAGTTCTTCCCGCACACTGGCGGAGGGGAGATCATCCCGGAGGCCTTCTCTCCAGTATGATGCGTGAGTAGTTCCACCTTGTACTATGGGTCCATGTAGTAGCTAGATGGTTGTATCTCCTCATTTGTGCTTTCATGTATATATCTTGTGAATCATTTGTGCTTTCATGTACACATCTCCGTTCATGATCAAGATCTAATCTATTTATAATCATGCGTGTTGTGTTTGCGGGGATCCGATGGATATTGAGATTATTATGTTGGTTTTATTAATGGTTTTGTCTTTATGATTCTATCATGTATGTGTTGTTTGTGATCTTGCATGCTCTCCGTTGTTAGTAGCTATCTTGGCCAAGTAGTTGCTAGTGACTCCAAGAGGGGGTATTTATGCTCCATAGTTGGTTCATGCCTCTAGTTTCCAAGGGAAGTGACAGAAATCTCTTCGGTTGTAGATGTGTTGTTGCCACTAGGGAGAAAACAACGGTCTCTTGTTCATGGAACATGTGGATTGTTTACCTTACACACTTTCCTTAAAGCAGTTGTTTGTTTCTTGCAACTTAATGCTGGAGGGGGTTCGTATGATAACCTGAAGGTGGACTTCTAGTCATAGATGTAGTTGGATGGCGGTCTATGTATCTTGTTGTATTGCCCAATCGAATCTCATAGGATCTTTCTGACTAGTAATTGCATTGTTATGCCTTGCTTAGTTCCTGTCAATTGCCCTGCTGTAATTTGTTTACCCTTCATGCTATGTTGTTTATCTAAGGAGAGCACCTCTAGTGAACTATGGACCCCGTTCCAATCTTTACCATTGATACATTTTCCATTGTTACTTGTTTACTTGCTGCAAACCATTACCTTCCACACCATACGTTTAATCCTTTGTTACAGCAAATCGGTAAGGTTGACAACCTCACTGATTCGTTGGGGCAAAGTCTTGAGTTTGTGTTGTGCATGTCTCCGCTTTGCTTGCAACACCTGTGTGACGTTTCCTTCCTCCTTCTGGTTCGATAACCTCGGTCTCTACTGAGGGAATACTTGTTGCTTGCTCTTCGCACCCTGCGCTTGGGGTTACCAACGAAGTGCCACGTCGAGCATCATCAGTCGGCCCACGGAGCACAGCGCGCGCGAGTGAGTTTAAGTGGGTGTCCCCACCAGTCAGCGAGACAGGGGCTCACCGGGGCTCAAGCGACCGCACGACCAAACTCTAACCCAACTGCTGTGACCTATCGTCTCCGTCGGGCAACATCGGTGATATAAAACCCTAGCGCCGCCAGTGGGGGTCTACAGGGGCTCACCGGGGCTCAGGCGAGGGTTGCCGATGGGGGAGAACAATGAAGTCGATGACGGCGAACCTCCTGTTACCGACGGCTTCTCTTGGGGCGGCTCCAATCACTGGCTCCTTTCTACCTCCTTCGTGGCAGACTAGCGAAATTCCAGTGACCTGCTGCTCGCCTTGCTCCGGGGGTGAGGTGGGGTGATTTTGAGAGAGAGGGGAGTGTGTTGGTGTGAAGAATTTGAGCGGGGGTGGCCTCTATTTATAGTGCCTGAAGGGGACCGAAGGGCGCGGGTGGAGCTCGCCGGTGTCGTCACCACAGTGGGATAACGGCACGGGTGACGATAGGGGGCGGTGTTGTCCTCCCTAGCTAAGCTCAACGACGTGGTTACGCGGCGTGGGACGATGCGAGATGGTCGGAACGTTGTAGTGCTCTGGGCGGGTCCGATGAAAAGTTTTATGGCGCACGGGCTCTCCTGGTCGCGCGGCGACGAACGGTCCTGTCTGCGGGGTTGCTGGGGTGGTGGTGATCACGCTTGCACGCGGCGAGGGAGGCGCACGTTCTGTGGGTGAGTGTCGAGGGTGGCGCTCTAGCACCCTCTCGGCATGGTGTAGAGGCATAGGGCGCGACATGTCTAGAGTGGTCTAGTGGCTTATTGCTCGTTGGCATTGAACAGGGGGTGGCGGTGGACAGTGGTGAGTGTCCCAGACAAGGTTGGTGAGGCTAGAGCTTCTCCTAGCTTGCTATCGACAGTGGGGTGGCAAGGTGAGGCTCAGCCTGCTCACCATTGATGGCAATGACAAGCTCACAGTGGGGCTAGAGCTTGCTACCTAATCTAGGCGATCTATTAAATGTCTGCTGTGAGCTAGAGAGGGGACATGTTAGGCCAAATCACTTCTCACAATAGTGTTTGATGTTTGTTTGATTTGTGTTTGCAAGGTGTTTGATGAAATGGCCGAAAGAGATTTAAATTTGAATTTTTGGTTCAAACTTGGTGGGTGTACTAGTTACATACTCGGTAGTCTCTAGTTAGTTGGAAAGGTCAAGGGGAATTGGTTTGGTTGTTTTTTGAGAATTGGGTGATCTTCCCATATGTTAAAGATTCAATTTTAAATTGTCATTTGAATCAAGTTGCCAAATGTTTCTATAAGTTTGAAAGGTGGCATTTGGTTCACTTTTACTTGGTATAGCAAGGGGTGAAAAGAAATTTTAATGTTTTTGTTCGAAATCTTGGACTAGGAACACTCAAAGTGGCCTAGTGAGAAAGATTGGCAAAAATGACCATTTTCTTTATTTGGTTTGTTTTTGATTTTTTCTTGATTTGTTTCTGCTTGCAAATTATTTAGATGATGTTGTTTTCATCTTTAAACCATTCCTTGCTATTTAGATCAATCACACAAGTCCATTCATGCATTCATACAATCATCACATATGGAACTTCAGTCTTCTTTGGTACTTCAAGGCATTTGCGAAGTAACGATATATGGAACACATTATGCACGGATGACATCTCTTATGGCAGTTCTAGTTGATACGATTCTTCTCCTTGATGGTTTAGAATCTTGAAGGGTCCGATATATCTGGGGGCTAACTTTCCTTTGAGCTGGAAACGTTGCATTCCTTTCAAAGGAGACACTTTGAGATACACAATATCTCCGATTTTGAAAGGAGGTCTCGGCGTCTCTTGTCGGCATAACTCTTTTGTCTTGACTGGGCGGTCATGATGTGCTCACGGATCTTGTGAACTTTCTCTTCTGCTTCTCGTAGGATGTCGGGTCCGAAAATCTGACTCTCTCCTACTTCTGACCAATTTAAAGCGGTACGAAACTTCCTTCCATACATGAAATCAAATGGGGACATTTGCTAATTAGCTTGATAACTGTTGTTGTACGAAAATTCTACGAAAGGCAGACCGTCTTCCCATTTAGATCCATACTCTAGCACACAGGCTCTCAACATATCTTCGAGTATTTGATTTACTCGCTCTGTTTGTCCATCGGTCTAAGGGTGATACGATGTGCTGAAATCCAATCTCGTTCCCAATCCTTCTTGGACTTTCTTCCAGAATCTCGAGGTAAACTGAGTTCCTCGATCCGACATAATGTTCTTGGGGACTCTGTGCAGACTGACGATTCTAGCGATGTACAACTCTGCTAGCTTCGAACTTTGGTACGTGGTCTTGACTGGAAGGAAATGAGCTACCTTGGATAGTCTAACAACTATGACCAAAATAGAGTCATTTCCCCTACTATAAGTAGGCAATCCGGTGATAAAGTCCATTCCAACTGAATCCCATTTCTATTTTGGAATCTGTAAGGGTTGCAACAGTCCTGCAGGTCTCTGATGTCCCGCCTTGACTCTCTGACAAATATCACACTTGGCTATATAGCTTTCGATTTCTCTCTTCATCTTATGCCACCAAAATTGTTCCTTCAAATCCTGATACATCTTTGTTCCTCCTAGGTGGATAGAATAAAGAGTATCATGGGCCTCTTTCAAAATATTTTCCTTCAACTCTGAATCTGCTAGTACACAGAGACGTCCTTTGTACCACAACACTCCTTCTTCATCTTCGGTGAATCCGGGTATTTTGCCTGTACCAATACGACGTTTGATTCCGTCGATACTAGCATTTCCTTTCTACGCCTCCTTGATCTGATTGATCAAAGTAGGTTGAAGTTCTATGCTAGCCAAAAACCCTTCACTTATTAATTTCATTCTAAAATCTTCCATCTCCTTGTGCAAACTTGGTTGTTCCTTCAAAATCATGGAGTTCAAGCGGCACGGCAATCTGCTAAGGGCATCTGCCACAACATTGGATTTACCTGGGTGGTAGTGGATGTCCAGATGATAGTCCTTGATTAGCTCTATCCATCTCCTCTGCCTCATATTCAGCTCCTTCTGAGTGAATATATACTTCAGGCTCTTGTGATCCGAATAAATCTCACAATGGTTTCCCATCAGGTAGTGTCTCCATGTTTTCAGGGCTAGAACTACGGCTGCTAGTTCAAGGTCATGGGTAGGATAGTTCTGCTCATGTTGCTTCAGTTGTCGGGATAGATAAGATATAACTTTGCCTTCTTGCATTAACACACATCCGAGACCAATCTTGGATGCGTCACAGTACACTTCAAAATGCTTCGTGATATCCGGCATGATCAAGATTGGGGCTAAAATCAATCTCTTCAGTTCTTGAAAACTCGCTTCACACTTGTCCGTCCATTCAAACTTCTTGTCCTTCTGCAACAATTGGGTCATCGGTCTTGCGATACTTGAAAATCCTTCTACAAACTTGTGGTAATATCCCGCCAATCCGAGAAATACACGAACTTGGGTTTGAGTGGTTGGGGCTTGCCAATCTTCAACATCCTTCACCTTTGTAGGGTCAACGGCAATTCCTCTGGCTGATATGATATGGCCGAGGAATCCTACCTCCTGTAACCAAAATTCACATTTGCTAAACTTGGCATACAACTGATGCTCCCTAAGGGTTCCAAGGATGGTTCTTAGGTGTAGCTCATGTTCTTATTCTGATTTGGAATAGATCAGAATGTCATCGATGAAAACAATGACAAACTTATCGAGGAAGTCCATAAAAATCTTATTCATGAGGTTCATGAAATAAGCGGGGGCATTGGTTAATCCAAAAGACATGACAATATACTCGTATATTCCATATCTGTTGGTAAAGGTAGTCTTTGGAATATCCTCCGCGTGAATCTTGAGTTGATGATAACCAGTTCTAAGATCAATATTAGAAAACACTTTGCACCGGTCAACTGGTAAAACATATCCTCTATCTTCGGCAGTGGATACTTGTTCTTGATGGTAACATCATTCAGCTTCCGATAATCCGTACACAAACGATTACCTCCATCTTTGTTGTCCACAAATAAAACAGGTGATCTCCATGGCGACACACTTGGTTGGATCGATCCTATCTCCAGCATAGCATCTAGTTTCTTCTTCAACTCCACTAGTTAAGATGGGTTCATGCTATACGGTATCTAGGCTATGGGTCCAGTTCCAAGGATTAGTTCAATGATAAACTCGATATCCTGATCTGGGGGCATACCGGGCAAAACATCTGGAAATACATCGTGGTATTCACAAACTACTCTGACTTGGTCAATGTTTGGCTAGGCTAGACTCTTGTTGCACTTGAATTGACAGGGCAAGTTTTCTTGCCAGAGTCGATGAATTGACAAGCTCTACTAATATTCCGGCTGTACTGGTCATGGTTATGGCTTTCTTGCTAGAGTCGATTAATCCTCTATGTTTCAACATCCAATCCATTCCTAGTACTACTGTAACATCCCAATTTCAGCAACCCTAATTAAATGTCCCAAAAGGCAAAAATCAGGGGGAACAAAAAAAAATCTTGCAACGTGTGCTGACTTGCTTGCTTGTGCTCAAGCAACTGTTTGTGTATTAGTTGTGTGCTCCTCATCTCAACCCTAGTTTAAAAAAGATATGTCTTGGATCATCTTTCATATTCTCAAATGTTCTGGCATTTCAAAAACCCGAGCCAAGATGACCTTCACACAACCCAAGACTTTACTACCTTCTATTGCCAAAACTATGGAGACATATATATACTCTCCTTATGTTTTCAAGACAGAACCTTCAACTACTCTTATCCCTAGGTTTTCCACAACCTTATTAACACCCTTCTCATCTCAATGTTGGTAGATATACCAAGATAGTACTTATCTTACTTCAAGCAAAACCCATTTCAACATACCCATCCTTACCTTAGGCTAGGCTTGATGGTAACCCTGGTACTAGTTGGATAAGTAACAAGATAAATTGCCTTGATCTGCTGGTTGATGATTTGCCTTGATTTGCTGCTTGCCTTGTTTGTTTAGGAACTAGAGTGAGCTAATCTAGTAGCTCCTCCCTTAGGACCCAATCCTTGCTTGTGATCCTCAAGCTCCTATCAAGCATCCAAGTCTGGATCTATCTTAAGCCACTCAAGTAATCATCTCCTCTCAGGCTTATCTCAACCCAAGGATAATCCCTCTAGATGGTTTCCAACTCAGTGGAGACCCAATCTAAGCATGAATCCCATCCCCTTAGTTAGTACCTCAACTTCATATCCTATGACTATGAGTTTGGAACCTAGCATCCTCTCAAGATCATTTACATTTGCACTCTATTCAAAACCTCCAAAACTGCCAAAATGGCTAAGTCTAGATTTCTTATCTAGATTCAATCGTTGGAGCTCTACCTTTTCCAACCTATGTGCTTTCTTGAGAATGCACTTGAATTATCTTGTAGTACATCCTTAGTAATACCAAAGCCCACTCATGCCATTGTCTAAGCCATTCCATGTCCCAATCCTCCATGATGGTTTGGTAGTCAAGATAATAATCTCTTCTACAAATCTTATCATCTTGCCTACTTTGGCAGAAGCTCACATCTATATGCCACCTCCCCTCGACCAACTCTTGGCATGGTTGTGATATACTAACTATGTACTATTAACCCCCACTTCACTTGTTTCCATTGGAGCCTTGTGATTCCTAAACCCACATGGTTTAGGAGGCTAACTGATGTATCTGCTATGGTAGCCTTATCTTCAACAAACTTTGCCATCACTTGAAAATCACGTCAGATGCAACCAATCCTAACCCTTCCCTCCATGATCATATATATGACATGGACTATCCATACATATAACCCTTGTATCAAGGTGAGCTCCGAGCTCCCTAATCCAACCCTGTTTAGATGGCATCAGAATAACTAAACCCTAGATCCCCTAGAAACCTAGCTTTACCTCTTTTCACCAATTTTCTTCAAAACCAAGGTTGACCTTGATGCATACATCAAGTGTACATCATCTCCTTGTTTATAAGCATCCCCAAATAATTCTCCCAATTACTTGGATTATTAAAATATTTTATCCCCTTTTCTTACCGATTTCTCAAAACCCTTGTCTATAAAGACAAGATTGTTTTCCTCCAAATCACCCTGCCAACTCAAGGCACATTTGATGCCTATATTTAATATCCCATCTTTCAAACTCAAAAATAAATATTTTTGAGATCCTTTATTATTTCTTTTTGTCCTTTTTCTTAAATGGCAGAAACAAGAAATAATTCCCTAAAAATAGTATTACAGTTCAATAAATCCTAATAAAATCCTCCAATGTGTGTTATGGTATTTAGGACCATATCACATCAAAAACCAAGTTTTACCAATGTAAAAATATCATTTTTGCTTCCCTAATCTACTTCAACACTTTTTGAAGAAGTGCATTTAAATGGGATTATTATCTTCAGAAAAATCCCATTTAAATCTTGAAGTGATTATTTGACCTACTCCACCTACCAGTACCATTTACACCCATTGCTCAATGCAAATTTTCAAACATCCTTCACAACCCAAGTTTTGATCAAATTTGGCAAACTAGTCAGATCATTGTTTCAAACCAAATCCAATCAGCACCAAACCTTGTCAAAACTACACCCCAGCACCCCTCCCTCCTCCTGGTCGCAGCACTAAAGGTCTACAATAACCAAACACTAGTTCTTGTCCTTTTGCTCTTGTTGAGAGGGAGACAAAGCATCCTTGTTTTGTCACATCATATTAAAAACCATACCAGCAGCTCCCCCTATCACCCCTATCACTTAGCCCGACCAGAGGCTACCCCACACCTCCCCCACCGCCCCTATGGCCCCATTGGCTGAGCACCTCCCTCCCACCAAGGTTTCCCCATGGATTATGTCCATCATACACCCTCCTCCCTCACTTTATAAGGCCAGAGACCTCCCACCTCGCACCTGCTCTCTCATTTCTCCCCTAGCACCAGAACACCTCTCCCCCCAGCTGCAGACCCCCTCCCTTGATCCCCATGGCCATGGAAAAGGAGACGTGCTCCTATTGGGTTTAGGCTTGCATGCAAGCTCGCCATGGATCTCTAGCTCCCAGCTCCCTCTACTCTCTCAGATGTATCTTCTCCCTCTCTGCTACACTGCCCTCACCCTCTTTTCTGTTCCAGGAACGCTGGAGCAACCGTGGCCACCGCTTGCTTGTTTTGGAGGTGAGTCGGTGGAGCAGGCTACCCCGAGCCCCTTCTACCCCGCCAGGACATTCCCGAGATCGCGGATAGCCTCTACCTTGCCCTCCTCAACCGACGGTTGCATGCATGCGCCCCTGAAAGCTTCACCGAGCCTGCACCGAGAGCCTCGCCAGCTGGTCCCGAGCGTCGACGCCCGTCGCGGAGACCCCTAGTGCCGCCCCTCTTTGGACTCCCCACCGACTGCCGCTTCCTCCTGGACCATCCCTGGTGCCTCCCCATGCCTCTGGTAAGCCCCACAGGCCCCGCCTCCCTGCCCTATGGTTTCCCTGTGCCCTTTGAAGAGCAACTGCATGAGCTACTAAAGATCGTCCGTCGTCCCTAACCCAAGATCGAGGTAAGAGAGCTCCCTCGCAGCAATTCAAGCATAGCTCAGTGGGTCATCAAGGCCACCATTCAGGCACATGAGAACGAACCAGAGCCCATCATCTTCACCTTCATCGACCACAACTGGGTAGATGGAGTCGTGTGAGCAATACAGCAGATCATGGCCCGCCTCTGCAAGATCCATGAAGATGAGCTAAAGGATATCCCTTATCACCTGTTTGGGAAGCGCGACAAGTATGGGCTTCCCACCGAATCCTTCCTGACCTGCTGCATTGGGAGTCACCTTGAGAACATGGAATTTCTCCTACAACGCCACCAAGAAGATCTCGACAAGACCCATCGTCAGAACATCCTCATGCAGATGGACCTTTCCATACTACGAACCTGAGAGAAGAGTCTACAAGCCGCCAACGCACGCCTGGAGAGAAGAGCGGCTGCTCTAACCTTGGAAGGTGTCAACTCCGAGACGGAGAATGAGGAGCTGTCCTTCTATGAGTATCAACCTATCTTCCCACTGCCTCAAGATGTAACAGGACCCTCCACCCGCCTTCCCGAAGCTGAAGAAGAAGCCAAGGAGAAGTCTCCTGAAGCCCCCGCTGACGGCAACTAGACTAACATAGTACCGATGTGTTGTAGTACCTATGTAACACCGCAGAACCTATTTTGTAAAACTCTAAGTGCCTGTTCGCCCTGTGGAACAGACCCGTTTCATAACCCCTTAAGTACCTCCGCCACCGACCGGCCAAACCTACTAAATCTATGGATGTTATGGAAACATGATATCCTTCTTTGCATGTTTTACCCATGATGTTGCATCATACACAAACCCCCTAGTTTTGCTCTAAGGGGGAAAGACTGCGTCTTTCCCACCCAAAACTCTTATAGACCCGAGGAGTCGACCCCTAGTTAGCATTAAGTGGTAACCACCCCCTCCAAGCTTCGAATCGTCGGCCCTGCAAGCAGGACAACAACCTTCCCTTCTCCCGATTCAGAAGAATCTTCAAGAAGGACCACCACTCCAAGGTCAACCTCCTAGCCAACATCCCGGTATATCAAGACCATGAAGAAAGAAAGTCGTCCCCAAGGCAAAGGAATAAAGAAGATTCAACTCGTCGTCCTGCCTAAAGAAGGAAGTACCCCCGTCGACGTTAAACCTACCTAGACTTTCCCTAAGGGGAAAATACTGCGTCTTTTCCACTAGTTTAACCTAAACCCGAAGCCCATTAGCTCCGATCCGTAACTAACCATGCTGACTCTTTATAAAATTTATTAACGCCTAATAATTTCCCCGCTGAAATTGTTAAACGGATGTTATCACCCCAACCCTACTCCTCCCGAATCTCAATAAGAGATTATTTTAAGGGGGAAAGGTCTGTCACATCCCAATTTCAGAAACCCTGATTAAATGTCCCAAAAGGCAAAAATCAGGGGGAACAAAACTTTTTCTTGCAACGAGTGCTTACTTTCTTGCTTGTTCTCAAGCAACTGTTTGTGTATTAGTTGTGTGCTCCTCATCTCAACCCTAGTTTACAAAAACTATTTTACAAAACAGATGTCTTGGCTCATCTTTCATATTCTCAAATGTTCTGGCATTTCAAAAACCTGAGCCAAGATGACGTTCACACAACCCAAGACTTTACTAGCTTCTATTGCCAAAACTATGGAGACATATATATACTCTCCTTATGTTTTCAAGACAGAACCTTCAACTACTGTTATCCGTAGGTTTTCCACAACTTTATTAAAACCCTTCTCATCTCAATCTTGGTAGAGATACCAAGATAGTACTTATCTTACTTCAAGAAAAACCCCTTTCAACATACCCATCCTTACCTTAGGCTAGGCTTGATGGTAACCCTGGTACTAGTGGGATAAGTAACAAGATGAATTGTCTTGATCTGCTAGTTGATTATTTTCCTTGATCTGCGGCTTGCCTTGTTTGTTTAGGAACTAGAGTGAGCTAATCTAGTAGCTCCTCCCTTAGGACCCAATCCTTGCTTGTGATCCTCAAGCATCCAAGTCTGGATCTATCTTAAGACACTCAAGTGATCATCTCCTCTCATGCTTATCTCAACCCAAGGATAATCCCTCTGGATGGTTTCCAACTCAGTGGAGACGCAATCTAAGCATTAATCCCATCCCCTTAGTTAGTACTTCAACTTCATATCCTATGACTATGAGTTTGGAACCTAGGATCCTCTCAAGATCATTTACATTTGCACTCTAGTCAAAACCTCCAAAACTTCCAAAATTGCTAAGTCTGGATTCTTATCTAGATTCAATCGTTGGAGCTCTACCTTTTCATGTCCCACTCCTCCATGATGGTTTGGTAGTCAAGATAATAATCTCTTCTGCAAATCTTATCATCTTGCCTACTTTGGCAGAAGCTCACATCTATATACCACCTCCCCTTGACCAACTCTTGGAATGGTTGTGATCTACTAACCATGGCCTATCAACCCCCACTTCACTTGTTTCCATTGGTGCCTTGTGCTTCGTAAACCCGCATGGTTTAGGAGGCTAACTGATGTATCTGCTATGGTAGCCTTATTTTCAACAAACGTTGCCATCACTCCAAAATCACCTAAGATGCAACCAAGCCTAACCCTTGCCTCCATGATCATCTATATGACATGGACTATCCATCCATATAACCCTTGTACCAAGGTGAGCTCTGAGCTCCCTAATGCAACCCTGTTTAGATGGCATCAGAATAACTAAACCCTAGATCCCCTAGAAACCTAGCTTTACCTCTTTTCACCACTTTTCTTCAAAACCAAGGTTGAACTTGATGCATACATCAAGTGTACATCATCTACCTTGTTTATAAGCATCCCCAAATAATTATCCCAATTACCTGGATTATTAAAATATTTTATCCCCTTTTCTTACCCATTTCTCAAAACCCTTGTCTATAAAGACAAGATTGTGTTCCTCCAAATAACCTTGCCAAATAAAGGCACATTTGATGCCTATATTTAATATCTCATCTTTCAAACTCAAAAATAAATATTTTTGAGATCCTTTATTATTTATTTTTGCCGTTTTTCTTAAATGGCAGAAACAAGAAATAATTCCCTAAAAATACTTTTACACTTCAATAAATCCCAATAAAATCATCCAATGAGTGTTATGGTATTTAGGACCATATCACATCAAAAACCAAGTTTGCCCAATGTAAAAATATCATTTTTGCTTCCCTAATCTACTTCAGCACTTTTTGAAGAAGTGCATTTAAATGGGATTATAATCTTTAGAAAAATCCCATTTAATATTTAAGTGATTATTTGACCTACTCCACCAACCAGTACCATTTCCACCCATTGCTCAATGCAAATTTTCAAACTTCCTTCACAACCCAAGTTTTGATCAAATTTGGCAAACTAGTCAAATCTTGTTTCAAACCAAATCCAATCATCACCAAACCTTGTAATACACTACGCCCCAGCACCCCTCCCTCCTCCTGGTCGCAGCACTAAAGGTCTACAGTAACAAAACCCTAGATCTTGTCCTTTGATCTTGTTGAGAGGGAGACAAAGCATCCTTGTTTTGTCACATCATATTAAAAACCATAGCAGCAGCTCCCCCTCTCACCCATGTCACTTAGCCCGACCAGAGGCAACCCCACACCACCCCCACCACCCCTATGGCCCCATTGTCTGAGCACCTCCCTCCCTCCAAGCTTTCACCATGGATTATGTCCATCATACACCCTCCTCCCTCACTTTATAAGGCCAGAGGCCTCCCACCTCGCACCTGCTCTCTCATTTCTCCCCTAGCACTAGAACACCTCTCCCTCGAGCTCTAGACACCCTCCCCTTGCTCCCCATGGCCATGGAAAAGGAGAGGTGCTCCTCTCGAGTTTAGGCTTGCATGCAAGCTCGCCATGGATCTCTAGCTCCCAGCTCCCTCTACTCTCTCAGATCTATCTTCTCCCTCTCTGCTACATTGCCCTCACCCTCTTCTGTTCCAGGGACGCCGGAGCAACCGTGGCCACCGCTTGCTCGTTTTGGAGGTGAGTCGGTGGAGCAGGCTACCCCGAGCCCATTCTACCCCGCCAGCACATTCCCAAGACCATGGACAGCGTCTACCTCGCCCTCCTCAACCGACGGTTGCATGCATGCGCCCTTGAAGGCTTCACCGAGCCTGCACCGAGAGCCTCGCCGGCCTGGTCCCCCGGTCGACGCCCGTCGCGGAGACCCCTAGTGCCGCCCCTCTCCAGACTTCCCGCCGGCCGCCACTTCCTCCTGGACCATCCCCGGTGCCGCCCCATGCCTCTGGTAAGCCCCACAGGCCCTGCCTCCCTGCCCTATGGTTTCCCTGTGTCCTGTACTGAGCAGAGGTTGAAGAAGAGCCACAGCCGTCGATCTTGCGTTGATCAGGCGGCCAGCAAAGCCTCGTACCCCTTCACTCCCACCACTCTCTGCCACGCGGGCCCCCGCCGGCCCAGATTCCACCTCCCCCATGAAACCAAGCCCGGGTGGGCCGGATTCATCCTGCTCGGCCCAACAAACCCCTTTGCCCCTCTCTTTTATTCAATATATGACTAGATCTGTTTTTGGTAGTGGGGTTTAATTCAATTTAAAAATATAAAACTATTGAAAATATTCCAATCTAATTTTTGTTGCATGCACACATCTTTTCCCTAACTTGCAGACCAAGTTCTGTACCAAACTAATTTATTGATAAAATATGGTAAATCATATGCTCAAATCTGTCCTTTTCACTAAATTAATTCTCAAGAGAGTTTGGTATATCCAAAGGGAGTAATTCCAAATGGTTATGAAAGGTACTAACCATATATTTCCATTCCCACTGACCCCACCATGTTTTGCTCCACAGATTACCAATAGAAAAAATAACAAAAACAAATACTTTCTGCCTTTAGGATTTTCCCTAGGTCAAACCAAATGAGGTTTGGACCTAAATCGAACTTGCAATAAACTCGTATAACTATATATTCTTAAATCCAGAAGCCCATAATTTTATCATCCTCTTTTTAATTTTAGGGAAATAAAATATTATGTGCATGGTTAATTCACTAGTTAAATCCTTACAATAGCTATGTAACTCCAAAAAGGTTGATTCCAATTTCTACAGAAAGGTACTCTGAGTACCTAGCATGTGTCCTTGGAATCAACTCAATATCATGTGTAAAGTAAATATGATGAAAAAGACAAATCTAGTCTAGTACTGCCTTTGCGAATTTCGCAGGGGAATTCTATTAATTTTCTTAAGGATATTCCAACTCCAATTGATTCAGTACACCAAAGACTACTTAATCACCCAAGGAAATAATTTTTGGAACTCCAGAGAAGTTCCGGTGAATTATTTCCTAAAACTAGAGCTTTATCCACTATAAAATCCATTATAAATCATAGGAAATTGATAAAATAGTGAAACCACTTTTTTTGGTTTCATTTCATCAACACCTATCAGATGGTATTATTTTTATACCATGGTATCATACATACCATGTCCTTGATCAAAAATCCCATCTCTTAGGTAGTTCCTAAACTATAAATCCAAAGGGAAGCTCTTTCCCTAACGTCTCCAAATATTTTGCCAATCCTATCCACCAACCTCCAGCATCCTACTAAGGTCTAGCATATATTTATCTTCAGCTTGTTGTATGGTTTGATGCTTGTATTGATTGGTGTATTGTTTGTTTGTATGTATGCTCGATAACGACGATAGTTGCGATTGTGTGACGCTAAGAAGAAGGAAGGATCGGGTTTATCTTTATTATTGTAATTATCGATATTCTGATTATCTAACACCGTCAAGGGACATCTCGCTGGTCACAGGCAAGCCACCATTCCTGAACTTCTGTATTAACCAATTTATGTTTATCAACTGTTTTATATCTCGTTTATTAATTGCATGATCACAGACATGGTTTATTTCAAATAAACAAACATGAGTAACTTGGCTCCTTCAAGTTATAAATGAGTGTCCATTGGACACCTACCCTAATTACACCTATCTTTACCACTTAGAATGAGGCTAACATGATTAGCATCGTTCCCTCTTGGAACCCATGGATTTTCAATGATAAAACTATTTTGGGTTTTTACCCTACTATCAAGTTTTCAAAATAAAACCCTTGGAAAGAGGCATCGTTTCTGAGTGGAAGTTTTAAAAAACAAAAGATGAGGTGGATGAAGAGAAAAGTCAAGCAAGAGAAAGGAAGGGATGTTCTAAGACAATGTCCGGAACAATTATATCCGTGCAACCACATTACCCCAGTCGCTGGGGCTTTGCTCGTAGTTTGCGGTCATTAGCCAGGGCTGCTCTAACTCGCTAAAGGGGAGAACTCCCCTGAAATTAGCCAGGGCTACCTGTAGGGTAAGGCACTGGTGCAACAATTGGGTCTCTCGCGGACGATATGCTTTTAGGTAGTACGGATGGAAGATTGTCACTATTGCTACCGGTCAGGCTTCGGTCTGGAGGTAGGGGTCAGTACGGGAGGAAGGACCAGGTTCGTAGTAGCCGATACTCGTACCGGAGAAATAAACCCAAAAGGAAAAGCCGCCGTTGCTAGGGATCGACAAATGAAAAGTTCAAGTTTGATTATCTGAACCCCTGTCTACCGTGGGTAGCAGGCCATGGTTTTATCCCGGCGGATGTATTGATTCTTGTGGGTAAAGTGCACAACCTCTGTAGAGTGTAATCTATTCGAATAGCCGTGTCCATGGACAAGGACAGTTGTAATGGCAAGTGCTAGGAGGACCCTTCGAATAGGTTGAGATGAAACTAAGGATGTGACTTGGGCACGAGGAAAGATAAGAATAAGTTGGTTTTGACCAGAGATGTGGAGATGTTCGGATTTCCAAAAAGGAGGCATATTTTATAAAAACTCTTTTTCAACAAAGATATAGAGATTCCAATGTTAGTCCTTTCAAAAGCCACCATAGTATAGAGCTTTCTCGCCACAGCCAGATGTGCATTATCTTATTACCTTGTCTCGGTGGTTTTGCGAGTACATTCAAAGAACTCACCGACATTGTCCCTGGATATTTACTTGGCCAGATTGCAGATGTTAAAAAGGAAAGAAGGAGTCGACGTCTATGCAAGCTAGGCCGTCTTCCCAGTCAGTTGCCTGTAGGTTAAGGCACGGGCTCTATGCTGAGGACTTCCGCTATTTGTGTTGTAATCCCCATAATGGCCCCATTGTAAGTTTTGTTTTCGTTATTGTAAGGATGATGTAATGATACTAGTCGGTTATGCTCACGGCTCACCGATCATGTGAACGTGAATTGTATGCATAACGGGTATTCTCGGACCGTAAATCCGGGGTGCCACAACTACTTCCAAACCTTTAGTTCTAAGTACTATTAGATTAGCAGAAAAATATATTCCATAGTTTTGGATAGGTAGGGCCTTGTAAATTTGTCTAGCTTTGGTGGTTGAACCAGGTATTTGAACTATCATAACATGCTTCAGTTTGGTGGGTTGAATCTTACTAGTGCATGCAAATTCTTCGGTAACAAATGAGTGCGATGCTCCAGAATCAAACAACATTCTGGCAAGTACTGATTTAACAGAAAACATACCTATCACGACATCTGGCGCTTCTTGGGCTTCTTCAGCATGCATGAGAAAGAGACGGCCATTGCGGTTGAGCGAGTTCCCTGGGGCAAACCTTCTTCCAGGCTTAACACGACGTTGCTACTGAGCTGGGGCATTTGCATTGGGGGCTGCCGCAATCTTCTTGGGGCACTCATTGGAATAGTGACCCTTGGTTCTGTATTCATAACAAGTCACCTAAGACTTGTCCTTTGCTGAAACAGGACAGCATTGCTTCCAGTCCTTGGGGCAGTGTTGGTGTTGGTGGCGGCATTGTTGTGGTTGAACTTGGGTGGTGCACGGTTGAAATTGCTGGGGTTCCCAGGGTTGTTGTTGTTTCCTCTGGGCCTTGGATTTCCACGGTTGGGGTAGGTTGGACGGTTCATCGGGGGTCTGTTGGTTCTTGGGGAAAATCCTAGAGATGGGTTGGGGCGATACTTTGGGGTATGATGGGTTCCTGGTTGATGCATCATGCGACACTTGCGGTTCTCATTGGCTTGGTTGATCTTGCCTTCCATCTAAATGGCTAAATCCACTAAGGCTTCAATATCAGCAAATGGGATATTGACCAACATTGTCCGCATCTCATCATGCATACAATTCAGGAATCTCTCCTTCTTCTCGGCTTTAGTGTTAATCTCATCAGGTGCATCCCTAGCCAATGAAAGAAATTTGTCACGGTACTCCACTACGGTCATCCTTCCTTGCTTCAGTTCCATGAATTCATCTCTCATCCTCTTGATCAAACCTGGTGGCACATGGGTTCTGCTGAACTTAATTTTGAACTCTTCCCAAGTCACCATCTAACCTCCATTCATGGCACGAACGCTGTTCCACCATGCTCTTGCATCTCCGGCCAAATAGTGGGTAGCGAACAGTACTTTCTCATTGGCTTCCACTCCTGCAACTTTTAGGTTGTTCTCCATGGTTTGCAGCCAATCATATGAATCTAGGGGCTCTTCATACTTATTGAAAATGGGTGGATTGGTGTTCTGGAAATTCTTGAGCTTGGACCCATGGTTGTCCTGATTTCCATGGATTTGATTATTATTGGCCATCTGAGCTATGTGCTGAAGGGTGGCTAAGTTGGATTGACGTTCAGCTCTTTCAGCTTCACGGTCCGAAACTAACGTTTGCAAGATTTGAAAAATCGGGTCCGGGGATGAACTGCTTCCTCCGCGAGGCATCTGAAAATTGAGATAGGTCATGAGAAAAGAGGGAAATTTCTAAGGTTCAAGGTTTTGGTGTTTGAATTTTTTTCAATGTTTGACTCAAATATTTCTTCCAACTTGCTTTTCATACATTCATTCCTAGAACACAATACAAAAACACACCACAACAAAGGAAAACAAATGGTTTTAAGAACCATTCTGGGAAACTATGATACAATGGGACCGAATACAACTCCCTAACGCTAGTGCTCAAGTGCTACTAATCCTCAGAGTCGGTGTCCTCATCATTCTCATCATCAATGAAGGCGAACTCATCCTCATAGGTGAATAAGTCCATGGCCTGATCCTCCAGAAAGTCGTCATCGTCACTGAGATAGGAGTAGGGGTCTCCACGAAGGCCTTCCCCTGCATTCTCCCTCTCCTCCAGCTGCATGTCTCTCTCGTGGACATTCTCCTCTAACTCTGTGATCCTGTGGCAGAGACAGGCAATGATGCGCTCCTTCTTGTCGAGCTAACGGCGATGAGACTGGCGATCCTTCACTAGCATGGCAATGGTATGATCCTTCTTGGCGGCGATGGCCTACTTGTGATTGGCATAGGAGCGGGCATTGTCTAACTCCTTCTAACGGTCATACATCGTGAAGCTGAGGTGGTCCAACTGAGTCTTCAGCTCATGGTGATATGGGGTCTCTAGTGGTTGTCCCATAATATCACGCCTTGGATAGAACTCAAAGCGGGTACCCTTGATCTGATTGATACTCTGTCCACATAGAAGGGCAAGAGCTTCCTGCATGGCCCTGGCAAGTCCATCGAGCCAGTTGTTCTCTCTCAAGGTGAACTGAATTCCCTCGGAGGTGGGGGATTCAATCTTTCCTTGGAGACTTCCAACAACTAGCCATTGCAACTCCTCTCCTTCCTGATCATTGAGCTGAGCTCCGAAGAACTCAGGGTGCGGACGCTCTAGCATTTCTGACAGCTGGTCCAAGTCACGCTGAAAGATAAGGTCTCCTCCATTCCTCAACTGATAAAACTTGCTATACTTCACGTCCATCTATAAGAATATAGGATGAGTAAGTTAGTAGAGTGATCAAGTGTGTCAAATTTTAAGTAAGTTTGCAAGAATTTTTGAGGAACATGAATTTTTATTAAAGAGTCTAAGTGATAAGAATGAGAATAAGTTTTTATAAATACTCACTTCCTTGGTTTTGAAACTAAGTTTTTGATTCAAAAGTCCATTCTAAACTAGGGTCTCCTATGCTCAGGATGGCTCGGATACCAATTTGTCAACACCCGGATTTTTAATCCCAGATGCCTGCTATGCCATACATCGCAATCCCAGGATTACCATTTTTGCGAGACATAACAAATCGGATATCACAGTACATCATCCATTACAAACCATACATAAAGTCTTACAGAAATAAAGGATCTCATGATCCAGTCTTAATACAAATCAAGCAGTGGAATAACGTAATGATAACGATAGCATGGGCGAAGCTCCATCTTCATAGTCACAGGCAATGCTGACGATGGGAGATGATCCTAGTGGTCGTAACTTCCTGCTATCTGTCCTCCTGGTAGTCCTCTTCATAGTATGGCCACGGGAATAGCCAGGGACAAAGCCATGAGTACTCTTTTAGTACTCACAAACTAATACTAACAAGTGAGATGGTTTTGGGTAGGAAGTCCAAAGCTTTAGGTTATTTTGCAAAAAGCCAGATTTATCTCTACTGAGTTCAGAAGCAAAGAAAGCTAGTTGAAAGTTTTAGAACACCTAAGTGGGAACCTGAATTTCATATCATAACCCTGTTGTGGTCAAGTCAAAATTACGATTCATTTCATAAGTCATTTTGAAAACATCTGATGATGAAACAGTATGGCCACTCCAACTATCCATAACCGTGGACGCGGCTATTCGAATAGTTTGACACTCTGTGAGGTGGAACACTTCCACCACAACATTCGATACATCCGTCGGGAACAATCCTGAAGTCACCATACTCAGTACGCGGATAATCAATCCTAAACTTTCAATTACACCCCCTAGTATAGGCACCTCTCCTGTGAGTTTGGCCTCTGAACCATGACCAACTGTTATCTTGGGAACTGCACAGGTGGACAATCTTCATAAGGTAGCCTCATCTCAAACCCTGGCCGCAAGGGAACCCATACTAAGGTATATAAACTTCCAGTCAATCCTACCCAAATTTCGGTATTGTGGTTGTACGGTAAAATTGGAATGGTATCGCATCCACACAACCATCAGTTTTATAAAGGGCTAAGGCTCATGCCTCAACATTTTCATCATCAAAATCATCTGGTGTTCAAGAACATATGTCAAAAAATTTCAGTAGAATGACTCATCATTCTAAGGTTTTCATAACCATTTTCACCAAGTATTCCTATCTAAAGTGTTCAAGTTTTAAGTTTAGCACTAGCATCTAATAGTGGGGGTAAACACTAATGAGGGGTGGTAAACAAGTGTATCTTATCTAAGTTCAATCTCATGCCTCAGGATGACATCAAGATTTATCTAACTTAGGCCAAGTTTTATGCTCTTTATGCTACCTTTAATAAACTTTCTAAATTCTACAATTTACTAGGTAACCTTAACTAGAAATCTATGATAAAGAAATAAAATAACTAAGATTGCGAATAAAACTAGGATTGGGTATCAAGTGGTGTAAGATTGCAAGTAAAACTTGTAGGGTTTAGCTTAGCTTGCTAAGATAGTAGTATAAGATTTCAAGGATTTTCTTGCTAAGTTGCAAGTGTTAGCTTGCCTTGTGCATAGCAGTCGTTGAAGTTCTCCTCGGCTTATTCCTCGTAGTATTCTCCTTCCTCCTCGTATCCTTGGTCGGTACTAGCGTCTTTAAATGAATACGAGGTACACAATCACCAAACAATACTCAACTACTTCTATTTATCACACCAAAGTTTTCACTATTTGATCTAGGATCATGACAAGCATCACAAAGATTAAGGCAATAGTTTTATTTCCTTTATTTTAGAAAAGTAATTTCTACTCATTGAAAAACTACTTAAGATTTAATATCCTCCAACGAAAGTATGTGATCATGTTGACACATGTCATCACCACATATTTCAGTATTTGGCAATGTGATTTAAAGTGGTGTCACAATTTAATAAGGTTTAACCTTTTTATTTTAATTAAATAAAGTTACTAGAAATGCCTATGGGCATTCTTTTATTAATTGTTCATTATTTTGGCAAGTAAACCTCGATATTTTTATATATTCAGAAAGGTATAGTTAAATGTGATTTTTGAGAGTTGGAATCAACTCAAAAGCTTTTGTGGTTGAATTTTGAAAAATGTTTGAATGCAGAAAAGCTTCTGCCTTGTTATTTTTACTATAGTTGATCTCCAATTCCAAATCAATTGAATCCAACGGGCTTGGATTAAGAATTCCAGTACCTTTCTATCAAAATTGGTTTCATGAATTTTGGTTCAGTGAATCGACCTGGGTTGATTTTTGAATCTAGGTACAGAACTGAGTTTGAAACTAAAAGAATAAACCTAAATTCAAACTACTGGGTCATGCGGGAATGTAAATTGGCCGGCCGACGGCGCACAGCGCGCGCGGGTGAGTTTCAGTGGGTGCCCCACCAATCAGCGAGACAGGGGGTGCGAAGCGGTACGGGTTGATCTAGACCGCATGATCAAACTCTGACCCAACGGCTATGACCTATCGTCTCCGTCGGGCAACACCAGCGAGACAGAACCCTAGCACGGCCAGTGGGGTCTATGGGGGCTTACCGGGGCTCACTCGAGGGTCGGAGATGGGGGAAACGACAAAGTCAACGAGGACGAACATCCTGGTACCGGCGGCTTCTCCTGGGGCGGCTACAATCGCTAGCTCCTTTCTTCCTCCTCCGTGGCAGACTCCGGTGAAATTCCGGCAACCTGCTGCTCGCCTTGCTCTGGGGGTGAGTTGGGGTCCTTATGACAGAGAGGGGAGTGTGTTGGTGTGTATAATTCGAGCGGGGGTGGCCTCTATTTATAGTGCGAGAAGGGTACCGAAGGGCGCGGGTGGAGCTCGTCGGTGTCATCGGCACAGTGGGCTACGGGCATGGGCGATGATAGGGGGTGGTGCTGTGCTCCCTGGCGAAGCTCAACGGCGTGGTTACGCGGCGTGGGATGGTGCGAGATGGTCGGAACATTGCGGTGCTCTGGGCGGGTCCGACACAAAGTTTTATGGCGCACAGGCTCTCCTGGTCGCACGGTGACGAATGGGCGTGTCTGCGGGGTTACTGGGGTGGTGGTGATCACGCTTGCACGCGGCAAGGGTGGATCTGGTCTATGGGTGTGTCGAGGGTGGCACTCTGGCGCGCTCTCGGCATGGTGCAGAGGCATAGGGTGCGGTGTGTCTAGAGTGGTCTAGTGGCTTGTTGCTCGTTGGCATTGGACAGGGGGTGGCGATGGACGGTGGTGAGTGTCCCAGACAAGGTTGGCGAGGCTAGAGCTTCTCCTAGCTTGTTGTCGACAGTCGGGTGGCAAGGTGAGGCTCAGCCTACTCACCATTGATGGCAATGACAAGCTCACGGTGGTGCTAGAGCTTGCTAACTAAGATAGATGATCTACTAAATGTCTGTTGTGAGCTAGAGAGGGGACATGTTAGGCCAAATGACTTCTCACGATAGCATTTGATGTTTGTTTGATTTGTGTTTGCAAGGTGTTTGATGAAATGAAAGAGATTTAAATTTAAATTTTTGGTTCAAACTTGGTGGGTGTACTAGTTACATACTTGGTAGTCTCTGGTTAGTTGGAAAGGTCAAGGAGAATTGGTTTGGTTGGTTTTTGATAATTGGGTGATCTTCCCATATGTTAAAGATTCAATTTTAAATTGTCATTTGAATCAAGTTGCCAAATGTTTCTATAAGTTTGAAAGGTGGGATTTGGTTCACTTTTACTTGGTCTAGCAAGGGGTGAAAAGAAATGTAAATGTTTCTGTTTGAAATCTTGGACTAGGAACACTCAAAGTGGCCTAGTGAGTTAGATTGGCTAAAATGACCATTTGCTTTATTTGGTATGTTTTTTTATTTTATCTTGATTTGTTTCTGCTTGGAAATGATTTAGATGATGTTTTTTTCATCTTTAAACCATTCCTTGCTATTTAGATCAATCACACAAGTCCATTCATGCATTCATACAATCATCACATACACACATGCATTCATATGATGTTAATTAACAAAAGTTTTTGTTAACCCTAATTTTGGTGATTAGAATTGGATAATCATTGTTCAATATTTTTGGGATGTTACAATAACCAAGTGTAGACATGACATTATTATGAAAAGCTTCAGTGACAATCTTTTGAGATTTATAAGTGAGATTACAAAGTAATTTATGAAGTAAGAGAGTAATCATTCAAATGGATTTGGAGTCATTAGAAGCATTCTAGAAGTGGGAGATATTCCTATGAGGAAAGTATTTAGAGCTTGAGGTCAAGCTCATTGGATTTACTAATGGATTTAGGAGAAGAAATTATTAATAAGAATATTCTTGTGGAGTGAAGCTCATCAGGTTAACACGTGATGATGGATATGAAGAAGTAGTATATCTAGGAAATAAATTCCTCAAATATAAGTCAAGAATTATTAAGTTTAGAAGATAGGAATTCTTGGTAAACATTTAACCTTAATTTTATAACCAAACTTAATATCTGTCTCATCTATTTGATCAATCATCTCATTTCCCAATGCCTTGTAGGAATACTTTATATATAAAATCACATAAGCATATCATGACACTTCAAAACATTAAAATCACATGTGCCTAGAGAATATAATTATGAATTCTATCCATTAAGCCATTCTAGGAAACAACCCCACTGTTTTATCTTGGATGATAATATCATCCATGACCACAAACATAAAAGCAATATGTTTAATCTCTTAAATCTTCATTCATATCCATAACAGAACATGAGTATATTCATTGTTCTCCAAACTCAAGATAACTACTTGTAAAATGGAAATCTTCATTTCTAGATCTAAGATTATTACTTAGGCATAATGATTTAACCAAGATTGTGCTAAGGAACTTTTAATACTTAAATCATCATATATAATGATTGTTATAAGATAATAAATATGAAAATATTCCATGCATATCAATCATCCACTTAAATATTTACCTATACAATTATCTTGGTGAAAACAAACTCACCTTTATAAGAGTTTGATATTATAAACAAATCCGTAAAACTTTAATTCTTATTTATTCTAATTAATAAATAACTTCTGATATAATCATGGGTATTGAAAATTACCAACATGATTAGAGCAATCAATTAGTATAATTATCTTTGGAATATTTGGAATACTGTACAAAATTTATGGTATTTAAATCAATGAGAAAATTTGAATTAAAAACAAATAATTAAAACAGATAATAGAAAAGAATAAATAAAAAGAAGAGGATTCAGTGCAGAAAATACCCGAAGCCCATTTCCCTCACCACCTATCTGCCGCCCGCGTGCAGCCTCGCAGAATTGCGCCCAATGCACCAAAGCCCAATACCGGCCCAGGCCCGCATACCCCTTTGTCCACCTAATCGTCGTCGTCAACCTCTCGGGGCCGCCGAAGCAGGTGCGTGGCGTGAGCACATAGACATGGAGACATGGCACTACCTCATCCTCATCCACCCCTCTTCCTCTAAAGCTCTCTCTTTCGAATCCCTTGTGTTCTGAAACCCTAGATCACCGGAATTCATCATTCCTTCCATGTCTGGCCAGCCCTTTCTTTTCCGAATCCACCACTGGAAGCTCCATCACGTACTCGTTCGTCTAGGACCAATCACGGGAGCTGGCGCGCCAAGAATCGAGTGGAATCGAGCGTTCCTTTTCGTCGGCCACTGTGGCCATCGTCATCGATTCATCGTCTGCACACCTTCCCTCACTTCCCCAAGCAGTCCATCGCAACCACGGTGAGCCCCTCTATCTCTTAGTGGTCTCTGATGCTTTGATTTTTTCCTAACTCAATGCTGCCATGATCACCGACAATCACCACCGTTGGCCTTTTTTGCACACTGTGCTTTGATGACCATTAATTCCTGGGCGGCGCGGTCATAGTTCGACTCCCCATCGCACCCTCTTTCTAACGCACTTAGCCACAACCCCGCACATTCACCAAACAGATGGATTCAAGCATGATCTGAGGATCATCTATGGATGATCTCAGCGTTACCTCACGCTGATGTCATATTTCATTTCTTTTTATCATTTCATAAATTATGTTAATATTTTCTATAATAAATAAAAAATTGTGGATATGATGTGGCATAAGCCCCACCAGTCAGTGACTGGGGTAGAAGTAGACCGGGTGAGAAAATCCCCTCACCTCATGCTGACATCAGCATTACCTCATAAACAAATTTAGTTGTTTAATTAAAATTTCAGAAAATTATTAAATCTTATAAATTCAATAACTTTTATTTTATAATTTAGAAAAATATATTTAATTTATGAAAATGTTTATAAACATAAAATCTACAACTTAAAACTATTATCAAACATTATTGTGTTAATCATTTAAATAATTATTATATATTAAAGATTTTATAAGTAATAAAACTTTGATAATTCATAATTTAATAATGGTAAATGATACAAATATAAATAATATACGAAAATTCTTAGAAATATAAGAACTATAATTAAATACGATAATAATGTATTATTATTTCACTTAATTAAATATCTATTATTTATTAAGTGTTTCTTAAGTAATAAATCTCATAAAAATCATATCTTATTATTTATAAATCACAAAAATAATTGTAATATACCAAAATTATCACAAAAATAATATCTAGATGTTAAAAATAAAAATTCCACTTTTGAAGTAAATAAAGATCTAATACTCTAATAACTTGAATTTAAACCTATTTCCTTAATTGATAATTCATAAAAGGATAAGTAAAAATTGCTAATATTTCTAAAAATTGTTCCTTTAAGGTTTAAAATTAATATTAGTCCTAATTTGATAATGTAAACTCAGAATAAGTTTAACACATTTTAAAGTATAATTCTGTTGAATTATTATTCAATAATATGTGTATACTTTTTTCCAAAAGGAGTAATAAAATATTAAATTCTCGAGATTATTATTTTGGCTTAATAAAATCTTCTACCATTACTTCAGCCACAAAATTATAGACATATTTTAAATCCAAAGAAAATTCATGAGTAGTTAAGTAATATTATTTACTTATTCCCAAACCATAACCACACCTTTATAAGGAGATAAATGATTCTATTCCATTATAACATTAAGAAAGCACTACTCAAATAGAAGTATTATCACTCTTAAGTAACATTATGAAGTAAACAAAGTACAAATATCATAAGTATTGCACCTTAAGTCCATCTATGTCTTTAAAGTTAAACTTTAGTCTACAAGACTATAAACACCATGTTAAAGGCTTTAATATGTGTTTTATAGTTTACTTTGGTCTGTTTCAATTAAGACATAGTGCATCTCAAGACCAAACTAACCGAGTAAACACCAAGAGACATCGACCATATTATATTAACCATAAAGAGTGTTTAAACCTTAGAAAAGAAACCTTTTCTTCGAAGGTTATCCTTTTTGCCACTTCAAACAACAAATTTTCTAATAATATGTCTAACTTTAGACAATTAAACTCAAGAACCATAGTCAATAGATGACAATTAATCATAATCACATTACTTTATACTTTACTTGTGTACTTAGGATTGTTGACACTTAAGTTCCCTATACATGCCATTACTTGTAAAGTAAAATTTGAAGGTAAAACAATTCTGTAGCATCCCAATTGTCTAACAATTGCAATGCTACTAGTCTAGTCTATATTTATGCTACTTCCTATATATAATTGTTGCATCATAATTATATCATGCTCATGTCATCATGCCACCTTGCATTTGAGCATCATATAAAACCCTTTTTCTTTTGGTTCTCCTCTCATATGCATTATTAATTGTATTTGCCTCTTGATATTGTGTTTGGTTATTGATATAATGTTTAATGCCCAAGTTGAGTTGGGAGGCATATCTTTTATTCCACTCCACCACCTTTCTTGTCACCACCCCATCATTCCACCATTCCACCATATGTGAGCATTGCATTTTATTTGGGTTTATCTCTAGCTCATGTTGTTTGGAATGGACTCTTTTCCATTCTACCTGCTTCCATATGGAATGATATGGGAAGGTTGATCATGTTGGAATATTTTGAGAATAATATGCACATAGTGGAATTTACACACTAGCATGTCCAAAATATTTTCAAATATGGTCATCTCCATTCACTCCACATGGAACATTCCTTCAATCCTTAGCTTGGACCTTACTCCATCTTTTGAGGATGCACATAAATAAAGGCCATGAGATTTTATTTTGTTTTCACAATATTAACACATGGCATTAAATATTTGCATGGGCCATGCAACAACCACCACCATCTGGTCTTCCTTGGTTTTTCTTGGTTTTTGAGTGGATCATCTCTTTGAGCTCCCTCTTTTCCCTCTCAGACCCTTCTCATCTTGATCTCCTTTCCTTGCCATGTGCATCAAGCCTCACCTCACCACCATCTCCTCCATCTCTTACATGATCTTGTTGGCTCATCACCAAAACCCTAAACCCCTTGGTTGGTCTTGCCTTGGCCTTGCTCAAACCCTAAACACCATCACCACCCCTTGCCTTGACCATGAGGAAACCCTAAGCCATCACCCTCTCTCTCTATCCTCTCTCCAAAAAACCTGACACCTCATCTAACCCTAACCCTAGTTTCCTCTCTAATCTAACCCTAGTTACACCCATCTCCCCCTCTCACCTCACCCTCTCCTCTCACCATACCGAGGTGTCCCCTCCCCCTACCATGCTGGCCCCACCTGGCCACCCTCCCTACACCAGCCTAACCACTCCAGCTACCCTACCCCAACCCTAACAAAAACCCTAACCCGAGGCTACCCTACCCTAGCCCGAGACTCCCCTCTCCTCTTTCTTTCTCTTCTCTCTACCATGCGTGTCCCACCCGGACCTGACCTACCTCCCCTCTTCCTGGCCCACCTGCCTGCCTCTGCTCTGCCCAGCTCGAGCCCCAGCCAGCACGTGAGGAGGAGGGAGAAAGGTGACAACCGAACCACCTTTATCTACCCCCCCTGCCACAACTGGACTTCTCCCTCTACCTCCTTTTTCCCCCTCCCACACGGCTCCTCTGCCTCTCCAGATCCACCGCAGAGCCCCTGCCTCTCCTCTCCTTCCTCTCCCTGACGCCTACCCCTCTATCGCCGGCCACCGTCTGCACCGTCGCCTACCCCTAGCTCCTGCTGTCGTGGTTGACATGGGAGTGGTCGAGGCGCTCGAGGACGCTCCCCTGCTTCACCTCGTACGTGCCGATGAGGAGGAGGAGCCCCAGAAACACTGCACCCCGCCGAGCCCGACGCGAAACCCTAGACGCCGGCCGTCTGCATCGCCGTCGATCGGCTGCTCCCCATCCCGAACCACCTTCACCGACGCCCCCACGGTGAGCGTCCGAACCTCCCAGACAACCTTCCTCCGTTCACCGTATCCTGTACGCGCCACGCCACCGGACGAGCGCCTTCGGTGCATCGCGCTCGCCGTCGTCGAGGACCATCCTCTTGCCGTATACGTCTTATCTGGCCACGCCTGCGGTTCCTAACACCAATCCCCATCCACCGCAGTGGTTCCGCCCCTCTGCGCGAGCGATCGGTCGCGCGTTCGAACCCCGCCTCGCCGCGCCATTCTCTGTCGTTTCCGTCAGTTTCGTGAGAGAAGAGGAACAGTACCCGTTGCGCGTCTTGCAGTAAAACCCCCACCCTTTTTGCCGGCTAAACCCGCGACCCCTCCGGACCCACCTGTCATCGGCTGTTGCCACTTTACAAAAAGGGACCGCAAGTATCGGTTCCTCAACCCGCGCCCCCCAGCTCCTACACGTGGCAGCCCCCTTATCGCCCACTGTCGTGCGGGCCTTTCTGCCGCCGGACCCACTGGTCTGTCTCTGTGGCTGGCTGTGCTCGCGGTAGAAAAGGGTGTGCCGCGTGCCGTTCCACCCAGTCAGCACTGGTCCCACCATCAGCGTCTGGGGCTAACTGGCTCTGGGTATAAAAAGTTTGGGATGTTTTCCTGTTTAAATAAAATGTATTTCAGAAATGTTTAAATATGTTTTAATTTCTGTTTTTAATAACTTTTAAAATATAATTCCAAATTAAACATGTAATATATGTTTTGAAATCAGAAAAATGTGAGGATTTCAAAAATGCCCTTCAAAATATATTTTGAACACTTTAAATTTCGAGTTGATTAAAATTACAATAAAATGCCCTTTTTCTTAATTAATTAATAACTTTTGTTTTATAACTCCGAATTTGACAAATAATATGTCTAAATCGATCAGCGCGACGAGCCCGTTCTATCTATGCATTCCATATTCTGAATTGCAGCATGCATCATGTAAATATAAAGTATACAGCAACTTATTCGAGTATAAAATGTGACTAAAACCCCATCAAATGCCTTATTCTTGTATTCCACACCTCACCCATGCCATGCTACATTATTGCCATGCAAATTGTGCATCATTCATCATGGCATGCTTGTTTGCTTGTCGCATTTTATTCATATGCTTGTGCACTTTATTTATGTTGGCCCTTGTTTGTTTGGTTCTTCTTCGAATAGACGCTGAGCAGGGGATATATCAAGAAACCCAGGAGCACTACCCAGATCCGTCCCTCGCTTCAACTGAGCTGTCAGGCAAGCACTACCACATGCTTGCATACATATAGTACCTATTGCCTCTATCTTATTCTTGCATCATTGAGTCGCGATTGCATTAAACTGAATCCCAAGTACTGCATAGCCTTTACTTTTAAACCCCACCGAAGCTTGTTCCTCCATCCAATGAGCCATTACTACATGAGTTGTTTGAGCCATGCGAGTCGTAGAACAGCATGTGTAGGGTATGTGGGTGTCTGATGGATAACGAGGTACCTAAACAACTTAACCTGAGTAGTAATGGGATAACTAATGAAAGTGGCACCGGTGAGCAATATCTGCTATTTGGTTTTTCATGCTCACTTGTGTCCCGTAGGACCCCGAGTACTTGATTCCTGTTCCTTGAATATTCGCGCTATCCACATCCGGGAGGCTTATGAACCCCCCTGAGCCAGAGCTTGATTCATTCTTATTTCTTGGGGCCACAAGTAGTTTGGGGCTTTATTACTATCATGTACTTATGCCATGCTTTACTGCTTTATTTAAGATTGTGCGAGGAGCACCTGTACTGTTTTGGATGCGGAGTGTTTTCGCAGTATCGACAAGCCCAGTCACACTTTCGGGTTCCCAGTCGTTTACAGCCATTGACGCAAACCTTGAGTCCGTCTTGGAGCCGGCCAACTTCGTT
Source organism: Avena sativa (assembly GCA_916181665.1). Taxonomy (NCBI): domain Eukaryota; kingdom Viridiplantae; phylum Streptophyta; class Magnoliopsida; order Poales; family Poaceae; genus Avena; species Avena sativa. The sequence goes on along the minus strand of OV702293.1, from coordinate 86,883,126 downwards.
GTGGGTAGCTTAATGGGGTGGCCCCCTGAAATATTTCTGAATCCTGTGATCGCTTTGTCGTGAATGCCTCATTGGGTTTTGATTTGGTTTTTCCGAGGTTGATCGAGTGTGTGTTGCTATTTGTGCACCCCTGCAGGGTAAAACTTTCTGAAAGCCGTGTCCGCGGTTATGGACGACTTGGAGCACAGTTTCTCGATCATAGACAAGTATAACTAAAGTACCGCTTGTAATTTGACTAAGAACCTGACTAGTAAATAGTGCAACACTCATGGAATGGATAATAAAACTGCCAACGGATGGGGGTTGTTCGTCCGCTTCCTCGTTGGTAAGCGAGGAGGAGGATGGATCTGTTAATATTGCTATTATAACTGTTGTTACTAATTCATGGACATCCGTCTATCTTTGGTTAGGCGGATGGTTAGCGAGTATCCCTAGAATTGTTAGGTATTATCTTTTGCTGCAATTGCGTCACCCCAGGTTGTGTCCCCTTTAGAGGCATAAAGACTTGCTGAGTACCCCTAGGGTCTCACACGATAAATTGTTTGATTCAGATGAACAGGTAAACTCGCAAGACGGATACTGGGTGGAGGAGACGAACGATGTGGGCAATGATCACTCGGTGTAGAGATTCCGGGAATGGGGATCCGTGAGATCTGTGGGAAGGATGTGTTTATTTATGGGGCATCTTATGCCGATTTGCTTCTTATCCGTACTCGGATCTTGTTTTCCGCTTCCGCCTGATACTCTGATGTTTGATGTATGAGGAGATATCCTAAAATATTATATCTATCTAGGATATTTGGATCTTGCCGTATGGCGTTGCAATATTTCTATTTCTTTTAGATGGAATGGCTCTGAGGACTGTTGTATGGTGGCTTGCATACATACTCATTTGTGTATGTAGTTGATCCCTTCGCCTGCCGATTACGCCGCTCGTTCTTGTCCCGATGTTTGGAAATGGTTAGGACGGCCGAAAGGTCTACCTGTGAGTGGCATTTGGCCCCACCGTACTATTTTAACCATTTCCGCTCATCCAGGCTTGTAACTAAGAGCGTAATTCACCGAGGTAGTTACAAATTCTTTTATAAGCAGTCTTTGAGTAGTATTCCACATTTGTGTATATTATTGTGTGTACTTTATTATACTTACATGTCGTTTCACACACACTCACAAGCCTTAATAAGAAGAACAAGTGTAAAGCTTATCTAAAATTACAACACATTCTAAAGGAACCATTTCCAGTTTCCAAACCCTAGATCAACGCTTATTCTGGGGATTCGAACTTATGAAATTGCATTACATTACTTATACATAATACCATCTTTCTTCTTTAAACATTAGTCCTTACCGGACAAATGATGTTGATTTCAAATATTGGATCTTATATTCTCTCGAGGATCGTGAGTGCATAATATTGCAATGACAAAAGGCAAGTTCACACTTGCTCATGTCCTTTTATTATTTTCTGTAAAGTATTTTGCAAATCAATTGTTGTCATCACCTGCATTTCAAAAAGGTCAGAAAACACTATTTTTATAATAATATGATTATAGGTTATTTACCATGAGGTAATAACCTACTATGAAAGTTTTGGTGGTAAAGGAACGTATTATCTAGGACTTAACAACCAATATCGCTAGTGATTCTTGCGCCATATATTACGTGTTAACCGTGAGATCTATATGGCTCTAGGGAAGTCAGCTGGATCGACACCCTCTCACATGCATTGGACACTGTTCTGGGCAATTGTAAGTTGCAAATCGTGGATATAGCCATTTTATACGGGGGTCTACCGTGGATCTGGGCTTACAAAAGACATATTTCTAGTGTTAATGGTTGTTGTGTGTATCTAACTAAGCTATAGCCGTTTTATATGGGGAAAATTCTACCTTGAGTGTGGACATACAACAATTGCACTATATGCGGGGTCACGGAGAAGGACAGTGATTGGCTTGGATCATCTACTGGGCCCCACACCATAGGAAGTGTGGAGGGAAAGATTCACCCGGTTGTGTAACAAGGATTTGATCTCTCTTGGGCAAAGCAACGCACCTTTGTAGAGTGTAAGAACTGTAACTTGTTACTCCCTGTTCTGGGAAGGAGCTACGAACGTGGCAGGAAAGGAACTCCGTGAATGTTCTGGTAAACCTGTGAAGGCTGACGGACATAGCTTTTCAGAATAAAAGAAACCTTTGGAGAAATGTTTACGAAAACGTATATTGCCCACAACCGATGGTCTGTGGCTGTAGATATAGTGCATCAAACACTCCTTTTCTAGTGAACGTGCTGAGTATGCTCATACTCAACGTATCTTCTTAACCCTTGCTAGATTCTGAAGCCAATAAGACGATGTCTACATCAGGTTATGCTCCAGGAATCATCATCAAAATCCCAAGTTCTTCAATGAAGTGAAGGAAGTCAACATATATATCAACTAAAGTGAAGACGAAGTTGCTGATTATATAGGAATATAATCTCTAGCCATAGAACCTACTTCTGTATAGTATTATAATAGTAGAAATACAAGGCAAATAGTTAGAAGCTAATCTTATTAGCATAATATTTGTGAGTTGATTATTTCTGATTCTTCTTTGTAAGAAGTTTATTCCTCTTTCTTTAACCTAGAGTGTTCTCTGGATCATTGATACGTCCAAAACGTATCTACTTTCCCGAACACTTTTTCTATTGTTTCTCCTCTAAACTTGTGTGATTTGGATACAACTAACACGGACTGATGCTTTTTTCAGCAGAATTACTTTGGTGTCTAGTTTTTGTGCAGAAAATCAACCATCAGGAAAAATCCTGGAAAATATGCCAAAAATCCTATTTCACCAGAAGATCCACGGAGCCAGAGTACGAGACGAAGTGGAGGCCTGGGGGGCCGACACCCGTGCCAGGCGCGGGCCAGGCCTGGCCGCGCCTAGGGGGGGGTGCGGCTACCCCAGGCACCCCCTCGGGCTCCCTCTTCGCCTATAAGTTACCCCTTGACCTAAAAATCAAGCGGGTTCGTTGTTTTTCCAGAAATAATTCTGTTGCGTCGCCACCACCAGAAACCAATATTCAGATCCAGAAACTCCGTTCTAGCACCCTGCCAAGACGGGGAATTTGGAGAGGATCATCACCATCATCATCACCAAGGCCTCTCCATCAACCATAAATGTTTCCCTCATCCAGAATAAGATTGTTAGGGCATAGTGCCTATTATCTCTATTAGTTCTACTTGACTTTGTTGTAACTTGTTTTGCTTAATGCTTGTCACTAGGGCTCGAGTTCCATGATCTGAGATCTGAACTTATAATTGATTCATGATGATAGTATTGTTTGTGATCTTATCTACAAGTTGTGTACACATATTATTGTCCGGATCCAAAGGCCCCGAAGTGACAGAAATTGGGATAACCGGAGAGGATGGTTGTGGTGTGAGGATTACATGTGTTCATGGAGTGTTAATGCTTTGCTCCGATGCTCTATTAAAAGGAGCACCTTAATTGCCAGTAGTTCCATAGAGGCCCCGCTGACACGGGCTAGCAGGAAAAAAGATGTTGTGCATGTTTTCATTGCAATCACGCATGACTATATATGGAGCACATGCCTAGGATTGTTTAGTACTTGGATTCTTTATCTCATTTATCTGCAATTTCCCTAGATCTTGAAGTTACCTGTCTAGACTCGTCCATCCATCCCTATGACTACCGAGCTCATATTCTACTGTTTGCTACTACTGTTACTATTGCTCATGTTTCACTGTTGCTGTTGCTTTGTTGTTGCTACTACAAACTGTTGCTACTGATAAAATCCTGTGAGCAAGAACTATTTAGAGGTGCAGCTTAATTGACAACTCAGTTGTTAAGGCTTGCAAGTATTCTTTGGCTCCCCTTGTGTCTAATAAATAAATTGGGTAATACTAACCGCGAAGACTGTTGTGATCCCCTATACTTGTGGGTCATCAAGACTATTTTCTGGCACCATTGCCGGGGAGCATAGCTTTATTTGTAAGTTCACTTGGATCTACTATTGTTCACTTCTACTCCTTTCATCATGGGGAAGTCTCGTGATGGAAAGTTTCCTATTTTATGGTTGCAATATTTCTGAAGAAATTATGTTCTTGCAAAATCTTGCTAGAAGTCCTTATGCTAGTGATATGCATGTTGCTTTCACCAAACACATTACAGATGCTCTTTTTAAGATTAAGCACTACTAGATAAAACCTTATGAGAGGCGCACCTAAAAGCATATGAGAGGCGCATATCGTATGCGCCTCTAGCTTCGAGCCTCGCCTATTTTTTATGCAAGGAGCATATGATATGCGCCTCCTACACTTCACATATGCGAGGCGCATATCGATATGCGCCTCCTATATTCTGCATATGCGAGGCGCATATTGATATGCGCCTTCCTATACTGTGCATATGCGCCTCCTATATTGTGCATATGCGAGGCACATATTGATTCGAATGCGCCTCGTATATTATTTTTGAATTTAAAAAAAGGCGGCCAGATCTAGATCTAGATCTGGCTAGAATTTCGTCGGAGCTCGTGGGAGACCATGCTCATGGCCACAACCTACCACCGCAGGCATGTGCGGGAGGCCATGTCCATGGGGATCACCGGAGATGGTGGAGAAGGAGGAGGCCACCGGAGGTGGAGGAGGAGATGGTCGGTGTGGTTATGGAGGCCATGGCCGGAGTGGTCGCCGGAGGAGGTGGAGGTCACCGGAGGAGGAGGAGGTCGCCGGAGGAGGAGAAGGTCGCCGGAGGAAGAGGAGGAGGAGGAGGAGAGTGGAGGAGGAGGAGAGTGGAGAAGGAGGAGGAGAAGGGATAAGAAGGAGAGATGGAGGAGAAGGAGAGATGGAGGAGGAGAAGGAGGAGAGGTGGAGGAGAAGGAGGAGAGGTGGAGGAGAAGGAGAAGTAGAAGAGGGAGAGGTGGTAGGTGTTATATAGGTGTTGTAGGTGGCTATTTCGAATTTGAATCTGGCTAGGTTATAGGAGGCGCATATTGCTCCATATGTGCCTCCTATACTTCAAACTATAGGAGGCACATATTGCTCCATATGTGCCTCCTATACTTCAAACTATAGGAGGCGCATATGACCATATGCGCCTCGCCTATGCGGCCACCTACCTCCACCCGGGCTTGCATGAGTTACTTGAGGCGCACTCTAGAGGAGCAAGAGACTTCACTTACATATGAGTGTCAACTAATGGAGGTTGAGCGAGCTTCTATGGTGAATCAATGGGGGAAATGAGGTGGGGAGGAGGAGGGGGGCGACCAGATTTGTCTTGGTGGAGGAGGAAGAAGTGAGACAAGTGAGTCAGGTGGTAGTTGGCTCCATGTGCAAAAAGCTGGAAAAAGGTGTTGCCGGGTTATAGGAGGTGCATATTGCACAATATGTGCCTCCTATAATTCAAACTATAGGAGGCTCATATAGCAATATGCGCCTCGCCTATGCGGCCACCTACCTCCACCCGGGCCCGCAGGAGTTACTTGAGGCACATATGACCATATGCGCCTCGCATATTATCAAATATAGGAGGCGCATATGACCATATGTGCCTCGTATATTCGAGCACCTACCAACATGCGGGCCCACACAGATTATGCGAGGCGCATTCTGCCCATATGCGCCTCGCCTATCTGATATATAGGAGGCGCATATGCTAGAATGCGCCTCGCATAATCTAAGGCTGCTTGATTTTGCCCGTACAAGGATTATAGGAGGCACATTTTTATTATATGCGCCTCGCCTATTTTTATACTAGAGGCGCATGGAGAAGGAGTGTGCCTCACCTATTTTATAGGAGGCACATATGGTCTAAATGTGCCTCCTATAAACATGTCTCCTATAGCCTTTTCTCTAGTAGTGAAGGAAGAGAAGCTAAAACACAAAGCTTCTATTCCTAGGAAAGTAGAAGATAGTTGCGAACCTACTATTAATGTGCAAGTGAATGACTTTGACCTCAAAGCTTCACGTGATCTTGGTTCTAGTGTCTCTATTATGCCTAGGAAGATTTATGAAATGCCTGATTTTCCACCATTGGAAGATTGTTATTTAGATGTCCCACTCAATGATAATGTTAAGAAGAAACTCACGGAGAGTATTAATGATGTTCTCATTATGGTTAATAATGCTTATGTCCCTGTGGATTTCCATGTTTTGGATGTTGAATACAATGCTTCTTGTCCTATTACTTTGGGAAGACCTTTTCATAGAATAGTTGGTGCTATTATTGATATGAAAGAAGGCACCATCAAAATATCATTTTCCATTCAAGAAAGGTATTCAACACTTCGCTATGAGAAGAGAGATGTTGCTTTTTGCTCCTTCTTTGAAAGCAAGATTTGATGTTAATGCTTCTTCATTTGAAAATACTTGATTCTTCTTGCTTCTTGTGCCTAACTTAAAGGCGTTAAAGAAAAGTACTTGTTGAGTTTCCTTGATTCTTGGAAGTTATTACTTCAGTAATGACCTCTCATTATCCTTTTTGTTTTCTTTTTATGCCAAGAATGACCTCTAATGATTGGGAAGTAAGATTTGGGGAGTTGCTGTCCCAAAACAGATTTCTATCCTCCACAAAAAAAATTAGTGAGGAGTCTCTATAACTCGTATTGAGATCAACATTTACGAATAAATCCCCCAGTATGTTATCTAACTTTCGTTAGTTCAACACTTTTTGATTTGATGAACATAAGATGTTTGGAAAAATTGGTTTCTACCTGCTGGTCTATTTCGACAAATTTCTGCCATTATTTGAATTTGCTTCTTGTTGATTCCTTTTTGAGTTCTCTTTAGGTGAATTGATCTTTTTGAAGGAGTTACTACATTAGCTTGTGTTTTTAGTGAAAAGCCTTGCTGTTTCAAAGCTTTTCCAGAGGTCTAATATCTTTTGAATACACTAATGTTGCTAATGAAGATTGTGTGATGTTTTATGTGAAGGAAAAATTTCAGGTAAAGAGAGAATGATGCAATGAGATGAATAATGGACAAAAGCTCAAGCTTGGGGATTCCACCATGGTGTAAACCCAAGAAATATCCAAGAGGTACAAGCGTCAAAGCTTGGGGATTCCCAAGGCATCCCCTTCTTCATCAATAAAAAGCTTAGGTCTGTCTAGACACTTCGTTTTTATTGTTTCATGCACAGTTGTGTTGTTCTTGGAGAGTCTTAGTTTTCGTTTGCTTTGATCAGTTTGTTTAGTTTTCTTGAATAAAGTAGTTTGGACCCCCGTTCTCGCTGTGTTGTTTTGCAAATAAGTTGCTTGGTGTTTAAAATGAGTAGTAAGTTCTTGCTTGAAGTGCAAGAGGAGCTTGCATTGACGGTGACTTAGACTTTAGCATGACATGCTAGGTGTTGTTTTAGCATTATGCTTAGTGATTATTGTTGTAGCATGTCTTGTTCCAAACAATTGGGATTTCTTAGCGTGCCTTGAAGGAATTATGCGTTGTTTTAGCATGCCAAAGCATAGTATTGTGGTATTATCCTTTGATGCTTTGCTTGGGTTGACTTGGCAAATGCTCACACCATGTTATGACTATGACAAGTCACCATTAGCCTCTATGATCATTTAGTCCTTGACTTGTAGTACCACACTTTGCTTTGATTAGTATGCTTTGTTGCACTGCATGATTATGGCCATTATGCTCTCTTAGTTGGTTGCTCCCAGTCTTTTGCTAGCATCCACTTGTATGAGTAAGTTCTACTCATGCCTCTAACTCCCAAGAAACCAAGTTATTCCAAAGTGTCCACTATAAACTCCTATGCATGGTGTGTTACACCATTCCAAGTATATTCTTGTTTTCATCTATCTTCCAATTAAAAACTATTTTATTATGTGAAAACTTAGTGATTAAAGCCCTCACGAACTTGATGGCACACTTTATATTCTTAGCCCCTAATAAAATTGAACCACTGTGAAAACTTTGTTGTATATGCTTGCACTTATACGTTGGAATTAACAGAACCATGATGTCATGGGGAACGTTTTCAACATTGTTCTTGTACTCTGTACTCAGTTGATATCATGTTCTTTTGTGTATGGATGTCATAGGTGTGATATAAGGAGGGAGCTTGTAAGTCCATGGAGTTTGTATACTGTGTTAGAGAAACGCCTGGGCCGCTAGCCTAAGACATTCCTAATCATGGTGGAAACTTGCAGCATCACCATAGTGAGCTATCTATGAAGCATCCTCAGTAAAAAGCTATGCATATGGTAAATAAAAATATTTTTGAGATGCTCATTGTCTGCTTGCCTTGTCATTTTGGTTATGGGATAGCTCTTGTACCATGTGCAAGGGGTACCCTGTTGGCGGTTCTCAATGATATGAAAATACTTACAATGACAAGAACTTAACTGGGCCCAAATTTGAGTATGCATGAGGTGCGGCTCTCGTATTCAAGGGACTTGAGATTGCCAACTTATACTTCGTCAAGCATATACTCCATCTTTGTCACTTTAACCTTAATCACTTCAAGATGTTTATGATAGGGGCAATGAGGGATGAAAGCTAACAAGTACCATAATTTTTGGAAGCTCTTTTTGAAACTTGTAATCCCTGCTTCCTATACAAAAAGTCCTTTCTTCCACCACTATTGAGTCTCCACCTTCTACCTTTAGGCACCATTAAGAGAGCATAGTTGCCATTCTACGTGCAGTGTTCCAAAGCTTATTGATTGATGCATATTGTGATATTACTTGTTCTTGTGCTATTTCTTTCTAGGCACCCTTGTGAACTTTGAAGGTGTCCTATGCATATATTTGCTACTCTATGTGGGACAAGCTGATTGCCACTATGCTATGTTTTCTCCATGTGAAACAAACAATCATTTTTCAATGCATGTTATTCATTATTTTTGTTTGTAGCTTGTCATGTTCCATGCATAGTTACTATGTCCTATTGTTAGAACTCTATCTTTCATGCACATGTTTAGATTTCTTTGGTTCTAGCTTTCAATGCTTGCAAATGGTTGGATCTTTATTGTGAGGGCGCATGTCACGTCAAAAATTATTCTTTTATCACTTACCTACTCCAGGAAGAGCAGGAGTTAAGCTTGGGGATGCTGATACGTCATAAACATATCTATAATTTTTGATGCTCCATGCTTGTTTAGTATCTACTTCGCTTTGCTTATCTACACTTTGAGGTGCTTTTTACATGTTTTCTGTTACTAACCTATTAAAAAGTTGCTACAATGCCATTTGCCTATTTTCTGCTGTTTTTGGTTTCAAAAAAGCTAGTAAAGAAATATTCTTGGAATTGGACGGGACAAACGTCAAAGTCAATTACTTTCCATGGGGAACAAGAAGTCCAGAGGGGAGACGGAGAGGCGGGCCAGGGCGCCCAGACCCCCCTAGGAGCCGGTGGGCCCTGCCCCGCTCCTGGGAGGGGTGTGGGGCCCCTGGCCGCCGCCTTGGCCTCCCCCTTCGCCTATATCGGGGGGATTTGAAGTTCTTCCCGGCACCCTGCCAGAGGGGAGATCATCCCGGAGGCTTTCTCTCTGGTATGATGCGTGAGTAGTTCCACCTTGGACTATGGGTCCATGTAGTAGCTAGATGGTTGTATCTCCTCCTTTGTGCTTTCATGTATAGATCTTGTGAGCTCCGTTCATGATCAAGATCTAATCTATTTGTAATCATGCATGTTATGTTTGCCGGGATACGATGGATATTGATATTATTATATTGGTTTGATTAATGGTTTTGTCTTTATGATTCTATCATGTATGTGTTGTTTGTGATCTTGCATGCTCTCCATTGTTAGTATCTATTTTGTCCAAGTAGTTGCTAGTGAATCCAAGAGGGGGTATTTATGCTCGATAGTGGGTTCATTCGTCTAGTTTCCAAGTGACATGGTTATACCCCGCGGGCCATGGAGAAGCCGAAGAACCTCAAGGGTGTCCAGCAGCTCGCAGAACGAATAGCGACATTGAGCAGGTTCATTAGCCGCATGGGCGAGAAAGCCCTGCCATTCTACCAACTGCTACGCAAGGCAGATAAATTCGAGTGGACGCCTGAAGCGGACGACGCATTCGAAGATCTAAAGCGACTGCTCTCCACCTCGCCCGTCTTGGTTACGCCAAAGGAGCGCGAGCCCCTACTGCTGTACATAGCAGCCACACACCAGGTGGTAAGCACCGTGCTGGTGGTCGAATGACCCGAAGAAGGCAAGACCCATGGGGTCCAACGCCCAATCTACTACCTCAGCATGGTATTGACGCCAACAAAGCAGAGGTACCGTCACTACCAGAAACTCGCCTACAGCGTGTTCATGACGGCTCGTCGGTTGAGCTATTACTTCTAGGAGCACCAGGTGATGGTCGTCAACGAAGCACCCCTGAACAGCATCCTAAACAACCCGGAGGCCACAGGACGCGTGGCCCTGTGGGGCATCGAGCTGTCACCCCTAAACATCGTCTACGAGATGCGACTCGCAATCAAGTCTCAGGTCCTCCCGGACTTCCTTGTACACTGGATGGAGCTGCAGCTGCCAGACACCGCAGACATGTCACAGTCATGGACGATGCATTTCGACGGTCCAAGCGCGAAGCTGGAGCAGGAGCCGGGGTCATACTGACCTCCCCGCAGGGAGAAAAGATGAAGTACGTCCTTCGGATGAAATTCCGAGCTTCCAACAACGAGGCCGAATTCGAAGCCCTCATCCACGGCATGAGGATGGCAAAGATCTGCGGCGCAACACGCCTGGTCATCTACGGTGACTCCAACCTCGTCGTCCGACAGACGATGAATGAGTGCGACGCACACGCCGAAATCATGATCGCGTACCACGCACTCTACAACTCACTCAAGGGAGAATTCGACGGCTGCGAGCTTCGGCACGTTGGAAGAGAAAGCAACGAGGAGGCCGATAGATTCGCCAACATAGGCTCCACCTGTGCAAGGGTGCCACCAGGTGTGTTCCTCGAACAGATCTGCGTGCCATCCATCAAGCGGAAATTCCCCAAGGGATCACCCAAAGAAGCAGAACACTCGGGGGGCTACACTACCCGAAGATCATGAAGGACCCGAAAAACTGGACACAGAGGTCACTACGGTCAACCTGATGCAGGTCATGGCAGACGAAGAAACCTGGACATGACCGTACCTCCAGTACTTAATAGACGGAGAACTACCTGATAGCCCGACAGATGCCCGGCGCATATCTCGCCAGTCAAAAGCCTTCACCATCATCAATGGCGAGCTGTACAAGCGCAGCATTTTGGGTGTACTACAAAGGTGCGTCACCATCGGTGACGGGAAAACCATACTTCAAAACATCCACGAGGGCATCTGCGGCCATCACGCAAGCAGTCACTCCCTTGTCGCCAAAGCTCTACGAGCTGGATTCTACTGGCCAACGGCCATGAACGACACAAAAGACATCGTCCGAAGATGCAAAGGGTGACAATGGTTCACTGACAAACCACACGCACCCGGGTCAGAGCTCAGGCCCATACCTTTGGCCTAGCCCTTCGCCCAATGGGGCCTCGACATGATCGGCAAACTGCCAAGGTCCTCGAAAGGGGGGGCACGTCTACCTCCTGGTCGCAGTCGACAAATTCAAGAAGTAGATCGAAGCAATGCCGGTCACTAACCAAAAGGGCAAGAATGCCGTCAAGTTCTTTGAATCCATTGTCTACAGGTTTGGTGTACCGCATAGCATCATCACCGACAATGGATCGAACTTCATCTCCAAAGAATTCCAAGACTTCTATGAAGGCCTCGGAATCAACATCACATACGCCTCTCTGGCGCACCCGCAAACGAACGGGCAGGTGGAAAAGGCCAACGGCCTAATCGGCGCTGGCATCAAGAAGCGCCTCACGAGCCCACTCGAGCGACTCGCCGGAGCCTGGACGAAAGAGCTACCCTCCGTCCTATGGAGCTTGCGTACCACGCCAAATAGCTCCACCGGCTATACGCCGTTCTTCATGGTGCACGGAGCCGAAGCCGTGCTACCAGCCGAAGTACGCCACCAGGCCCCCCGGGTCGTCGCTTATAGCGAAGCCGAATCCATGGCTGCACTCGAAGACGCCGTCGACACACTCGATGAAGCAGCAGCTCGATCAGCGGTGTACCAGCAGAGTCTCCGTAACTACCACAGCCGACGGCTGCGCCCAAGGTCCTTCGTCGAAGGAGACCTCGTCTTGCGACTCAAGCAAGAGCGACCGAAGAAATTCGAGTCACCATGGGAAGGACCCTACATCGTCACCGAAGTCATCCCAGGTGGCGCCTATCGCCTCAAGCACGTGGAGTCTGGAGTCGCATACTCCAACACATGGAACGTTGCACAGCTGAGACGATTCTACCCCTAGCTACCTACCCCTTTACTTTCAATAAGGCTATTCAACCAAGGCTACTCAGCCGAACAATGTACCTCCTCCATTACGATATAAATAACGCTAAGTGTCTCGCCCCAAAAATTTTGTTTTTCTATTCGCACTTTTACTTCATGCTACAAACGCACTCGGGGGCTCCCCCCACCTCACGATTTCGTCGACTGAGGATAGCAGGTGTACGCCTGAGTAGCTGACCACGTCAGGCTAACGAAAAGGACACGTATGCGAACAAAGCACTACGTGCTCCAACAACAACCAAACCTTTATAACAAAGGGCAAAACACGCCCAATCAAATATATACAAATTTTACATTTATCTCTTTTACAGGCACTACCTATTCTGAAGAATAACCTGAGCACGCTGCTCAAATAGATCTACGATCTCTTTGGCATACTGCCTTACAGCCGCGTAATGTGGACGCATATCCCACACACCACCATCTGGTCGAGGGGGTGGCCCAGCCGCTACAGCGGACAGATCTACATCAGGGTGATGCAGCCTCACAAGGGACAACACAGCCTTCACTCCTGCGATGAGCTGATGCCGCACCAACTCCTTGACACGATTCACGTTCCGAAACTTCGACAGAAGACCAGAATGGGTTGTTGGTGCAACATCCAGCGGAAACATCACATGCAGAACCGATGCGAGTGAAGTCTGCACCTGACGAAGCACCCGTGATACTTGGTGAACGCGATCTTGCACCATCGCAAGGACCATAGCACGATCATGATCCATCCAGAAGAACCCACAGGCTTCCATGTCCTGTTGAGTCAAATAATTGACCCGAACAGCAACACGCTCCTTCTCCTCCCTTGGAGCAAGGTTAGCACCTGCAATACTTTCACAAAAGTAAGATGCAATGCCAGCAGGCGCATCCGAAGAAATGGGCAACCACTCGAAAAACTTACACTAAAGCTGCTCGGATAATCGAAGCAATTCCGCCATCAAGTACTCCTTTCTAGCAGCACCGCGATCCGCCTTGGACTTCCAAACGTCGGCATGGCCACGCACCCCAAGCAACTCTTTCTCGAGACTACGAAAATAGTCTTGAAGAAAAGCAAGCTGCAACGAATCATCCAAGGATGGCCGCAGCCGCGCTGCAGGCGAGGTGTCAACGGGATCAGCACCCGAAGGACCTTAGATCAGCATAAAGGCAAAGACATGAACACGCAGACGAAGGAGCACATAACTGAACAAATTCATTAAGTGCATAAAAAGCCACTACATGGCACAAGGATTTGTTCATCAAAATAATTACAACAAAAGAGACTACAACCATCCTACAGCTACAGCGCCTAAGACGCGGCACCCTGAGTAGCCTCGGAGCCGGATTGCCTCGCCTTGGATTCCCCCTGCTGCTGTAGCGCGTACTCGGCCTGCAGATCAATCAGCTTTGGCCCATAACGCTTACAGCAAGAAGAATAGGTAGCGAAGGCTACCTCGGATCCATCAGCAGTCGTCAGCATCCGGGAAGTGACCTGGGGAAGGTCCAGCTCCGCTCCAGCCGCCAAGGCCATTGCCAGCCCGACGGATGCACCGATACCCTTCTGCTTGCGCTTGTACGCTGCAGGTGCTTCGGCTGACATGGCCTCCGCCAGAGCATCAACATCATCAAGGGCCGCGCCCTTGGGGACAAGCTCCTTGTAGAAGCGCCCAAGGACCTCCTTGGCCTTGGCAAGCAAGTTGACGACGGTGTCGCAGCGATCTTCAACCGCCGCAGTAGCATCATCCAGAGCACTCCCGTGCTCCAGAGAACTGCGATCAAACTCGATGTCTGCGGCATCTAAAACAGCAAGGAAGAAGAATGAATGACAGCACCGCAAAATAAAAACAAGGAAACCAAAAGAGGACGGCGAAGATACTCACCCGAAACAGCCTTGGCAGCCTCCATAAGCTTGCCGGCCACCTCTCTCTCGTGTGAAGCCGTGGCGGTGGCATGCTGCTCCTCGCGGTCCGTGGCCTCCCGCTGCAGGCGGTCCTTAGCCTCGGCCGCAGTAGCCAACTCCAGCTCTAAGCGCTGCTTCACATCCACGGCGACCTCGGCCTTCTTCTCCGCTTGACCGAGGCTCTTTTTGAGAGCATCAATCTCACGAAGGGAGGTGTTGTGCTCCTCTGCAGTCAAATAATACAAACGTCGGATAACAGGACAAGAATACAAGAAGAAGCAAACATCAAGGCATAAAAGTACCTTGAAGCTGTTTGAGGCTGGCCTCCAGCGCCAGGTGCTGCTGCACCAGTCGTTTGGCATCCTGCACAAAAGGCTGCAAGAAAAGACCTACTAGTCAAGAGAAGGACTCGGGGGCTATGCCCAACAGAAAGAGCAGGATCAAATTACACACACGAAAGCGCTCGGGGGCTCCCCCCGAGACTCGAAGGAAGAACAAACAACAAAACTCTTTTACAGATGCTCGGGGGCTTCCCCCGTGGCAGGAGGCAGAACTACTCACATGATCCGATGGTGACTCCGAAGGTCCGCTTGCAGCCTTCTGAGGCGCAACCACCTGAACCTCCTGCGGAGAAGGGTCTGGAGCAGCGCCTTCAGCGGTAGCCACCGTCTGAGGAGGAGGAGACGCGACTTTCGACTCCCCCATCATCTCCTGAGCACCATCGCTGGATGAGTCGTTGGAAGAGTGCCTTCACAAGGACAAATTAGCACAAGTACAAAGTAAACAGGCAAGAAAAAGCAGTGCAGGACAAAGCAAACTGACGAGTCAAGCTTGCTCAGGTTGAAGACAGGAGGGGTCCTCCGGACTTTCTTCTCTTCCTTCTTTTCTTCCTTCTTCCGCTTCGCCGGCGGATGCGGTGCTACAACCCACATGGGAACGGCAGGAATCGGAGAGGAAGAGCCTCCATGCCCATCACTATGACGTTCAAGAAACAACGGGTTCCTAGGAGTCGGAGGATTCGAGGCATCCGAAGACTCGCTGGAGCTCCGTGACCGTTTGCGAGTGTGGTCCTCGCTCGACTCATTGGCCTCTTCAGCCGGAGACCGCGCCGACGGCAGCTCGGACATGGAATCCACCACATCATTATCTGGAGCATCCGGAAATACTTCGGGTAATGGAGGCAACATGCCCGGCACTTTGAAGCTCTACACAAGAGAAGAAAATTTGTTAGCACACAAATGCAAATACAATGCAGTCGAAAATAGCGCTACGCACACGGATCTACACCTGTGGAACAGGAAGCAAAGAAGAAAACGGAGAAGTCAGTGACTTCCCCGGGATATCCTCTCCAGCCTTGAACTTCAGCAGCGAACGAAGGGCCCTGTCGAGATCTCCCTGGGAGAATTTCTCAGCCGAAACCCTCGTCGGATCACGGCGGCCAGCATAAAGGAACATCGGGTGCACCCTAGCCTGGAGTGGCTGCACCCGACGCTCAAGAAATGTGCGGATGATATCCACTTCGTTCACTTCTTTCTCCGGAATCAACTGGAGATCCTCCACTCGACGGTAGAGAGCCTCTATCTCCGTGACCTCGCCATCCAAGATCTGGTTTTTCTAGGACCTCTTCGGCTCGATCTTTTGGGAGGGGTCGAAAGGAGAAAGACCAAAATGCTGCCCAGCCACTGTGGAGTCGTGAATATAAAACCATCGCCTCCGCCAGTAATGGACAGATTCGGACATGGAAAAAGAAAAGAAATGCAGATTGGGTTTGAGGGAGATGATGCAACCCCCAATGGGATAACACCATCCGAACCAGATTGCCTCTTCACGGAATAGAGTTTCCGGAAGAGGCCAAAGTGCGGCTCGATACCGAGCCAGCACTCGGAGAAAGTGATAAAAAAGCAATGTGAAGAAGAGAATTGGGGGAAAGATGATGCAATTGGACACCGTAAAGAAAAAGCAGTCCACGAAGGAAGTTGTGGACTGGGAAGGAAAATCCGTGAATAACGAAGGCGAGGAACATAACCCGAAACCCAGCAGGGGGACGGGGGATTACCTCGTTGCCTAGGAGTTTTACGGCCTCCCACTCCTGCGGGATCAAGCCCCGCTCACGAAGCTTGCGGAGATCACTCTCCCGCGTCTCTGATCGCCGCCAGCCACCGTCGGTGACACGGGTAGCGGCGGCACTCTTCTTCCCTCTAGCAGCACTGGTACCAACCGAGAAGAAGACTTCTTCGACTTCCCCATCGTGGTATGGCGGCGCCGGCGGCGAGAGTGCAGGATGGAAGAAGGAAACGTGAAAGGATATTCCAGCGCGTAGCAAGAACTCTCAGAGAACAAGGAAGCAGTGAAACGAGAATAGCTGCGGTGAAAACAAACTAAAGTTTTCCCCAATGATTATAAAGACGAAGACGATGCACGACAACCGTCCATCGAGAAGACCTAACGCCAACGGCAGGATCTGGCCATAAACGTGTCAGCATCACAACGAACCGTCGCTAACACGCCGTCCACTACGCGCGGAAATCGAGGTGACACCGTAATTATCTCCACGCCACGCGTGACCGGTCAATTCATGGTCAGAAAGTGGGACCCATGTTCGTTCAGTCAAGTCATCTCTGGCGCAGTAGACGCTTGAGGTCATCGATCGTCAGCACTGACGTCATCAAAAGCTACACTAGCAACAACTACAATTTCTTCGGCTTCAAAGCTAAGAGTACTCACTTGAATCTACGATTCGACCAATTACTCGGGGGCTACTCCTATCAGGAGCGCTGGCCGCGCACCCGAAAAAAGAACAACACGTTACATCACTGAACTGTTTCTTCGAGTCCTACGTTGAGTCTACGACTCCACTACGGACTCGGGGGCTACTCCCATAGGGAGGATGGATTTAAGCATCCGAAAAAATTTGTGTCCTACGGACCTGACACTGAACAACGGCTGAATTAAAGTCTCTGCTCGAGTCTACGACTCGAACAGACACTCGGGGGATACTCCCATAGGGAGCGCTGGTCGCGCACCCTATAAAATTTCGACTGCGATCCTTCGAATCAGTATGCAAAAACTTTTCGGCAACTCCGCCCCAACTAAACGCTGAGTGAGTAGCATTCTCCTTGGCTACCCGAAAACACCTCCGCGGTGATAAAATTCGGATGCTGTGTCTGCGACGCAAAGATAAGACCTACAGATATCATCTGATGGCCTGGTAACGCACATGACTGCGCTCTTCTAGTATAAACCCGTGCCAACAGGCGCGATGAAAAATCCTGATGGACGCGTTGGGTACATCAATTAAGTTCACTGGAATTCCACTCCTGTAAGTCCTCCGTGGCCTGAGTCGAATTACGCCAGCATATGTTCCGGGTTCAAGTCGAGGGACTTGAATCTGAAGAAGATCGTGTTTTTTTGTCCTAAGACAGTTAACTGACCCTGATCCGTCGGGAGAGTCAGGCACACGCATCAACAATCCCTACACATTCTCTTGAATGACAGAGTTGCACCCAAAGGATTGAAGAGTCCTCAGC
Source organism: Avena sativa (assembly GCA_916181665.1). Taxonomy (NCBI): domain Eukaryota; kingdom Viridiplantae; phylum Streptophyta; class Magnoliopsida; order Poales; family Poaceae; genus Avena; species Avena sativa. The sequence goes on along the minus strand of OV702293.1, from coordinate 86,865,380 downwards.
CGAATCTACGATTCGACTGAACACTCGGGGGCTACTGACATGGTTATACCCCGCGGGTACACGATCTCAGCATACCTGGTCCAGCCCAAGGAAGGCCCATGGCAAATATATGCCGGCCCATGAAGATTTTCGGGTGGCCAAGGCCCATGACGCCTTCGGATCCTTGGAGAGCAAGACTAGAGTAGATAGGAAATTCAAAGGGGTAAACCCTAGAACCTGTAACCGACTAGATCTGTGCCTGGGACCTGCCTAAGTCTATATAAAGGCCAGGAGGGCATGACCTAGATCTCTCTCTCATACTTCCGCATACGCACCTTCACGCCAGATCGCATCTGCGCACCCCTGTAATCACCGGTTCCGCCGTAATCAAAGAGCAGACAAGCAGGAGTAGGGTTTTCCGTCCGGGGGCCTGAACCTGGGTAAACCTCGTGTCCCGTATTGCTTGTTTGCTAACCGTTCCGCGATCTCCAGCATCCCCATCTTCTCCAAAACCCAAGTCCATAACAATGGGCATTGACGAGATCAAACCTCGTCACCAAGGGAAGTGACAATAATATCTTCGGTTGTAGATGTGTTGTTGCTACTAGGAAGAAAACAACGGTCTCTTGTTCATGGAACATGTGGACAGTTTACCTTACACACTTTCCTTAAAGCAGTTGTCTGTTGCTTGCAACTTAATACTGGAGGGGGTTCGGATGATAACATGAAGGTGGACTTCTAGTCATAGATGCAGTTGGATGGCGGTCTATGTATCTTGTTGTATTGCCCAATCGAATCTCATAGGATTTTTCTGACTAGTAATTGCATTGTTATGCCTTGCTTAGTTCTTGTTAATTGCCCAGCTATAATTTGTTTACCCTTCATGCCATCTTGTTTATCTAAGGAGAGAACCTCTAGTGAACTATGGACCCCGGTCCAATCTTTACTATTGATACATCTTCCATTGTTACTTTTTTACTTGCTGGAAACCATTACCTTCCACACCATATGTTTAATCCTTTCTTACAAAAAACCGGTGAGCTTGACAACCTCACTAATTCGTTGGGGCAAACTCTTGAGTTTGTGTTGTGCAGGTCTCCGCGTTGCTTGCAACACCTGTGTGACGTTTCCTTCATCCTCCTGGTTTGATAACCTCGGTCTCAACTGAGGGAAAACTTGTTGCTTGCTCTTCACACCCTACGCTTGGGGTTACCAATGAAGTGCCACGTCGAGCATCATCACTCCTCGTTTGAGAAAGAAAAAGAAACATAAGGTAGTTGAGGAACCACTTGAACCTGTTGTAGATCCTAATAGTATATATGTCTATGATGCTGAAACTAAGAGTGGTATTGATAAGAATGAAGCTCCTGATAAGGAGGAAGTTGAGGAAAACCTGAGAAGCACAATAAGAACACTAGGTACACTAAGGAAGATTTTATTGCTAAGAAACATGGTAGTGAGAGAGAACTTTGGGTGCAGAAACCTATGACTTTTCCAGGTAAGAAACACAAGTCAAAGGAGGAAGAACACTACAACAAGTTTTGTGAGTGGATGAAACCTTTATTTTTGCAAATTCCTTTGACTGATGCTATTAAGTTGCCTCCTTATTCAAAGTATATGAAGGATATTGTCTCTAATAAAAGGAAGATTCCTATTGAGGAAATTTCTACTTTGCTTGCTAATTATTCCTTCAAAGGTAAGGTTCCAAAGAAACTTGGTGATCTAGGTATACCAACTATTCCTTGCTTAATTAAGAATAATTATGTTAGAACTGCTTTATGTGATTTGGGAGCTGGAGTTAGTGTTATGCCTTTTTCTCTCTATAAGAGACTCCAGCTAGAAAAGTTGATACCAATTGATATATCTTTGCAAATGGCTAATAAGTCAACTACTATTCCTGTTGGTATATGTGAGGATGTTCCTGTTCAAGTGGCTCATAATTTCTTAGTTTTAACTGATTTTGTTGTGCTTGAGATGCATGAAGATGATAATATGTCTATTATTCTTGGGAGACCTTTTCTTAATATTCTAGGTGCTGTCTATTATTCTTGGGAAAAGTAACATTCATTATTAATGACAAAGAGCATACTATTTATTTCCCCAAGAAGGTTGCTAAAAGATATTGACTGAATTCCATTGAAAATATTGAGAGCATCAAGGTTGGAGAAATATATTGTCCCATTCCACAAGAAAATTTTGAAACTATTATGATTGGGACCATTTCTATCAAGTATAAGGTAACATAATCACCTTGTGGAATGCAAAGTTTTGTTTCATATAAGATTGTTTTGGTAACAAGACTTGATCAACCTTGTTAACAAAACAATTTTAATGGACAAAGTAATGTTTTCACTGTGGTTATACTTGCTTTCTTTTATTTTCCTCCTTCCTAGTCTTTGCCCTTTCTTTTGCTAGCTTTGGTTTTGTTAGTTGTTTGCTCGTTAGAGTGTCTTAGAACTTATGTAGTTTGGTTTTTGGCTTGCTTTTGCTTCTTATGAAAAATCTGTTTCTGCGAGAAAATCAATTTTCATACCCTGAAAACTGGCCAACAATAAAGTTTCCCGAAAAATCCTAGAAAATTCAAAATTAATTTTTCCTCGAAAAAGGGGCAGAGGGACACTTGGAGTGACCCAGGGACCACCCCAGGACACCACACCCCTGGTGGGCATGGGCACACCCTAGGTGGCGCCTGGGTGGGGTGTGGCCCATCTGTGCCCCTCCAAGGTGCCTCCTCCCAGCCATCTTCTTTTTCTCTCCCAAAAAACACCGGAAAACTTTGTCAAGCTTGATTTCCTACTATTCTTTCTCGCGAATTTCGATCTCCTTTCTCAGCACATCTTTGTTGCTGATTTTTGGAGGAATTGCTCCTTGCTATGTGCCTCCTCCGTTTGTCCAATTAGATTTGTGATTGGTACATTGTATCTTGAGTATTTTTCTTCTATAGGTGTCAGGTTGTGTGAGCTTGCATGCTGGCATGCTTGTTCTATGCTTAGAGATTTCATTTTGATGCATGTGTAGCCCTCTAGCAAGTTCCTATAGTAGTTTCTCATCATTTATCAACTTGGAAATCACTTGGTTTGATGTTTGTTTAAAATTTTCAGAAAGGAAGATGAGTGCATATCCACTGAATTAATATGATTTTATGGTACCTGATCCAATGAAATTTCATCGTGAGGAAGGAGTCTTCCCTTCCATATATCCATGCCAGGAATTTATGGAACCGCGGGAATCCTCTAGGATTTCCAAACTATGATTACCAATGCAGGGTTGGAACACTTTGTTGAAGGTGAACCACTTCAATATGTTAAGATAACCATGGTTGTTGTGCTGGACTTCCGGTTTACTTGGTCTTCATCTAATCCCATGGTCCATTATAAAATATACAATCTAGCTGTCGATCTGCCTTTTGCTGATTTCTGTGCAGCAATTAGAGTGCCTCAGTGGTGATCTTGTGAGAAGATCAAACAGAGACCCAAGTTACTTATGGATTTATATGCTGAGATTTGCCAAGGTTTCTACTTCTCAAAGGAAAGTGGTAAAATTCGGAACATTCAGTTCCGAGCCATTAGTTATTTTGCCTATTTCTTTACCAAGTGTGTTCTTGCTATAAAGATTGCTAGAAAGTTATCTTCTTTTGATCTAGATTTTATCGCAACTGCTTTGAATAGGGATAGATCTTATAACCTAGGTGCTTTGATAGCTTACCTTCTCACCACTAACCGCGAGAAGGGTGGAATTTGTGGAGGTCTCATTGCTTCTAGGTTGCTAGCTTTCCATGGTTTAGAGCCTCACCATTCAGATTATCGGTTCCCCTGTCACATCCCAAATTTTAGATTTGGTTCTGCATATCATTCATATCATTGCATCATGTTCTTCCATGCAAAACCTTCGGTCGAAGTGTTTCGGCGAAACACAATTTCCAAAGCCCTATTTTATTTTACTACAATGCTCCTGCAGAAGGGTTTACTAGGACTTGTATTTTACACCCTTGTAGACTAGTGGTTTCACTCACCACTTGACCCTAGATTGATCCCCTGGATTTTAAAAAAAAATAGAAAAAAGAATCGTTCGATTCGGAGCTCGTATGGAAAATTTACGGAGGTTTTACTAAATAGGATATTAGAAAAACAAAAGAACAAAAAAAATAGGAAACAGCACCGCCAGCCTGCTGGGTCGCGCCGGCCCAGCCAGCGCCCCGCGCGCCCGCACGCCGCCGCCCGCGCGGCAGGAATTATCCGTCGCCTGCGCCTGCGCCCAGCCGCTGACAGGCGGGGTCCACCCGACGCCGCCGCCCCGCCGTGACCGGCGCGAACTCCGCCACCCGCCGCCGCGTTTTCCGTTCATATCGGACCCGAACCACCTCGCCCCCTCCCCAAAATCCCGGACCTCTTAAACGACGCCGCCGCCCCTCTTTTCCCCCTCCTCGCACGCCCTATCTCGCCCCCGACCTTGGGCGATTTATCGCCGGAATTTCTCGGTCGCCGCCGCCGTTCGAGCTCGGTGAGCTCACCACCGCCTCGCTCCGCCTCTTCCTCTCTCACCACGAGCTCGCCGTCGCCCCTCCCTGCTAACCTGCCGCCCGCCTCTCTCCCCGCAGGTCGTCAACGCCGCCGCCGCTCCACCACCGACGCCTCCGCCTCCAGCCGCTCGCCGCGCTCGGCCTCGCGCGCGCCGGAACCCGCCGCCACCTCGACGAGCTCCTCCGTCCCGCCGCCGACGCTGTCGTGCCACCCGCTGCCGCTGGAGACCCCGACGCCGCCGCCGCACGACCTCACCGCCGTCGCCGCTGCTTCCTCAGGTGAGCCACCTCGCCGCCTTTCCCCTGGCCGCTCGATCGAGATCTGACGGTCCAGATCGGACCATTGACTGGTCAGCTCGGGCGCTGACCGGTCAACCGCCCAGTCAGCCGCCACGTCAGCCCAGTCAAAGTCAATCTGACTGGGTAATTTCCTAAAATAGATTTAATTGATAGAAAATTGTTTAAACTTGCAAAATTCATATCTTTAAATCTACTGGGCCAAAAATTGCAAATAAAATATGTGTAGATTCAGTAAGTCGTGTAGAATCTTGCTGTATCATTGTTTCACACTTTTGCAGCAAGATTTTGTCCAGTTTAATTAAAAGAATTAATGGCATTTTTGGAGTAATTAATTCGTAGAAAAAGATCTGTAACACCAAAAATTGCATATAATATGTCCCTGGATTCAGTAGAACAAGGGGAATCTTAAAGTTAATTAAAAGGATAGGCTTACAGTAAAAACTTTTGTAGAAACTATTAATTGGCTTTCTACAGTGTTTTAATTACTCGGGGAGTTTTATAATTCCTTTTTGAGTAATTCCAGTTGGTACTGTTCCTAAATAGCAATGCCTATAAAGTAGATTTTTCCCAAGATTTTACAAACAGTATACTTTCGGTAGTGAATTATTTGGGTTCTAGCTCTAGTTTTGAGCACTATATTTTGTATAATAGTTTTCCTTGCGCAAAACCTATTTTCCATGCATGCAATCAGTAGCTTTACTAAATAGGATTATGTGGTGCTGCTGTAGCATCAATCCACTTGTCATGCATGCATTCATGCATCATCTTTGTTGCATATGCTTGTGGATTGTTTGTTTATGATTGCAATTGTATCGTGTAGATTGTGACGAGTGCAACGCTTGCTCATGTGTGGATTGTTCTTCCGACTGCTACAACCAAGGCAAGTAGATGCTACTTTGTTCATGATATTGTCCTACTATTTTCAATGCATTGTCGTGTATTTTGTAGATGCATGTGTAGGATGATACTGTCGCTATGCTATATCCTATTATGTGGTAGGGCTTTCCTTGTAGATGAACCACCGTTAGTAGATGTGCTTAGCCATGATATGATGTACGAGGGCTGGGTTACATCACTGAAAGTTGTTTCTAAATGCGTTGGTTTACGAAAACTAAAACAACTTAATCAATGAATCTCCTGGGTGTGATGGGATTGATAAGTTTTGGTGGTTTCATTGCGGAAAGGCACCCAGGTATCAAGAGAAAATGATTAGATTCTTTATTTTGTAGCTTACATGTATAACCATGTTCCAATAATGAAATGGGCGGTTAGTTGGACTTAGTAGGTTGTGGTAACTCGAACCCGCGTATCCAGAGATGTAGAATTTTGGTAGGTTGGACCGGTGCGCGTCGAGATTGGGGAGATACTTCCCGAATAGTCTTTTCTTCGACTTCTCCCAATCATCACCCAAAATGAGAGTGATGGTACGAGCTGGGCTGGCCAAGTCACATGGGTAAAGTGTACTAACCCCTGCAGGGTGTATAATCTAATCGATTAGCCGTGTCCCCGGTTATGGACGTCTGAGTTGCTTGATATTGATTCTAGACATGTTTCTCGCTCATTCTAATTTCATAATTGCTTTAATGTTGTTGGGTTAACTTAATTGGGATCTTTTCAAAAAAAAATCAAAAACTGTTTATGAAAGTAGGACAAAGGTATTTGCAAATGCAAGCCAGACACAGCTCCAATTGCCAAATATGCATGTAGATGTTAGCACTATTGTCTCCTTTACTAGCTCTACTTGCCATACATTCCATGTATTGACCCTTCGGGGCTGCTACATTTCATGTTGCAGGTTATTCCAATTCTGAGTAATCGATATAGGCCACGGTACTCCACTCGGCACTTGTTCACTTGTGGGCAATTTGAAGAATGGAGAATTTACTTTATTTATGTTATTACCTGAATAATTTGAGCTAGCTTTGGGCTAAGCTTTTATTGTAATAATGGTACTCTGGATCTTCGTTATTTATGATACACGGATATTTTGCTATGTTATTCATCTTATTCTATTGTGGGCCAATGAACCGATCCAGGGATTGGCATGTCACATAGAAGCCACGGTCTTTTCAGAACCGTGGTGTTACGGTTCCCCATACAGAGGCTTGGTTTTGAATCTATGGTTCAGCATAATTTTGTTTCCCTAGGGGATACTGTGAGAAGTTTACCGTATGAACTATCTTTTGCCAAGCGTGGTTGGAGAGGGGGTAGGACTGAGAAAATAGTTTATTGCCTACACCTGCTTTGTTTAATTTTGATAACAGGAAAGGATGGTCGCTCACGAAGGAGGAGTTTGACACTTACGTGGCGGAGCTCTCCCAGCAAGAGGAGAATGTTGGAGAGGATGTCGAAGATGATTCAGTTCAGCCCTCCAACTTGGGAGAGTCTTCATACTAGCAGCCCTCCTACGATTGGGGCGCGTCTTCTTCTTCATCACAAGCGCCTGACTATGATCATTCCTATGATTACCTACCATCTTGGGGTTACTATCCGCGCTACTGAGCCCCACTTAGGCCAAAAGCCTAAGCTTGGGGGCAGGTATACCGACATCACACTCATCTTTATATCATGATCGGTCGGTTCTTTGTATATCCATTGTTTTTCTTTCTTTTTGGTTTTTGTTTCTGCTTTCTCAAAACAACAAAATACCAAAAATATTTTCGTTGTTTCTCTTGGTTTGTTTCTTTGATTTTTTAGCTATGGTTTGCCTTAAAGAAAAAAAATCCAAAAATATTTTTGTTTTTTTGTTTTATCTTTGTTTGCTTGTTTTAAAAAAAATCAAAAACACGAAAAATATTTGTTGTTCTTCTTTGGTTTTGTGAGATCTTTGCAGGGATCAGCCGTCCTAAGTGGATTTTGGTTTCATGTTATTATTCAAGTCACACAAGTGAAGGGCAATAATGAAGATTAAGACAACTTGAGGTGTGGTAAGAGGCTGGTAACAAACTCTATTTGTTTTCATCTTGGTACATATACTCATCATTGTGAGCATGCTTAGTCTGTTCATCTAAGGTGTATGTTACTTATGGATGCTTAGTAGTTCTTGCTTGTCTATGATTATCTCCAGCTTGCTAATATTTTGTAGCATGTCTTATGAATGTTTGCTTGCATTGTTTTATTCATATTTTGGTATGATATTGTGGTACCCTCCTCTGAAAGTTTCATGTGAATCAAATTGGCACATGCTCATGGATGCATATGACTAACAATAGTTAGTAAGCCTCGACGATTTATTTTGACTCAGAGTTCTTGTATCACTTTCATGCCATAATTAGTCATGTTTTGTTGCAAGCATGATTATGACAATTATTGCTCTCTCGTTTGTCGCTCCCTCGCTATTGCTAGCCTTCACTTGCACTAAGTATGAGCTCTACTTTTGCTTCCAACTCCCCAAAACCAATATTGCCAACAGAGTCCACCATACCTACCTATTAGCATCATTTTCTATTTCAGTGCATATTCTATATGCCTTGTTTTCTTCCAAATAAAATATTTGTCTGTTTTGAGAAAGTTAGTTATTAAAGCTCTCACTGTTGGGGGGATGACCCCAGGTAGGGTCAAGATAGCGGAAAGAAGGAAGGAACCTTTCTTACCACAGGCAGAGTTATAAGCAAAGTCAGAAGAGTCATGCAAGGCTCGGCCGAATAAGCCATGGCTTGGCAAGAATCGAGTGATTAACACCTTACTCGGCCGACGTGTGAGCTAAGTTGGCCGAATAAGATTGATTAGCGCATATGCAGGTGGGGGTCGAGCCGAGTTATGCGAGACGAGGCCGAGTAACGGGAAACTTGCAGGAGAAGGAGAAGGATCCCAGATTCAAACCCTAGCTATTGGCTAGGAGGAATCTACACAGGGCCAAGCGCTAAAGACAAAGAGTAGAGCCGCAGAGGGACAGACATGCTTCACAGAGGTGACAGTGGGCAGGCCCGAGGCTCGCATGTGGGGTTCTGGGTCTTTGCCGTCGATAGAAGGGAGACACAGAAAGAGCTCTGCCGATTTACCACTTTGGGACAAGCATATTCCAAGAATATGCTTGCCACATCAGCCCTAGGAGGAATCAAGGGACCCCTTTATAAGGAGGGACAAGGCTTCCTAGGATAGGGATCGATTCATTTGACACTAGAGGGCTCGCGTAGTAGTATTCTTCCTCCTCTCTCTGATACAACTCTAGGAGCACTTGTAACTCGATTGAGGAGAAATGAAGATCTATGTTCTAGTTAGTTGTGTGTAGAAATCACTACATATTCCCTCCCCAGATCCCACTAGCATCCATTGGCCCCATACTTTAGCCTACCCATGGCATCTGCCGTGCCACCACCACGACAGTTGGCGCCCACCGTGGGGCCAGCAGCGGTGCTAGCTGGAGTCAAGATCCGGACGGGAAACTTCATCCACAGAGGCGAGCGGGTTGTTTCGGCCTAGTCTAGAGATTTGATATCTGGGACTACGTCAGTGATAATGCTGGCAGTTTCAGGAGCAGAGCGCCCCCGCGCAATGGCATCTTCATTAATCTGGGTGCTCACAAGATCTATGTCAGCGTCGACACCTCCTGCGTCTACCCACGTCGAGTCATCCATGCAGGAGATCCTCCCCTCAGTGCTGCCAGCGGTCAGCATGGCGTTCTCCCTGCAGGCAGCGTCGAGGTGATGATGACGGCTCCAGCACCAGCAGCAGTAGCATGCGCCAGACCGAGCAAGAACCCGGCGGAAGGAGGACAGGTAGCAACGAAGCAAGCAGCCCCAAAGCCCACCACAGTAGATCCTCAGGTGACTAGAGAAGCCAAGGAGCAGGAGGTAACTCCAAAAGTGGCAAGGTTAATGTGGTCACCTCTGCAGAGGCCAGAGAATATCCTCCAGGCAACCATAGATAACTTGACTACACCTGTAGCGCCGATAGTTGACCCGGAAAACGCACAGGCGGAGTTGGAAGAAACTAGACTAAAAGTGTCAGAGGAGGCAAAAAAGGTGTCGGCTTTGCAGGAATCCTTTAACAGGACCTTGCGAGAATATGCTAGGGAAAACAAGCTAGATACGGCCCCTGACCGAGTAGATGATTTGAGATTAAGAGGAAATAACCTCATGAATGATATCAACAAAGATCATGAAGCTCGGCCAGATGATTCGGTTGACCCAGGTTTGCCGAGGTATAGTACCCCGGCAAAGAACATCATGGCGGCAAATGCAGCAGCCCTGGAATTGGAGGGGTTAAGCGGGGAAGCCCGGCAAAAGCAGCAAGAAAGAGTAAATGAGCTGGTACGCATTGCGAACCAGCAGAATGAAGAAATGCTTAGGGCTAAACCCGGCGAAGCCAGGAGCTTCTCGCATGGTTTATTCGGCAGGAGATGCCCCCGCTTTGTCTGCGGCAACGGCATCCTCACCCGGAAACAATGCGCGGAAAGACAAAGTAGTAACTTCAGGAAAGAGAAACAAGCATATTGTCAGATATGACCCGGCGGTGGCCGGGAAGATCAATGAAAATAGAGGCAATGGAAGCCGAGGTAACAACGGTGATAGAAACCCCAGCCGTGCAAACAGAGAGAATGGGAACCTCGGAAGGGGAAACCATGAGAACAATAACCCGGCGGAAGGAAGGAGGTATCCTCCGCAGGATCATCAGCCGAGGCATGAACCTCGGAACAAACGAGAAGCAAGACCGGCTCCACGCAATCAGGCGAATGACAGATACAATGATGGTTACTCGGAGATGGAATATGTAGAGCATGGTGGGAAAAACCACTATGGAGTACAGGAGAGAGCTGTCTATAGAAACTTGCCATCGACTAACGCAAGATTGAAGCTGGGCAGGCTATATCGGTCCGAGCTGTTGGAGGAACAGGGTCCGCCCAACCCTGCATGCTTTGGACCTCGGATTATGGGCGAACCGCCGGTGCCAAACTTCCAGTTGGCAAGAGGAACAAAAACGTACAATGGGAGTACAAAGCCTCAAGATAGGCTAATTTATTATGCCACGGCCATAAAAATATCCGGGGGAAATTTAAGATGGGTCGTAAGATACGTGCCACAGATGTTGGAAGGACCGGCGAGAGTCTGGCTGAATAATTTGCCAACAAGAAGTATCAACTGTTGGCTAGATTTTGAGGAAATGTTTGTCAGTAATTTTACCAGTACATATAAGAGGCCAAACAGGCCACACCAGCTCGCGATGTGTAAGCAGAAGCTGAATGAGACAGATAGAGAGTTCTTGACCTGGTGGTGCAACCTCAGAAACTCATGCGAGGGGGTTATCGAATGTCAAGAACTTGTCTGGTTCGCTCAGGGTTGCAGATATGGAAGTGTATTATGGCAGAGGTTGCAGAGAGATATGCCAACCACATTGGCGGAAACAATCAGAGTAGCAGATTCATATGCCTTAGGTGATCCGACTCAACCAGAGCTAATGTCGGCAGAGCATCGCGAGCAGCAGTATCATTATGCCAGACATGGCGTCGGGTCATTGTGACACAATGATTACCGAGGTAGAAGAACGGATGAGAGGCCGGATTACAGATACAGTTCTAATCAAGTGGCAGCGGTTGTGAAAGATCAGCCAAGTCATGGGAGCAATCAACGATAGCAGAATTGTCCTCAGCAGTGGACGACAAGGAACGAGGGGAAGAAGCAATGGATCCCTGAACAGAAGAAACAATGGCAAGAAAGGCCAAAGTACACGTTTGAATCCATGTTAGATCAGCCGTGCAAATTCCACATGCCTAACCCGGCCAAGCCAGCCAATCACACTACTCGCCAATGCCCCTGGATGAAAAGTGCAATGGGAAACCCGGCGGCCATACAAGCGCCGCCGCTTCAAGCGCATCACCAGCAGCAACCATAGCTAATTGGGGGAAATGCGCAGCAACTGATGTTGTCTCCACCCCCTCCGAGGTATGAGAATCCAGATCGGAGGGATGCAGTGAATCATAATCAAGATGGAAGGGGAAACCTCGGGAACAATGGACTCAATGATTACAGGGAACATCACCAATCATATTGTGTGTTCACAACGGAACAACAAGATAGACAGAGCATACAACGTCGACATATGGAAGTGAATGCAGTTATGCCGGCAGTGCCGAGATATGTGCCATGGTCCGATCAAGAGATAACCTGAAGCATAAGGGATCATCCGAAGATAATGCCGAACCCAGGGTCGTATGCCTTAGTGCTGGATCCGACATTTGTCGGGCCTAGCATCAATGTGAAGTTCTCAAAGGTACTCATAGATAATGGGAGTAGCATCAACATCATGTACAAAGACACGATGCACAAACTCGGAATAACTCCGAATATGTTGCAACCAACAAGGACTACATTCCATGGGATAGTTCCGGGGCTCTCGTGGGAGCCCATTGGGAAAGTCCGAGTAGATGTATTATTCGTCACAACAGATAATTGTAGAGATGAGAATCTGGAGTTCGAGGTGGTGGATCTGGAAAGTTGCTCTAATGCTTTACTCAGACGGCCAGCATTGGCAAAATTTATGAGCAGTTGTCACATCAGTTACTTGGAAATGAAGATGCCAGGACCTCAGGGGGTGATAACAGTAGCTGGAGATTATCGAAAATCAATGGAATGTGCTTCATCCGGGTCAAACCTGGCCGAGTCATTGGTAATCGCAAGAGAGAAAACAAGGATTCAGGAGGTGGCATCTCTGGCTCATTCGGCACAGCTTAATAGGCCGGCACTGGCCAACCCGCATGGAAGTGTATCATTCCAGTCGACTAAGGAGACAAAAAAGATCAAGATCGATGATCAATTCCAAGATCGCACCATCACAATTGGTGCCGGTCTAGATGACAAATAGGAAAGCGAGCTCACCAACTTCCTCTGTGAGAATCGAGATATATTTGCATGGTCAACACATGACCTGCAAGGAGTCCCGAGGGAGTTGGATGAGCACTCTTTGCACATAAGGCCAGGAGCAAGGCCGGTGAATCAAACTCTCCGCCACTTCGCCGAAGAAAGGAGCAAGATAATAGGGGATGAGATAGCTCGGATCCTTGTAGCCGGGTTTATCATGGAAGTACTTCATCCTGATTGGCTATCAAATCTGGTGTTGGTTGAAAAGAAAAAGGATGATCCAAATGTAGCCGTCGTATGGCGAATGTGCATCGATTACACGAACCTTAACAAGGCGTGTCCCAAAGATCCTTTTCCTCTACCTAGGATAGACCAAGTCATTGATTCGACCGCAGGCTATGAGGTTTTATCATTTGTAGATGCGTATTCTAGTTTCCACCACATACCGTTAAGCCCGGATGATCAAATAAAGACTGCGTTTATCACCACGTATGGGGCTTATTGCTATCGGCCATTCGGCCTGCGTAATGCAAGAACCACGTACCAAAGATGCATGCAAAAATGTCTGCATGACCAAATTGGGAAAAATGTGCAAGTATATGTTGATGATGTGGTTATAAAAACCAAAGAGAGCAACACGCTCCTAGAAGATATTCGGCAGATATTCGCGAACCTGAGAAGGTTCCAAATGAAACATGACCCGGAAAAATGTACCTTTGGTGTGTAGGCTGGAAAATTACTCGGTTTCCTCGTATCCAGTCGAGGTATAGAGGTAAATCCGACTAAGATTCGAGCAGTTGAAAGAATGGAACTGCCAAAATGCCTAAATGATGTACAAAAGTCTACAGGGTGTCTTGCCTCCCTGAGTCGGCTAGGGGAAAAAGCATTACCTTTGTATCAATTGATGAAAAAATCCGACAAGTTCACCTGGACACCTTAGTCCAATAGTGCCTTTCATGAGTTAAAAAAGATGCTGGTCACGGCACCAATCTTGGCTTCCCCATTGTCAAAAGATCCTATGCTACTCTATGTGGCAGCCACAAATAGAGTGGTAAGTGCAGTAGTTGTTGTGGAATGGAATGAAGAGGGTAAGTCGGTACAGAGGCCGGTATATTACCTACGTGAGGTATTATCGGCCTCCAAGCAAACTACCCACATTACCAGAAAATGGTTTACGGAGTATACATGTCGACAAAGAATGTCAAACATTATTTCGAAGAACACCCAATAAAGGTGATTTGTGAGGCACCCATAGCCGAGATACTAAGCAACAAAGATGCGAGTGGTCGAATAGCAAAATGGGTAATTGAGTTATCACCTTATGCTCCGCAGTTTGATAGGCGAGATGCAATTAAGTCTCAGGAAGTAGCCGACTTCTTCGTAGACTAGGCCGAGGTACAATATGAGCCCCCATTTCCAGATCCGAAGTATTGGACGATGCACTTTGATGGGTCCAAGTTAAGAAATGGGCTAGGAGTAGGAATAGTGCTAACCTCACCCAAAAAAATCAGCTGAAATATGTGCTACAAATACATTTCGCTGCATCAAACAACATAGCCGAATATGAACTGCTCGTCCATGGCCTAAAAATGGCAAAAGAGATCGGCATACATCGGATTCTGTGTTATGGGGATTCAGACCTTGTAGTATAGCAAGTATCGGGGAATTGGGACGCACTAGATGCGAATATGGCCCTGTATAGGTTTCATGTGCAAAAAATCAGTGGTTACTTTGATGGGTGTGTATTCCATCACATACCTCAGGCAGAAAATGATGCTGCGGATACACTATCAAAGCTCGGATCAACCAGACAATCAATTCCCCTGGTATAGCTCTAGAACACCTGAGAAAACCATCAATTACACCTTCGCTAGAATCCGAGTCAATTCATATCTCGGCAGAATAGACAGAAGGGTGTGTCCCAATGGAAGTTGACAAAGAACATGATCTGAAATACTCAGGAATTGATTCGGTTGACCCACAGATGGATTGGGAAAATCCCACAGATGTTATGTCGACGGAAATAATGAAAATTGACAACATAATTTTCCCGGAAAAGAGCACGCCGACATGGGCACAACCCATATTCTCATTCCTCAAAGAAGAAATCTTGCTGGATGATGAGGTTATGGACAGGCAGATAGTGAGAAGAGCAAAAGCCTACACAATCATAAATAATGAGCTTTATAAGAGAAGTGTGACAAATGTACTACAATGATGCGTTGACTCGGTAGAAGGGAAGGAAATCCTTTTGGATATACATCAGGGAGAATGTGGACATCATGCCTCATCCAGAACCCTAGTGGCCAAAGCATTTAGGCATGGTTTCAATTGGTCAACTGCGCTGAAAAAAGCAAAAGAATTGGTAACAAAGTGTAATGGTTGCCAGAGATACGCCAGCAAAATACATCTGCCTTCATCCGAGTTAAAGACAATACCAATCACTTGGCCATTTTCTGTTTGGTGTTTAGATATGGTAGGTCCATTTAAGCCGGCTCGCGGCGGAATGACTTATATTCTGGTTATGGTGGACAAATTCACAAAGTGGATAGAAGTGAAGACAATAACAAAATGTGACGGACCCACGGCGGTGAAATTCCTCAAAGATATTATCTTGAGATATATATCGCAGCATTTTCTGGAGATCTGTGGACCAGTTCACCCTATTCTTTTCAAAACCAGCGATTTCTTCATTCATCGCCTGATTCTTTAACTCCGCAGCATCGAGAAGTTCCTTGTTCTTCTGAAGTTGTAAACTTAGTCGGTTCTTCTCCTTAGAGAACTCCTGATCAACCTTCTCTAACTCGGACTTCTGGGCAAGTCTAAGAGATTCGACCTCGGCGCGTAACCGGGCTATCTCGTCATCCTTTTCCTTAAGTTGTGCCGAGTGAGCGGCATCTTGTTCTAAAAAATGCAGCATCATATCAGGCATAGATATGCATTCTAGATGCGATGCTACAAGTGTTTGTAACTCGGCTATACCAAAGCCGGGAGATCGTAAGATACCCAAGATTTACCTCGAACAAAAGTCGAAAAATTAAAAGGCAAAAGGGCCAACTAACCTTCAAGAGCGCCAATCTTCTTGGTAAGATGGGTATTCAGATTGTTGACATTAACTGCACAATAGCACGTTAGAAATTAGTACAAAAACGGAATTTTTTACAAGGATAAAACACAATAAAGAACCGAGTAGTTTACCAGTTTTCTTCACAACATGGACCATTTGCTCAAATTCATCTTGAAGTTTCTTGTGCGCAAAGAGCAACCTTTGAAATTCGGCTGTCCTCCGATCATGAGCAACCTGAAAATAATAACAAGTTACACAATGTAAAACAGATCTGAATCAAGTAAAACTTGACTCGAATCTAGATGGCTGGATATTCAAACTAAAACAGATCCGAATCAAGTAAAACATGAGTCGGATCTAGATGGTTGGATATTCAAAAGTAAAACAGATCCGAATCAAGTAAAACTTGACTCGAATCTAGATGGCTGGATATTCGACAGTAAAACAGATCCGAGTCATGTAAAACTTGACTCGGATCTAGATGGCTGGATATTCGAAAGTAAAACAGATCCGAATCAAGTAAAACTTGAATCTAATCTAGATGGCTAGATATTCAGAGTAAAACAGATCTGAATCAAGTAAAACTTGACTCGGATCTAGATGGCTGGATATTCGAAAGTAAAGCAGATCCGAATCAAGTAAAACATTGACTCGTATCTAGATGGCTGGATATTCAAAGCTGCAGTAGATCCGAATCACGAAGAAATTTGACTCGACAAGTAGTTATATTTGAAACAAGTAAAGCTTCCAAAAAAATAACAAATCATCCGATTGCAAGCTTCGGGGACTAGTGTGTATATAGTATCATATGAATAATAGACGAAGTATAAATTGAGGCGCTTACCTCGTTCATCTTATCACTTTTAAGGACAATCTTAGAAGCCATATGCAAGCGACTGCTGATGTCGGAAAGTTAGAATGGTTGGCTACTTGGATTTCCCTCAAGTTGATCAGCGGCATTCCACTTATTGGCATACTCCACCAATGAGCCGAGGCTATTCCCGCTCTTAGTGCGTGTCAACACTTTACCTCGGGCCTGTTGCATAACTGCCGCCGCCAGACTCTTATGGAGAACAAGCTGTGTGTCGGCAGCAAGGGCAACACCAGGCTTAACGGTAGAAGCCCCCTTACGAAGCATATCAGCAATGCTGGGCTGAGAAGAGCTTGTTGGCCCCTTCTGAGATGGCAAGGATTTAGCGGCAACAACTTTCTTGCTCTTGGCGGGAGCTTTGGCATGAGCAATGAACTCAAAATTGGGGGCCATGTCCTCGGCAGCAGGAGGAACAATAGTCTCCAAGCCAACCGAGTTAGTGGTAACCTTGGTGGAAGTTGGAGCAGGAGCTAGAACTGCGGTAGTCGAAGGATCAATGGGGGAAGCCTCGGGAGTCTTGAGGGGGACAACAGAGTCGGCCGAGTGATCCAGCATTGGGGTATCTTCGGATACAACAGGGAGAGCAATGGGCTCATCTTGTCTAGGATATGCGTTAGTCGGCGCTAGAGGAGAATCATCACGAGGAGGACTGGGAACCCGAACATCCTCTGGAGGCAAGGATGAACGCGGCCAAGTAGTATGAGATGTCATACTCGGACCGCTTGGCATTGCAGAAAGTGGAGCTCTGGAAGGAAGTAAAAGTTTATTTGGAGATAGAAAAAGAGAAACAAGAAATACAAATGAAAATATAAAGGGGAACTTACCCAGTAACTCCAGGCATGGTCTTACGCCACGGAATGTGCTGAGAAGATTTCTTGGTTCGCTTTCGGGGGGTAGCATCGGAATGATCCATCGAGGCAGTGCGCTTCTTGGAAGCAACAAGAGCTTCGGAAGCAAGAGGTTCGACCTCGTGCACCTGACCATCCTGATTAGCTGGGAAAGAAGGAGCCGTAAATGCGTAAGAGATAGGCACCACGGCAACTACCTCGAGAATTTGGACGTCGTCCGAATCACCTTCATCAGCACGGGCTGAGGTCTTGCTCCGGGTGCGAACAAGAGTTGCTTCCGGCTTAGGAATGAGCTCCTCCTGATCAGGTTCTCCATTGTCCGAGGTATTGCGGTCAGCGGTCCAAGGAAGAGCCAAAACCTCGGTTTCTTCTGTGCTCTGCTCTGGAAACCTCTGCAAGAAAAGCGGACAAGAGTTAGAAAAAAGAATAATGGAAGAATAACTCAGATGAAACCACCTATGTACAAATTACCTAAGGAGGATTCTCGCGAGAGAATGGCTTCATTCCCCACTTCCATTCCTCGGGCATCTTAGTCTTGAAGATAGCCCGGACACACTTGTAAATCTGGTAATCATCAAGCTCAATCGTAGAAACTCGGTTGGGATCCGAAGGACCACTCATGTAGCAGAGCTTGTGAGAATGGAGTTGGAAGGGGAAGATTTGGCTGCTGATGAAGGAGGTCATCAGATCTTCGCCCCGAAGTCCGGCCCGAGTTAATTCCTTAAGCCGAAGATCAAATGCCTCGGCAAGAGCGTGAGACTTCTTCGGGTTATAGAGCCAGTTCTTCTTCGAGGGAGGACCAATGGAGAAAGCAGGGAGCTGAATCTTGTATTCTGCTTCGGTATTCTTGACATATAAAAATGATCTATGAAATTTCTTACAAGACTCAAGACCCGCAACACGGGGAAACACGGAGTTTTTCCGAGGAGTAATGGAGGCGGCCCCACATTCGGTTAAAGATTTCTCGGAGGGATGGAGAGATTTATCCAGCAATACGTTAGCTCGGATTTGGAAGAATTTAGACCATACATCTACTGATGGCCAAAGGCCGAAGTATCCCTCCGAAGCCGAGATAAAGGCCGAGAGAGAAGCTACGGCATTAGCCGGAAGATGATGCGGCTGAAGGCCGAAGTAATCTAAGAAACTCCTAGCGAAATCACTAAGAGGGAAGCCGAATCCTCGGGCGAAGTGAGACATGAATACTACGTATTCGCCCTCATCTAGTATAGGGGAAGATTCTTTACCGGGAAGCGACAATTAACCTCGGCCGGGATTCGGCGAGTCTTGCACAGCCACTCGACCTCCCGACGAGTGACGGTGGAGCCTTGCCAGGAGCCCTGTTCTGGACCCGCCATAAGCTACTCCTCCCCGACGAGGGCGCTGCTGATAGAGCTAGACATGGGCTCGTCGGAGGAATCGACGGAAGAATAACTGGCGGCGGGGAGAGGCCTAGAAGTACAGGGCCCCATCGCGATGGCGACGAATGCGGCGGCGGTGAAGAGAAAGAACCGCTGCGGGAAATTGAATAAAAAAAGAAGAACACCGAGGGCAGAAACCTAGCGGCAACATCGCGGAGAGTCACACCGGCAAAAACACGAAAGCGGGGGCGCGACGGCAAGTTCGCAAGAGCCAGAGGGCTGCGGCGTGGCCGTCGAGGAGGAACTGTGGTGGCGCATTTCCTAGGGCGCAAACGGCAGTGGCGATGCTGTGAGGAAGACGAAGGGAGTGGGGAGGGTAAAAGTGAATCGACCCACCCCCACTCCCCTCCTTATAACCGCGTGCGGTGAGCGGTAGTGGGATCGTGGCTGTGTCGCGGTAACTGCATAATCATGTCTATCACCCAACCGTGGACGAAGAGTGGATCCACAGCGAGGGCCACACAGTGCGAGAGGAGATCAGGCCATCTGAACGTTGCGTTTATCGAAGCGTCACTGCGCTGATGCGACGGGTGCAGTAATCACTGTAGCATGTCAGCAAATACTGTAGCAGAACAAAACACTAGGAAGCAGTGATGATTGGTACACGTAGGACGAGGCTTACTCAAGAAGCCAAGTAAATACCCGAGAAAAATGAGAGTGTCTCAGAACACAGTTCATACCTCGGTAAGAGAGGATAAACAAAAGAAGGATAGCTGAAAAAGAGTGTCAGCTAAGAAATACCTCGGACAGGAAATGAGAAGGAATGAGTATCTGGAAACTGATGTGGCCCAGCCGAAGTTTCCGGCAGGACCGCACCAGCTTCGGGGACTAATGTTGGGGGATGACCCCAGGTAGGTTCAAGATAGCGGAAAGAAGGAAGGAACCTTTCTTACCACAGGCCGAGTTATAAGCAAAGTCGGCCGAGTCATGCAAGGCTCGGCCGAATAAGCCATGGCTTGGCAAGATCGAGTGATTAACACCTTACTCGGCCGACGTGTGAGCTAAGTCGGACAAATAAGATTGATCAGCTCATATGCAGGTGGGGGCCGAGCCGAGTTATGCAAGATGAGGCCGAGTAACAGGAAACTTGAAGAAGAAGGAGAAGGATCCCAGAGTCAAACCCTAGCTACTGGCTAGGAGGAATCTACACAGGGCCAAGCGCTAAAGACAAAGAGCGGAGCCGCAGAGGGTCAAACAGGCATCACAGAGGTGACAGTGGGAAGGCCTGAGGCTTGCATGTGGGGTTCTGGGTCCTTGTCGTCGATAGAAGGGAGACAAAGAAAGAGCTCCGCCGAGTTACCACTTTGGGACAAGCATATTCCAAGAATATGCTTGCCACATCAGCCCTAGGAGGAATCAAGGGACCCCTTTATAAGGAGGGACAAGGCTTCCTAGGAGATGGATCGAGTCATTTGACACTGGAGGGCTCGCGTAGTAGTATTCTTCCTCCTCTCTCTCTGATACAGCTCTAGGAGCACTTGTAACTCGATTGAGGAGAAATAAAGATCTATGTTCTAGTCAGTTGTGTGTAGAAATCAATACATCTTCCCTCCCTAAATCCCACTAGCATCCATTGGCCCCATACTTTAGCCTACCCATGGCATCTGTCGTGCCACCACCACGACACTCACGAACTTGATGGCACTCTTTATTTCCTGTACTTGATAATCCTGAACCATTGTGACTTGTCCATGAAAGTTATATCCCTGCAAATTATAGGCTGGGAGTTAGCAGAACCGTGCTGTCACGAGGAACATTTTCAACACTTATGGATACATATCCAGTTGATACCTTGCTCTTTTGTTTACGGATGTCGTTGGTGTGAAATAAAAGGGGAGCTTGTGAGTTCATGTAGTATATATATGTGTTATAGAAACGCCTAGGCCGCTAGCCTAAGCCATGCCTAATCATGGTGGAAACTTGTAGCATCATCATAATGAGCATCTATGAAGCATCCTCAATAAAAATCTATGCACATAGTAAATAAAAAGGTCACTGAGATGCTCATTGTCTGCTTGCCTTGTCATTTTTATCACGGTATAGCTCCTGTATCATGTGCAAGGGGTACCCAGTTGGCGGTTCTCTATGATATGCATGTATTTACAATGAGAAGAACTTACAGGTAACTAAAGTTGAGTAGCATGCGGAGCAGCCCTCATACTCAAGGGACATGGGATTTCTAGTTTATGGTCTGTCAAGCATATAACGCAGATTGGACCTCACTTGATAGGGGCAATGAGAGATCAAAGATAATGATTACCTTCCCTTCAGAATTAGGAATCCTTTCAAACTTTTCAAAACCTTTTCATTTTCTTGTTGAGTCACCACTTATTCTATGGGAACCTTCTTGAGAGCATAGTTGTCATTCTTGTGTTTGTCTCAAAACCTGGTTAATTATGTCATGACTTTGATGCTTTTATCTCTGATATTTTTACTTCTAGTGTTCATGTGAACTTCAGAGGTGCCTTGGAATTTATATTGTGCTCTTCGAAACAAAGGCAAGCGAGATACCCCTCTATCATACCTTTTTATGAGCATTGCAATGTTGCTTATGTTTATGTTCCATGCTATTTATCATTATTGAGTTGGTTTCTCTTCATAGCTTGTAATGAATATTGAGTAGACTTAGTTGCACACACTTTACTATGAATGGTTTAAGTATCTACTCCTAAGCTGAGAATATATACATCATATGAAGCAAATGTGTTCGTGAAAGTTCTTTTATCGCACTCAGTTTTCAACTGAATTGCTTGAGGACAAGCAATAAGCTAAGCTTGGGGGGAGTTGATACGTCCAAAATGTATATACTTTTCCGAACACTTTTGCTATTGTTTCTCCTCTAAACTTGTATGATTTGGATACAACTAACATGGAATGACGCTGTTTTCGGTAGAATTACTTTGGTGTCTAGTTTTTGTGCAGAAAATCAACTATTAGGAAAAATCCCGGAAAATATGCCAAAAATCCTATTTCACCAGAAGTTCCGCAGAGCCAGAGTACGCGACAAAGTGGAGCCCCAGGGGCCCACACCCTTGCCAGGCGCGGGCCAGGCCTAGCTGTGCCTAGGGGGTGTGGCCACCCCAGGCACCCCCTCGGCCCCCCTCTTCGCCTTCAAGTTACCCCTTTACCTAAAAACCGAGGGGGGGTCGTCGTTTTTCTAGAAAGAGTTCCACTACGCCGCCACCACCAGAAACTAAGATTCGGATCCAGAAACTTCGTTCTGGCACCCTTCCGGAACGGGGAATTTGGAGAGGATCATCGCCATCATCATCACCAACACCGATCCATCAACCATCAATGTTTCCCTCATCCATGAGTGATTAATCCCCCGATGTAGGCTATGGGGATGGTAGGGATTGGATGAGTTCTATCATGTAATCTAATAAGATTGTTAGGGCATAGTTCCTAGTATCTCTATTAGTGCTATTTGAGTTTGTTGCAACTTGTTGTGCTTAATTCTTGTCACTTGGGTCCAAGTGCCATGATCTCAGATCTGAACTTATTATTGATTCATGATGATAGTATTGTTTGTGATCTTATGTGCAAGATGAGTACACATATCATTATCCGGATCCAAAGACCCCGAAGTGATAGAAATAGGGACAACCGGAGGGGATGGCTGTGGTGTGAGGATCACATGTGTTCACAGAGTGTTAATTCTTTGCTCCAGTGCTCTATTAAAAGGAGCACCTTAATTGCCAGTAGTTCCCTAGAGGCCCCGCTGCCATGGGCTGGCAGGACAAAAGATGTTGTGCAAGTTCTCATTGCGAGCACGCATGACTATATATGGAGCACATGCCTAGGATTGTTTAGTACTTGGATGCTTTATCTCATTTATCAGCAATTGCCCTAGATCTTGAAGTTACATGTTTAGACTCGTCCATGCAACGCCCGCCCATCCATCCCTATGCCTACCGCGCTCATATTTTACTGTTTTCTACTGCTGTTACTATTGCTCCTGTTTCACTGCTATTGTTGCGACTACAAACTGTTGCTACTGATAAACTTCTGTGAGCAAGAACTATTTACAGGTGCAGATGAATTGACAACTTAGTTGTCAAGGCTTGCAAGTATTCTTTGGCTCCCCTTGTGTCGAATCAATAAATTGGGTAATACTACCTGCGAAGACTGTTGCGATCCCCTATACTTGTGGGTAATCAATCTTATGTAAAGAGTCGAGTTATAACCTATAGTTCTGTCTTGGACCTGCTGTGTTTCTGTTGTACCACTCTCGGGGATGTAATACTAGTGAATGGTGTTTCATTGTTGTTATGTCAACGACTATAGTGTACTATATCATTCAGTGGTATGCTGGGTCACCGCACATATACTGTATTTTTTTTGAGTTACGGCCCGGTAAATGAGGTTTCTAACTGTATGTACCCTATAATACACAATAAATTTTTAGGAAAAATGGTTTGGGGTGCCCCATGGGGTACCTAGGATGGATTGCAAGATTGCATCGACCGTTGCGTTGCCGTGGCCGCCGGCGGGTTTCGCCTTTTTTGGGCATCACCAAACAAAATATAGAAAAATAAAAAATGTGAAAACAGCTCCTGGACCCTTGCATCTGACTCACTACCCTCATAAAATCATAAGCAAGGCATAAAGGCCCTTTTGCACCAAAGGCACCACCAGTATGTCTATCAAGTGTGAGTTAACATGGCTTCCAACCCTAGATTCTCCCCTCGCTGCTAGAACATGGAACCACTCCATGGATTGAGCCCAAACCCGGCTCCTAGCCCCCTCTTAGCATCGCAAGCGACTTCTCCAATTATAGATTTCGTGGTAATTTGGAGAAATATTGACTTTCAATTTTCTGGACCAAAAAAATCAGTGTTTTCCAAAGAAGGTGCAAGATTAGGGCATGCCCAGGGGCTGAGGCAATTTCCACGCATGCTACACCATGGTGCATGGACATTCCTGGGAGGTCGGTATTTATATCGTGGTTCAAGCTTATAATGTATTTTTTGATTTACGGCCCGATAAATGTGCTTTATAACTGTATGTACCCTATAAGACATTGTCAATTTTCAGGGAAAAATGGTTTGGGGTGCCCCATGGGGTACCTAGGCTGGATACATGCCAGGGTCGAAGATTGCACCGACCGTTGCGTTGCCGCGGCCGCCGGCGGGTTTCGCCTTTTTTTGGGCATCACCAAACAAAATCTCGAAAGAAAGTGAAAACAGCTCCTGGAGCCCTTGCTTCTGACCCATTGCCCTCATAAAATCATAAGCAAGCTATATGAGGTGCTTTGGCACCCAAGGCACCACCAGGATGTCTCTCGAGTGTTAGTTAACATGGCTTCCAACCCTAGATTCCCAACACCACTCTGCCTAGAACATGGAACCACTCCATGGATTGAGCCCAAACCTGGCACCTAGATCCCTCTTGTCATCGCAAGAGACTTCTCCAACTAGAGATTTCATGGTCATTTGGAGAAATCTTGACTTTCCATTTTTTGAACCGCAAAAACTGGTGTTTTCCCAAAGAAGGTGCAAGATTAGGGTGTGCGCAGGGGCCGGAGGAAATTTCAACGCATGCTACACCATCATGCATGGCCATTCCTAGGAGGTGGATATTTATCTCGTGGTGTAAGCATATACTATTTTTTTTAGTTACGGACCGGTAAATGCGGTTTCTAATTGTATGTACACTATAAGACACTCTCAATTTTAAGGGAAAAATGATTTGGGGTGCGCCATTGGGTACCTAGGCTAGATGCATGCTGGGTCCAAGATTACACCGGCCGTTGCGTTTCCGCGGCCGCCGGCGGGTTTTGCCATTTTTTTGGGCAGCAACAAACAAAATCTAAAAAAATAAAAAAATGTTAAAACAGCTTCTCCAGCCCTTGCACGTGACCCACTGCCCTCATAAAATCATAAGAAAGGTATACCAGGTCCTTTGGCACCCAAGGAACCACCAGGGCGTCTATTGAGTGTGAGTTAACAGGGCTACCAACCCTAGATTCCCCCCTCTACCCAGAACATGGAACCACTACATGGATTGAGCCCAAACCCGACACCTAGGTCCCTCTCGGCATCGCAAGCGACTTCTCCAACTAGATATTTCATCTTAATTTGGAAAAATCTCGACTTTCCATTTTCTGAACCCTAAAAACCGGTGTTTTCCCAAAGAAGGTGCAATATTAGGGAGCGCCCAGGGGCCCGAGGAAATTTCCACACATGCTACACCATGGTGCTTGGCCATTCCCGGGAGGTGGGTTTTTATCTCGTGGTGTAAACATATATTGTATTACTTTTGAGTTACTACCTAGTAAATGCGGTTTATAACTGTATGTACCCTATAAGACACTCTCAATTTTTAGGGTAAAATGGTTTGGGGTGCCCCATGGGGTACCTAGGCTAGATGCATGCCTGGGTCCAAGATTGCAGCGACCTTTGCGTTGTCGTGGCCGCCAGTGGGATTTGCCGTTTTTCTGGGCTGCACCAAATAAAATTTAAACAAAATAATTTTTTTTTGAAAACAGCTCCTGGAGCCCTTGCATGTGATCCACTGCCCTCATAAAATCATAAGAAAGGCATAGAAGGTCCTATGGCACCCAAGGAACCACCATGACGTCTATTGAGTGTGAGTTAACATGGCTTCCAACCCTACATTCCCGCCTCGCTGCCCAGAACATGGAACAACTCCATCAATTGAGACCAAACCCGACACCTAGCTCCCTCTTGGCATCGCAAGCGACTTCTCCATCTAGAGATTTTGTGGTCATTTGGAGAAATCTTTACTTTCCATTTTCTGAACTCAAAAAACTGGTGTTTTCCCAAAGGAGGTGCAAGTAGGGCACGCCTAGGGTACCGAGGCAGTTTCCACGCATGCTACACCATGGTGCATGGCCATTCCCGGGAGGTGGTATTTATCTCATGGTGCAAGCATATATAGTATTTGTTTTGAGTTACGGCCCGATAAATTCGGTTTTTAACTATATGTACCATATAAGACAATCTCAATTTTTAGGGAAAAATTGTTTGGGGTGTTCCATGTGGTACCTAGGCTATATGTATGCCCGGCTCCAAGATTGCACCGACCGTTGCGTTGCTTTGGCTGCTGGCGGGTTTCACCATTTTTTTGGGCAGCACCAAACAAAATCTAAAAAAATAAAAAATGTGGAAACAACTCCTGGAGCCTTTGCATGTGACC
This sequence comes from Avena sativa, assembly GCA_916181665.1. NCBI lineage: Eukaryota > Viridiplantae > Streptophyta > Magnoliopsida > Poales > Poaceae > Avena > Avena sativa. Next base: position 86,839,421 of record OV702293.1, on the reverse strand, counting down.
CACTGCCCTCAAAAAATCATAAGCAAGGCATACCAGGTCCTTTGGCACCCAACGCATCACCAGGATGTCTATCAAGTATGATTTAACTTGGTTCCAACCCCAGATTCCCCCCTGCCCAGATCATGGAACCACTCCATGGATTGAGCCCAAACCCGACACCTAGCTCCCTATCGACATTGCAAGCGACTTCTCTAACTAGAGATTTCGTGGTCATTTGGAGTAATCTTGACTTTCCATTTTTTGAACCAGAAAAACTGGTGTTTTCCCAAATAAGGTGCAAGATTAGGGTGTGCCCAAGGGCCCGAGGAAATTTCAACGCATGCGACACCATCGTGCATGGCCATTCCTGGGAGCTGGATATTTATCTCGTGGTACAAGCATAGACTGTATTTTTTTAGTTACGGCCCGTTAAATGCGGTTTCTAACTATATGTACCCTATAATACACTCTCAATTTTCAGAGAAAAATGGTTTGGGGTACCCCATGGGGTACCTAGGCTGGATGCATGTCTGGGTCCAACATTGCACAGATCGTTGCCTTGCCACGGCCGCCGACTGGTTTCGCCGTTATTTGGGCAGCACCGGACAAAATCTAAAAATAATAATAATAATTGTGAAACCAGCTCCTAGAGCCTTTGCATGTGACCCACTGCCCTCATAAAATCATAAGCAAGGCATACCAGGTCCTTTGGCACCCAAGGCATCACTAGGATGTCTATCAAGTGTGATTTAACATTGCTTCCAACCCTAGAATCCCCCCTCGCTGCCCAGAACATATAACCACTCCATGGATTGAGCCCAAACCCGGCACCTAGCTCCCTCTAGGCATTGCAAGCAACTTCTCCAACTAGAGATTTCGTGGTCATTTGGAGAAATCTTGACTTTCCATTTTCTGAACCTGAAAAACAAGTGTTTTCACAAAGGAGGTGCAAGATTAGGGCGCGCCCAGGGGCCCGAGGCAATTTCGACGCATGCTACACCATGTTGGATGGCCATTCCCGGGAGTTGGGTATCTATCTCGTGGTTCAAGCATATACTGTATTTTTTTTGAGTTACGGGTAGGTAAATGTGGTTTCTAACTGTATGTACCCTATAAGACACTCTCAATTTTCAGGGAAAAATGGTTTGGGGTGCCCGATGGGGTACCTAGGCTTGATGCATGCCTGGGTCCAACATTGCACAGATCGTTGCATTGCCGCGACCGCCGACGGGTTTCGGTGTTTTTTGGGCAGAACTAAACAAAATGCAAAAATAATAATAATAATTGCGAAAACAGCTCCTAGAGCCCTTGCATGTGACCCACGGCACTCATAAAATCATAATAAAGGTATACCAGGTACTTTGGCACCCAAGGCACCACCAGGATGTCTATCGAGGTGAGTTAACATTGCATCCAACCCTAGATTCTCCCCTCGCTGCCCAGAACATGGAACCACTCCATGGATTTATCCCAAACCCAGCACCTAGCTCCCTCTCGGCATCGCAAGCGACTTGTCCAACTAGAGATTTAGTGGTCATTTGGAGAAATCTTGACTTTCCATTTTCTGAACCCGAAAAAACGGTGTTTTCCCAAAGGAGGTGCAATTTTAGGGCACGCCCAAGGGCCTGAGGAAATTTCCACGCATCCTACACCATGGTGCAAGGCCATTCCCGGGAGGTGGGTATTTATCTCATGGTGCAAGCATAGACTGTATTTTTTTGAGTTACGGTCCGGTAAATGCGGTTTCTAACTGTATGTACCTTATAAGACGCTCTCAATTTTCATGGAAAATGGTTTGGGGTGCCCCATGGGGTACCTAGGATGGATTCATGCCTAGGTACAAGATTGCACCGGCCATTGCATTGTCGCGGCCACTGGCGGGTTTCGTCGTTTTTTGGGCAACAACAAACAAAATATAAAAAAATATAAAAAACGTGAAAACAGCTCCTGGAGCCCTTGCATGTGACCCACCGCCCTCATAAAATCATAAGAAAGGCATACCAGGTCCTTTGGCACCCAAAGCACCACCAGGATGTATATTGAGTGTGAGTTAACATGGCTCCCAACCCTAGATTCTCTCCCTCGTTGCCCAGAACATGGAAGCACTCCATGGATTGAGCCGAAACCTAGCACCTAGCTCCCTCTCGGCATCGCAAGCGACTTCTCCACCTAGAGATTTCATGGTCATTTGGAGAAATCTTGACTTTCCATTTTCTAAACGCGAAAAACCGGTGTTTTCCCAAAGGAGGGGCAAGATTATAGCGCGTCTAGGGGCCCGAGGTAATTTCCATGCATGCTACACCATGGTGAATGGCCATTCACGGTAGGTGGGTATTTATCTCGTGGTGAAAGCATAAATTTTATTTGTTTTGAGTTACGACCCGATAAATGTTGTTTCGAACTATATGTACCCAATAAGACACTCTCAATTTTCAGGGAAAAATGGTTTGGGGTGCCCCATGGTGTACCTAGGGTGGATGCATGCCTGGGTCCAAGATTGCACCGACCGTTGTGTTGCCACGACCGTTGGCGGGTTTCGCAGGCTTTTTGCGCAGCACCAAACAAATTCTAAAAAATATACTATCACGACCCGAGATCAGGGCTAGACAAATACCAGATCTTCATCATCTGACATCAGCCTAACCTAAATTCTGAAACGCGCAGGGGAAGATCGGTAACATTACAGAACATACAAACCATACATTAATTAGGTAAACTCGTAACAGAGTTTACAAACCAGTCATACAAGCCAGGGGTCACAGACCCATCATTACATCAAACAACGGAAGCAAACAAGTTGTTCTAAACAACAAACTTAACAAAGGGCCTAAGAGGCCATAAACAGAAGTAGCGACCCTTCCATAGATCCTAGGATGCTGCCGGGGAACCCCGACTACTCGTCGACTTCGACGTAGAAACCACCTTCATTTGGAGTAGCTTCATCTATAGAAAAACATCAATGAAGCAAGGCTGAGTACAGGGTGTACTCTGCAAGACTTTTGACTAGTGGAGTTGTTTTGCGTAAAGCCATCTTTAAAAAAACAAAAGGGAGAAGAAACTCGTCTAGTTAGATCATTTTCAAAAGGGGATAAGAAGACTGCAACTCTAGCTCTTCGGAGTCATCTTCGATATCCACCAAGTACCATCATCAACTGAACATATCTTCCCGGACTACCCCCTCAAACAACCCCGAGGAAGTACTCCAGATCTCACATTAGTTGGCTAGTTTTATCATTCGGTTATAGTTTTCTATGATCACAGAATCCGTTCCCAAGTCGTCCATAACCGTGGACACAGCTTTTCGAAAAGATTATAACCCTGCAGGGGTGCAGAACTTTACCCACGCGTACCAACCGATTCTTAATGCCAAATTATTAGCCATCTATGTGTATGTCGAATGGAAAGCCCGAACTATGTGACTCGTGGAATCTACTAGCCATGTTAGTTAGTCGAGGGGGTTTCCAGTCCCCCGTGTGGTTGTACGCTCGCCTTGGTTCAAGAGGCGAGAACATCAGGTCCTAAGGGTGGGAAGTATGGGACTACAAAAACCACAACCCACGTGGCCTCCCATACAATCCTTAGCATGTTTATCATTCATATCTAATCACATCACAACATCCTATCATACTAGATTCACTCGCATCTCCGGTGCATCATCTGGATGATCAGCATCGGACCACTAAGCATGGCTAAGCCTGACTGAACTATGGCACTAGCGATGCTCATAAGCCAAACCCTAGTTATGCTATGAGCAGTGGATCAGGTAATATAGTTCACAAAGGGAAACACTCATCAGATAGGGTTACTCTATCTACTGATAAAAGATTGTTGAGCCGAATGCATATGACGAGAATGAAGTACTTTGTAAACATAGTATTCAATCTATGAGTGGGGCTTCGCTTGCCTTGTCCATCGTTGGACTGGTACTGCTCTTCGGTGGCGTTGACTATAGCTTCGGGTTCGGTTCCTCTTCACGAAAACACAATCACTAGAAAGGATAAAGCGACATTCAACACATGGCATGTGCAATGCTCATTCAATATGGATGATATGACAAGTTAAATAGTGTTGAAATGAACCCTAGAACATGCTTGATCATTTTAAACGGGGTCCGAAAGGTCCAAACCCTAGAACTGGGGGATCCTCGGAAACACCTATGGGGTTCAATTGGTTCTTCTAATTAAACTTGCCATCAAAGTTGGTTAACAATGTATGATTATAGCTTAGATAGATCGGTTTCATTTTTCTGAACGTTTTGGTATATTATTTGTATTTTTCTGATTTAAAATGAATTAGTTATGAACTTCTCCAATTTTAATCCATTTATAAATCATTTTTGGAATATTTAATTTAATTTCCAACTTGAGCCCACATGTCATAGATTTAATCATGTCAGAAAATATTAAAACCCTGACAGGCAGGGCCCACCTATCATGCATTTCTTATTTATAGAAATAATTAAAATAAAAAGAATTGGATTATTGCCTCATGCCGATGTGAGCATACATCAGCAATGGAGCTCATCCTCAGATCGATGCTCGATCCATCGATCCCGAGCACGCCTGCTCGCGCGGAGGGGCGACATAGTGGCGGCGCCGCCGTTTATTGGTCACCGGAGATAGCGGTGCAACAATGGCAAGCGGCGGCTGCGTCAGGCTCATGCGGGGAAGAGGATACAGAGGGAGAGGGAAGCAACAGAGGGGTGCTTGAGCACCGGTGGCTCACCAGGAGCACGGCGGTGGGGTCGGTGAGGCGAGGCGAGCACGGGAGACACCGGAATCGATGAATAATACGGTGCCCGAAGCTCGGGGAGGTGAGGTCATCGGCGGCATTAGAGGGCACCTTGGCCCGATTCCTTCTACAAGGAGATGTAGTCTAGCATGACGAAGATGATAGGGACCACGGCGAGGCTTCAGGATGTGCGGAACAACAACGACTGGCGGTTTTCGGCGGCTAGGGTTCGGCCATGGCGAGAAGAAACGTGAGCGGGAGGTCTCTGGGGAGAGGAGAAGGGGATAGGGTCGAGGCAGGGGTGGCGTGGCGTTCTTATCCAAGCCTCTAGGTCGGTGGACGGCGGCGATCGAACGGCGGGATCGACGCCGCCGACGCTGCCACCCAGCTGCTTCCCGTCGTTGTCGAAGACGACGAGGAATAGAGGGCCGAAGGGGTACGTGGCCGGGGTGGGCCGCTCTTAGGCCAGGTTGGGCTGGCTCTAGGCTGCTCTCCAACACGCGAGCGACAGGGAGAGATGGGCTCGGCCCAGTAGAGATAGGCTAGCTAGTTTTTTTCCCAGAAACTGTTTTTCTTTTTTCTGTTTTTCTGATTTCCTTTTATATTTTGAATTCAAATCTGTTTTGCATATTTTCAAATTACATAAAATTTTATATAATATCTAAAAACACTAAGGGGCCCTCAACACTATTTGGGCTCCATTTGTTTTGATAGTTTTCAAAATATGAAAACCATTTGAATGGTTTTGAGAGAAGAAAAATTAGGGTTTTATTTGTGTTTGTTTTTTAAACCAAGGTGCAAGTAATGCATGCATGCAATTCTCAAACATGTCTTTATTAATATTACACAAAAGGTGGTATGTTATAGCTCTACCCCACTTACAAGAATCTCGACCCGAGATTCCTTGGTTTTAGAAAAGAAGGAAGGGTACTCAGATCGAAGACGATCTTCGCGTTCCCAGGTTGCTTCTGACATAGAGTGATGAGACCATTGAACTTTCAGGAACTTGATGGTTTGACGACGAGTCTTGCGCTCAGTTTCATCAAGAATACGAACATGGTATTCTCGGTAGGTTAGATCATCTTGGAGATCCAAAGTTTCATGGTCCACACCACGAATGGGATCTTTGAAGCAACACTTGAGTTGAGACACATGAAATACATCATGAACCTCTGGAAAATTTGAAGGTAGATCTAATTTGTAGGCAAGCTCACACCGCTTGGAGAGAATGCGAAATGGACCAAAATAGCGAGGAGCCAATTTGCCTTTGATACTGAATCGATGGACACCCTTCAGAGGAGTGACCCGGAGGTAAACTTGATCACCAACTTCATAATGAACATCAAGATGATGACGATCGTAGTTGGTCTTTTGACGAGATTGAGCAGCCTTCATACGCTCTCGAATTATGCGAACTTGATCTTCTGCTTCTTGGATCATATCCAGACCAAAGAATTGTCTTTCGTCGGTTTCTGTCCAGTTCAGCGGTGTTTGACATGTTCTCCCATACAGGAACTGGAAAGGTGTCATGCCCAAACTGGATTGAAAATTGTTGTTGTAATAGAACTTCGCGAAAGGAAGACATTTCTCCCAGTTCTTTCCAAAGGATATGACACACGCTCTGAGCATGTCTTCAAGAATTTGATTCACTCTTTCAGTTTGACCACCGGTTTTAGGATGATAGGCTGTGCTGAGAGAGACATGAGTTCCCATTGCTTGTTGAAAACTTTGCCAGAATTTGGACGTGAAGAAACTTCCACGATCAGATACGATCTTCATGGGAACACCATGGAGAAAGACTATCCGGGATACATATAGCTTTGCCAACTGGCTTGCGGTAATGCTTTCCCGAACAGCAAGAAAGTGAGCGACTTTGGATAGTCAATCAACTATTACCCATATGGCATCATTGTGTGCTTGTGTCCTTGGGATTCCAGTAATGAAATCCATACCAATTTCATCCCATTTCCACTCAGGAATTTTCAATGGTTGCAGAAGTCTAGCAAGCCTTTGGTGTTTAGCCTTCACACTGTTGGGAATATGCCCTAGAGGCAATCATGTATGATGATATTTCCCATTGTATTCATAAAGATATTAAGTAGTCCTTGTATAAACATCTGATGTGTATCATTGAATATGTGATTCGGTTGTGGAACTATGCATTCATGTTGTTTGTAATAAATATCCTTGGTCATTGAGGTTGTGTTGGACACACAACTTAGACCAATGTGAAAGTTGGCTTGATGACTCGGTTCCACTTGTCATGGGCATGGAGCTGCTATTCCAACTTACACAGATTCGACTAAAGAGTTTAGCGAGTCGGATTGACCCATATTGAGGTACAACGAACTAGCTGTCATTTGTATATCTCAATCAATGTAATCCTTAGACCCGAGGTTGTTGCATAGTCCGAGTTGAGGATCACCGACTTAGGTTCTGTCAAACGCTGATCCGTAACTGGGCAGCTATAAAGGCAGAGTTCGGGTCGACTGAGAATGAAGCTGCGTGATGTGAATAACCAAGATGGGATTTTGCCCCTCCACTTGGAGAGATATTCTCTAGGCCCTCTCGTGTGATATGATTCGGAAAGCATGGCCATACACGACTCGGTTAAGTGTTAACCGAGGCGATCAACTAAGAGTTAGTCGGGTGAATCACTTATCTCGGATTGAGAAGAGAGTCGGACTATTTAAGGGATGACAATTATTCGCCTATAGTCTGACAAGGTATATCGTGAGGAAAAAGGGACTCGGACGTAAGTCGCATTGGAAAGGAAAGTCGTCATGACTCTTTGGTACTTGGGAGTTGGCATGTTCTGCTAGGAGCCGCTATCGACTGATCGATTGAGAGTCGGACTCCAATTGTGTCCAAGTAGCCATGAGCCTGCGGCGTCACACACTTAAGAGCGGGAGCAAGTTCGGATTGGATCTGAACCTGTAATCTGGTTGGCTTGGACCTAAACCGGATTAGGACTGAGTTAGTGAGTTGGACTCATGGTGACTAGTGTTATATGGGCTTTAGTGAATGGGTCACGCGTAAATCCCATGTTCACTCCCTATATATAGTGGAGCAACGTAACCCAGAAAGGTTAATCGTTGTTCGGTTAGGTCATTTCATGTGTTGGAAACCCTAGCTCAACAGTAGTCCTACCGTCGTTACGAACCTAGCAGTTCGTCGCCGGTGCTCCTCCTTGTACGTGTGGATACCAGCAGAGGTGCTGTGCGATCAGCACCAGGACGATCGGATCGTGAGGACTGCACTGCATCAACTGACGCGCTTCATCAGCAATCCGCAATTGCGCGTCTAGTGGTAAACCTCGTGGCCTTCTCCCTCAGCTAGATCTTGGGATCACCACGTTAGAGGGGAATTTTTGTTTTATCTCTACGTGGCCCAACAGTGGTATCAGAGCGATAGCTTCTGGTTTTAGGCTCGAGATCTCGCATATGTGATTGCGGTTGGCTGTAGATGAGATCTATGTGCTGTTTTGGTGGTCGATCTATGAGATAGATCGGTTTTGTACAAGGTTGATTGGATCAACTGTACTCGGGGAATGGTAGATCTTATTTCCGTGATCATACTGCTGAGATCGTGGAACGACATACCCCTACCGGTCAGCTTCCGCCTTCGGGGTAGACTGTGACATGTAAATCCAGATGCGGTGATCGAAGATCAAAGAGTTTGATCGAGTTAGAACAATGGTCGGAATCCATGTACGGATCGTAGATGAGATCTATGTTTTCGGAACATCGGGACCGCCGGCTTCACCCTGTCGTAGCGCCTTAGATATCGTTGCGAGTTTCACAACGCCGGTAGATATTGTATCTATGCATAAATTGTTTTTGCAGGAGGTTGTGAATGGTATGGTTCATGTGCATGTGATGTATGTGTGTAATCCATACGTGATCTGCGAATCATGGTTTTTGTCAGCCGGCTGGAGCCTAGGTGCTATCATATTATTGTATAACGACCAGCGTGTCGGATTCTCTATGTAATTTACTTTACTAAGCTAGTGTAGCTGTTTGGAGAGCCCGGATGGCATGCGAGGCGATGTACATGTCGGCGACATGGAGTAAGACGGCAAGTGACAAGAGTTGGCACGAGTCGGATTACAGGCTTTGTGCAGATGGAGATCGCCATGCAGAGAGCCATACCATTTCACATTATAATTGCTTTATTTTGTGTTATTGTTATGTCTCTGTTTTACCTATATTAGATAGTCGGTAAAATTTAATCCCTCAAAGAAGGTCTAGTCGGTTTTCCCGCCAGTGTTTGCACCAACACAAGTCGGACATTTTTGGTAGTGGGCTCATAAAATTGAGGTGCTGCCAATTCTTTCCAACTAGGTGGGTTCGAGTCGGACTCTTACTGCGGAAACACTCGATAAGCTAGACGGGTCTATCACAACGGTTGTGGGACTCGGGGAAAAGTCGGATGGGAGCCGGGGCATGTGATGCCACCCGTCCAACAGGAGTCGTATGAGATACGATTGACAAGGAGTTGTCTACCTAGATCACTTGGCGGCTAGCGGTGATGCTAAATCTCACTAGCCGACTTGCTTATTTACGATCCTGAATCACTAAGTAACCATCGGAGGGGTGTTGGTTCTAGTGGGAGCATAAAATATTAAAGTATTTAACATGCTTGCTCTTTTATGAATACATGTCTTAAGTGTTTTGCATATTTTCTATTGTAGATCATGGCACCAAGTAGCAGTCACTCTCAGATATCCGATTTTGCGTTGAGAACTATCCTTGAGAAATATAAATTGAACGACACTAATTTTACCAACTGGTATCGAAATCTGAGAATTGTTCTCAAACAAGAAAAGAAGTCCTAGACAACCCACTTCCAGATGAGCCGAATGAGAATGCGACTGTCGCTGCCACCAATGCCTACCGTCAGGCTAAGGATGAGTCCACGGATATTAGCTATCTTATGCTTGCTCACATGGAACCGGACTTGCAAAAGCAGTTCGAGCATGTTGAGGCCTACGATATGATCGAAAGCCTCAAAAGTATGTTCCAGGCTCAGGTGAAGACTGAGAGGTATCAAGTCTCTCAGGCTTTGCTGAGTTGCAAGCTTAAGGATGGTGATCCACTGAGTCTGCATGTGATCAAAATGATTGGTTACATGCAGTCTTCGGAGAGGCATGGCTACCCCATTAGCGAAGAGTTCGCTACGGATATAATTCTGAACTATCTTCCTAGTGCATATGGGCAGTTCATTTCGAACTACCACATGCATGGTATGGATAAGAAGCTCACTGAATTGCATGGGATGCTCAAGCAAGCATAGGCGGATCTCAAGAAGGGCGTCAGTCAAGTGTTGATGGTGCAGAATAAGGCTAAGTTCAAGAAGAGTTCTTGGACTAAGAAGAAGGCTAAGTCAGGAGGAAAGCAGGCTCAGGACCCGGTCCCAAGCACTTCCTCAGGGACTAAGCCATCTCCTTCAGCCGGATCCACTTGCTTCTACTCCAAGGCAGATGGCCACTGGACGAGGAACTGCAGCAAGTACTTGGCCGACAAAGCCAAGAGTGGAGGTATGACTTCCGACTCAGGTACACTTGTTTGCAATGTTATAGACATATATCTTGCTGATGCACCTAATAATTCTTAGGTATATGATACTGGATCAGTTATTCACATCTGCAACTTGTTGCAGGGCTGGTAATAACTAGGAGCGTAGCAAGAGGCGAGGTTGATATTCGAGTCGGCAACAAAGCAAGAGTTGCTGCGTTGGAAGTCGGCACGATGCATCTTCATTTACCTTCCGGATTCATTATGGAACTGAATAATTGTTATTATGTTCCAGTGCTCAGTTGAAACATTATTTCTGCTTCATGTTTGATGAGGCAAGGCTATGAGTCGAATATCAAGAATAATGGTTGTTCTTTGTATTTGAATGATATGTTTCACGACTTTGCACCCGTCTAGGATGGGTTATTTATTTTGAATCTTGATGGTGAGTCGGTTTATAACATAAATGTTAAAAGGTTGAAACCAAATGATCTGAATATGAATTACTTTTGGCACTGTCGGCTTGGTCATATAAGTTCGAAACGCATGAAGAAGCTCCATGATGATGGACTCCTAACTTCGTTCGACTTGGAGTCGTTCGAGACATGCGAATATTGCCTACTTGGAAAAATGACCAAGACACCTTTTGCAAAGAGTTGCGAAAGGGCGTCCGACTTGTTGGGACTAGTACATAGTGATGTATGTGGACCAATGAGAACGACAGGCAGGGGTGGTTATGAGTACTTCATTACCTTCACTGATGATTTGAGTAGGTATGAATATATCTACTTGATGAAACATAAGTCGGAAGCCTTTGAAAAGTTCAAAGAATTCCAGAATGAAGCACAAAATCAACTCGGCAAGAAAATAAAGTTTCTTCGGTCGGACCGAGGAGGCGAGTACATGAGCCATGTGTTTGATGACCATCTGAAAAGTTGTGGAATAGTTCCTCAACTTACTCCGCCAGGAACGCCACAAAGGAATGGTGTTTCGGAAAGGCGGAATCGGACCTTGTTGGACATGGTACGATCAATGATGAGTCGGACAGATCTGCCTTTATCATTTTGGGGTTATTATCTAGAAATAGCGGTGTTCACACTAAACAGAGTACCATTAAAATCGGTAGACAAGACACCGCATGAGATGTGGACAGGCAAAAAGCCGAGTTTGTCCTTTCTTAAGATTTGGGGTTGTGAAGCATTTGTCAAGCGACTCCAGTCGGACAAGCTTACGGCCAAGTCGGATAAGTTTATTTTCGTGGGGTATCCGAGGGAAACCTTGGGTTACTACTTCTACAACCGAGAAGAGGGCAAAGTGTTTGTCGCTCGAAGCGGTGTCTTCCTTGAGAAAGAGTTTCTCAGTCAGAGAGTAAGTGGGAGCACGGTGCAGCTCGAAGAAATTCGAGAGGAACCAGCTAGTAGCGAGTTGGCAAAAACCTTGGAGGTTGAGCCGGTCGTGGTAGATGAGCCGGCGGCAGCACCTGCACTACGAAGATCGGCAAGATTACGAAGTGTTCGTGATGTGTTACTGTTAGACAGTGATGAGCCGGCAAATTATTCGGAAGCGATGGTGGGATCTGATTCCGAGTCATGGCCTGGAGCCATGAGATCCGAGTTAATGTCCATGGATGAAAATCAAGTTTGGAACTTGGTTGATCTGCCAGACGATGCAAGACCCGTCGAGTGGAAATGGGTCTTTAAGAAGAAAACTGATATGGATGGAAATGTTTCCATCTATAAAGCACGCCTTGTCGCGAAGGGGTTCCGACAAATTCAAGGAGTTGATTACGACGAGACTTTCTCGCCCGTAGCGATGCTTAAATCAGTGTAGATCATGTTAGCTATAGTGGCCTATTTTGACTATGAGATATGGCAGATGGATGTCAAAACGGCTTTCCTTAACGGAAATTTAACCGAGGACGTGTATATGATACAGACCGAGGGTTTTGTTGATCCGGCTAATGCTGACAAGGTATGCAAACTTCAGAAATCTATTTATGGGTTGAAGCAAGCATCTCGGAGTTGGAATATTGGCTTTGATGAGGTAGTAAAATCGTTTGGCTTCATCAAGAGTGATCATGATTCTTGTTTATACAAGAAGTTTAGTGGGATCAAAGTAAACTTTCTAATCTTATATGTGGATGACATATTACTGATTGGAAATGATGTCCAGATGTTGCAAGAAACCAAGGAATCATTAGAAAGGAGTTTCTCAATGAAAGACTTGGGTGAGGCAACATACATCCTTGGAATCCGGATCTATAGAGATAGATCAAGGAGGCTCATTGGATTGAGTCAGAGTACTTATTTGGACAAAGTGTTGAAGAAGTTCAAAATGGAATCGTCTAAGAAGGGGTTCTTACCGATGTCCCATGGTGTAAAACTTAGCAAGACTCAGTGTCCTTCGACAACTGATGAGCGAAGTCGGATGAGTGCGATTCCATATGCTTCTGCAGTCGGATCCATCATGTATGCCATGATTTTTACTAGGCCGGATGTTTCCTATGCTCTAAGTGTTGTGAGCAGATACCAGGCTGATCCTGGAGAGATCCACTGGACAACGGCTAAAAATATCCTAAAGTACTTGAGAAGGACTAAGGATATGTTCTTGGTTTATGGTGGTGAAGATGAACTCAGTGTAAAGGGTTACACGGATGCGAGTTATCTTACCGACTTTGATGATTCTCGTTCGCAATCCGGATACGTGTTTATTATAAACGGAGGTGCTGTGAGCTGGAAGAGTTCCAAGCAAGAGACTGTGTCTGCGTCTACAACAGAGGCTGAGTATATTGCCGCCTCAGAGGCAGCAAATGAAGTTGTTTGGATGAGGAATTTCCTCATGGATCTTGGTGTGGTTCAGGGCTCGTCCAACCCGTTGGACGTGTATTGTGACAACAATGGTGCTATTGCACAATCCAAGGAACCTAGATAGCACCAGAAGAACAAGCACATACTCATGCGGTACCACCTGATTCCCCAGTTCGTGGATCAGGGTGATATCAAGTTATGCAAGGTACACACGGATGCAAATATTGCGGATCCGTTGACAAAGCCGTTACCACAGCCAAAGCATGAGGCGCACCTGAGAGCCATGGGCATTAGATGCTTAAACATGTGATGTCAGAAGATTGACTCTAGTGCAAGTGGGAGACTGTTGGGAATATGCCCTAGAGGCAATCATGTATGATGATATTTCCCATTGTATTCATAAAGATATTAAGTAGTCCTTGTATAAACATCTGATGTGTATCATTGAATATGTGATTCGGTTGTGGAACTATGCATTCATGTTGTTTGTAATAAATATCCTTGTCATTGAGGTTGTGCTGGACACACAACTTAGACCAATGTGAAAGTTGGCTTGATGACTCGGTTCCACTTGTCATGGGCATGGAGATTTTATTCCAACTTACACAGATTCGACTAAAGAGTTTAGCGAGTCGGATTGACCCATATTGAGGTACAACGAACTAGCTGTCATTTGTATATCTCAATCAATGTAATCCTTAGACCCGAGGTTGTTGCATAGTCCGAGTTGAGGATCACCGACTTAGGTTCTGTCAAACGCTGATCCGTAACTGGACAGTTATAAAGGCAGAGTTCGGGTCGACTGAGAATCAAGCTGCATGATGTGAATAACCAAGATGGGATTTTGCCCCTCCACTTGGAGAGATATTCTCTGGACCCTCTCGTGTGAGATGATTCGGAAAGCATGGCCATGCACGACTCGGTTAAGTGTTAATCGAGGCGATCGACTAAGAGTTAGTCGGGTGAATCACTTATGTTGGATCGAGAAGAGAGTCAGACTATTTAAGGGATGACAATTATTTGCGTATAGTCTGACAAGGTATATCGTGAGGCAAAAGGGACTCGGACGTAAGTCGCATTGGAAAGGCAAGTCGTCATGACTCTTTGGTACTTGGGAGTCGGCATGTTCTGCTAGGAGTCGCTACCGACTGATCGATTGAGAGTCGGACTCCAATCGTGTCCAAGTATCCATGAGCCTGCGAGGTCACACACTTAAGAGCGGGAGCAAGTTCGGATTGGATCTGAACCTGTAATCTGGTTGGGCTGGACCTAAACCGGATTAGGACTGAGTTAGTGAGTTGGACTCACGGTGACTAGTGTTATATGGGCTTTAGTGAATGGATCACGCGTAGAGCCCACGTTCACTCCCTATATATAGTGGAGCACCGTAACCCAGAAAGGTTAATCGTTGTTCGGTTAGGTCATTCCATGTGTTGGAAACCCTAGCTCCATAGCAGTCCTACTGTCGTTACGAACCTAGCAGTTCGCCGCCGGTGCTCCTCCTTGTACGTGTGGATACCAGCAGAGGTGTTGTGCGATCAGCACCAGGACGATCGAATTGTGAGGACTGCACTGCATCAACTGACGCGCTTCATCAGCAATCCGCAACTGCGCGTCTAGTGGTAAACCTCGTGGCCTTCTACCTCAGCTAGATCTTGGGATCACCACGTTAGAGGGGAATTTTTGTTTTATCTCTATGTGGCCCAACACACACGACGGCAAACGTCACACTCTGCAACAAAGCGAGCGATTTCTATTTTCATTCCACTCCACCATAATCTTTGACAGAGATCTCGGTACATCTTGGTACCACCAGGATGGATAGACATAGGGGATTCATGAGCTTCTAGTAAGATTAGATCTTTGATTTTCCGACTGTTTGGAACCACAAGCCGGTTACCAAAATAGAGAGTACCTTGATCATTAATGGATAAACATTTAGCTTCACCACTTGCAACACGTTCTTTGATCTCAGTGATCTCACCATCTTGTTTTTGAGCTTCCTTGATTTGGTCCACGAGAGAAGGTTTTATTTCAAGGTTAGCAAGGAATCCACAAGGAATCACTTCAAGGTTAAGACGCTTGATTTCCTCATAGAGAGTAGGTTAGGCTTGTGAAATCATCAGATTATTGCAATAAGACTTCCGTCTTAGGGCATTAGCAACGATGTTGGCTTTTCCGGGTTGATAGTTGAGACCCAAATCATAATATTTGATGAGTTTCAACCATCGTCTTTGCCTGAGATTCAGATCTGGCTGGGTAAAGAGATACTTTAGACTTTGATGATCCGAGTAAAGTTGACAAAGGTTACCGATGAGGTAATGTCGCCATTGATTAAGAGCATGAACAACAGCAGCGAGTTCGAGATCATGGGTTGGATAATTGTTCTCATGTGGCTTCAACTGCTGAGAAGAATATGCCACTACATGACCATCTTGCATCAACACACAACCGAGCCCTTGGAGAGAAGCGTCACAATAGATCACGAAGTCCTTGCTTGTGTCCGGAAGGACAAGCACAGGAGCGGTGGTTAGCTTAGTTTTCAAGTCTTGGAAGCTTTCTTCTGCCTTTTCTAACCATTCAAACTTCTTATCTTTTTTAAGAAGATCAGTCATAGGCTTGGCTATCTTGGAGAAGTTCTCGATGAATCGGCGGTAATATCCAGCCATTCAAAGAAAACTTCGGACTTCCTTGACTGAAGTAGGTGACTTCCATTCCAGAATGGTCTGAACCTTATCCGGTATGACAACAACACCACTTGCAGACACAACATGACCAATGAAGACGAGCTCTTGTAACCAGAACTCACATTTGGAAAACTTGGCGTAGAGACGATGTTCACAAAGTTTAGTCAACACCAAACGTAGATGTTCGACATGCTCTTCTTCGGTCTTGGAGTAGATTAAAATGTCATCAATGTATACCACGACGAACTTGTCGAGATATTCCATGAAGACGGAGTTCATGAGCCTCATAAATGTGGCAGGGGCATTGGTTAACCCGAAGGACATCACTGTATACTCGTAAAGACCATAACCCGATCTTAAATCCATTTTGGAGAAGACAGTGGCACCACTTAATTGTTCAAAGAGGTCATTTATCCGGGGAAGTGGGTACTTGTTCTTGATTGTCACCGCATTGAGTGGACGGTAATTAACCACCAATCTTGGAATATTTGTATCCCGATTCTTGACAAAGATGGTAGGGCAACCCCAAGAGGATGTGCTAGGTTGGATGTATCCTAGACCCTCTAACTCTTCAAGTTGCTTCTTCAACTCAACCAACTATTGAGGAGGCATACGGTAAGGTATTTTGGAGATAGGAGCAGTTCCAGGAACTAGCTCTATGACAAACTCCAAACTTTGATCAGGTGGCATGCCAGGCAACTCTTCAGGAAAGACATCCGGGAAATCACAGACTACATGGAAATCTTGGACCTCGAGAGTAGGTAGGACATCCATGGCATACAACTCCGAGAAAGGTTTAAGGACTACTGACAGAGACTTTGAACCATCAGTCAAATACTTGACAGTTATGCTAGCAGGAGAGGTCAAAACAATTGTTCTAAGTGCACAGTCAATGATGGCTTGATACTTGGTTAACCAGTCCATGCCCAGAATGACATCAATGTCAGTTGACTTGAGTGCAATGAAAGAAGTGGGAAACTTCTGATAGGCTATGTCAATCTCATTTCCATGACTAACCATAGTGGTGAACCAGCTAGAACTCGGGGAATGGATGGTCAAAGGGGTGGACAGGGGTTAAAAATTATCCCATGCTCTTGAGCAAACACACTTGACATGAATGTATGCGATGCTCCAGAATCAAACAAGACTGTTGCGAGAATTGAATTGACACAGAGCGTACCCAGAATGACGCGTGGATCTTCCTGAGCTTCCTCAGTAGTGACATGGGTCAGACGACCACGTCCAGCACCTTGAGCCTTATCATTCTTATTTGCCTGCTGATCATTGCGTCCGACAGCCCTTTGGGAACACTCCCTTGAATAGTGACCAGGCTAACCACATGAGTAACAGGTAACTCCAGTGTGAGAACCAGCAGGAGGATGATAGTTTGCTCCACAAGTATTTGACTGTGGCTGACGAGAAGCATTGCCAGAGGACTTGGGTGCATAAGGAGTACGAGGCACAACACTGTATGGAACAAAGACACGGTGCTTCTTGTTATGAGAGGAAGAAGCACGAGAATTTCCTTCTTCACTCTTCTGAGAGACATACATGTCCTTCCTTCCATGCTCCAAAGTAAGAGCCTGATTGTGCATGTCCTGGAAAGACTAGAACTTGAAGGGCAGCAACTCATAGCGAAGTGTAGGGTTAAGTACCTTACAGAACAGCTCTTGCTTATCTTCATCATTGGTCACATACCTGGTTGCATAGCGAGCCCGGCGAGTAAACTCACGCCCATAGGTTTCAATATCCTTGCGCCCCTGAGTCAGATCCAGAAACTCCCTCCTTTTGAGATCCATGAAGGGCTTAGGGATATAAGAGGAACGGAATGCTGAAACAAACTCTTCCAAGGTAACAACATGTCCGTGATCTTGCAGATTCAGAAAACCTTCCCACCAAACACCAGCCTCACCTTCCAGTTGATAGGTGGCGAAATTGACACGATCAGCAGGACGGACACGAAGAGCACTGAACTTGTGCTCTATGGTGCGGATCCAATCATCAGCTTCAAGGGGCTCCTTGGAGTGGGTGAAGATTGGAGGAAAAGAGCGCATGAAATCTCCAAGTGTGACACAATTGTCAGGATGACATTCAGTGTTCTACGCCACACGCTCTAGAAGGCGTTCATTCCTCAGACGGTTGGTCTCAATGTTGTTGAGAACCTCGGCCATTGTGGGAGCTGGCGGAAGTTCCTGATCAGCATTGTTGTTTGCTCGACGGCCAACAGAACCACGAGTACCAGACGACATCCTGAGGAGAAAACAGAAACCATGAGAATGGATTCAGCAAAAAGGGTACAACAAAGGATGGCAAAGACCATATCAAAAGATCATGGTAGAGGTGAACATATGGATGAGGATTATATCAATGCATTAAGTATGGCAGTAGAACAAGCATACGAAATGTATACGCTACCAACTTAGATACAAACCATAACAATGGAATGCAAGCATGATATGGTACCAACAAGTCACAAAAGAATAGAGAGCAGGATTAGAGGCATCCTCAGCAAGGTTGAAAAACAATGCTTCAGTTGCACGGATTTATCTTGGAAACTCTGAGCCTTAAACCAAGTACGGAGTACTAGGAAAAACAACCCAAACCCGAATATCCTAGAAGTTTGAAATGATAGACGAGAACTGAAAACTTTGCAAATCAAACAAGATAAGATAACTCAGCAATAGAACAACCTTGGATAAGGAGTCAAAAGAGTCCTATTCAGAGTTTTGCAAATAGTTTTTAGCTTCCAAATAGTTTTCTCAAACTCTAGACTCAACATCGACCAGCTAGAAGGGTTTCCTACATGCAGTCCTGCTCTGATACCAAAATGTGTCACAACCCGGGATCAGGGCTAGACAAATACCAGATCTTCATCATCTGACATCATCCTAACCTAAATTCTGAAACGCGTAGGGGAAGATCGGTAACATTACAGAACATACAAACCATATATTAATAAGGTAAACTCTTAAGAGAGTTTACAAACCAGTCATACAAGCCAGGGGTCACAGACCCATCATTACATCAAACAACGGAAGCAAACAAGTTGTTCTAAAAAACAAACTTAACAAAGGGCCTAAGAGGCCATAAACAGAAGTAGCGACCCTTCCATAGATCCTAGGCTGCTGCCCGGGAACCCCGACTACTCGTCAACTTCGACGTAGAAACCACCTTCAGTTGGAGTAGCTTCATTTGTAGAAAAACATCAATGCGGTAAGGCTGAGTACAGGTGTACTCCGCAAGACTTTTGGCTAGTGGAGTTGTTTTGCGTAAAGCCATCTTTTGTTTTCAAAACAAGAGGGAGAAGAAACTCGTCTAGTCAGATCATTTCCAAAAGGGGATAATAAGACTGCAACTCTAGCTCTTCGGAGTCATCTTCGATATCCACCAAGTACCATCATCAACTGAACCTCTCTTCCCAGACTACCTCCTCAAACAACCCCGAGGAAGTACTCCGGATGTCACATTAGTTGGCAAGTTTTATCATTCGGTTATAGTTTTCTATGATCATAGAATCCGTTCCCAAGTCATCCATAACCGTGGACACGGCTTTTCGAAAAGATTATAACCCTGCAAGGGTGCACAACTTTACCCACACTTACCAACCAATCCTTAATGCCAAATTATTAGCCATCTTCCTTGGAAGGCCGGCAGAGAGTGGTTGACCACGACCTTTACCTTGCTTTCACCGAGACCATGAGTCACGCACTAAGGAGATGCCGCCATAACCGGTCGAGTCCCGAAGTCGGTCCCTAGCGATGTGAACAGGGTTTGGGATTACAGATGCCGGGCATCTCCCATTCCCTGCCACGCTTACCTACCTGTATGAATGCACCTCCTTCACCTCCATTCAAGAACAACCAAGATGCGTATGTCGAATGGAAAGCCTGAACAATGTGACTCATGGAATCTACTAGGCAAGTTAGTTAGTCGAGGGGCTTTCCAGGCCCCCGTGTGGTTGTACGCTCGTCTTGGTTCAAGAGGCGAGAACATCAGGTCCTAAGGGTGGAAAGTATGAGACTACAAAAACCACAACCCAAGTGGCCTCCCATACAAGCCTTATCATGTTTATCATTCATCTCTGATCACATCACAACATCCTACCTGTAGTGGACCGAACCTGATAAGGTACAAGTCCATGTGTTTACAATGCTAGTCCCTGGATCGAATAGCTAGCACCCACAGTTAAGATGTAATATCAAAAAACAAAGGTCATATTACATCGCAGATCTAGGAGTAAAATAGTTCATTACAACTTACATAGCTCATATGGCTATCTTATTACAAAGTAGCAGATATAACTATAAAGCATGGAGTCCTTCATCTTCATGTGCCACAGGCAAACATGTTGGTTGCATACTCGTAATCCCTACTCATCAAACTTCACTATCATCAAGTAATCCTACAACATGATAAGTTACAGCCACAAGGGTCAATACATTTGAATTGTATTGGCAAGTGATACCATATTGATATAGAGAACCTAGCATCTACATAAATATATGGCTAATTGGAGTTTTGGCTGGCCTTTGCATAAAGTAACTTTTCCCTATCCTTTGTAAAATAGTTTTTCTCTTTTTCATCAACACTACATCAAACTTGGCACTCTGGATACCCTCCAGGTGCTTCCCTTGTTCACCCAACAAGTTTTAACTTAGAGAAATTAGAATGATGAGATTCTTGATTCTGCTTCATTGTCTTGATGCTCAAAAGTTGTGCATAACCGGGGACACGGCTAAGTATATAGTTTTTACCCTCTCGAGAGGTGGTGCACTTTCCCCACAAGACTCGACGTGCATCGAGACGAGACTTTTTAGAAGCAATCCCTCAGACCACCACGAGCGCGTTCCATCCTATCATCACTACAACCCTCTGTCCGTCTGGCTGAGTTCTCGCAACTTAGTCGGTCAAGGTAGAGCCCATATGCCATGTGGCTGCACTAGAAGCTTCACGACAAGAACAAATCCAATCTCTTTGTTCCTGGGTGGCCGTCCACAAGTGTGATACACCAGGATAAACCATAGAAATGGGCCCTGAGTAACCACTCAACATAATCCATACAAGTTCTATTTCCACCCAGGTGTTTCATTAACATCGGTTGTTTTCATTAGTCCAAAAATACTTGTATTTCCATAATACACCATATCATGATTTTCACCCACGAATCTATATAGCAAGACTAAGCATTCTAATCTTACGATGTCTCCTATCTTTAGGAAATACTACCAAGGTAGATACTATAGGAATAGCATAGAATAGTAATATACATAATAGTCCTATCATGCACACTACAAAAATATCACTAATGCAATATAGAAAAGATAGGACTTTTGATGACCAAAGTATCACTTGCCTTTTTAGTAGTAGATTGATGGTCATACACTCCGCACAATCATACACGTTGCACTCTGCACAATTTTATATGATAAAGAAATGCACCGCAATAAACATCCAGTGTAAAATACATATAACAAGCAAAGGACAAAGTCATGTATGAACAGCAAACAAACCATTTAAGGTAATTTGTATCAATTCATCTTTGGTTGATCTTCTCTTTAAAAGTAATTTATGTCTTACTGTTTAAGTTTTGCAAGATATAGTTTGGGAAAATTTATCTTAGAAATAAATTAAATCGTGCGAGATAGTGCATATTGATTCTATGGAATGCTTATTATCAATATATGTCCATAGAAAAAGACTTCTCCGTATGGCAGAGTCGGGTCTGATTTTAAATATGGTACCACTTTGATGTAAATGGATTAGATTTATTTAAACCAAAATGCTACTGGATAGAGGGTTATTTCATTATCTACCATTAGCAAAAGATTCACTCTAAATAATTTAGGCGACTGTTTGTACGACTAAAATACATGTTTTGAACCTTTCTAAAAATTAGGACTTCACATGATGCAAGTCTGCAATATTATGGCTCGACTGTATTCTACACAATGTTTTGAATTCAGGGACATCTTATTGGCTAAATTGGGATCCGTTGTTTAAGATATGTGAATTTTTTGAAGTCTCTATGTTTCTCTCCTGAAAATATTCGAAAATTGCAAATCACTTGGGGAAAGCATACACCGATGCTTGTGTGTGGTCTATGTCTCATGGATAAAATGAGGGAAAATTAAATTGATAGCCTGACGGGTGTGAAGACGGATGCCAACAACGCTACCAGTTTCGGAAAGCCAATAACAACTGGTTTAGAATAATCTGAACCTTCGCGACAACGCTAATGTAGGACTATTTTCAAAAATAAAACTCTCAAATACTTTGGCTTTTACCGGGATGTATTCTAAACTATTTTAGCAGCAATATGATTGCATCAATAATTTGATATAGTATCTATACATCCTTTCGTTTGAGTGATTTGTTCATTTCCGCATGAACTAGTAACATCAATGATTGAGGGAAAATAAAAATAACAATAGCTCACCGGTATGGGTATGGGCTCGGCCTTTGACGATGTCGACGATGGAGTGGTCTATCTAGAAAAAAACGTACTAGTAGGTGGGCGTTGCGCCTCGGCAAAGAGTTCGGAGTGGTCGGTGAGCTCGATCACATCCTTGGACAACAGCTATCCTCGGCTAGAGCGGCGTGCGGCGTCGGACAGCATGGCCAACAGAATAAATACAAGGCACCACCATGTCCTGGATGCAAGCAACGATCAGGGTAGTTCATCGAAAAAAACAATTGACTGGTAAATTAAAGTAGACGATATACCAGTCCGATGAACTCAATTTTTGGGTTGGCGTAGATCTTCTCAATATGGTCTAAACAAGGCTTTGCGGAACAAATTTTGTGAAGAACAATGGAGGAGTGTAGAAGGAGTAGCGGTCGGGGTAGCATGCTGCGTGTTGGAGACGTTAGGCTCCTCGGATGTCCCTCGCGATGTTCCTGGCTGCGGTGTCCTACGTACGGAGCGGAGGTCACCTGTCATCGCAGCGGACATGGGCTGTAGAATTGGATGATAATGAGTAAAATTTGTGCGCAATATCTAGAGGCGAATAAAGGAGGAGGAATCAGGAGCTTAGCTTCTATATATTTGACGAAATCGAAGACTGCATCACCACAGTCTAGAACTTCAACGATGAAATCCCAGCTACGATGTTGCAGTATTGGTGCGTGAACTTGGTGGAGAGACAAACAGAATGGAGAAGTGCATCGGAAGTTTTTTTATATGGACAAAGAGGAGGAAGCCAAGCAACGACATCATGGAGATGCTCCGGCTGTTTCCTTCTTGATTCATTAACGTCATGAATAGGTGATTTAAATTGCCTTGATGTAGGGTCTAATTTCTCTGAATGAGTCCGTATTTAAGTGAGGAGTAATTTGCGTGTTTATAGCAAGTGATGACATCCACTATAACAGATGGGAGAGAAAGGGGAAGAGCTAGGCATGTCCATGGCTGTAACTAGTCTGTATGTGCAGCACGAGGAAGAAGAAGAGCGATCGACTCGGTCGGCTAATATAGGCCAAGAATTTCAGCCCAAGAGAAATAGAAGGAAAAAAATGTATAGACATGGTCGACATGGTGGGCTAGTTCGGGAAAGAATTGGGCTGTGGCCGGCTGGGTCGTTGCGGCTCTTTGTTTCTGATCATTTTCTTTTTTCCTTTTCCGTTTTTATTTTCTTTTATAGAATTTGCCTCCTAAATTTATTCAAATTTAAACCAGACTTTCTTAGAAAATTTACAAAAGAAATTTTTAGGTAGATTATTCTAAATAGATAACATTGGCACTATTTTTATAGATATAATTTGAACATGGCACATGGGCCTATATGTTTTTATTTCATTTTCTTAATTGTTTTTCTATATCTTGTCTATTACATAACTTTCGATGTAAATCTCCAAAAATGGTCAAACCAATTTGTAAAGTTTTATAAAATAATTCTGTATCATTTAAATATACTTTTGTTCCATTTATACATGGATCTTAGTTATGGCTTAAACTGGTTTGGTAATATTTTGTATTTCTTTTTCTTCCTGTCTTATGTAAATCTTATCTTTTGATTTATAGTTCCAAAATGGGTGATTCCAATTTGTATAATTCTATTTAATAATTTTTTATATTTATATATCATTTACTTTTTTTGCAATTAAGTATTGATTTTAGCTATGATATTTATTAGCCTTATAATACTTTCTCTTATCTTATATAAATCATAACTTTGTATCCATGGATCCAAATAGAGTGAAAACTATTCCCATGGTTTTGTAATATTGTTGTCTACTATTATAGATTATTTAGGAATGATGTTGCTAAATTTTTTATGGAACATAGCCATAGTCTTGTATTGAACTTGATGTTGATTTCTCTTATTAGTGTTTAGTTTGTCAATTTTCCAGAGGTTTAAAATGCAAGTGCTTAATGATGACGATGCATGACATGCATTTGAATTTGATTTTTTTTTCGAAATCTTGTTTGTCACTTTCTCATTCAAAATTATTATTTTTGTTTAAGTAAGGTTTTTGTATTTCCATTAGAGGAAGAAAAAGTTTATTTTCCCCCTAAATTTCATCCTTTATTTCTTTTGTTCTTTTTCACATTTCAAAATTTGGAAAATTTTGGGATGTGATAGGCTACCACCCTTAAAAGGAATCTTGTCCCGAGATTCGGGAAGGCTAGAAACAACAAGTTGGTTTCAGGACAACTAGGGTACTACCACCCTTAAAAGGATTTGACAAGATTGAATCTTGAGAATTCACTTTGGCCTCAGTCTTGGTGGTTATTGTACCTTCGGGGTTATCATTGAGAGATTGAAAAATTACATCCTTGACTTTTCATATGTTGAACTACAAGATAGATGTGACATTGGATAGGGACACGATCATTTCCTTCACACAGGAAACATGTAACATGAGATGTGGGGCATTCTCTAGATGGATGGCTTCGGGCACTGATTAATATGCTCTTTATAAGTATCCTATCTCTTCATAGATATTCAAGCTTATGGTCTTGTCACAAGATCATCCTTGGTGTTATTTTTTTGTTATTGTCATTCTAAATAGGTTTGTTGCTCATGTTGAACATCTGATTGGCCATCAATTGAAATAATTGAGATTGGGATTCTAACACCTTTAGAATATATAGGTATAACTTAGTGTCGTTCTGGTTGTTGGCTAAAACTGGGTTGTCACTTGATTTAACTTAGTTTTTGGGTTGTTAGTAGTTGCATTGTCGTGGCCATCTCAAGGTTTATGTTGGAGTTGTGGTCTCTTGGAGAAGTCATATGCTTGGGTTGGATTGGGATTCGAATAGACAAAAGATTCTTAGGGAAACAATTCTACTCATACACATCAATTCACATAAAACAATATGCAAGCAATATCAATCATACATTCCACTCAAATAACAATTTTCAAGCATATCTTAGGCAAACAAAATATTAGTTTCATACTACATAAACGATCAAAAAGTCAATTTAAATGAAACACTAGCATGTTGGTCCAACTATAGGGTATCACATGAGATCATTCAATCCTTCTTCATAGATACTACATCAGGAATGAGATCAAGGCGTCCTTGGAAGAAATTATGTCATCTTGTCACAAGGTTCAAAGGCGATGTCTATAATGTCCCTCCTAAGTTGAGTTTCCTTAGTCTCCAAGTCTTGTGTATTCTTCTTATCTTCCTTGATGTCCTTCCAAGTGTTGTGAAGTCTATGCCAAAGTCTCTCTCCAAGTTCTTCAATGGATCTCCATGAAGCACTTCTTGTAGAGTCAAGGAATGACGTATGAAGTTCCGAGTTGGTGAACATCCAAAGTCCCATTGGATTGTTATTGTCTTCCTTGATAGATTTGTTGATGCTTGCAAAATGAATTAAGATAGTTCCACTTCCACAAAAAACAAAAACAAAGATAACCTAGTAAAACCATCATAGATAAGTTTCTCATCCTATGGTCTTTCCTAATTTCTCTCTCATATTTTCCTTCTTCTACTAAACTTGAACTTCTCCATTGATCTTGGGCTTCTCTTCTTGATCCTAGAATGCCTTGTCCTTCTCCTTGAGTTGGGTGTGTAGCTCATCATTTACTTAGTTTGTTTCTCCTACCATCAAAAATATCCTAAATAAAATTTCTATGTCCTAGAACTGTTGAAGAACAAATATTCCTTATGAAACTTCTTAACTTGAATTCTTTTGATGATGGAGGTAGGTAGATCCAGCATGTTGACGATGTCAAGAAGTCCAATTCATAGAAGGTGGCCTTGAAGTCCATTGTTATGTTGAAGCTGAAGTCCTTAGCAACGATGAAGCAGGAGTCCTTGGCGACGCTGAAGCTGAAGTCCTTAGTCATGCTGAAGTCGAAGTCCTTGGTGAAACTGAAGTTGGAGTCCTTTGTGATGTTGAAGCTAAAGTCTTTTGTGAGGTTGAAGTCCTTAGTCATGCCATAGTTGAAGTCCTTGGTGATGTTGATGTCTTCGGCCATCAGTTTTAAAATGGTAGAGATATAGAAACAAAACAGAATATTAAGGAAAGAGTTTACAAGATTTTTGTAAATAAGTTAGAACAAATACAACTCCTATTATTCTAAGGAGTTTTGTCCAAATCCTAGGGTTACGAACCTACAGGAAACACAATGCTCTGATACCATCTGTAGTGGACCGAACCTGATAAGGTACAAGTCCCTGTGTTTACAATGCTAGTCCCTGGATCGAGTAGCTAGCACCCACAGCTAAGATGTAATATCAAGAAACAAAGGTCATATTACATCACATATCTAGGAGTAAAATAGTTCATTACAACTTACATAGATCATATGGCTATCTTATTACAAAGCAGCAGATATAACTATAAAGCATGGAGTCCTTCATCTTCATGTGCCATAGGCAAACATGTTGGTTGCAGACTCGTAATCCCTACTCATCAAACTTCACTATCATCAAGTAATCCTGCAACATGATAAGTTATAGCCACAAGGGTCAATACATTTGAATTGTATTGGCAAGTGATACCATATTGATATAGAGAACCTAGCATCTATATGAATATATGGCTAAGTGGAGTTTTGGCTGTCCTTTGCATAAAGTAACTTTTCCCTATCCTTTGTAAAATAGTTTTTCTCTTTTTCATCAACACTACATCAAACTTGGCACTCTGGATACCCTCCAGGTGCTTCCCTTGTTCACCCAACAAGTTTTAACTTAGAGAAATTAGAATGATGAGATTCTTGATTTTGCTTCATTGTCTTGATGCTCAAAAGTTGTCCATAACCAGAGACATGGCTAAGTACTTAGTTTTTACCCTCTCGAGAGGTGGCGCACTTTCCCCACAAGACTCGACATGAATTGAGACGAGACTTTTTAGAAGAAATCCCTCAGACCACCACGGACGCGTTCCATCCTATCATCACTACCACCCTCTGTCCGTCTGGCTGAGTTCTCGCAACTTAGTCGGTCAAGGCAGAGCCCATATGCCATGTGGTTGCACTAGAAGCTTCATGACAAGAACATCTCCAATCTATTTGTTCCTGGGTGGCCGTCCATAAGTGTGATACACTAAGGTAAACCATAGAAATGGTCCCTGAGTAACCACTCAACATAATCCATACAAGTCCCATTTCCACCCAGGTGTTTCATTAACATCGGTTGTTTTCATTAGTCCAAAAACACTTGTATTTCCATAATACATCATATTATGATTTTCACCCACGAATATATATAGCAAGACTAAGCATTCTAATATTACGATGTCTCCTATCTTTAGGAAATACTACCAAGGTAGATACTATAGGAATATCATAGCATAGTAATATACATAATAGTCCTATCATGCACACTACAAAAATTTCACTAATGCAATATAGAAAAGATAGGACTTTTGATGACCGAAGTATCACTTTCCTCTTTAGTAGTAGATTGATGGTCATACACTCCTCACAATCATACACGTTGCACTCCGCACAATTCTATATGATAAAGAAATACACCACAATAAACATCCAGTGTAAAATCCAAATAACAAGCAAAGGACAAAGTCATGTATGAACAGCAAACAAACCATTTAAGGTAATTTGTATCAATTCATCTTTGGTTGATGTTCTCTTTAAAAGTAATTTATGTCCTATTTTTTAAGTTTTGCAAGATATAGTTTGGGAAAATTTATCTTAGAAATAAATTAAATAGTGTGAGATAGTGCATATTGATTCTATGGAATGCTTATTATCAATATATGTCCATAGAAAAAGACTTCTCCGTATGGCAGAGTCGGGTCTGATTTCAAATATGGTACCACTTTATGTAAATGGATTAGATTTATTTAAACCAAAATGCTACTGGATAGAGGGTTATTTCATTATCTACCATTAGCAAAAGATTCACTCTAAATAATTTAGGTGACTGTTTATACGACTAAAATACATGTTTTGAACCTTTGTAAAAATCAGGACTTCACATGGTTCAAGCCTGCAATATTATGGCTCGACTGTATTCTACACAATGTTTTGAATTTAGGGACATCTTATTGGCTAAATTGGGATCCGTTGTTTAAGATATGTGAATTTTTTGAAGTCTCTACGTTTCTCTCATGAAACTATTCGAAAATTGCAAGTCACTTGGAGAAAACATACACCGATGCTTGTGTGTGGTCTATGTCTCATGTTTAAAATGAGGGGAAAATTAAATTGATAGCTTGACGGGTGTAAAGACGGATGCCAACAATGCTACCAGTTTCGGAAAGCCAATAACAACTGGTTCAGAATAATCTGAACCTTCACGCACGATGCTAATGTAGGACTATTTTTAAAAATAAAACTCTCAAATACTTTGGCTTTTACCGGGATGTACTCTAAACTATTTTAGCAGCAATATGATTGCATCAATAATTTGATATAGTATCTGTACATCCTTTCGTTTGAGTGATTTGTTCATTTCGGCATGAACTAGTAACATCAATGATTGAGGGAAAATAAAAATAACAGTAGCTCACCGGTATGGGTTTGGAATCGGCCTTTGACGATGTCGACGATGGAGTGGTCTATCTAGAAAAAAAATGTACTAGTAGGTGGGCGTTACGCCTCGGCAAAGAGTTCGGAGTGGTCGGTGAGCTCGCTCGCATCCTTGAACAGAAGCTATCCTCGGCTAGCGCGGCGTGCGGCGTCGGACAGCATGGCCAACAGAATAAATACAAGGCACCACCATGTCCCGGATGCAAACAACGATCAGGGTAGTTCATCGGAAAAAAACAATTGACTGGTAAATTAAAGTAGACGATGTACCAGTCCGATGAACTCAATTTTTGGGTTGGCGTAGATCTTCTCAATATGGTCTAAACAAGGCTTTGCGGAACAAATTTTGTGAAGAACAATGGAGGAGTGTAGAAGGAGTAGCGGTCGGGGTAGGGTGCTGCGTGTTGGAGACGTTAGGCTCCTCGGATGTCCCTCGTGATGTTCCTGGCTGCGGTGTACAACATACGGAGCGGAGGTCACCTGTCATCGCAGCGGCCGTCGGCTGTAGAATTGGATGATAATGAGTAAAATTGGTGCGCAATATCTTGAGACGAATAAAGAAGGAGGAATCAGGAGCTTAGCTTCTATATATTTGACAAAATCGAAGACTGCATCACCACAGTCTAGAACTTCGACGATGAAATCCCGATGTTGCAGTATTAGTGCGTGAACTTGGTGAAGAGAAAAACAGAATGGAGAAGTGCATCGGCAGTTTTTTTATATGGACACACAGGAGGAAGCCAAGCAACGGGCATCATGGAGATGCTCCGGCTGTTTCCTTATTGATTCATTAACATCATGAATAGGTGATTTAAATTGCCTTGATGTAGGGTCTAATTTCTCTGAATGAGTCCGTATTTAAGTGAGGAGTAATTTGCGTGTTTATAGCAAGTGATGACATCCACTATAACATATGGGAGAGAAAGGGGAAGAGCTAGGCATGTCCATGGCTGTAACTAGTCTGTATGTGCAGCACGAGGAAGAAGAAGAGCGATCGACTCGGTCGGCTAATATACGCCAAGAATTCCAGCCCAAAAGAAATAGAAGGAAAAAAATGTATAGACATGGTCGACATGGTGGGCTAGTTCGGGAAAGAATTGGGCCGTGGCCGGCTGGGTCGTTGCGGCTCTTTTTTTCTGATCATTTTCTTT
Source organism: Avena sativa (assembly GCA_916181665.1). Taxonomy (NCBI): domain Eukaryota; kingdom Viridiplantae; phylum Streptophyta; class Magnoliopsida; order Poales; family Poaceae; genus Avena; species Avena sativa. Next base: position 86,809,602 of record OV702293.1, on the reverse strand, counting down.
TTTCCTTTTCCGTTTTTATTTTCTTTTATAGAATTTGCCTCCTAAATTTATTTAAATTTAAACCAGACTTTCTTAGAAAATTTACAAAAGAAATTTTTAGGTAGATTATTCTAAATAGATAACATTGACACTATTTTTATAGATATAATTTGAACATGGCACATGGGCCTATATGTTTTTATTTCATTTTCTTAATTGTTTTTCTATATCTTGTCTATTACACAACTTTCGATGTAAATCTCCAAAAATGGTCAAACCAATTTGTAAAGTTTTATAAAACAATTCTGTATCATTTAAATATACTTTTATTCCATTTATACATGGATCTTAGTTATGGCTTAAACTGGTTTTGTAATATTTTGTATTTCTTTTTCTTCCTGTCTTATATAAATCTTATCTTTTGATTTATAGTTTCAAAATGGGTGATTCCAATTTGTATAATTCTATTTAATAATTTTTTATATTTATATATCATTTACTTTGTTTGCAATTAAGTATTGATTTTAGCTATGAGATTTATTAGCCTTATAATACTTTCTCTTATCTTATATAAATCATAACTTTGTATCCATGGATCCAAATAGAGTGAAAACTATTCCCATGGTTTTGTAATATTTTTGTTTACTATTATAGATTATTTAGGAATGATGTTGCTAAATTTTATATGAAACATAGCCATAGTCTTGTATTGAACTTGATGTTGATTTCTCTTATTAGTGATTAGTTTGTCAATTTTCCAGAGGTTTAAAATGCAAGTGCTTAATCATGATGATGCATGACATGCATTTGAATTTTTTTTTCAAAATCTTGTTTGACACTTTCTCATTCAAAATTATTATTTTTGTTTAAGTAAGTTTTTGTATTTCCATTAGAGGAAGAAAAAGTGTCTTTTCCCCCTAAATTTCATCCTTTATTTCTTTTGTTTTTTTTCACATTTCAAAATTTGGAAATTTTTGGGATGTGACACTATCATTCTAGATTCACTCGCATCTCCAGTGCATCATCTGGATGATCAGCATCGGACCACTAAGCATGACTAAGCTTGACTGAACTGTGGACTAGCGATGCTCATAAGCCAAACCCTAGTTATGCTAGGAGCAGTGGATCAGGTAATATAGTTCACAAAGGGAAACATGCATCAGATAGGGTTACTCTATCTACTGATAAAATACAGTTGAACCGAATGCATATGATGAGAATTAAGTACTTTGTAAACATATGTTTCATATGTATGAGTGGGGCTTCGCTTTCCGTTTCCATTGTTGGACTGGTACTCCTCTTCGGTGGCATTGACTTCAGCTTCGGGTTCGGTTCCTATTCGCGAAGAATCAATCACCGGAAAGGAGAAAGCGACATTCAACACATGGCATGTGCAATGCTCATTCAATATGGATGATATGACAAGTAAAATAGTGTTGAAACAAACCCTAGAACATGCTTGATCATTTTAAACGGGGTCCGAAAGGTCCAAACCCTAGAACAGGGGGATCCTCGGAAACACCTATGGGGTACAATTGGTTCTTCTAATTAAACTTGCCATCAAAGTTGGTTAACAACGTATGATTATAGCTTAGATAGATAGGTTTCATTTTTTTTGAACATTTTGGTGTATTATTTGTATATTTCTGATTTAAAATGAATTATTTATGAATTTCTCCAATTTTAATCCATTTATAAATCATTTTTGGAATATTTAATTTAATTTCCAACTTGGGCCCACAGCTCATCCTCAGATCGATGCTCGATCCATCGATCCTGAGCGCGCCTGCTTGCACGGAGGGGTGCGTTGGAAAGAGGAGATGATGGGGAGCGAGATAGTGGCGGCGCCGCCGTTTATTGGACACCGGAGACAGTGGTGCAACGACGGCAAGTGGCGGCTACGTCGGGATCATGTGGGGAGAGGATACAATGGGAGAGGGAAGCAATGGAGGGGTGCTTGAGCACCGGTGGCTCACCAGGAGCACGATGGTGGGGTCGGTGAGGCGAGACCACACGGGAGATGCCGTAATCGATGAAGAATGCGATGGCCGAAGCTCGGGGAGGTGAGGTCGTCGGCAGTGTTAGAGGGCACCTTGGCCCGATTCCTTCTATATGGATACGTAGTCTAGCACGGAGAAGATGATAGGCACCACGGCGAGGCTTGGATGCGCGGAACGATGACGACTGGCGGTTTTCGGCGGCTAGGGTTCGGCCATGGCGAGAAGAAACATGAGCGGGAGGTCTCTCGAGAGAGGATAAGGGGATAGGGTCGAGGCAGGGGTGGCGTAGCGTTCTTATCCAAGCCTCCAGGTCGGCGGACGGCGGCGATCGAGCGGCGGAATAGACGGTGTCGGCGCTGCCACCCAGCTGCTTCCCGTCGTCGTCGAAGACGACGAGGAACAGAGGGCCGAAGGAGTACGCAGCCAGGGTGGGATGCTCTTGGGCCAGGTTGGGCTGGCTCTGGGTTGCTCTGCAACGCGTGAGCGACATGGAGAGATGGGCTCGGCCTAGTAGAGATAGGCTAGATAGTTTTTTTCTAAGAAACTATTTTTATTTTTTCTGTTTTTCTGATTTCCTTTTATATTTTGAATTCAAATATGTTTTGAATATTTTCAAATTACATAAACTTTTATATAATATCTGAAAACACTAAGGGGACCTCAACACTATTTGGGCTCCATTTGTTTTGATAGTTTTCAAAATATGAAAACCATTTGAATGGTTTTGATAGGAAGCAAAATTAGGGTTTTATTTATGTTTGTTTGTTTAAACCAAGGTGCAAGTATAATGCATGCATGCAATGCTCAAACATGTCTTTATTAATATTACACAAAAGGTGGTATATTACATATACAAAGTGTGAAAACACCTTCTAGAGCCCTTGCATGTGACCCACTGCCCTCATAAAATCATAAGCAAGGCATATCAGGTCCTTTGGCACCCAAGGCATCACCAGGATGTCTATCGAGTGTGAGTTAACATGGCTGCCAACCCTAAATTCCCCCTCCCCGTCGAGAACATGGAACCACTCCATGGATTGAGCCCAAAACCAGCACCTAGCTCCCTCTCGGCATCCCAAGCGACTTCTCCAACTAGAGATTTCATGGATATTTGGAGCAATCTTGACTTTCCATTTTCTGAACCCAAAAAACCGATGTTTTCCCAAAGGACGTGCAAGATTAGGGCGCGCCCAGGGGCCCAAGGGAATTTCCAAGAATGCTACTCCATGGTGCATGGCCATTCCCGGAAGGTGGGTATTTATCTCGTGGTGCAAGCATATACTGTATTTTTTTGAGTGACGGCCTGGTAAATGCGATTTCTAACTGTATGTACCCTATACGACAGTCTCAATTTTCAGGGGAAAATGGTTTGGGTGCCCCATGAGGTACCTAGGATGGATGCATGCTTGGGTCCAAGATTGCACCGACCGTTGCGTTCAAGCGGCCGTGTAACATCCCAGCATTTAGGAACTAACGAAGGGTAGATTTAGGAAATTGAAATTTTGCATGCATTCATCTGTGAAAATGTGGGTAAATTTTTAGCCAAATAAAAACTTAAAGTGATCAAGGTTTCTTTTATACTTTGAGATTAGGTTTAGTCTTAAAGGATGATTGCTATAGACTTTGATATGATCTTTGAGGAATTGTGTGTTTTGGAAAATGAATTTGAATTTTAAACTTGAGTGTTTGAATTATAATTCAAATGAATTATGAATAAGGTTTGAATCTTGATTTAATTAAGAGTTAATTAATATAAATCAAACTTTATCCAAATAAAACAATTAAGAATATGAATACTTATTTCATATTTTCCTTCCATAAATAATTTACAAAAATGTAACTTAAATGAAATTATCCACAAACTTCACAATAGCAAATAAATAAAGAATAAGAATATTTCTTCATTGATAATCATATAATCTTTATTACAAAAGAATAAAATGATGATTACAAAATAATAGAATGAAAATTACAAAAGAATAAAGAAGATTACATTAACTATCCTATAAAGAAAACCTAAACTAAAATCTTCATCTTCAAATCTGTACATGCAATATAAACACTAATAAAAAATAATAAAGGTTAGGGTTAGAATTTTTTTACTCTCAGACATGTGAATGAGGTGCACTGAACAAGTTTCATCATTGAGAAATTTATAAAAGGGGCAAGTTTCACCAATATGAAAGAATTTATCTTTCATAAATTTAAGCGAAAAAGTCAAATTGATAGCTAGGAGGGGCAAGTTTCACTAGTCAGTTAAAAGTAATCAGATCAAAGTAACTCTCAAGTCCAAAGCATATCCACAAGTGCTTGACAAGCACACAGGCAGGACACACACCTAAATGCATGGGGTGTGCTGTCAGCTTCACAGCACAGCTAAAACACACAAAACCATCAGCACAGCCGTGGAGAGGCACTAGTTCATCTCTTCACTGCTCACACACACAAGAACAGCCAGCTTATCCAACAGCTAAATCAACCACAGCCAGAATCACATCACCAGGATGGTGACATAAGGAGGGGGAAGGATCAGGTGGACAGCAAGACCAAGTCCAGGAGCTAGGAGGAGTAGGCTAGCTCAAGGTCAAGCACAGGAGCTCAGCAAAATAAGATCAACATCATCACCCAACTCCATAATCATCAGTTTTTGTGGTGAGTATCATAAAACCCTCACATGATCTAATCATATTATCTAGACAGAAGCATGTGTTGTTTTATGAAACAAACTATCAAAAAGCACCCAAGTGGTTTGAATCCATCATTGAGATTTTAAACTCTAAAAGCAAACAGCAAAGTACAAGGATCCAACCAAAACTCAGAACAACATCATTGATTTGGTTATCAAGCTATATATTTCAATTCAAGCACAAATATAGCTAAGATTTAATTTCTAGGCACATCCCTAAGATAAGGGTAGCACCTTAGAAGCTAATATTTTGGATCCATATAATGATCAAGCCTACTATCATATTTTCCAATCTTTGATTCAAGAAACAATAGATGGTACCACTACCAGGACTATCTATATGAACCAACTAGATAAGGCCTAAACCCCTAAGCCTCAAACCAACATCATTGGTCTTAGGGATTTTAGAGAAGAACATTTCTACTTATCTTTCAAAGCCAAGCTTGTTTTAAGCTTAAACCAACCCAATCAATGAATAAGAATCAATCTTGTGTGCCATACCAAGATGTTGTCACAACAACAATTCCACATGAATTAGGATAAACATTCAATCATTACAGATTCAATCAATCAATCTACTAATCATTTTCCTGTCATTACAGGAATCATAATTAGGACATTCCTATGTTTATCTTCAATATTTGAGATCATTGTGATCTCAAACCACACATTAATTCTCAAGACAACAGCACTAAGACAGTTATTTCATCACACCATACCCATTATCATTAACCAAAAAAAATGATAGTGGAAAGTTATCAAACCCACTGACTTTACCAAGCATTGGTTTTAGAGCAACTAGGTCATCTGAATCATATGAAATCTAAGCATCTAATCATCTAATAAGCCACCAGAACCATTATAGTTCATCTCAAGCAACAAGCCTCAGGCTAATAACCATTTAGCATGCTTACAGACCATCCACACATGATCTAATTCATCCAGTATATGATTAACCACAGGATAAGAACCCTAAATGAAATAAATCATCTTAATCAGGACAAGACAGTAACCAGAGAGGTCACTGCCAACATCCAGCATAGGATGAGAGAGCACAGATAGCACTAGGGGAGAGTAACAGTACTCACCAAAGGTTCTCGCTAAAGACTAGAAGAGGAAGCAGAGGTGGTCAACGACCATGGAGGGATGGGGAGAACCCCAGGGGGGCGCTGCGACCCATATAGTGCCACGACCACGACCATGACCATGCCTTAAGGCGAGGAGAATCACCACGACGCACGACGGCAGCGGCAGCACAAAGATCCATGCCAACCCCCAAACCCTAGGGTTCGGGACGGCATCGATCCGTCGCAGGAGAGCCCCATGCTGAAATCCAATTGGACGGGATGGATATGCGTAGTCGACAACCTCCTCCCGCCCCACGGCGGTGACCAGGACGGCCCACGACGGCAGAAATCGTCGGCGGCAACATCACCGACCACGGGGTCGAGGACAGAGGAGGAGAGAAATGAGCTCGAGGGTGAGAGGCAGCAAGGAGTAGGCTGAGTTGGGCAAAACCCTTCGGGGTGGCTATTTTTACTATGTCTAATGGGCCACTAGGGCCCAATAAGATTAAGTCAGCCCAAAAACCTTTAAGGCTTGTTTTAATAAATAGGAAAAGACTAAAATACCCCTGAAATTAATTAAATTCCTGAAAATAAAATTAAAGTCCAAAAATTATAAATAAAATATATTTCGATTCACAATAAACCAAACTATCCAAAAATATTAAGATATAAAATTTAGACATTTAAATTTTATTAAGAGTTTTGTAATTTATATATTCCTTATGGAATTTTACAAAATTATTGAAAGATGATAAAAATAAATAAAAATCATTTTGATTATATACTAATATTATAGTATTTTCGAAAAATACTAAATAAATATTTAATAACAATTTTTGATTTTTAAGTGATAATTCCTAAAAGAATTATTAAATCAATAAAAGTTAAATAAAAGCGAAATAAAATGAAATAATTCAATATATGTTATAAATATTAAAAAGTAATATTTATAAATTCTTTATTATTAAAAAGACTTTTTAAAATAATGGAGAGATAGCATATCAAGTTAAATGATGCCTTACATTACTTGCATAATCATTTCGCTTCTTTAAATATTGTCCTTACCGGGCAATAATGATGTTTTTGTAGACATAGAAGCTCAAGGTCCAGTGCAAGCATCAGACTTCACTACCTTGCCATCACAAGGCAAGTTCATCACTTGCTCATGTCCTTTTAAGAGTCTTTATCAAAGTATTTTCAAATTGTGTGTTATCATATATGTTATAAAAGAAAGAAAATATTATTTTCACAAATAAAGAAATCATAGATATCATCCTAAGTGATGATAAAATGGAGCAATAGAACTTAGGGTTCTATTTGCAAGAATGATAATCAATAAGGGACTTAATAACCCCTGACATCAGTGATTCTAGCGTCGTAAATTACGCGTTAGCCATGAGATTTGGAATGGGACAGAAAATTCAACTATATCTTCTTTCTCTCGCATGAAGCCGGATGTGCAGGTCATGGTTGTTATCCTCGTAGCGTGCATATTTATTGGTAATTCATAGAGGATATGCAGCATATGTGTGGGAACCCTCATCGTCCCATGATAGTTCTGGCATCTAACGGTTTGTATAAACCATTGCCGTAATTCATTATGCGGGCATGGTGTACACCAAGGAGGCATGCGAGGTCGCGAAGGGGGAAGTGATTGGCTTGGACCAACTACTAGGCCCCACATCATGGAATTGTGGACGGGAAAGTACGCCCGATTGTGCAACAAGGAGTTAATCTCTCATGGGTAAAGTAACACACCTCTGCAGAGTGTAAGAACTGTAACTTGTTACTCCCTGTTCCGGGAAGGAGCTACGAACGCGGCAGGAAAGGAACTCCATGAAAGTTCTGGTCAACCTGTGAAGGCTGATTGTCATAGATTTTTTAATAAAATCAATCTTTGAAGAAAGATTTACAAAAATTGCATAATGCCAAGGATTTATAATCCGAGGTGGTAATTAGAGCATGAAACTTCCCACCTTGCATATAATGAACTTATTGGGTAACACTGTTACTCATCCTTTCCTTTGATCCCTTGCTTAGACTCTGAGAATCCCGAAGACGTGCCAATGTATGCAGTCGAATGTCAAGAAGATGTGTTCTATGAGGAGCCTGATCTGTCCGGAGGTGTTGAAGGAGTGGATTACGAAATCCTCTATGGTGTCGACGATAACGAATCCAACTAAGTATCCTAGTTAGTAGTAACCAACGGAGCCGAGCAGCATGAACTCTATAGAATAAGCTGCTGAGCTCAACTCCTAGTTGGAGTCGCTACTTTTAAATTCCGCTGAAACACTTTATATGGAACCGCAATGTTTTTGTTGTACCACTCTGAGGGATGTGATATTTAGAGAACGGTGTTCTGTGAGTGTCATGTCAACGACTATAGTGTATTACACATGCAGTGGTATGATGGGTCACTGCAGTTGGTATCAGAGCAAATTGCTTTGACCTTAGGTTGGAAACCTAGTAAATCGTATTACCTGTAGAAAAGTTTAGCAACGATAAAGAATTCTCTAAAAGTACTATAATGGGTATTCAATTGAGAATATTCCGTTATATATTTTAGTGCGATAATTCTTTTTTATGATGCAATATATTATTGGATACTAATCAAAAGTATTTTTCTTATATACAGATATATAGCACCAAAGTTTCCAAAACAGACTTTGGTAAGGAAAGAGGAGACTCTTGATTATTATCAAGGATCATTCACAGACCAACTCTGTCAACTTTTAAAGCTCTTTAGTTGTCCAACTAGAATTCATGTGAACACTATCACTTACCTTCATGGCCGGATGTTATCCAAGTATCGTGTGAGTATCCAACTTCCAGAGGAGCTTGGATTATATCACGATCTACCTATAGGAGAAGGTAGGAGTCATTTAGCAGCATATCATGTTGTTGTTGTGGAGGCAATAGCTAATATCGGGGAAAATAAAACCAAGGAGTTAGAAGGTAGCATATTCTCTATGATACCCCATACCGGATCATCTTACTCTGATTAAGAAGCATCCTAAGTTAGCTTCCATGTTTATGGATAGATACCGAATACTCGTTGCGTCTTTCTATAAGACACATCAAGTGATTGTCGAAGATAAAAATGACATGTTAGAGGATCTAACTGATCCGGAAAGGAGGAAACAGTTAGCATTCCAGTTAGAAAAGGAAGCAAGTTGTAGTGCAACACCTATCTTTAAGGATATACCTATAGATCCTGAATCTTTTATACCATATCCTTATTCACCAAGACCTGAACCTATAAATGATCCTACTATGGATAGGAGGTATGCAATACCACAAGGCTCAGAGGATGGTTCTGACTCAGTACTTCATATTGAGAATTCGGATGGTTGGAGAATGGGATCATATGATGGATCTCATGAACACCAGATGTCCACAGATGGTTCTGACAGAAATGTTGGACAATCTAGTTGGATGGGTGCAAGGATGAACCCTAATAACAGTAGTAGAAATACCATGTCAATAGATAATCAGGATGAAGAAGAAGATCCTGAGTAGAGAGTGTTTGAATCATCAACATCTTCTCAAAACCTAGGGAATATACATTATCCAGTGTTTAACTATCTTGCCCAAGGGAGCACCTGGGAAGCAGCACGATCTGGGTATCCTGTTGATAACTCAAGGAATGAAGCCCAGGAGATGTAGGCTGGAGATAATGTTGAATATGTTTCTGAAGAATTTTCAGCTGAGCTGGAGGGAGTCAATGCGCTCAGGTTGAGTAATGACTCAAGTCCTGACACTTCAGATACAGAGTATGTTCCTTCTGGAAGGCCATTTGTTCCACAAACTGTGCGACGAACAACACGTCATCACGGTTGAACATCAGGCATGTATGATGATCGTAGTTACTACTAGAAGGAGGCAACTAGTTAGTGATATCAAATACCGTGTATTGTACTCCAAGTAATAAGGTAGTGAGATGAATATAGTAGTTTTGTGATTATACCTATATGGTATATGTTGTAAGAACTTTGTATCATTATGATATTATGTAAAATATGTGAAATGCATATTTGGATTTACTTTGGATCTTCATTGTGTGACTAGTTCTGTGCGTAAAGTCGAGCTCAGCACACATGTGCATGATGTAATTATGAGTATTTGCTTTTTGTTGCAGGACTAGAGGGTCATGGATACGGGTGTAGAAATGGAAACTGAGTAGCAGTGGATGGAGCGAGAGGCCAAGGAGAAGGCCGATGCAGATGCAGCAAATCAAGGAGCATTACCACCACCACCACCAATGAGGTCATTAATGGAGCAGAACTTTATGCAATGCATGCAAATGATGCAAGAGACCCAGAACAAGTTCATGGAAGAGCTGCTGGGACGAGAAAATCAGAGGGCACATGAAGGTGGAGGAGTGGGTCTATCTAATTTCCAGAATGCAAGACCGTTACCTTTTGCATCAGCTCCTGAACCAATGGATGCATACGATTGGCTAGCAGATACTGAAAGGAAGCTGAAGACTGTAGGTTGCAATTATGAGGAGAAATTGAGGTATGCAACTCATCTTCTAACTGGACCTGCAACATCATGGTGGGACAATCACTTGGCCATGCAACCACCAGGAAGGGAGTTTACCTGGGAAGAGTTCAAGCAAAGATTCCGTGAATATCATGTTCCGGAAAGTGTTATGGAGTGGAAGCGGAGAGAATTTGAGGAGCTTCAGGAAGGATATACTAGTGTTATGAAGTACATCCGGTAGTTTAGTCAACTGTCTCGCTATGCTGAGGAGGATGTCAACACTGAAGAGAAGCGGAAGAAGCGTTTCCTGCGTGGATTAAATCCATTTGTGAAGATGCAGCTAAGGTTAGCCAATAAGAAAATTTATCAGCAGTTGTTGGATGCAGCCATTACTTTTGAAGATGATTATAAGAATGTCCAAGAGGATAGGAGGAAGAGAGCCAAAAAGGAAACCAAGAGGATTCAGGCAAGCAAACCTAAACCTAACCTGGAGTTCAAACCTCGGAATAGGAATTATGGTAACAATAACAATAACAACGGCAGTGGTGGAAATCAATCCAATCCGAGAAGGAATGTTATTGGTAACAATTGTGGAATTCAAGGGCATTTCCAGAGGGAATGCAAAAAGCCTGTAGTGATTTGTTATGGTTGTGATCAGAAGGGACATATCAAGTTAGATTGTCCGAGCAAACCACCTGGAGGTTGGCCTACCAAGGGAGTAGGACAAGCCAGTGGAGGAAATGCACAGCCCAATAAAGGAGGAAATAATGTCAAGAACAATAATGGCAAGAGGAACCGACCTACCGGGAAACTGAATTGTGCAACAATTGAGGAGGTGGATAATTCGGAGCATGCAGTGATAGGTACGCTCAATATCCTTAACAATCCTGGCAAAGTTCTATTTGATCTTGGTGCAACTACTTCATTAATTTCTGAAGAATTTTGTGATAAATTCGGGATTAGAAGGGCAACGTTAGAAATTCCTATTACCATAGTTACGGCAGGAGGGAATGTGATTGTACGCCACATCAAACAAGATCAGGTTATCTCGATCTGTGGTTGTACATATTTCGCAGACCTTTATGTGATTCCTTTGAAGGGAATTGCGGTAGTGCTGGGAATGGATTGGATGATGGAACACGGATCTCAGATAAATTGTGAGGAGAAAACTGTCTCAATCAAAACTCCAAGTGGAGCAAGGATAGTTTACCAAGCAGATAAGCACAGTCATATCATGGTGGATCTGCAGTTGAACTCAATGAAAGAGGTCTAATTGGAAGAGATTCCTATAGTAAATGAATTTCAAGATGTTTTTCTAGCAGAGCCACCGGGAATGCCACCAGTCTGGGAGATAGAATTCACTATTGACCTAATCCCTGGCACATCACCAATAGCTCAAGCACCATATAAAATGGGACCCAAAGAGTTAAAAGAACTCAAAGAGCAAATTGATGAGTTAGCTAGAAAAGGATTTATTCAGTAAAGTGTATCCCCATGGGGAACACCAGTAATCTTTGTGGATAAGAGAAATGGTGGAGGAAGAATGTGTGGTGATTATAGAAACCTAAACAACGTTACTATCAAGAATAAGTATCCTTTACCAAGAATTCAAGATTTGTTTGATCAAGTGAAAGGGGCTGGAGTATTTTCAAAGATCGATTTAAGATCCGGTTACCATCAAATAAAAATCAAACCGGAAGATGTTCCAAAGACAGCATTTGTCTCAAGATATGGACACCATGAGTATCTGGTAGTACCATTTGGTTTGACCAATGCACTGGCAATATTCATGAATCTGATGAACAAGATCTTCATGCCATATTTGGACAAGTTTGTCATAGTATTTATTGATGATATTATGATATATTCCAAGGATAAGGAAGAGCATGCTGATCATTTGAGAATAGCATTGCAGACTTTAAGAGAACACAAACTTTATGCTAAGTTTAGTAAGTGTGAATTTTGGCTAGATGAGGTAGAATTCCTCGGTCATGTGATCAGTAAGGATGGAATTGCTATGGATCCATCCAAAGTTCAGTCAGTACTTGATTGGACCGCGCCAACCAATGTGAAGCAAATTCGAGGTTTCTTAGGAATGGTTGGTTATTATCGGAGATTCATTGAGGGTTTCTCCAAAATAGCCGGACCAATGACCAAATTATTAAGGAAGAATACACCATTCAAGTGGGATGAGAAATGTGAAGAAAGTTTTCAAGAGTTGAAGACTAGATTAACCACAACTCCAATCTTAGAAGTTCCTGAAACAGGGAAGGACTTCACAGTATACTGTGATGCGTCTAAAGAAGGTTTGGGTTGTGTATTAATGTAAGATCGGAAATTGATTGCTTATGGTTCAAGACAACTGAAACCACATGAAGTCAACTATCTAACTAATGATTTAGAGTTAGCAGTAGTAGTTTTTGCGCTGAAAGGATGGAGGCATTTTCTTTATGGAGCCAGATGTGAGTTATACGCTGACCATAAAAGTCTCAAATATTTCTTCACTCAAAAGGAATTGAATATGAGACAGAAGCATTGGTTGTAACTAATCAAGGATTATGATTTAACAATCAACTACACTCTAGGGAAAGCAAATGTTGTAGCGGATGCTTTAAGCAGAAAGAGTGCAGATATTCAGCCTAGCAATAGGGAGCTACCAATGGAGTTACAAATGGACTTGGAAAGATTAGAACTTTAATTCATTAGAACAGAGGTTCTTGGAGGATTAGCTACTATGCAGGTAGTTGCAGAGTAGGACAGTGATCTTAAGCAAGAAATTTTTAGACATCAAGCAGAAGATCCTTTTATTGCTGAGGAATTTAGGAGGATATCTCAAGGGCAAAAATCAGTTTTTTTCCTTGGGGATTATGAGTCTTTATGGTTTCAAGACCGTCTATGTGTTCCAGATGTGACTGAGATTAGAGATGTCATACTCAGAGATGCACATGAAACACCATATTATATACATCAAGGGAGTACTAAGATGTATATGGATTTGAAAGAACTATTCTGGTGGAATAACATGAAAAAGGGACATTGCTAAATATGTATCTAAATGCCATACTTGCCAAAGGGTGAAGGCTGAACATCAAAGTCCAGCATGACCATTACAACCCTTGGAAATTCCTGAATGGAAGTGGGAGGAAATAGGTATGGACTTCATCACAGGATTGCCCATGACACCAAAAAGGAAGGATATGATATGGGTAATTGTGGACAGACTCACTAAGAGTGCACATTTTATTCCGGTGAATCAAAAAGATAATGCCCAGAAGTTAGTTTAATTATATGTCAAAGAGATAGTAAGTAAACATGGAGTACCCAGAAAGATCGTAACTGATAGGGGATCAATGTTTACTTCAGCATTTTGGAAACAATTGCATGAAGCACTTGGTTCAAAGTTAGATTTCAGCACAACATATCATCCTGAGACAGGAGGTCAAACTGAAAGAACAAATCAAATACTAGAAGACATGCTAAGATCTTGTGCACTAGATTTTGGAGGTACATGAGAAGATCATCTACCATTGGCAGAATTTTCTTCTAATAATAACTATCAGAGTAGTCTGAAGGCAGCTCCATATCAGATTCCGTATGGAAGGAAGTGTAGATCACCAATATGTTGGTATGAGCCTGGAAGCAACAAAGAATTTGCGCCAGATTATATCAAGGAAAGACTGAAAATAGCTCAGAGTAGGCAGAAAAGTTATGCGGATCAAAGTCGAAGATCATGGCATCTAGAAGTGGGAGATATGGTATAATTGGAAGTAAGTCCAATGAAAGGGGTGAAAAGGTTCGGAGTTAAAGGAAAATTGAGTCCAAGATACATCGGACCATTCAAGATATTGAGTCAAAATAGAACTATAGCTTATGCTTTAGAGTTACCATCAAGATTAGCTCAACTGCATAATGTTTTCCATGTGTCACAACTTTGTAAATGTTTGAAAGTTCCAGATGATGCAATCACACATCAGGAAATATAACTACAAGCAGACTTGACCTACATTGAAAAACCCTGTAAAATTTTGAAAGAAAACTGGAAAAGGTTGAGGAACAGAGCAATCAAATATTGCAAAGTACAGTGGGAACATCACCCTGAAAGAGAAGCTACCTGGGAGAAAGAGGAGGATTTAAGGAAAGCCTATCCAGAACTATTCAGATACATCTCAACAAACTTCGGGACAAAGTTTAATTTAAGGGGGGAAGTCTATAACATCCCAGCATTTAGGAACTAACGAAGGGTAGATTTAAGAAATTGAAATGTCGCATGCATTCATCTGTGAAAATGTGGGTAAATTCTTCGCCAAATAAAAACCTAAAGTGATCAAGGTTTCTTTCATACTTTGATATTAGGTTTAGTCTTAAAGGATGATTGCTATAGACTTTGATATGATATTTGAGGAATTATGTGTTTTGGAAAATGAATTTGAATTTTAAACTTGAGTGTTTGAATTATAATTCAAATGAATTAGGAATAAGGTTTGAATCTTGATTTAATTAAGAGTTAATTAATATAACTCAAACTTTATCCAAAGAAAACAATTAAGAATATGAATACTTATTTCATATTTTCATTCCATAAATAACTTACAAGTATGTAACTTAATTGAAATTATCCACAAACTTCACAATAGCAAATAAATAAAGAATAAGAATATTTCTTCATTGATAATCATATAATCTATATTACAAAAGAATAAAATGAACATTACAAAATAATAAAATGAAAATTACAAAAGAATAAAGAAGATTACATTAACTATCCTATAAAGAAAACCTAAACTAAAATCTTCATCTTCAAATCTGTACATGTAAGACAAACACTAATAAAAAAAGGTTAGGGTTAGAATTATTTTACTCTCAGACATGTCAGTGAGGTGCACTGAACAAGTTTCATCATTGAGAAATTTCTAAAAGGGGCAAGTTTTACCAATATGAAAGAATCTATCTTTCATAAATTTTAAGCCAAAAAGTCAAATTCACAGCAAGGAGGGGCAAGTTTCACCAGCCAGGTAAAAGTAATGAGATCAAAGTAACTCTCAAGTCAAAAGCATATCCACAAGTGCATAGCAAGCACACAGGCAGGACACACACCTAAATGCATGGGGTGTGATGTCAGCTTCACAGCACAGCTAAAACACACAAAACCATCAGCACAGCCGTGGAGAGGCACTAGTGCATCTCTTCACTGCTCACACACACAAGAATAGCTAGCTTAGCCAGCAGCTAAATCAGCCACAGCCAGAATCACATCACCAGGATGGTGAAATAAGGATGGGGAAGGATCAGGTGGACAGCAAGACCAAGTACAGGAGCTAGGAGGAGCAGGTTAGCTCAAGGTCAAGCACAGGAACTCAGCAAAACAAGATCAACATCATCACCCAACTCCATAATCATCAGTTTTTGTGGTGAGTATTATAAAACCCTCACATGATCTAATCATATTATCTAGACAAAAGCATGTGTTGTTTTATGAAACAAACTCTCAGAAAGCACCCAAGTGGGGTGAATCCATCATTGAGATTTTAATCTCTAAAAGCAAACAACAAAGTACAAGGATACAACCAAAAGTCAGAACAACATCATTGGTTTGGTTGGCAAGCTATATATTTCAATTCAAGCACAAATATAGCTAAGATTTAATTTCTAGGCACATCCCTGAGATAAGGGTAGCACCTTAGAAGCTAGTCTTATGGATCCATATAATGATCAAGCCTACTATCATTTTTTTCCAATCTTTGATTCAAGAAACAATAGCTGGTACCACTACCAAGACTATCTATATGAATCAACTAGATAAGGCCTAAACCCCTAAGCCTCAGACCAACATCATTGGTCTTAGGGATTTCAGAGAAGAACATTTCTACTTATCTTTCAAAGCCAGGCTTTTTTTAAGCTTAAACCAACCCAATCAATGAATAAGAATCAATCTTGTGTGCCATACCAAGATGGTGTCACAAGAACAATTCCACATGAATCAGGATAAACATTCAATTATCACAGATTCAATCAATCAATCTACTAATCATTTTCCTGTCATTACAAGAATCATAATTAGGACATTACTATGTTTATCTTCACTGTTTGAGATCATTGTGATCTCAAACCACACATTAATTCTCAAGCCAACAGCACTAAGACAGTGATTTCATCACACCATACCCATTATCATTAACCAAAAAAATGACAGTGGAAAGTTAACAAACCCATTGACTTTACCAAGCATTAGTTTCATAGCAACTAGGTCATCTGAATCATATGAAACATAAGCATATAATCATCTAATAAGCCACCAGAACCATTATAGTTCATCTCAAGCAACAAGCCTCAGGCTAATAACCATTTAGCATGCTTACAGACCATCCACACATGATCTAATTCATCCAGTATATGATCAACCACAGGATAAGAACCCTAAATGAAATAAATCATCTTAATCAGGAAAAGACAATAACTAGAGAGGTCACTGCCAACATCCAGCATTGGATGAGCGAGCACAA
Source organism: Avena sativa (assembly GCA_916181665.1). Classification (NCBI taxonomy): domain Eukaryota; kingdom Viridiplantae; phylum Streptophyta; class Magnoliopsida; order Poales; family Poaceae; genus Avena; species Avena sativa. The sequence goes on along the minus strand of OV702293.1, from coordinate 86,792,885 downwards.
AGAGCACTAGGGGAGAGGAAGAGAACTCACTAAAGGTCCTCGCTGAAGACTAGAAGAGGAAGCAGAGGTGGCCGACGACCATGGCGGCATGGGGAGCACCCCCAGGGGGGCGCTACGACCCATACAGCGCCACGACGGCGACCATGACCACGCCTTAAGGCGAGGAGAATCACCACGACACACGACGGCAACGGCAGCACCAAGATCCACTCCAATCCCCAAACCCTAGGGTTTGGGACGACATCGATCCGTCGCAGGAGATCCCCATGCTCAAATCCAATTAGATAAGATGGAGATGCATAGTCGACAACCTCCTCCTGCACCACGGCGGCGACCAGGACGGCCCACGACGACAGGAATCGTCGGCGGTGACATCATCGACCACGGGGTCGGGGACAGAGGAGGAGAGAAATGAGCTCGAGGGTGAGAGGCAGCAAGGGAGTGGGATGAGTTGGGCCAGACCTTTCGGGGTGGCTATTTTGACTATGTCTAATGGGCCACCAGGGCCCAATAAGATTAAGCCAGCCCAAAAACCTTTAAGGCCTGTTTTAATAAATAGGAAAAGACTAAAATACCCCTAAACTTAATTAAATTCTTGAAAATAAAATAAAAGTCCAAAAATTATAAATAAAATATTTTTGGATTCACTATAATCCACACTATCCAAATAAATTAAGATATAAAATTTTAGACATTAAAATTTATTAAGAATTTTGTAATTTATATATTCCTTATGGAATTTTACAAAATTATTGAAAGATGATTAAAATAATTAAAAATCATTTTCATTATATATTAATATTATAGTATTTTTGTAAAATACTATCTAATAACAATTTTTGATATTTAAGTGATAATTCCTAAAAGAATTATTAAATCAATAAAAGTCAAATAAAAGAGAAATAAAATAAAATAATTCAATATATGTTATAAATATTAAAAAGTAATATTTATAAATTTATTATTAAATAGACTTTTTATAATAATGGGGAGATAGCATATCAAGTTAAATGATGCATTACATTACTTGCATAATCATTTTGCTTCTTTAAATATTGTCCTTACCGGGCAATAATGATGTTTTTGTAGATATAGAAGCTCAAGGTCCAGTGCAAGCATCAAACTTCACTACCTAGCCATCACAAGGCAAGTTCATCCCTTGCTCATGTCCTTTGAAGAGTCTTTATCAAAGTATTTGCAAATTGTGTGTTATCATATATGCTATAAAAGAAAGAAAATATTATTTTCACAAATAAAGAAATCATAGATTTCATCCTAAGTGATGATAAAATGGAGCAATAGAACTTAGGGTTCTATTTGCAAGAATGATAATCAATTAGGGACTTAATAACCCCTGACATCAGTGATTCTAGCACCGTAAATTATGTGTTAGCCATGAGATTTGGAATGGGATAGAGAAGTCGACTGTATCTTCTTCCTCTCGCATGAAGGCGGATGTGAAGGTCGTGGCTGTTATCCTCGTAGCATGCATATTAATTGGTAATTTGTAGAGGATATGCAGCATATGGGTGGGAACCCTCATCGTCCCACGATAGTTCTGGCATCTAACGGTTTGTACAAACCATTGCCGTAATTCATTATGTGGGCATGGTGTACACCAAGGAGGCATGCGAGGTCGCGAAGGGGGCAGTGATTGGCTTGGACCAACTACTGGGCCCTACATCATGGAATTGTGGATGGGAAAGTACGCCCGGTTGTGCAACGAGGAGTTGATCTCTCATGGGTAAAGTAACGCACCTCTGCAGAGTGTAAGAACTATAACTTGTTACTACCTGTTCCGGAAAGGAGCTACGAACGTGGAAGGAAAGGAACTCCACGAAAGTTCTGCTCAACCTGTGGAGGCTGATTGTCATAGATTTTTTAATAAAATCAATCTTTGAAGAAAGATTTACAAAAATTGCATAGTGCCAAGGATTTATAATCGAGGTGGTAGTTAGAGCATCAAACTTCCCACCTTGCATATAATGAAATTGTTGGGTAACATTGTTACTCATCCTTTCCTTTGATCCCTTGCTTAGACTCTATGAATCCCGAAGATGTGCCAATGTATGCAGCCGAATGTTAAGAAGATGTGTTCTACGAGGAGCCTGATCTGTCCGGAGGTGCTAAAGGAGTGGATTACGAAATCCGCTATGGTGTCGACGATAACGAATCCAACTAAGTATCCTAGTTAGTAGTAACCAACGGAGCCGAGCAGCATGAACTCTATAGAATAAGCTGCTGAGCTTAACTCCTAGTTGGAGTCGCTACTTTTAAATTCCGCTAAAACACTTTATATTGTGGTTTGTAAGTTGAACCTTTTGAAGTCTTGAACTTCTGGTGTTGTAATAATAATAATGTGTGAATGTTTGTAATATGGACCTGCAATGTTTCTGTTGTACCACTCTGAGGGATGTGATATTTACAGAACGGTGTTCTGTGAGTGTCATGTCAACGACTATAGTATACTACACATATAGTGGTATGCTGGGTTAAAGTAGGCCGGCAACGGGTTTCGCCCTTTTTTGGGCAACACCAAACAAAATTTAAAAAAAATGTGAAAACAGCTCCTGGAGCCCTTGCATGTGACCCACTGCCCTCATTAAATCATAAGCAAGGCATACCAAGTCCTTTATCACCCTAGACACCACCATGTCTATCGTGTGTGACTTAACATGGCTTCCAACCCTAGATTTCGCTTCCCAGAACATGGAACCACTCCATGGATGGAGCCCAAACCCGTCACCTAGATCCCTCTCGGCATCATAAGCGACTTCTCCAACTAGATATTTCATGGTCATTTGGATAAATCATGACTTTCCATTTTCTGAATCTAAAAAACCGGTGTTTTTCCAAAGGAGGTGCAAGATTAGGGCGCGCCTAGGGACCCAAGGAAATTTCCACGCATGCTACACCATGGTGTGGGGCTATTTCCGGGACGTGGGTATTTTATCTCATGGTGCATGCATATAATGTATTTTTTGAGTTACGGCCCAATAAATGTGGTTTCTAACTATATGTAGCCTATAAGACACTCTCAATTTTCAGGAAAAAATGGTTTGGTGTGCCCCATGGGGTACCTAGGCTGGATGCATGCCTGAGTCCAAGATTTCACCGGTCGTTGCGTCGCCGCGTTCACCGGAGGGTATCGTTGTTTTTTAGGCAGCACCAATTACTGCACGTACTCTCTGCATGAATCATGTCTAGATTTCAGTCGATGCACCCTCAAGAATAACATAAGCTACGGGAAAAGGCAATTATGCACGTCCACAACACAAGCTACAGTAAAAAACCTCTAAGGAAGGAAATGTGGCTGTACTACAAGGCCGGTCTCCAATTGCCATCTGAGATGGTTGATTTTGCAGAATGTGTTGCATCTACGGCGGCGGCGGAAACGGCGGCGGCGAAGGCCACAGCAGCATCAAGCAAGGACAAGCGAGTGTCATGGAGAAAGCGCACGGTGGCATTTTCATGTGCTTTGCATAGGAGAATGAAGGTACGTTCCAAAGCGTTCTTGTGCTCTTGCCACCGAGGAAACAAACCCCCGAATAGGGCGGCTCCAAGGTCAACAAACTCTCGCGTCCATGCCTCGGTGCGGGCAACCTTACCAAAGTGGGGAAATCTGGGCACACGCCGTCAGCGGCAAAGACGATCAATCCTGCACACCATCTACGGCCATACCACGGCGGCTAGCATCCATCTACACACACCTTGTTGGAGTGTTCGATAGCTGGATCCGACGACGGGCAACAACTCAACATTGGAATTTAGGTTCAGATTCAAAGGGACCTATGATCCTGTGAAATCTTTGCGGCGGTGCGGCTATTCGTATTGAACCGGATTGGTTCAAGCGCATCAACTAGTACATGAATATTGCAGATCTCTTGATGTTTGGTGGGAAGGAAAATATTAGTTACGGTTGAATGATCACTAAACTTACGTCCTCTCTAGGCAATTGGCAAGCCAACTTTTATGGTGGAGATCTGCAGTTTCTACAGTGTAGAACAGTTAAGTTCAGACTAACTCTATAGAATGCCATTTCTAGAGGAAATAACCCCCTTTTGTGCAGCTATCCCATACTGTAGTATGGAATTAGTTCAAAAGTAACCAAATACTATCAAGATGTATCTATTTATTCAATTACTACCGGCGGTTGAATTCAGTTTACCGTCATACTTATCTGAGGGAGACAAGATTCAGGCAACAATTTATGAACTAATCTTGGGTGGTTTATTCATGCAAGTTCCATACATAATCATGCACCAGCTCGAACAAATCTATGTAACAAATGTTCGAGGCATACAAACCAGCAGCATTTCTTGTCTTTCGGATCGCTCACCAGCAGTATTTTCCCGAAAACGGTGACATTGATCATTGCCAGCCCACCATATTTTTAGGAGGCTAACCTTGGTTATTCATAGAAATTCTTTAGCCACACGTACTACAAATTTATTAGCCACAAAAACTACAAATCATTGGCCACACATGCTACAAGTTCATTAGCCACATAGTACATATTCAATAGACACACATACTACATCAATTCAAACTATTACATAAGGCGTACTACATACTTGACTCTCAAGTTAGCAATCTTTCAGATTCACTAAACCTCTGTCTACACTCGAGGGAAATCATAACCACTAGCTTGTCCAATCCCGATCCACCCATCGAAACTGTGCGCTCCGTCGATCCTTGCAGGACAACACTGCAAGCGATGAGGACGCTTTCTGGCCGTATCGTCGGGGACCTGAATGCCATGTTTCGAATCCAGAACCTCCTGCAGGTGAATGATCACCGGGCGCTTCTAGCAAAGCTGACGTCTTGCCCTGCTTGTAATCTCCACCTTGTACATCTTAGGAACGGTGTCTGGATCTTTCAGCCGTTCCTTTACCTCGATGTTCCATCTGTGCTCGGTGGCACAATCTCCACCAGCTCTTCACAATTGATACTGATGACCTGCTTGAGGACCTCTGGTTCTCAAGAATGTAAAGTTAGGCCATCAAAGCCGAGTTTAGAGAAGAAACAAAGCTGTCCCAAGCGATCGACCCACCCATAGGCGAGATGCCAATGCATGACACTAATGTTCTTGCCCATAGTACTCGAATGCACAACACACTTGCAGTCTGAGCTGTGGGCTAATAGGACGAAGAAATCAAATGGCAGCACGCATACCTCAATATTGACCACTTTTCGTCTGATCCCAAAATGAGAACAGAAAGCCAACAGCAAGTCTGCCGGCGACACAGCAGGACGCATGCCCAGCATGATGGCCATGAGACTGTTGTCGTCAAACTCCTCTGCCAGCGCTACCATGCCTGGGATGCGTCACATCACGCAACCTCCCAAGGCTAATCGCCGATCCGGATTGCCCGACTGGACGCGCTCTGCCGTGCGAGAAGGTCTAGGCAGAGGGGAGAGGCTAGGATGAGGACGCAAAGCTCCTACATGGCGACTAGGAAAAATGATGCGAGGGAGCCGACAGCGAGCTTCTATTAAGGGCATGGGAGGTTGATCAGCCATGGCACGGACGCAAGGAGAGCAACGGCGAGCTCTGATCTAGAGACCAGTAGATGGAGCTAATTAAGGTAAAGGAGAGTGGAATAATACGAGAGAAGAGAAGATTAGAGAAGAATATCTAGTCCTCGCAGGGGTAAACCATTCCACAACCGCAAAGTATAACGGGGAATACTAACATGGCGGGGAAAAAAGAGTTGACCTAACGGTGGAATTTGTGTTCAACCGTTTTTGACTAGTTCAAACAATCGTTTAGTCGTTAGATTTGTATTCACCCCCTTTTGGACCCTCTCGACAATTGGCGAAGCTACTACAGCCCCTCCACGATATTACACGCAACTCGAAGCCCGTGATGCCTTGGCGTCTGAATTTTCGGGCAGCATATTAAAAAGCTCATTACACAATCCATCAGTCTCTCGACTAGTGTTGCGACATGCTCATAGCTAGTCTCAGTCGGCCCAAGGACATTGAAAACTCGTATGGCGGCATCCATGAGGTCAACCGCAAAGATTTTCATCGGATTCATGCTGGCCGCTAGGCTACCCAGCAAGTCATCAATGTTATATCCAAAAGAGGTGTCTCTAGATTCGCCTCTCTGCAACCAAGCCTTTTAGACGACAGTGGCACCCTGGACCTTGGACTCTAGAAAGTTATCTGAGAAAGTGAGAAAAATGAACAATCAATCAAAAATGCAAAAAATATAACAGAAACGTAGGCTGAAAACAGAGAACAAGAGAGGAACTTACGACATAGGACCCTGAGAATCCAAGTAAGCTCGGACAACCAGCTAGCATGCTTCTTATTTAGCCTTTTCGAGCTCAAGATTAACTGAGTCAAACTTGACCTCATCCTCTTGGATCATCTCTTATTTCTTCTCCAACTGGATTGTGAGTTGTCTCTTCTCCTCGGTAAACTCCTGGTCGAGTTTATCAAGCTCAGTCTTCTGGATTTTCTTCAGATTCTCATTCTCGGCATGGACCCAAGAGATCTCATCGTCCTTCTCCTTCATTTTTGCTTGATGCTCTCCTACTTATTCGAGAAAAAGAATCATCAATTCAGGTATAGATATGCAGTCATGATGAGACTCTGCAAGAGCTTTTTATCCGAGCACACCGAGGTAAAAATCATAAGGCAAGCCAAAAAAGGGGCAAGAGAAAAGGCGAGGTGTAAAGCAGCGAGGTAACTTCCAAGTCGGCAATACGCTTCTTCAACTTCCTATTCTAGGCATCAACGCCAGCTAACAAAAGGCTAATGATAAGTTAGTTCGACTGATCAAGCATAAAAACGGTATAGAAGGCAATAAAGAAAATATTAACCTATCTTCTTCAACACAGGCACCAGTTTCTTATACTTATTGGAGAGCGCCTATGAGAGAAGAGGAATTTCTAAAACTCGGTAGTGCACCAATTATGGGCAATCTGAAAAACACGGATGCTAGTTACTTCCAAAAATGGATATTCAAATACTACTCAAGATTCGAACCAAATAAACTTATTAGTCCGAATCTAGGTGGCTGGATATTCAAATACTACTCAAGATTCGAACTGAGTAAACTCGATACGAATCTAGGTGGCTGGGTATTCGATTCTAAAGGAAACTATGACTAAGTTACAATTACTTGGCTTAATACCTCAGATATAATCAATTCCAACATGGTTAAGATACTAAGTGATAACATAGAGGAGTATCTGATCGAGTAATATCTTACTCCCCAAGAGGCTCGGGGACTAATGGCTATATGTAATCTACTGCAAGTAAAAACGATATGGACGAGATGTTTACCTCCAACATTTTGCTAGCATCGGCAATAGCTCTACTTCTGAGGCAGTGGATTTGTAGAGCTAACCTTGTCATAGTTAGCATTATTCTAGATATCAGCATACTCAGCAAGAGAGTCGAGGCTGACACCACTCGGGGTTCGAGTCAAGACCGAGCTTAGTTGAGATTTAGATCAAGTGCTCTGTCGAGGATGTCATTGTGGACGAGGCTTGGAATACTTGAATGATGCTTGTACTGGTTGCTGCTGCTAGGTATAAGTTGACACAAGAGCGGTCCAAGGTTGAGGCTGATATGGGGCCGAGGTTACCGAAATCTCGGTTGAAACTAGTTTGGCGGCAGAACTGCTGGTGCCATGATCTTCTGTATCTGGGGCAGAGAAATCACCTCGCTGATCCGGCATGGCTGTATCCTCTGAGGCATTAACTCCACCAGCGCCAACGTTCTCTCCTTCTCGCCAAGATGGACTATAATTCTGCACTGGAGAGGAGTCACCTTGGATTGGGCTAGGAACCCGAGTATCGTCACAAGGAGAGGGCGATGGTGGCGTAAGGATCGGAGAGGCCATGCTAGACCCACTCTGTGGTATATTCAAAGGAGCACTACCAAGATAGACAATGAGATGGAATGGATTGGATGAGATAGGAAGAAACAAGAAATACAAACATAGATTAGGAAAGAAAACTTACGAGGGAATGGATGGCGCCTTGTTTGTCTGAGATCTCTTTGTGGCCCAGTTAATCCTTTTCCTGACCCTAGGAGATTCGGCTGAGGGAGTAGAGATCGGGACTCGTTTCCTCATCGGGCCCTGGCCTCCCACAACTACGGGGGCCACCTTATGCACGAGACTAGCCGAGTTAAACTACTAGAAAATAGGTTGTTCATGGCGCACCAGTTTTGGACAACCGTGGTGCATGCAGTGCGCCACTAAACTCACAACACATATAACTTTTAGCCGTGGCGTACCAACTATTGCGCCATAGTTATCTTCATAGATCCATGGTGCATAGTGCAGTGCGCCACTGTTCTTGCAACCATGCGCCACGGCTATAATGGTTCTGGCACACTGCCCCCATGCTCCATGCACACTAGGTCCGGTGCGCCATGGCTATGGTGCGCCATAGGTTAGTGCCATATGCTCCACGGTTATATTTTATTTGATTTTTTAAAATAGCTGGTCCACGTATATACCCGTATACAGTGTACAACACATATATGCATATAGAGTTTGCAAAACAGTACAAATACAGAGTACATTAGAAGTGCACTACACTAGTTATAACCCGAAATAGCCACAAGTGCCAAATCTTCACACAATTTATCGCTGGTCTCCTGATCGAGTAGCTAAGTTCACCATTTACAATCGAGAAGTATTCACACCTAAACTACTATCAAGGACAATAGAACCACCAACACGGTGAGAAAGATAAAGACTACTACGAAGGGTCCCCTCCCTCTATTCATCACGGTCTTGATCCGGTTCACCTCCTCCATATCTTCCTCATGGAGGTGCTCCATCCACATAGCATCCGCCACCTCCTTACTCTTATAGCCGTTGTAGCTATTGCCCGAGAACTCATTCATTTTCTTGAGATAGCGTTTCCACTCGTCGTAGACGCCTGGAACATGGCCTCTGTAAACCACATACCACTCCTTCACCATCTCTATAGAAAAGACAAATAATGACACGGCAAAGTTGGTCTTCACATATATAGTATGCCACTGCATTTTAATAATTAGCATTCTCGAAAAAAGACCAAAGTAAGTAAAAAAAGAACCAAAATGTAAGCAAAATAACTAAGCATGGATTCATAACCCTAATAAGTAGCATCGAGCACAATTAAGTTCAACAACCATCGAAACTACATCGAGCTAGATACAAGTTTAATGTGGAGATAAAAGTTAACATTACACACACAAGTCCATCGATAGTTCAGAACTACAACTATTGAGTCAAACATCAACACTCTAGACTCGGCATAGGGAACGGGAGGACACCATGTTTTGTCATGAACGGACTTTTGTCGCCCTGCATCTCAAGGAGATGTTTGATGTCACAGTTAGACGGTGTGTAGCCTCCATGGAAGATCCCCCAGAGGTCATCACATCATGATAGATGATTGCAGAAAACTGCCGATGGATGCGATAGAACTCTTGTCTAATATCCGAATCGTCTATCTCTGCCTTTTCTTAGGCCCACTATTGGAGATGAGCTGGTAGCATAGAGTTTTGTTGGTCCTGTAGGAAAGCCCGGATGCGAAGGATAGCGTAGTAGGCTTCCTTCTGACTGTCATCAGGCTGCTTCATGCAAGGTAAGTTCGTTATGTGGGTGAACATGTGCTTGACGAACTTTACCTTTTTGTTCAGGAATGTGGTGCCTTCCACCACGACATAGCCAGTGAGAGCATGATCTAGAACATTCTTGATTTTGTCATCATCCCCGAGTCTAAATATGTGGCTTCCGCATGTTTTGGAGATAAGACGATGAGTGTGCAGTATTGATATCTACGCAAAACAATTCAAATGGAACATCGTTGGAAAGGAATGATGGAAATCTAAAAAATCATGTTTCGGCGGAGAGCAAATGACTTACTTAGGGAAGTAAGGCATTAGACTGTATTCCTTTTTCTTGTTCGCTACCATGATGTCTTAGAGGTACTTCGCCACGAATATTCGCTTGATGGAGCTAGCCAAGAAGTCGTTACGCATGTAGAAGGGGTCCACTACCGCGATGCCCGGTGTGTTCTCTCTATGATCTGCATCGCCATACTAAGCAAAAATAGGCGGACCATGGTAAAGTGCAGAGGGAACAGGTACAACATATTAAAGATGTTGGCAAATTGTAGGAAGAAAGTATCCCCAGGGGCACTCTCAATGAAGCCTAAGCCCTGTGGCACGTTAGGCACGAAAACTGAGTACAACTGATCTTTATCTCGAAGAAGGCATTCCTCGATTGTCAGTACACCGTCATGCAGACTCTTCATATCCGAACATGCGATCCTGAGCAATTTCTTAGTTAGCATCGGCTTACCTCCCAGGTGGATCCTCCACATAATAGCCTTGGGTATTGGTGGCCCGTCCTGATCCCGGATTGGATTCCGAGCCAACACCACCACCGGTTGGCTCGTAGACTTCCTAGCATTTCTGTTTCGTCCCTTCTTGGATTGCATAGGGCGAGGGACCGCAATATCCGCACCGGACACCCTGTGGAGTGTGTTGGGGCTCAAAATAAATGGCATTTTCGATGTTTTAGGCTCGGTGAAGAAGGCGCCAGCTATATCGTGCATGCAGCCTCCCAAAAAGGAGTGTGCGCAAATGACTATTTGCTTTATCCCGAAGGTTCTCTGTGTTGATCGAGGAAGTGGCCCGGGTGATAGTCGCCACTTGCCCACCGTACCATCTGATGACGTGTTTGGACGCCAGAGGAACCCCTTTCGGGGTTACTTCGGTAATTTCCTCTATGACGGTGCCGACCGTGTTTGGGCGTCGTTCCTTCTTCTTCTTCGGACTACTACCATCTGTGCAGTAGCCGACATCAGTGGTTTCATCCTCGGTTTCCTCTACCTCATCTCCGACAATTGTCTCTTCCTACGTGTCCTCCACCTCAGCACTATCGCTCTCGTCAGGCAAATATTCGGCATCACCTGGTTCTATTCCTTCCATCTGTTGGGCAACCTCCCAAAATGACAAATTTTTTTGGAGCTCTGACATCTTCAAAATTGATGCGCCGAGAAGAGCCAGCCTCATCGTTGTCAGCCATGTTTGCACTAATTAAAAAAGGAAAATAAACATTAGAAATTCATGAATTTTTTTGTCTTGAGCTTTGCTATTCGTCTGAACCTAGCAGTATCCGATTTTTTTTGAAATAGAAGTTAATCAACATTTGAGCAGAAATCGGAACTCATTTCAGATATAACCCCCCCCCCCCCCCCCCCCCCAAGATACACACAATAACCACTAGATTTACATCACAGCCACCATGCTTGCTTCAATAAAATCAGCTTTCATGACAGTTTAAGAAAATAGCAGCAGCATACCAAATACCAGTAACATACCAAAATAAATAAGCAGCATCATCATAACAAATATGGGATAGGTGAGTAGTTACTACTATGATGCCTATTTACTCGGCAGAATCTAGTAGAGCTATATTTTGGGTCCAGTGTGAAGGTTTTGTGAGGACCTCATTTGTTTTGTCCAGTGGCATGCAAGAGGGAGTGGAAACAGCCTAAGTTTCATACTGTATTAAATATGTGGTTCCTGTTTAGGTTGAATTATTCGGTGTGACTGTTTTTGCGTATCAGGTTAAGATTGAGCATTTTGGACCAGCAAAAAGATATGTGGCTTATAATTTGTCAAGTGAATTTTGTAGACAGCGTGCGTGTTTGCTGATAGACATCTGAAATCGCTTATCGCAATTGTATATGGTTGTCAATACCAGCATAATCTACATCCGGAAGAAGCCCATTAGTGGGCCTAAATAGGGGCTTAGTCCAGTTTATCTTTGTTATATAAGGAGTTGTAATGACATAATAGGAATTAAGCAATAAACATATTTGTTGCCGACTCCCTCAGGAGTCGGAGTCCTAAACCCTAGTCGCCTCTCCCTGCGCCACCGCCTCCTCCTCCAACCGCGCGGCCATGGCGTCGTCTCGCCGTCGTCCGTGCCAAGCCCCTCGCTATCCTCCCTTCCACCTCTACAACCTACGCCTAGACCTGGTAGGATAGTTGATTCTACCAATTTGGAATCAGATTTCTCTGGATCGATCATGTCGTCCGCGCTGCCCACCACCACCATCGCTGGATCGCCGATGACCTCTGCGGGGACCGCGTCGGGCACCCCTGGGCCTCTTTCTTCCACCGTCACTCGATCCCTCCATCTCACTCACCCCGGCATAGCTGACGTCAGCCATCCACGACCTCACCCAGGCGGTCGCAGGAATCCGCACGTTCCTCGCGAGCCCCTACAGGCCGCCGCCCAGTCCGGTGACCTCAGTCCAACCATCGCATCCGCCGCCCCGCACCAGCCCCCCCTCCCGCGACGACCCAAGGGGTGCCGATCAGGTTTCCCCCGTTGCCGTCACTTCTCCCGGCATGGCTCGCCGCTCTGGTCAACACGACGGCCCCGAGCCAGCCGACCGTGCTATAGCCAACGACGCCTCCCTCGACCTCTCCCTTCGGTGGCTTCGCGGGCTACGCCGAACCCTCCACCAGAGTTGATGACCACCTGTTCCAGGGAGGCCCTCTGATGCCCACCTACTCGACCCCAGCGTTATCGTTGCTCCGTCATGACGGGGCGTACTCCATCGTTCCCTCCGGTCAGCAGCCGCCTCGCTTCACCAAGCTTGAATTCCCCATCTACGACGACACCGTCGACCCCCTCAACTTGCTCAACCAGTGTGACTAGTTTTTCCGGGGGCAACACATCCTGGCGTCTTACCACACCTGGATAGCTTCCTATCACCTCCACGGTGCCGCGCAGACATGGTATTACGACCTCGAGCAGGACGAGGCGGCATGACTCCGTGGGAGCGATTCCGTGACCTCTGCCTCCTACGCTTCGGTCCCCCGATACGCGGGAGCCGATTGGCAGAGTTGGGCCGTTTACCCTTCACCTCCTCGATGCAGGACTTCGCGAACCATTTCCACACCGTGGGGTGCCATGCGCCCAGCGTCACGGCCTGCCAGCGCGTAGAGCTGTTCATAGGCGGCCTTCCGGATCACATCCGCGTCGACGTGGAGCTGCGGGAACCCCAGGACCTGCAGATGGCCATGTACTATTCACGCGCCTTCGAGCAGCGCATGCTAGCCATGTTGTAGGATTTTTCGGCCAGAGGCGTGCGGCCACCCTCCTGCCATCCACCGACACCACTGGACCAGGCACACCGGGCCCTGAAGCCTGCAGGGCCCTCCACTGCGCCTACAACACGGCCTTTCTGTCGGATGACCATGGCCGAACAGCTCGAGTGCCGCCGTAAAGAGTTGTGCTTCAAGTGCAACAAGCCCTACGTACCGGGCCATGTGTTCCCCCGCCTATTCTACTTGGAGACCGTCGACGACGCTTACATTGAAGGCATCACAGCGTAGATCGAGGCCACGACCATCTCCGAGGCCGACGCCGCTGCCCAAGGGTCGACCAAAGCCAACGCCTTCATCATCTCCCTCCACACACTCGCAGGCATCAGGACAGAGAAGACCATGCTGCTGCCGGTGAATATCAACGGAGAGCACCTACTCGCTAACGGGGATCGCCTTGCTTGTCAGGGCATTGCTTGGCAGGTCCCCATCCTCATCAGTGACGAGAGATTCTCCATCACTTGCGTCGGCATTGACTTGGGGTCTTCGACTTCATCCTCGTCCTCAACTTCTTACGCACGCTAAGCCCCATCCTTTGGGACTTCGACGCACTGACACTGATCTTTTGCCACTAGGGTCATTGTGTCCTGTGGGAGGGCGTCGGAGGTGCTCACATGACAACTCCTCAGCCCTAGATGACGGCAGCTTTTCTCGACGAGAGGCATCCCCTCCTGGCTGACCTACTGCAGCAACACTGTGACCTCTTTGACGAGTCGTAGGGCCATCCGCCCGCTCGCCCCTGTGACCATCATATCCACCTGTTGTCGGACACAACCCATGTGGCCATACGGCCGTACCGCTACCCCTAGCCGCAGAAGGATGATCTCGGTCATGCTCGCTTAGGGCATCATTCGGATCTCCTCGTGCGTAAGACCGATGGCTCCTGGCGTTTCTGCATCGACTATCGTGCTCTCTACTCCAAGACATTGAAGGACAAGTTCCCTATTCCAGTTGTGGATGAGATCTTGGATGGTTATCATCAGGTCACGGTTCTTCACCAAGCACGACCTCCGCTCTGGTTATCATCAGGTGCGGATGCATCCGGACAATGTCATGAAGACGGATTTCCGCACCCACCACGGCCAATTCGAGTTCTTTGTCATGCCCTTAGGCATCTCCAATGCTCCGGCAACATTCCAGGCACTGATGAACGACGTGCTCTAGCCCTACTTGCGTTGGTTTATGCTTGTTTTCTTTGATGACATTCTTATCTACAACGCTTCCTGGGTGGATCACCTATAGCACGTGGACATCATCTTCAATGAGCTTCGAACACATCATCTCCACCTCAAGCGCTCGAAGTGCTCGTTCGGCACAACGTCCGTGCCTTACCTTGGCGACGTGATGTTAGAAAACGGCGTTGGCATGGATGCCGACAAGGTTGAGGCGGTCGCGGTGTGGCCCACACCTGAGTTACCCCAGGCTCTCCGAGGTTTCCTCGGCATCGTCGGATACTATCGAAAGTTCATCTGTGATTTCGGCCTCATCGCTGCGCCCCGGACGCGCCTCCTTTGCCATGATGCTTTCTCTTGGGATGCGAACGCGATTGGGGCATTCCATACCCCCAAACATGCCCTCACCACGGGTCCAGTCCTCCAGATGCCCGACTTAGACAAGCTTTTCGGGGTGTGCTGCAATGCCTCGGGCGTCGGGTTTGCTGCCATCCTTCATCAGGGTGACGGGCCGCTCACCTTCTTCAGCGGGACTTTTGCCGCTCGCCACCACAAGCTCGCCGCCTATGAGAGAGAGCTCATCATATTTGTGCAAGTTGTATGCCATTGGCAACCATATTTATGGGGACGGCCATTCCGCATCCGGAAGGATCACTATAGCCTCAAGTACTTGATGGATCAACGCCTCTCTACCGGGCCGCAACATCAGTGGATCAGCGAGCTCTTCGGCTTCGATTTCACTTTCGAGTACCTACTGGGATGCCTCAACACCGTTGCTGACACGTTGTCCCGCCGCGACGCCGACCCAGCAGCGGACAACGCCGTCCCCGTGGGGACGACCTTCTGCATCCACTTGGGGACCTCTTTTTCCTTCATTGACAACATCCTGCGGCAGTAAGCTGAGGCCGGCGAGTTGGAGGAGCCTTGGCGCCTGGAGGTCGGGCTGCTCCTGTATGGGCGTCGACTCTTTGTGCCGAGCCAGGGCGACCTACGGAATCAGGTGTTAGCACTGGCTCCTTCAGCAGGTATGAAAAAGACCCTTCACCATCTCCGTGCTGATTTGTACATACCTGGCGACCTCGCGCTGGTGCGCGACTATGTCCGCTCCTATGTGACGTGCCAGCGTAACAAGACAGAGACACTGCGGCCCGCAGGCTTGTTACATCCACTAGAGGTGCCGTCCCAGGTGTGGGCAGATATCTCCATGGACTTCATCGAGGGTCTCCCCAAGGTGGGCGGAAAGTCTGTCATCTTGACGGTGGTCGATCGCTTCTCCAAGTATGTGCACTTCATTGCGCTTGGCCACCCTTACATTGCCGCCTCCGTGGCAGGGGATTTCTTTGATGGCATCGTCCGCCTCCACGGGTTTCCCTCTTTGATCGCCAGTGACCGTGATCCGGTGTTCATGGGTCATGTTTGGCGTGATCTCTTTCGGTTGGTGGGGGTGAAGCTACGCATGAGTACAGCCTTCCACCCTCAGACGGACAGCTAATCAGAGGTGGTTAACAAGGTCATTGCTATGTATTTGCACTGTGTGACAGGTGGTCGTCCTCGGGCGTGGGTGGATTGGCTCTCGTGGGCGGAGTACTGCTACAACACCTCCGATCACTCCATTCTGCACGCCACCCCTTTTGAGGTGGTCTATGGTCGTCCTCCTCCACCCATGCTGCCGTAATAGCCCGAGACGGCTCGAAAGAAGGCCACCGGCGCCCTACTTCGCGACAGGGATGAGATTCTGGCAGAGGTGCGCCAACGTCTTCTTCAAGCTCAACAGTTGTCCAAGAAGTACTACGGCAATAACCACCGTTAGGCGGAGTTTGCGGTGGGGCACTGGGTGTGGCTGCGCCTCCTGCACCACACCACGCAGTCCCTGGATCCACGTTCCAAGCGCAAGCTAGGTCCTCACTACGAGGGTCCTTTTCCGGTGCTCGAACGCGTGGGCAAGGTTGCCTATCGCCTATAGCTGCCAACCGGTGCGCGCATCCACGACGTCTTCCATGTGAGCCTATTGTAGCCTTTTCGGGGTGAACCCCTAGCAGCGCCTGAAGGGAATATGCCCTGAGAGGCAATAATAAAGTGTTTATTATGTGTATTCCAAGTATATGATAGATGCTTATTTTTCATGCTATAATTATATTAATACGGAAACGTTAATACATGTGTGTTTAATAGACAAACAGAAAGTTCCTAGTTATGCCTCTCTCATAAACTAGCTCGTTGATTAACAAGATGATCAAGGTTTCCTGATCATAGACATTGGATATTGTTAATAACGGGATCACAACATTAGTGTAATGGTGTGATGAACATTCATCCGAAGTATAGCATTACGATCAAAGTCATTGAGTTTATATTGCTATAACAACTTATGAAGTGATCATAATCCTTAGACCATGAGATCATGTCAATCACTAACACCGGAAGAGTTTCTTGAGAACATCAAACGTCACACCGTAACAGGGTGATTATAAAGATGGGTTTAGGACTAATAAAGTTATATGTTGAGGCCCATGGATCGAGAGTGGAATTTGTTCATCCCGATGACGGATAGATATACTCTGGGCCCTCTCGGTGATATCACATTGGTTAGCTTGCAAGAAAGTGATTTGATCACTAGAATGTTATATCACGGGAACAAAAAAAGAGTGCATGTCAGTAACGAGATCAAACTAAGTTTGGAGATACCGATGATCGAATCTCGGACATGTAATATATCGCGAAACAAAGGGATTAATATACGAGCGTAAAAGGTTCCGACGATCACAAGAAAGTCATCGTTGAATGTGTGGGAGTCAGTATGGCTCTCCAGATCCCGCTTCTGATTATTGATCCGAGAGGGGTCTCGATCATGTCCGCATTATTCACGAACCATAGGGTGACACACTTAAGAGACACTGGCATCCAATTGGAGCAAAAGTTTCATGCCGAAAGAATAAACAAGCGCGAGAATTTATTTCACTAGATACCGAAACAGGTTTTTGGGTGAAATTGCATAAAGAGGATATGCATGTGAAATAGAATTCTAGCAAGGGGTTATATGTGAATGTTTGTCATTAAAGTAATTGACAAAATTCTGAATAAATAAAAGAGTTTTATTTAATGAGAGTTTGCATTAAATTTGGTGGATCGCTCTCCTCGCTTCTCACTAACACCTCCTCGTTAAGGATCGCTCTCCCCCTCTAGAATTTATCCCCCATGGTCTCGGACTAGCGAGATACATGTTCCTGGTGGCTATTCGACAAGAAAGAGTTGTGCTTCCGCTGCATCGCTGGAGCGAGGAGGCGGAGGTTGCTCGGTGCCTCGGACGTGTGTGCGAGCACGGATGCGCTGCTGATTTGTGGCGCTAGGACTTCCTCTCGATCTTGAGATCGGCAAGAGATCGTCTACATCAACCATGAGTCGAACTCATTAAGCTTTGTCGGTCTTCAAGGGTATGTTCTCTACGGATATACATCTGCCCGTTGTTTGTATCTAGTAGATAGATCTTGGTACATAGTTCCTATCGTACGGAAATTTTTGTTTTCTATGCTGCAAACCCTACAGCGACGCCGGCACCTTGATGGACGTCTTCTTTCGGCTCCGGCGAAAGTGTTGAAGGCTCAGCAGAGCCGGGGCGTTTGGCGCATTCTCATTCAGGGGGAGGGTCTCCCGATAGAGGACACCACGTGGGAGCAGCTTCAGGAGTTTCGTCAGCATTTTCCAGACTTCCAGCTCGAGGACGAGCTGTTTGCGCAGACGGGGAGAGATGTGATGATCTGCATAACCTATAGCCAGAAGAAACCAATTAGTGGGCCTAATTAGGGGCTTAGCCCAGTTTATCTTCATTATATAAGGAGTTGTAATCAGATATTGTGAATTAAGCAATAAACATATTTGTTGCCGACATCCTCAGGAGTCCGAGTCCTAAACCCTAGCCGCCTCTCCCTGCGCCACCGCCGCGTCCTCCAACCGCGCGGCCACGGCGCCGTCTCGCCGTCGTCCGTGCGAAGCCCCTCACCATCCTCCCATCCACCCCTGCAACCTACGACCCAGACCTGGTAGGATAGTTGATTCTACCAACGGTGGCCTACTGTTGTGGGCCTGACCGCGAAGAATATAAAAATATTGGTGTCAAAAAGTATGTAGAGTAAGAAAATTACTGTTTCATTTCACGTTGCATAATATTTATTGAATTTATAAATATATTGTGACCGATATTAGTGCTCAAACTTTTGTTTTGATTTGATATCAGGTCGAGTATGCCCAAACCAGTTCGGCCACAAAGAGCATTGTCAACTGATTATCAATTTTAAAAGCCAGGAAAGTATGCAGCACTGCAGTTTATACAGCTCAACCAAGAGCAACTTTATTCTGTATAAATTTATGACTGTACATATATACAATAGTTATGATTCTGTACTAATTAGTGACACGGCACACTACAATACAACAAAAATGCAAAATTTGTAAGAAATCATGCTGTACCCACGTTACCCTTCTCCCAGATTTGCTAGGGAAAGTATATGGAAGAACGGTACATTGTGTCTGATCCATGACAATATCAAGGAAAACGGGACCGCACTCGAAGATTGAGATGAAGCCTCGAAATAAGTTGGTTTCGGAGTGGATGGACATGTAACAGCTCTGATTAGCTCTTGAACGACAAGGCCTTGAATGTTGTTCAATTATTACTGTGATACACTTGATAAATTTTTTTTCAATCATATATAAGATTGTAATAATATTCACTTAATTGCATTCTAGAACCAGCCTGTTAGTCAGATCCTAAAGCCTAATTAGGTTTACTTATGTCACTTAATTGTAAGCTGGTTTAGATATAAGTAAATTTAGTGGGATCCTAATATTGGGAAATAGGGAAATAATTGCAAGCTTCGATCAGTGGCGTAGAACCAGCCTTGGAGTAACAATATACAGGTTATTCTGTAACTTGGTTGGTTGTTCAATGACCTAGAACCTACTAGAATATTCTAGAAGCCACAGAAACCCTAGAACCCATTACCGAGGCAGAGACCTAGCTACTGCCAGAGGGAGAGAGGGGAAAGATAAGGCTCACCGAGAGGAGGGCGGTGATGGTGGCTTGACGTCAAGCAAGCGAGGGAGGTGGCCATAGTTTCCGCGGCGAGCTCCTGGCGACGATGACCGCCGCGGCGAGCTCCTGCAGACCTTCTCCTCCTCCTCCTTGGTCTCCTCCTGGTGGCGCTGCCCTTCTCCTCCTTGATATGCGCTCCTCCTCCTCCTTCGTGGCTGGACGGCGAGCTACTGACGACGGTGACCACTGCGGCGAACTCCTGGGGACCTTCTCCGCCTCCTCCTTGGGCTCCTCTTCGTGGCACTGCCCTTCTCCTCCTTGATGTGCGCATCTCCTCCACCTCGGTGGCGACAATGGCGTCGGCGTGCGCGATAGGGTTGGGGTTGGACTCAAAGAACGAAGTGTGTAGTAGAGAGAAGGGCCCAACGCGCGGTCAAAGGCAGGGCCACATCTCCCTGGCACACTAGCACGAAATGCGCCACGCCATGTACCTTAGTCGTGGCGCACTATCCCAAAGTGCTTCACGCCTAACCTAGCGCCCTAGTCAAATAAGGAAAATCCCAATATGTGGAAAGAAACATCTACTCACCCTGGTGTTTGCAAGAAGTCACACCATGCATCGTTCGAACCCTGGGGTGCCCCCTATTTTTTCTTTTTCTGATTTTTATTTTAAAAATACTTTTAAATGTTAAAAGTTTGATTCAAGGTAAAAGGAAAATAATAAAATACTTTTCTCTCTAAATATAAAGCATAAATGTATGTTAAATATGAAAAGTGGTACAAGAGTGATTCAAAATATAAGGAAACTAATAAAATAATAATGTGATACATTAATAAAACAACACACGTGATTTAGAGCTAGGGTTTTACAATCTTCTTTCCCTTCTTTGTTGTTGTTGAATAGTTTAGCCCTGGCACTTTCACATTTCTTCTCTCGAACATGCTACTTTTTTTGGATAGGGTTGTCCTTTTTCTTCTTGTGATATATGTGTTTCATCGTAGTCATCGTCATCTTAAATCTTTGGATCGCCATACTGGTCAAAGTCTTGCTCGTTAGCCACTCCATCCATTTCGATGATGTTTCTTTTTCCTCTCCTCACGACAACCGGACTAGGATTTGTCGAGTCGATATAAAAAAACATTGATCCACTTTCATAGCGGCAGCCTTGGATTTGGCGTCCTCTGGTACAACCGTGGTTGTCAAATGCCGATCTTATATTTCAATGATCTTGGCCCATCTAACACGGAACATCCGCACCTTTTCTCCACAAGAGTCGAGCTCCCATATCTCCTCGATCCTTCCATAGAATCTTTCCTTCACGTCATCATCGGTGTAAAATTACGTTGTTACCCCAGAGTTCTGATAGTCACACTTGTTGTCCTTTTCCTTCATGTATAATGTGTAACCATTGTTGCCATACGCTTGATAGGTCATCAGGAAGTGCATCGGTCCCTGCGACAAGGCGAATATGATGTTTTCCTCCGCAAAAGCTGAATCCGTTTGGGAGAGACTATCTAGGAGCATCCCATTGAACCAATGCGTGAAATCGGAGTTGTGCTCTTTGATTATGAAGGAAATATGCCCTAGAGGCAATCATAGAGATGATTATATTTGTTTTTTATCCATGAGTTATTGTAATGTTCCTTAAATATCCATATTAGGCAATTTGTATTGATTGTCAATTATGTGAATTGTTTGTGAAAATCTTTAATTGTATGGTTATCGAATAGTTGTTCCTAGTCGGAGTTCATGTGAGGACAAACATGAATATTAGACTAGCACATCGATTGGTTTATGACTATGTTTCGCAAGTCATATAAATGGAGATATCAAACAAATCATGTGGACACATGTTATGAACATGGGGTTGGATTGACCCAACTTGAGACTAGAAATTATACTTGCGGCTCTCTCTACACATCGTGTACGTTTTTTCCTTAGACCTAAGATTGTCGCATGTACTTGAGATGTGGATCGACCTACTTTGGGGCTATCAGACACTGCTTCGTAACTGGGTAGTTATAAAGTTAGCTTTCGGGTTTGCCCTGAAGCATGCTGTAAGGCATTGGTCAATCAAGATAAGATTTGCCCCTCTCTACTTGAGAGATATAACTCTGGGCTCCTCGAGTGATCGGATCTAGAAATGCATGGCCGTTCTACATAAGGTTAAGAGTTAACCTAGTAAAGGTATTCCGACTCGTAGTATCGAGAAAGAGAGGTCAGCTTGGAGCTAGACCAAATATCATGAGGCAAAGGGAAATACATGTACTAAACATTGTGATGGTTCGTCCGAATGATCTTTATATGCGTTTAGAAGATGGCACGTCTACTAGAGGCTGCTACCAACTATTGATAGAATAAGTGTATTCGTGTCATGTCTATACGTATATGAACCTATAGGGTCACACACTTAAGGGGATGGAATCCTAATGAGGATTTGATCCGAATTAGACCAGGCTTAGGATACTAATGGGCTGCTAATGTGGAATCCCACTAAGGAAGCCTATATAGAGAGGGTGGGGCGAGCTGACCAGGGTTGAGCATTCCACCCATCCGCCATTCCTCACGCCAATGTTGCACGCTGACCTAGCAGTCCGACGTCTGACGCTTCCATCCCGCACATGTGGATACCTCGAAGGTGATGCATTTGTAGCACTTGGACAAGCCACGCAAGGGGAGCTACTCGTGGGACGAGGACGAGGAGGAGACATAGAACATCTATATTGCCCCGACGTGCTTCATCAAGTTTCGCAACTGTGCGTCTAGTGGTAATCCCGAGATCTATGACAACAATAATCCTGGTTTACGCGGTAGAATTTTTTTTATTTGCGCTAGTGTAGCCTACCCGTATCCCTTTAGTGGTATCGGAGCCGATGTTTTTCAGTTATAGGTTCGGGAATTTTGCATAAGGTGATATGTAGATTGATATGAATGATGTGGTTGTTTATATGGCGGTGGTTCAGGATTGATCTATGATCTTGCTTTCCGTGATCGTGATTTTGAGGTCGTCAAGCAACTTACCCCTACCGGTCGGTTTCCACCATCAGGGTAGACAGTGACACATAAATCCTGTTGAATCACGCGAAGATAAACATAATTGATCGAATCAGAACCTAGATCTAAAATCGATGTACCGTGATCAAAGGAGTTTGGTCAATCGGTACAATAGTCGGTTTATGGTAAATTTGATTTGCCAATCAAAATCCTTAATAGGAACAATACCGCTAGGGGCGCTGCCCCTTCGAACCCCGCAGGGGGAGACCCCCTGGACCCTCCTTTTGTTTCTCGTTAAGGTAACTAGGTGCTGCGATTTCACATGATCCGGTAGAATGCGATTCTATACATATCTTGTTTTTGCACGATGTATGGGATCAATATGGCCCATATATGCATGTGATACATATATTTTATAATGACCTGCGTGTCATGAATACGGTAACACGGTTGGAGCCAAATGTGTTGTCAATTATTGTAATGGCCTGCGTGCCAACTTGTGATGATCCCAATACAATGTAATTTTGATTACTACCTATTAGGAGCAATATCTTGTGTTAGTTCTTGGAGGACTCATCAATTGGAGAATGACTCAGATGGAACATGAAGATGGAGATCATCATGGTGGATAGGTTCTATGGCGATGGAGATCACCATGAAAAAATGGGCCATACTGTGTCACATCTATATGAATGTTATTCTTATGCATTTTACTACTATGCAGCTTAGATGATAGAAGTAGAACGATCCCTCACAAAGTTTAAGTTAAACCATGCCCTCCCAACCAAACCTTGCACCATCCTATGCCTTGTGCAATCGTTGGTGGGCCTATGAAATTAGGGTGCCATGGTTTTCCTTGGTTGGATGGGTTTGTATCGGATACCTACACACATAATGGTTGGTGAGCTTGACATGTCATCTTAACAGTTAAGGACCTTGGGGCATAAAGGTTGGGCGCCGAGTTTAGACATAGAGATGTCACCCAACAACAAGAGTCATATGTGATATGATTAGCAAGAGTTGCTTACCTATTTAACTTGTCTTCTAGTAGTGATGCTAGAGCTCACTAGTCGACTTGTTAATTGTGGATCTTGAACAACTTAGTATCAATAGTCGACTTGCTATTAAATTGTTTAATACGTTTTACTCTTTCATGGTTACATGGCTTAGTTATTTGCATGTTTCTGTTGTAGATCAATGGAATCGAACACTGCATCACCATTTTCTTTGCGTTCGATTCTTGACAAAGATAAACTAAATAGAACAAACTATTCGGATTGGGTCCGTAACCTGAGAATTGTTCTCAGGTATGAGAAAAAGGAAATAGTTCTGGATACCCCAATCCCCGATGAACCTGATGATAATGCAATAGCTGCCCTTAAGAATGCCTACAAGAGAGCATGTGATGATTCTCTTGAGGTTAGTTGTCTTATGCTTGCGTGCATGGAACCTCAACTTCAAAAGAAGTTTGAGGATCAGGAAGCATATGATATGATCGTCGCGCTTAGGGACATGTTCCGAACTCAGGCCAGGACTGAGAGGTACAATGTCGCCAAGTCCTTCATGGAATGCAAGATGGCAGAGGGAGGACGTGTAGGCTCCCATGTGATCAAAATGGTTGGTTATAGTCAGACTTTGGAAAAGCTTAGTTTTCCACTAGGCCAAGAGTTGGCTACTAATTTCATTTTGGCATCTCTTCCATCTAGCTATGGGCAGTTCATTTTGAACTACCATATGCATGGGGTGGAGAAGGGCCTTAATGAGTTATGTGGGATGCTAAAAACAGCAAAAAGTGACATGAAGAAGTGTGCAGGGCATAGCCATGTGATGGATATGCAGAACAAGCCTAGCTTCAAGAAAAAGGGTACTTCTTGGCAGAAGAAGAAGGGCAAGGCTAAGGATACGATCCCTAAGCCTGCACCCAAGCAAAAGGCTGGACCTGCAGATGACATTGAGTGTTCTTTTGTCATGAACATGGCCACTAGAAAACAAACTGCAGCAAGTACCAGGCTTCTTTGAAGAAGAGTGGAAGTAAGAGTACTTCCCACTCAGGTACGCTTGTTGTAAATGTTATGGACATTCTTCTTGCTGATTCTGATGTTAACTCTTGTGTATTTGATACCGGATCGGTTGATTGTATTTGCAATTCGATGAAGGGGCTAATAAAGACTAGAGAAGTGTAGAAAGGCGAAGTGGATTTTTTCATCGGAAATAAAGCAAGGGTTGCTGCATTGTTCGTTGGCATCATGCAACTTCACCTTCTGTCAGGATTTATTATGGAGTTGAATAATTTTTATTACATTCCCATTATGGGTGGAAATATTTTATCACCTTCATATTTGATGAGGGATGGATGTTCATTTGCGAGTGCAAACAATCGTTGTGTAATCTCTAAGAATGCTATGTTTATGGCTGATTCTCCCATTGTGAATGGGTTATTTATTTTAAATCTTGATGATGCATCTGTTTACAATGTTAGTGCTAAAAGGCTTCGGCCTAATGGTTTGAGTTCTATCTATTTATGGCATTGTCGTTTGGGGCATATAAGTGAAAACCGCATGAAGAAGCTCCATGGTGATGGTCTGCTAACTTCGTTTGATTTTGAATCTTACGAGACATATCAATCTTGTTTACTTGGAAAGATGACCAAGTCACCTTTTTCGAGTTTACCCGAGAGAGTGACAGACTTGTTGGAACTCATACATACTGATGTATGTGGACCAATGAGCACGACAGCCAAAGGAGGATATCACTACTTCATTACTTTCACTGATGATTTCAGTAGATATGGTTATGTCTACTTGATGAAGCATAATTCTGAAACTTTTGAAAAGTTCAAGGAGTTTCAGAGTGAGGTAGAGAATCAACGTGGCAAGAAAATAAAGAACTTGCGATCTGATCGTGGAGGTGAATATTTGAGTCACGAATTTAGCAATCATCTTAAGAGTTGCGGAATTGTTCCACAGCTTATGCCTCCCGGAACATCTCAAATAAATAGGGTCTCCGAACAGCGCACTCGAACTCTGTTCGACATGGTTCAATCGATGATGAGCTAGTCGGATTTACCATTATCATTTTGGGGTTACACGCTAGAAATGGCACCTTTCACACTTAATAGGGTACCATCTAAATCTGTAGTTAAGACACCATATCATATGTGGACTGGAAAGAATCCCAGTTTGTCTTTTCTAAAGATATGGGGTTGTGATGCATTTTTCAAGCGACTTCAGTCGGACAAGCTAACACCCAAATCGGGTAATTGCATTTTTGTGGGATATCCAAGGGAAAACTTAGGGTATTACTTCTACAACCGAGAAGAGGGCAAGGTGTTTGTCGCTCATAGTGGTGTTTCCTAGAGAAAGAGTTTCTCACAGAAGGAATGAGTGGAAGGTCGGTGCAACTTGAAGAAGTTCAAGATGAGCAAGTCGGGGATGCTTCTATGAGTGATGTTATTGTAGCAGAACAAGTTGAGGAACCCGTGGCAATAGAAGCACCACAACCACAAAGGTCGGAGAGGCTCCGCGAAACACAGGAATTATTATTGTTAGACAATGATGAGCCTGTGATGTATGCAGAAGCAATGGTGGACCCAGACTCTGAGAAATGGCTGATCGCCATGAGATTCGAGATAGAGTCCATGGGAGACAATCAAGTTTGGAACTTGGTTGACCTGCCTGATGGTTTTAAAGCCATAGAGTGCAAATGGATCTATAAGAAGAAGATAGATATGGATGGCAATGTTCACATCCATAAAGCTCGACTTGTTGCAAAAGGTTTTTGACAAGTACAAGGAGTTGACTATGACAAGACTTTATTGCCAGTAGTGATGCTTAAATATATACGGATCATTCTAGCCATTGTTGCACTTTTCAACTATAAAATATGGCAGATGGATGTCAAGACGGTTTTCCTAAATGGAATCCTAACTGAGGACTTGTATATGATGCATATCGAAGGTTTTGTCGATCCAAACAATGATGGAAAGGTATGCAAACTTCTAAAGTCTATTTATGGGCTGAATAAAGCATCTCGGAGTTGGAACATTCGATTTGATGAAGTTGTAAAGAAGTTTGGCTTCACCAAATACGAACAAGAACCTTGTGTTTACAAGAAGGAAAGTGGGAGAGAGATTGTATTGCTAATCTTATATGTAGATGACATATTGCTGATTGGAAATGACATTCCTATGCTTGAGTCTGTTAAGACCTTGTTGAAAAATAAATTTTCGATTAAGGACTTAGGAGAAGCAGCATATATTCTGGGCATCAAGATCTATAGAGATAGATCAAGGAGGATAATTGGATTAAGCCAGAGTACATACATTGACAAAGTGTTGAAACGGTTCAGCATGGAATAGGCTAAGAAGGGGTTCTTTCCCATGTCTCATGGCATTAAACTCATCAAGACTCAGTGTCCTTCGACTACTGATGAGCATGAGTGCATGAGCAGGGTTCCATACGCTTCGGCTATTGGATCCATCATGTATGCAATGACATGTACTTGCCCAGATGTTTCCTATGCTCTATGTGTTACGAGCAGATACCAGGCTGATCCATGTGAAGGACACTGGATAGCATTAAATAATATCCTTAAGTACTTGAAAAGGACGAAAGATGTGTTCCTAGTTTATCGAGGTGAGGATGAACTTAGTGTAAGGGGTTACACAGATGCGAGTTACCTCAATGACTCAGATGACTCCATATCACAATATGGTTATGTGTTTGTCATGAATGGTGGTTTAGTGAGTTGGAAAAGTTTCAAGCAAGATACTGTGGCCTCCTCTTCAACATAAGCTGAAAATATTGCCGCCTCGGAGATTGCAAAGGAAGCTATTTGGATTAGGAATTTCCTGATCACTCTTGGTGTGGTTCAGGGCACGTCCAATCCCATGGACATTTATTGTGACAACAATGCTGCTATTGCACAAGCCAATGAGCCTAGATAGCCCAAGAAGGACAAACTTATTCGCATGCGTTACCATCGGATTCATGAGTTCATTGAGGATGGTAGTGTCATGATGTGCAAAATACATATAGACTCAAATGTTGATGACCCATTTACAAAGCCACTCCCGCAGCCTGCATGAAGTGCACGCAAGAGCAATAAGTATTAGATAAAATCTAGATTGACTCTAGTGCAAGAGGGAGACTGAAGGAAATATGCCTTAGAGGAAATCATAGAGATGATTATATTTCTTGTCTATCCATGAGTTATTGTATTGTTCCTTGAATATCCATATCAGGCAACTTGTAATGATTGGCAATTATCTGAATTGTTTGTGAAACTCTTTACTTGTATATTTATCGAATAGTTGTCCCTAGTCAGAGTTCATGTGAGGACACACACGAATATTAGACTAGCACATCGATTGGTTGATGACTATGTTTCGCAAGTCATAGACATGGAGATGTCAAACCAAAGATGTGGACACATGTTATGAACATGGGGTTGGACTGACCCAACTTCAGACTGGTAATTAGACTTGCAGCTCTCTCTACACATCGTGTATGTTTTGTCTTTAGACCTGAGATTGTCGGATGTACTCGAGATGTGGATCAACCTACTTTGGGGATATCAGATATTGCTCCGTAACTGGGTAGTTATAAAGGTAGCTTTCGGGTTTGTCCTGAAGCATGCTACAAGACATTGGTCAATCAAGATGGGATTTGCCCCTCTCTAATTGAGAGAGATATCTCTGGGCCCCTCAAGTGATGGGATCCAGAAATGCATTGTAACTACCTCGGTGAATTACGCTCTTAGTTACAAGCCTGGATGAGCGGAAATGGTTAAAATAGTACGGTGGGGCTAAATGCCACTCACAGGTAGACCTTTCGGCCGTCCTAACCATTTCCAAACATCGGGACAAGAACGAGCGGCGTAATCGGCAGGCGAAGGGATCAACTACATACACAAATGAGTATGTATGCAAGCCACCATACAACAGTCCTCAGAGCCATTCCATCTAAAAGAAATAGAAATATTGCAACGCCATACGGCAAGATCCAAATATCCTAGATAGATATAATAGTTTAGGATACCTCCTCATACATCAAACATCAGAGTATCAGGCGGAAGCGGAAAACAAGATCCGAGTACGGATAAGAAGCAAATCGGCATAAGATGCCCCATAAATAAACACATCCCGCCCACAGATCTCATGGATCCCCGTTCCCGGAATCTCTGCGCCGAGTGATCGTTGCCCTCATCGTTCGTCTCCTCCACCCAGTATCCATCTTGCGAGTTTACCTGTTCATCTGAATCAAACAATTTATCGTGTGAGACCCTAGGGGTACTCAGCAAGTCTTTATGCCTCTAAAGGGGACACAACCTGGGGTGACGCAATTGCAGCAAAAGATAATACCTAACAATTCTAGGGATACTCGCTAACCATCCGCCTAACCAAAGATATACGGATGTCCGTGAATTAATAACAACAGTTATAACAGTAATATTAACAGATCCATCCTCCTCCTCGCTTACCAACAAGGAAGCGGACGAACAGCCCCCCATCCATTGGCAGTTTTATTATCCATTCCATGAGTGTTGCACTATTTACTAGGCAGGTACTTAGTCAAATTAAAAGCGGTACTTTAGTTATACTTGTCTATGATCGAGAAACTGTGCTCCAAGTCGTCCATAACCGCGGCAGCAAGATTTACCCTGCAGGGGTGCACAAATAGCAACACACACTCGATCAACCTCGGAAAAACCAAATCAAAACCCAACGAGGCATTCACGACAAAGCGATCACAGGATTCAGAAATATTTCAGGGGGCCACCCCACTAAGCTACCCGCAACGAAGTTGGCCGGCTCCGAAACGGACCCATGGTTTGTGTGGAAGGCGGTAAACGACTGGGAACCCGAAAATGTGACTGGGCTTGTCGTTACAGCGAAAACGTGTCACGGTCCTAAACAGTACAGGTGCTCCACGCACAATCTTAAATAAAGCAGTAAAGCATGGCATAAGTACAAGATAGTAATAAAGCCCCAAACTACTTTGTGGCCCCAAGAAATAAGAATGAATCAAGCTCTGGCTCAGGGGGGTTCATAAGCCTCCCGGATGTGGATAGCGCGAATATTCAAGGAACAGGAATCAAGTACTCGGGGTCCTACGGGACACAAGTGAGCATGAAGAACCAAATAGCAGATATTGCTCACCGGTGCCACTTTTATTAGTTATCCCATTACCACTCAGGTTAAGTTGTTTAGGTACCTCGATATCCATCAGACACTCACATACCCTACACATGCTGTTCTACGACCCGCATGGCTCAAACAACTCCTGTAGTAATGGCTCATGGGATGGAGGAACAAGCTTCGGTGGGGTTTAAAAGTAAAGGCTATGCAGTACTTGGGATTCAGTTTAATGCAATCGCGACGCAATGATGCAAGAATAAGATAGAGGCAATAGGTACTATATGTATGCAAGCATGTGGTAGTGCTTGCCTGGCAGCTCAGTTGAAGCGAGGGACGGATCTGAGTAGTGCTCCTGGGTTTCTTGATATATCCCCTGCTCAGCGTCTATTCGAAGAAGAATCAAACAAACAAGGGCCAACATAATTAGAGTGCACAAGCATATGAATTAAAATGCGACAAGCAAACAATCATGCCATGATGAATGATGCACAATTTGCATGGCAATAAAATAGCATCGCATGGGTGAGGTGTGGAATACAAGAATAAAGCATTTTATGGAGTTTTAGTCACCTTTTATCCTCAAATAAGTTGCTGTATACTTTTATATTTATATGATGCATGCTGCAATTCAGAACATGGAATGCATAGATAGAACGGGCTCGTCGCGCTGATCGATTTAGACATATTATTTGTCAATTTTGGAGTTATAAAACAAAAGTTATTAATTAATTAAGGAAAATGGCATTTTATTGTAATTTTAATTATCTCGAAAATTTTAAGTGCCCAAACAATATTTTGAATGGCATATTTGAAAACCTCACATTTTTCTGATTTCAAAACATATATCACATGTTTAATTTGGAATAATATTTTAAAAGTTTTTTAAAAAAAGATTTGAATTTGAATTTAAAACATTTCCTGGAAAATTTAAAACAAAACAGAAATCCAGAAAACTTTTGTCACCCGGCCTAGTGCTAGCCAGAGCCACCGACAAGTGGGCCAACTGCTGACTGGGCGACACTGCGCGCAGAGATACTGTTCTCACCGCGGCTATTTCTAGCCACTGCGACTGACGGGTGGGCCAGCAACTGGAGGCCCACGTGACAGCGGCAGAACGCGCGGAGACTGACAGGTGGGCCAGAGTGGGAGCGCGGGTTACGGTCTATAAAAATTGCGGGGCGTTTTTGTAAAGTGACAGAGAGACTGACTGGTGGGGCTCGGTGTACCGCGGGTTGAGGCGAAAAATAAAAAGGAGGGGCTAACTGCAAACGGCCACCGGCCCGTACTGTTCTTCGTCTCCGCGGTCTGACGAGAAAACGGCGCGCGGCGCGGGGCGGGGAATCGAACCCAGGTCGCGGGCGTGCGCGCTGAGGGGGCTGACCAGCGCGGCGGATCAAGGGGAGTTGACAGGAGGGTGGTTGGGGCCTAGGTAAGGCTCTGTGCGGCGCAGGAACCTTGCAGGCAACAGCGAGCGGCGGCACACAGAAGGCGTTCGACGAAAAGAGCGGCGGTGCTAGACGGTGACGGCGAAGCGGAGGATGTCAGGACGGTCGAGGGGCTCACCGCGGGTTGGTTGGTGTGGTCAGATCAGGGAGTGGCGCAGAGGATCGTCGGGGAGGCTGGCGGCCGGCGATTAGGGTTTTGCCGCGGACGCGTCGGCGTGCAGCGGGTACAGGCCTCCTCCTCCTCGCTGCTGTGTATGGGGGCGACGCAGGGGCCTCACGGTCTTCCTCGACAACCAGAGCACCGCGCCCGCCGCCTGTTTCGAGAGGTGGTCGTCGACACCGGCATGGTGGCCGACGAGGTGGATGTGGGGTAGAAGGGGGAGGAAGAGGAGGAAGGGCACGGCTCTGGGGGATCTGTGGTCGGTACAGAAGAGAGGGAGGGTGGAGATAAGGCGAGGGAGAGCGGGGTGCCGTGGGGGAGTGGGTTAGGGATAAAGGTTGCTTCGGCCACCTTTTCCTCCTCTCCTTCACGTGCGCGAGCTGGGGCTCGGCATGGGCAGGCACGGGAGCATGGCAGGTGGGCCAGGGGAGGCAAGGCGGGGCAGACTCGGGCTGGTGGGGTCGCAAGGCAGGGAGAGAGGGAGAGGGAGGCTCGCTTAGAGCTAGGGTTAGAGGGAGGGGTAGCTCGGTTAGGGCTTTAGAGATGGGGTAGGCTTCGGCCTGGGGTAGGGTTAGGGCTGGTGGGGCCTTGCTGGCCGAGAGAGAGAGGAGGAGTAGCCTCGGCAGCAAGAGAGAGAGGTGAGGTAAGGTTTCGAAGAGCAAAGATAGAGAGAGAGAGAGAGAGAGAGAGAGAGAGACATGGTGGTAGGGTCTTAAGCAAGATCAAGCAAAAGGAGTGGTAGAGCGAGGGATGGTGGTGAGGTTGTTTAGGGTTTTACATCCTCACATGAGCAAGCAATGAGGGTATGGTAAGGAGAGGTAGAGGAGGGTGTGATTGAGGTATAGGGTTTAACATGCCCAAAACTAGATCAAGCTAGAAAAGGTGTTGAGATGGAGATGGTGAGGTGATGAAAGAAGAAGGTGTGATCAACAAGAGATCAAGAACACATAGGATGATAACACAAGACTAGACCCACTTTAAAACAAAGGCAAAACTCAAAGGAGAAGAGATGGTGGAGCTTTGCATGGCCCATGCATGTATTTAATGCCATGTATTAATCTTGTGAAAACAAAATAAAATATCATGGCATTTATTTATGTGCATCCTCAAAAGATGGAATAAGGCCAAGCTAAGGATTGAAGAAATGTTCCATGTGGAGTGAATGGAGATAACCATATTTGAATATATTTTGGACATGCTAGTGTGTATATTCCACTATGTGCATATAATCCTCAAAATATTCCAACATGAACAACCTTCCCATATCATTCCATATGGAAGCAGGTAGAATGGAAAAGGGTCCAGTCCAAACAACATGAGCTAGAGATAAACCCAAATAGAATGCAATGCTCACATATGGTGGAATGGTGGAATGATGGGGTGGTGACAAGAAAGGTGGTGGAGTCAAAAAGAGATGCCCCCAACTCAACTTGGGCATTTAAGCAATATATCAATAACCAAATACAATATCAAGAGGCAAATACAATTTACAATGCATATGAGAGAAGAACCAAAACAAAAAGGGTTTTATATGATGCTCAAATGCAAGGTGGCATGATGACATGAGCATGATATAATTATGATGCAACAATTATATATAGGAAGTAGCATTTATCTTACTAGACCAAGTAGCATTACAATTGTTAGACAATTGGGGTGCTACAACTCTCCCCCACTAAACAAGAATCTCGCCCCGAGATTCCTAGGAAAAGGAAAACAACACAAGGAGAGGCGGGTGTTCGAACGAAGGTGACCCTCGCGTTCCCAAGTTGATGAACCATGGAATGGTGCGACCACTACACCTTGCAAAACTTGCTAGACTTGTTGCGAGTCTTGCGTTTTGCTTGAGAAACAACGGTTAGAATAGTTGAAGGATTGTCGTGAGACAAGAAGGATAGGATGGACATAGCTCCGGTTTTCTCAAGAAACATGATAAGAGAATAGAACCACTTGTGAACGAAAGGACAAGATGATGTATCATGGATAAAGAAAGACATATCATTAAGATTAAAGATTTATCGATACTAGAGAGGATGAATCTTTATCTCGCCGCAAGAAAAAGAGCTAGATTGGAGAGGTTTGAACCACTATGACAATAGCATCGTATCTTCTCTCGGATTTGAGAAATGAAGTACGGAAACAATATTTCCTTCAAACAATAGAGTCCCTTTATATCAACAGAAAGATTTAGTTAGACATCGTCGGATTAGATTCTTCTTGCGCCGGTAAGACCCCAAAGGATCACGCAATTGAGGTGCGCGGATATAACTTCTAGAGACGGATGTGAAGCCAGATCATGGTGGAGTCCTGAGAAGCAAAGAATATGGAGGATCTGGAGTTTATTGTAGAGATACTTATTGCTTTCTTTAGCCTTGAGGCTAACGCAATAGATTTGCGGCTGATGGCCTCAATCATAATTGGCTTTACCACAGAAAAAGAATTGATGAAACAAAGAGAGAAATAGTTTCCTTTCATCTTGTTTGGGGATGTCGAGCATCGGTCGAATGAAGAGGACAGAAAAGAGTTTGCGTCTGTTTCCACCAGATAATTGAAGATTTTGCTCCATCTAGAATAGACAGACCACCACAAGAGATTATTGATTACTTTCTTCGAGAGAGCACTCCGGAAAACAAGGACGGAAGTAAAAGTATCAAGGGATAAAGGCCACTTCTAACTTCCGTGGAATGAGTGAAATCACATTAATTCACCAATTCAATGTACAAGAGCGAATGATAAGAGTAGTGGTATGGTAGCTACTCCATCCCGCACTCAAAGCATTACTCCGCACATGAATAAGAAAACCATGCAACCCAACTACCGAAACAGACTGAAGGTATTGACAAAAACTCATGGGACTACGCTAGAAAACAAGGATAGATGCAAACGATTTGCCGGATTCACAGATAGATAATGATGATGATGTTGTCGTCATGTCGGAAATACCAAGCCCCCGGAAAGATATGAAGGAAGCTTACGGAGACAACTGCAAGATTCCACAGACAAAGAAAAAGATAGCACCCCTTGAACATAAGGATTACAAAAGATCTGAAAAATCTTCATGGCCTCCGGTGGATTGAGCATAGATGATAGAACGAGAGGGTTTCAAAAGATCACTTGACGAGACTGAGGTGAAAGAACTCCATGTTCTTCTTGAAATGATTGAGAGAGATTTAGCAGTTTTGAGGAAATCTATGGCGGAACGACGATGATAACTCGCCAACAAGGAAAACTCCGGGTTTGATTGAATATGGAAGATGGAATTAACAATGAACTTGCTGATTCCAGAATTGAAGCGATCTATTTAGCAGAAGGACGTGGCCGAGATAGGTGACTTCAAAAAGTCAGAATTCTCACTTTGAGACATTGCACACATGCAGTGCTCACGAAGCTTGAGAGAAAGAGACACAGATGATCTTCCAAGTCCTTCCATTGATATCGAATAGGCAAGCATATTATCAACATATACCCCCATGGCTTAACAGGATATTCCCAGAATATCAAGTTCAAGAGGCGGGGGAAACAAACAAATGCTCGAAACACTTTCTGAGCTCAACGCTCTTAGAAAGATCAATATTAAGAGCACGGGTTCGTGTTGAAGAAGATGCACTGGAAGAATAGATTATCTGGTCCTTCGGAAGAAAAAGAGGTTTCACCTGGTTCACATTGTCGATCGGATCACCGGTTACAAAGATAAAGAGATCTTGGATAAGAACCGATGATAGCTCATACCTTAAGCAAAGCTATCAGAGACGAAAAGATGCAATTCCCTCGTCTCAAAGAGAATTTTTTGCAGATATGGAGTTCAAAAAGATGTGCAGCATGATGGACAGATGATAGACCGCCGTAGTGCCTTGAGAAACTCCGGATTGCCAAAGATGCTTGAATATGCATAGATATGATCATGGTGTACTCAAAATCACAGGAGATAACCGTCACCATTTGGAGGATAGTGTTGATAGCATTTTCCATATTCCACTCATGATAAGTGTCCTATAGCTATGCTGAGAACCAAATTACAATCACCAGCATCGGATCGACACATGTTATGTAATTAGCCCAAGAGAATTGGAGATGAAAAGAAACTCTAGGATTAAGCGTCGGTGACAAAAGAATGAGTTAGCATGGACATGCTGATAAAAGGGAGATAGCTAATGTTTCACACACGACTAGAAAGGAGTGTGGAAACACAGATGTATCAAAGAAAAAAAATTCCGCATTTTTCGGCATTATAATACCAATAGATGCGCAAAATCACTTATCAGGTAGAGATTAGCAACTCCACATTCTGTGAAAGCATGCTGGAAGGAAGAACACCCTTAAGAAGAGGGCACCGGTTAACAAGGAGTCAGATAGATCGCGCCGGTTTTCAAAAGCCTGTCAGTATGGAATGTACCAACAGTTGATAACCAAAGGCAGATTGTGATAACAAATTGGATGCAACAGATAGACAAGGAATTACACACACACACACACACACACTTTCTATGGTACTACGGAAACCCAGAACACGTGAATCCTAGTTTGAATTTTAAGAAGAGGATTGAAAACATTACACTTCCTTACCAGAAAAAGGTGGGTGGGTGGGTAAGAAGAAAAGTGGAAGCAGTCCTACTCTCGCGTTTTGTTTTGTTTTTCCCTAGTATACATAGCTACCAAAAATATTTGCTAGACTGACAACGACCATTTGGCTGAGACCCTGAAGGGCGGGATGGCTCTGATACCAATTGTAACTACCTCGGTGAATTACGCTCTTAGTTACAAGCCTGGATGAGCGGAAATGGTTAAAATAGTACGGTGGGGCTAAATGCCACTCACAGGTAGACCTTTCGGCCGTCCTAACCATTTCCAAACATCGGGACAAGAACGAGCGGCGTAATCGGAAGGCGAAGGGATCAACTACATACACAAATGAGTATGTATGCAAGCCACCATACAACAGTCCTTAGAGCCATTCCATCTAAAAGAAATAGAAATATTGCAACGCCATACGGCAAGATCCAAATATCCTAGATAGATATAATAGTTTAGGATACCTCCTCATACATCAAACATCAGAGTATCAGGCGGAAGCGGAAAACAAGATCCGAGTAC
This sequence comes from Avena sativa, assembly GCA_916181665.1. Taxonomy (NCBI): domain Eukaryota; kingdom Viridiplantae; phylum Streptophyta; class Magnoliopsida; order Poales; family Poaceae; genus Avena; species Avena sativa. The sequence continues at coordinate 86,756,706 of OV702293.1, read as the reverse complement.
GGATAAGAAGCAAATCGGCATAAGATGCCCCATAAATAAACACATCCCGCCCACAGATCTCACGGATCCCCGTTCCCGGAATCTCTGCGCCGAGTGATCGTTGCCCTCATCGTTCGTCTCCTCCACCCAGTATCCATCTTGCGAGTTTACCTGTTCATCTGAATCAAACAATTTATCGTGTGAGACCCTAGGGGTACTCAGCAAGTCTTTATGCCTCTAAAGGGGACACAACCTGGGGTGACGCAATTGTAGCAAAAGATAATACCTAACAATTCTAGGGATACTCGCTAACCATCCGCCTAACCAAAGATAGACGGATGTCCGTGAATTAATAACAACAGTTATAACAGTAATATTAACAGATCCATCCTCCTCCTCGCTTACCAACAAGGAAGCGGACGAACAGCCCCCCATCCGTTGGCTGTTTTATTATCCATTCCATGAGTGTTGCACTATTTACTAGGCAGGTACTTAGTCAAATTAAAAGCGGTACTTTAGTTATACTTGTCTATGATCGAGAAACTGTGCTCCAAGTCGTCCATAACCGCGGCAGAAAGATTTACCCTGCAGGGGTGCACAAATAGCAACACACACTCGATCAACCTCGGAAAAACCAAATCAAAACCCAACGAGGCATTCACGACAAAGCGATCACAGGATTCAGAAATATTTCAGGGGGCCACCCCACTAAGCTACCCGCAACGAAGTTGGCCGGCTCCGAAACGGACCCAGGGTTTGTGTGGACGGCGGTAAACGACTGGGAACCCGAAAATGTGACTGGGCTTGTCGATACAGTGAAAACGTGTCACGGTCCTAAACAGTACAGGTGCTCCACGCACAATCTTAAATAAAGCAGTAAAGCATGGCATAAGTACAGGATTGTAATAAAGCCCCAAACTACTTTGTGGCCCCAAGAAATAAGAATGAATCAAGCTCTGGCTCAGGGGGGTTCATAAGCCTCCCGGATGTGGATAGCGTGAATATTCAAGGAACAGGAATCAAGTACTCGGGGTCCTATGGGACACAAGTGAGCATGAAGAACCAAATAGCAGATATTGCTCACCGGTGCCACTTTCATTAGTTATCCCATTACCACTCAGGATAAGTTGTTTAGGTACCTCGTTATCCATCAGACACTCACATACCCTACACATGCTGTTCTATGACCCGCATGGCTCAAACAACTCCTGTAGTAATGGCTCATGGGATGGAGGAACAAGCTTCGGTGGGGTTTAAAAGTAAAGGCTATGCAGTACTTGGGATTCAGTTTAATGCAATCGCGACTCAATGATGCAAGAATAAGATAGAGGCAATAGGTACTATATGTATGCAAGCATGTGGTAGTGCTTGCCTGGCAGCTCAGTTGAAGCGAGGGACGGATCTGGGTAGTGCTCCTGGGTTTCTTGATATATCCCCTGCTCAGCGTCTATTCGAAGAAGAATCAAACAAACAAGGGCCAACATAATTAGAGTGCACAAGCATATGAATTAAAATACGACAAGCAAACAATCATGCCATGATGAATGATGCACAATTTGCATGGCAATAAAGTAGCATGGCATGGGTGAGGTGTGAAATACAAGAATAAAGCATTTTATGGAGTTTTAGTCACCTTTTATCCTCAAATAAGTTGCTGTATACTTTTATATTTATATGATGCATGCTGCAATTCAGAACATGGAATGCATAGATAGAACGGGCTCGTCGCGCTGATCGATTTAGACATATTATTTGTCAAATTTGGAGTTATAAAACAAAAGTTATTAATTAATTAAGGAAAAGGGCATTTTATTGTAATTTTAATTATCTCGAAAATTTTAAGTGCCCAAACAATATTTTGAATGGCATATTTGAAAACCTCACATTTTTCTGATTTCAAAACATATATCACATGTTTAATTTGGAATAATATTTTAAAAGTTATTTTAAAAAAGATTTGAATTTGAATTTAAAACATTTCCTGGAAAATTTAAAACAAAACAGAAATCCAGAAAACTTTTGTCACCCGGCCCAGTGCTAGCCAGAGCCACCGACAAGTGGGCCAACTGCTGACTGGGCGACACTGCGCGCAGAGATACTGTTCTCACCGCGGCTATTTCTAGCCACTGCGACTGACGGGTGGGCCAGCAATTGGAGGCCCACGTGACAGCGGCGGAACACGCGGAGACTGACAGGTGGGCCAGAGTGGGAGCGCGGGTTACGGTCTATAAAAATTGCCGGGCGTTTTTGTAAAGTGACAGAGAGACTGACTGGTGGGGCTCGGTGTACCGCGGGTTGAGGCGAAAAATAAAAAGGAGGGGCTAACTGCAAACGGCCACCGGCCCGTACTGTTCTTCGTCTCCGCGGTCTGACGAGAAAACGGCGCGCGGCGCGGGGCGGGGAATCGAACCCAGGTCGCGGGCGTGCGCGCTGAGGGGGCTGACCAGCGCGGCGGATCAAGGGGAGTTGACAGGAGGGTGGTTGGGGCCTAGGTAAGGCTCTGTGCGGCGCAGGAACCTTGCAGGCAACAGCGAGCGGCGACACACAGAAGGCGTTCGACGAAAAGAGCGGCGGTGCTAGACGGTGACGGCGAAGCGGAGGATGTCAGGACGGTCGAGGGGCTCACCGCGGGTTGGTTGGTGTGGTCAGATCAGGGAGTGGCGCAGAGGATCGTCGGGGAGGCTGGCGGCCGGCGATTAGGGTTTTGTCGCGGACGCGTCGGCGTGCAGCGGGTACAGGCCTCCTCCTCCTCGCTGCTGTGTATGGGGGCGACGCAGGGGCCTCACGGTCTTCCTCGACAACCAGAGCACCGCGCCCGCCGCCTGTTTCGAGAGGTGGTCGTCGACACCGGCGTGGTGGCCGACGAGGTGGATGTGGGGTAGAAGGGGGAGGAAGAGGAGGAAGGGCACGGCTCTGGGGGATCTGTGGTCGGTACGGAAGAGAGGGAGGGTGGAGATAAGGCGAGGGAGAGCGGGGTGCCGTGGGGGAGTGGGTTAGGGATAAAGGTGGCTTCGGCCACCTTTTCCTCCTCTCCTTCACGTGCGCGAGCTGGGGCTCGGCATGGGCAGGCACGGGAGCATGGCAGGTGGGCCAGGGGAGGCAAGGCGGGGCAGACTCGGGCTGGTGGGGTCGCAAGACAGGGAGAGAGGGAAAGGGAGGCTCGCTTAGAGCTAGGGTTAGAGGGAGGGGTAGCTCGGTTAGGGCTTTAGAGATGGGGTAGGCTTCGGCCTGGGGTAGGGTTAGGGCTGGTGGGGCCTTGCTGGCCGAGAGAGAGAGGAGGAGTAGCCTCGGCAGCAAGAGAGAGAGGTGAGGTAAGGTTTCGAAGAGCAAAGAGAGAGAGAGAGAGAGAGAGAGAGAGAGAGAGAGAGAGAGAGAGAGAGAGAGAGAGAGAGAGAGAGAGAGACATGGTAGTAGGGTCTTAAGCAAGATCAAGCAAAAGGAGTGGTAGAGCGAGGGATGGTGGTGAGGTTGTTTAGGGTTTTACATCCTCACATGAGCAAGCAAGGAGGGGATGGTAAGGAGAGGTAGAGGAGGGTCTGATTGAGGTATAGGGTTTAACATGCCCAAAACTAGATCAAGCTAGAAAAGGTGTTGAGATGGAGATGGTGAGGTGATGAAAGAAGAAGGTGTGATCAACAAGAGATCAAGAACACATAGGATGATAACACAAGACAAGACCCACTTTAAAACAAAGGCAAAACTCAAAGGAGAAGAGATGGTGGAGCTTTGCATGGCCCATGCATGTATTTAATGCCATGTATTAATCTTGTGAAAACAAAATAAAATCTCATGGCATTTATTTATGTGCATCCTCAAAAGATGGAATAAGGCCAAGCTAAGGATTGAAGGAATGTACCATGTGGAGTGAATGGAGATAACCATATTTGAATATATTTTGGACATGCTAGTGTGTATATTCCACTATGTGCATATAATCCTCAAAATATTCCAACATGAACAACCTTCCCATATCATTCCATATGGAAGCAGGTAGAATGGAAAAGGGTCCAGTCCAAACAACATGAGCTAGAGATAAACCCAAATAGAATGCAATGCTCACATATGGTGGAATGGTGGAATGATGGGGTGGTGACAAGAAAGGTGGTGGAGTCAAAAAGAGATGCCCCCAACTCAACTTGGGCATTTAAACAATATATCAATAACCAAATACAATATCAAGAGGCAAATACAATTTACAATGCATATGAGAGAAGAACCAAAACAAAAAGGGTTTTATATGATGCTCAAATGCAAGGTGGCATGATGACATGAGCATGATATAATTATGATGCAACAATTATATATAGGAAGTAGCATTTATCTTACTAGACCAAGTAGCATTACAATTGTTAGACAATTGGGGTGCTACATGCATGGCCGTGCAACATAAGGTTAAGAGTTAACCTAGTAAAGGTATTCCGAATCGCAGTATCGAGAAAGAGAGGTCAGCTTGGAGCTAGATCAAATATCGTGAGGCAAAGGGAAATACATGTACTAAACCTTGTGATGGTTCGTCCAAATGATCTTTCTATGCATTTAGGAGTTGGCACGTATTGCTAGAGGCTGCTACCAACTATTGAGAGAATAAGTTTATTTGTGTCATGTCTATACGTATATGAACCTATAGGGTCACACACTTAAGGGGATGGAAGCCTAATGAGGATTGGATCCGAATTACACCGGGCTTAGGCTACTAATGGGCTGCTAATGTAGAAGCCCACTAAGGACGCCTATATAAGAGAGGGTGGGGCGAGCTGACAAGGGTTGATCATTCCACACAGCTGCCACTCCTCACGCCTATGTTGCATGCGCGGACCTAGCAGTCCGGCGTTTGACGCTTACACCACGCACTCGTGGATACCTCGGAGCTGCTGCATCTGTACCACTTGGACGAGCCGCGCAAGGGGAGATACTCATGGGACAAGGATGAGGTGGAGACGTAGAACATCTACACTGCCCCGACTTGCTTCATCAAGTTCCGCAACTGCGCGTCTAGTGGTAATTCGGAGATCTATGGCAACAGTAATCCTGGTTTATGCGGTAGAATTTTTTTATCTACGCTAGTGTATTGTACCCGTATCCCTTCGGATTATTTCACCCTACGTCCTCTGTTGGCCCCGGTCACTGTACTTTTTCTCAATAAACTGTTTGAGCTTTTGTACCTAAGGATCGACCACTTCTATATGTTGTATCACGACTAGGTTTGCTCCATCAAAGTCTGCGCTTCGACCATCAAAGTCCACATGCATCATGCGGCAACCCTCTCGGTGACCCAATCCATCGAGTCTTCCAATGTGCCTATTGATTGAAAGACCGACAGGGTTCTCGATGTCTAGATAATTCGTGTATAAAAAGACGCACTCTTCAGCTAGAAATCCCTTGGCTTTGCTTTCATCTGGATGGGACCTGTTGCGGACGTTTGATGTCCATTCATCCTTTCGAACGGCATCATGCTATGGAGGAACATCATCCCGAGTTGGATGATATCCTCCATGTTATGGACAAGCAGATGCACCATAATGTCAAATAATGCACGCGGTAAGTAGATCTCGAGCTCGCATAGTATCACCTCGATCTCCTCTTGTATCCTGCCGAGTTGATTCACACCAATCGAATTTCGAGAGATGATGTCTAAAAACTTGTAGAGCCCAAATAACGGACATGCTCATCCATTATCCCTCGTAGTGCAACCTAAAGTATCTGCATCATTAGAATGGCACAGCCATGGGATTTCATCCCACTGAACCTTTGCTTCGCCTCGTCTAGGTATCTTCTTATCTTCCCACATAGACATAGGGAAATTTGACTCCTAGGAGGCACTTGAAGAATTGTTTGATCTCATCCTGGCTTAGAGTGAAGTATGAAGGGGACATTAATATTTGTTCTTCTTGACCTTTTTACCCTTTCGATGACCTTGTGTCACCTCCAACTCATCATTGTCATCATCCTGATCATCAGGAGTAGTGCGTCCTCTATGAAGATCCTTACTTTCGGACCATCTTTCGTCCTATCCGGCATGTTAATCAGGGCGGCGACAAGATTCTCACACATGTTCTTCATGATATGCATGATTTAAAGGCTATGAGGAGTGCGGAGGAGCTTCCAGTATGGCAACTCGGATCTCGGATTTTGGATTTCGCATCAAATAGATCTCCACATTTTCTCCATGGATTGTTCTTGCGAAGCAACCTTCGATGCCCCATGAACATGATTTTTGAAGACCCGAGATCTTTCTCTAGCTGGAGATACGTTGTGTTATCCATGCACCTAACGCATGCGAAGAATCCTTGGATCACTTGCCCCGAGAAATATCCGTAACCGGGATAGTCTTGCACCGTAGTCACAAACATGGCTCTCATAGTGAAATAATCTTGTTCCACGGCATCATCTATATTGGCTCCCATAATATGGATAGCTCCTCTTTCAATAGGACGAGATACAGATTGATGTCGGTACCAGGTTTTTCGGTCCTTGAATTAGCATAATCATTTGTATGTACTTCTTATTCATGCACAACCAGGGAGGGAGGTTGTACATCCGTACAAACATGGGCCATGTGCTATGCATGATTCTCTGTCTACCGAATGGATAGAGTCCATCGGTGCTTGCACCTAGCCTGACATTCCTTGAATCTCCCCGACCCCCAGAATTATGGGAATTCGAGGTCCAATGCTTTCCACTGGATAGCATCTGGAGGGTGCATCATCATTTTGTTCTTTCCTGGATCATTATCTTCTAGCTTATTTCTTCCCGCATGCTAGCGCATGAGATTTTCTTCCTTAGGGTCTGCAAAATACCGCTACAGACGAGGAGTGATGGGAAAGTACCATATTACTTTTCGAGGAGCTATCTTCCCTTTCTTGTATCGACTGATGTTGCACACCAGACATTTGGTTCTCTCCACGTCCTCGCCCCCATAAATGATGCAATCACTGATGCAGACGTGGTATCTAACGTGCGGTAGATCGAGAGGACATATGATTTTTTGTCTGCCTCGATAATAGTTGGACACGTGTTCGCCTTCGAAAGACAATTATACCAGAATGCCATCATATCATTGAAGCTTGTGTTGGTCTATTTATTTTTTTCCTGCATCTCCATAGCCTTGAGCGTTACATTCGAGAGGGTATCATCAGGCTTGCATCCTTCAAACAATGGAGTGACCATGTTTTTATAAAGTTGCGCAAGCTTGGCTTTCTCTCTAGCAACAGCTCTTGTGTTACACGTCTGTTTGAGTAGAAGTTATAAACATAAGGGTTATGTACCCATCCTAGCAATGGTCCATCTGCTCCAAAGTTTAGCTCTTCATGATCATCCTGGTATGCTTCGTCATCTTGATCTTGATGACCGACATATCCTTCATCATGTCCGTTATTATCCTGCTGTACTTCCTCGTTTCCTTCCTTGACGTCATCATCATCACTTATCCACCAAGTGTAGACTATGAAACCCCCTGGATCAGGGCTAAACAAATCCCAGACCTCCGTCTGACATAAGTTTAACCTTGAGCTCGAGTATATCTAGTGAAGAACCGATAACACAATAGGTACCCTAGGACACTAAATTTATTATAGCAAGCTCATAACTGAGCAAAGAACCAAATTATTACAATGAGAGGTCACTGGCCACAAGCATCCTTAGGAACCAAGGCCACGCTTACCTACCTGTTATGAATGCACCTCCTTCACCACCTTCAAGAATATGCAGAATGCATGTCGAATGGAATGCTCAAACTATGCGACTCATGGAATCTACTACGAGAGTTAGTCAATCGAGGGTTCCCAAGCCTCGTGTGGTTGTACTCTCGTCTCCATTCTAAAGGCAAGAACTCGGTTCCTAGTGGTGGCGAGCATGGGACTACAAAAACCACATCCCACCGTGGCCTCCTATACAAGCCTTATCCTATTTAACTTTTACCATTGATCTCATCTCAAAAATATATCTCGATATCCTATCATACTAGATTATTTGCATCTGAAACATCATCTGGATGAACCAGACTCAAAAAGTATGCATGGCTAAGCAGGACACAGATGTAAGCTCTAGCAGTGCACACAAGCCAAACCTAGTTATGCTAGGAGCATTGGATTAAGTAATATAAGCTCAAAGGGAGTAATGAAACATATAGTGAAAGGGCATGTATTACCCCATGTGTGGTTTTGGTAATTAATGACAATCTCTATGCACTAATGTGTAAATTGAGTTTCACTTGTAGGTTTGTCCATTGGCATCGCTTGGGCCATGTGTTGGTCTCAAGGTTGGAAGATGAAGAAATGTCCAAGGGCTTTGTGGCCATTGGAATCATGAAGAAAGAAGGAGCTTGTAGGTTGATCAAGACATGTGCAAAGAGTTGCATCAAGATGGATCAACCTCAAGTAGGGATGAAGAAGGGCGAGCTCAAGATGCGCCATCTCTAGAAGATCTCATGCTTGAAGCTTGCCATCCTCGTGCTCATGGAATAATGAAGACAAGTTCAAAGAAGAGGTTTCCCCATGGAGTATGGGGGATCAATTTGCAAGTCTTCATCTTCATCAAGCAAGAGCATCCAAGAAAGGTGTTCCCACTATAGAAGAACAAGACGGTCTACATCAAATTCAAGTGGGATGCTCAAGGCAAAGGTATGTTCTTGATAGGGCTTTTCTTTTGCCGGTCTCGTACTGTTAGTTTGGAGACCGGGTTTAGGATAGATAGCCGTACTATCAAGAGGGGATCTCAAGCGGGTGTCTTGTCTGCATCGTTCGGAGAAATCTCAAACCTTTGCATTCATAGCATCATCTTTCTTGGTTGTTATTTGGTTCTTGTCCATGAGAGGTGCTAGAGCTTGTGGTCATCATCTTAACAAGCTCTAGTTCATCATCTAAGGATTTCAATTGCATATCTTATTGCGGTTTTTGATCTTGCGAGTTTTCCGGCTCCACACCTTGGGGGATACTTTTTGTTGGATTCTATTCATCGTTATCTTTCCAACAAAATTGGTTTCATCCCGCTTGGAGTTCGGATGCAAAAGTTATTGCATTTCTGGTTTTCTGGTTACTGGAAATTCCCTCACCGGAAGTTCCGGCTTCCCACCGGAAGTTCCGCTAGGGCATCTTTGCCACCGAAAGTTCCGGTGGAAGTTCCGGGTCTTCTTCCGCTCATGTTCAGTAACCTTCTATTTTGCATGTGCTATTTCACGTAAATTCATTCGGAATTTCCACCGGAAGTTCCGCTCCCACCGGAAGTTCCGGCCAGGGACCGGAAGTTCCGCTCAGGCCTAGTTGTCGCCGAAAGTTCCGGTTGAATATCCGGTTCTTGTTCCACTCACGATTCAGTAACCTTCTGTGTTGGTTTTGTCTATTTGGCGGAACTTCTATCAGAACTTCCACCAGAAGTTTCGCTCCCACCGGAAGTTCCAGTGAACCGGCGGAAGTTCCGACCAGGACTCGTTTTTTCAATCTTTCGCTCAGCAGTTTTTGACTGTTGGCTATGTGCCACCGGAACTTCCGGCCTCCCACCGGAAGTTCCGGCCAGGAGTCGCGAATGCACATAACGGGCAGATCTGGGAGACCTTTAAAAGGGCCTCCTCTTCCCCTTCGTGGGCACTAGCTTTTCTTCTTGGTTCTTGGCTTTCACTCTCTCCTCCATTGTTAACCTTGAAGAAGCTTTCCCTCTCCCTTTCTGAAAGGATATGGATGTCGCCTAGAGGGGGGGTGAATAGGCGATTAAAACTTTTCCTAGAGTGGCTCAACAAAGGCGGAATAAAACTAGTGTTTACTTTGTTAAGCACAACCTAGAACAACTAAGGTTCACCTATGTGCACCAACAACTTATGCTAAGCAATACAAGCAACAAAAGTGATAGAAAGATATATATTACTTCAAGCACGAAGGCTATCACAATGTAAAGTGCATAAGTAAAGAGCTCGGGTATAGAGATAACCGAGGCACGCGGGTACAACGATATTTTACCGAGTTCCTCCCAACATGGAGTATGTCTCGTTTGGAGAGGGGGTGGTATCAAACCATCAATGCCACAAAAATCCTCCCTTATTCTCCGGTTAATCTCACCCCAACGGGATCGATCCACACTTCCACTATCGGTGCACTTGTCGGTGGAAACCGGAACCTCTCACAAGGTTGGGGCACTTCTCCCCAAATTAATAGGAGGCTCCCAACAAACGCCACCAAGGCCACAAAACCGTCTAGGGTTCCAAGAACCCAAGAGGGACAAGCTCCAATGAGTAACTCAAACCAAATCCTGCGAGGAGAACACAAACCTATGCACCAAATGCAAATGGCAAGAACACCACAAAGGTGTTCAAATCCTTCTCTCCCAAATTCCACCAAAGCTACAAAAGCTTATGGGGGAATAAGAGAGGAAGAACAATGGAGGAAATCCACAAAAGACTCCAAGATCTAGATCCCAATATGTTCCCCTCACTTAGAGGAGAGATTTATTGGTGGGATTGTAGATCTAGATCTCCTCTTTCAAATCCCTCAAGAATATGCAAGAATCATCGGAGGGATTGAGAGAAAGCAAGATCAAGAAGGTCAGCAAATGGAGGGGAAAACTTGCAAGAATGGTTAAGGAACCATTGGGGAAGAAGGCCCCTTATACAGGTCCCTCCAAAATCCAACCGTTGCAGCCCAAAACGTGATTCCCGGTACTACCGGACTTTTTCCCGGTACTACCGGACTTTCCCGGCACTACCGGACATTCCCTGGGATTCCTGGGGCGCCAGACGCATTTTTCTCTGCGCTCCCCGGTACCAAAATGCCGTACTACCGGACCCCGGTACTACCGGATCCTGGTCCGGTACTACCGGTCATCACAAAACGAAAATAGCCATAACTTTTGCATCCGGACTCTGATTTCGATAATCTTGGGATCGTTTCGAAGAGGACAACAACCTCTACAAGATCATGCAAAGAAACATCATAGTCCAGCAAGGGAGTAGAGATCCAAATGACGAAGTAAAAAACCTTCTGTCGTGCTAGGTACAAAAATGCGGTACTACCGCATTTTGGTACCTTGGAGGGCAGTGGCATTTGGCAACTTGCCAAAACCTACTGCCGCGCTAGGTACTAAAATGTGGTACTACCACATTTTGGTACCTAGGAAAGTTCAAACCTCTATAACTTTTGATTGGTAACTCCGATCAACCCGATTCCAATTGCGTTGGAAAATATTGGTTATCACCAAGTGAGAATGTATCATGTATAATAATGTGAGATACCTCACTTGGTGAGAAACCAAAAAGCCGCCAAGATCAAAATCGCAACAAGATACAAACGAAAGATCCGATTTTGTTGAACAAGAGCTTGTTATGGAGATTACCACAAGCTCTATATCCTCACATGGATAAGACCAAGTAACAACCAAATATGATGATGCAAATATGCAAAGGTTTGAGCTCTCTCCGAACGAAGTGAACGAGTTACTCATTCGAGAGCCCCTCTTGATAGTACGGCTATCTATCCTAAACCCGGTCTCCTACTAACAATATGAGACCGGCAAAAGGGAAAGCCTATCAAGATTATACCTTTGCCTTGAGCATTCCACTTGAGCTTTATGTATACGATCTTGCCCTTCTCAAGATGTAACGCCTTTCTTAATTCCTCATCATCGATCCATGGTCACCGGGAATGGCAAGCATCAAACATGAGATCTTCTATAGATGGTGCATTTTGATCTTGCACAACACATCTTCTTCTCATTTCATCGACCTTGAAGCCAACACATGCTCCAAGCGATGCTAATGGACAAATCCTACAAGTATAACTTAATACACACAATAGTCCATAAAGATTGTCATTAATTACCAAAACCACACATGGGGGCCCACATGTTCTTTCAATCTCCCCCATTTTGGTAATTGATGACAATCCCTTTAAGAGGGTTTATATAAGGAATCTTAATGAACAAAATGGTAACACCAATATCAAAGACTACATAAGTATGTTATATTGGTACCACCACCATATATAGAGAAAACTCCTCCACAATCTATGCATGTGTGATGAACTTGAATTTCATTGCATATATTGCCAATCATTATAATTGGTGGAGTTTCCTCTATATATACCACATGCTAAGCAACAACAAAGATGCAAGAGCATGAAAGGCAAATGCTTAGAAACAAACTCAAAGCATAAACCATTTCCCTTAAACCCTCTAAAACTTCTCCCCCATTGGCATCGATTGCCGAAATGGGTGACAAGTTCTAGAAGGAAAATATAGTAATATTTCCTCCAAAGATGTGCATTCGCACATATCCAATGATGAATACTTGGGAGGGAGTAGAACTATATCGAGGACCCGAAGATTGCCAAAGGAATAAAATAAAACGACGCATCACAAATGACGCAAGCAATCACAAGATACGACAAACCAATTTGAAAACAACAAATGAGTCCAAATGGAAACCACAAGATATTATGATACGAGTAGATGAGTGTTTTAAATAACAAATTGAGAAGCTCCCCAAGATTTGTGCAAACTTTAAAATAGTTGCATTTCAATACAAATTACAAAAAGATGGAATCCTCGCTCCCCCATAAGCATTTAAAACACATCAAATGAAAGATCAAATAAATGCTTAAATAAAATAGAGAAGTTCCCCAAGATTTGTGCACACTTTAGAATCGTTGTATTTCAATACAAAAATGCACAAATATGGAATCCTCACTTCTCCATAAACATTTAAGGCACAATAAATGAGAAATAAGACAAATGAGCATTATTAAATGAATTAGATGAGCTCCCCAAAGATAATGCACCAATTATGATAATTGTATTTGGGAACAAGGTGCATAATCATGGAATCCTCACTCATCCAAGTTTATTTAACAATGCAAGGCATGAGAGAACAACTATGAGTGCCCAAATATGCAAACAAGAGGAACTAACACTCAGAGGAAATTAAATTTGGAATCCACTGAAGAATCAAAAGGAATAGAAAGGTGGTCTCCAAGGATTAAAAATCAACTAAAATTATCTTCTCATATGTGTATATGTCTATAAGTGGAAAACATCACAGAGACATATGCGAACAAAGAAATATGCACACATAAAGAAGATATACAAGAAGCTCATGAAAGAAAAAATGAAGTCACAACATATACCAATAAGATTTTTGCTTCAAAGCATGGCCAAAGGCTCACATATATCTTATTATACATTAATGAGCTTCAAACACCAACACACTACATATATTACTACTATCACCAAGGGAAAAGGAGAAAGTTGGAATATATGGAGAAAGGCAACAAGTATCATAAGATAAAATAGACTAGCAAACATCTCACTATTGCACATGAGAGAAGTTGACGAAATGATAGGCAATAAAATTGCTAGATTGACATATTTGGGATTGGAGGATCATATGAATGATTTTGTATAGTCTCAATTATATGCACTCATATCAACTTAAACACATATACAATATTGAGTCCTCTTAAAACCATGGCTAGAACTACAACAATTACAAATACATTAATTCATGCTAGAAGGCAACCGAAAAACGGTTGGAATCAAGATATTTGAGCATGAGAAAGAGATACTTGTTACCGAGATATAATTGGTAGGATGTAGAGGATATGAATTCATTGATCATCCTATAGCTTGTCTCAAATTTTCATGTATGCACCACTTTTTCAAAATTGAGAGACAAGCATCCAATATATCTCCAATATACCTAAAACACAATTAAGTACAAAATGGTCCCCTAACATATTGGGTCCACAGTAGTTAGTGCAACTACAATACATAGGAGAGACTCCACAGAATTGTGTGCATATTGATATGAAGTTGAATTTCATGCACAACTTAGCAGATGGGAATTGGTGGAGTTTCCCCTATATATTGGATCAAAGAAAGAAAGCATGCCATAATATAAACATATAGTAAATATGCATGCATAAAGCTTTTAAGAACCAAAATGGAGATACAATTTGAACAAAAACACCAAGTAAATCGAGATTGCACACACAAGAGTGTGACGTGACAAACGATGTACAAATTGTATCAAAGAACCAATTCAACACATGAAAGATCACAAGTTCAACAAATGAACTAGGCAAAAGCCAAAGAGCAAAAGATAGATAAAAATACAAATGCTCAAGGATTTGTCTCATTCTAAAATGGTCAAATCATGAAACAAGGAATGAGACAAAACCAACTCCCAAAAAGAGCAAGGTTCCAACAAGAAACCAAACTCCCCAAACTTCTCATGATGGCACAAATACCAAAAAGAAAAGATTGAGGTTCCAAGCACGTAAAACCTGATATGGATGAAACAAAGAAGCATAAATATGAGTGTTCTAGATAATATAGGAGAGCTCCCCCATGAATAGTGCATTGTGTAGGGTTTTCCTTTTGAATGCAAAATGCACACAAATGGGATCATCACTAGTACCTAAAATAAGTAAAACACAAGAGCATACCAATAAAACAAGAAGATCTAAAAGTAGCAAGGAATACATGGGAGCACACAAAATATTTACTTGGCCAAAGATAGGACAAGATTAAGCAAAGGCCAAAGTGAATATGATCAATAAATTCTACCATAAATTTAGTACTTATTGTCCAAGGACAAGAAATATTGGGAATAATTTTCCCAAGGTAGCTTGCATGGATATCCAAGATCATATTCACAACAAGAAGTATATAACAAAATATAAGAATTACGCATGATACTTCGAACAAGATTCTTGGTAGCTTCCAATAGTCACACAATCACTAGTGATTAGAGTGACTTGAACAAAATGGTTTGCATGATGATATAGAGATCGAAATATGAGGAAACACATACCAATAACCACTTTCTTATACAAGATCCAAAATATGATCAATAAACGCATTTAAGCAAATTGGAACTAGTATGAGCAAATGTGTCACATAGGCGCTAGATAATTATCAATATCAATTCTAAGTGACACAACCTCGAATATTCACATTTTCTAGGATTGTAATATACACTAAGCATATAACTCCCCCATAATGTGATACTACCATAAAACCAACAAGAGGAAAAATGATACAAATAGAGATAATTAATTGACATTATAAAATTAAATTTCTCATGATAATTATACCACACAGAGACTAGACAATCATCCAATATAAATACTAGGTGGTATTCCTCATGTACACATAATTTTTAGGATTGTGGAATGCCCAAGCATAACAATCCCCCAAAGTGGGATAATCCATTAATCTCTCAAAAGAGCCAAATAAGATACCAAATATAACCACGTAAGGCTCAAACACAAGAAACACACATACATGGTGTGCCACCTAATCATACACAAATATGTCTGATACCTCAAGATAGTTAAGTGGAAAGCACAACATGTACAAAATCATGGAATATACAAAACCAACATGTGCACAAGGGGGCGTGTAACTTTTAATGTAAAGAGTTTAGCATATGTTACTGCAAGGAGGAACATTGGAAATATAATATAATAATGATAATCCAAATGGCTTGGCTTGACAATAATAATTGATGAAGATCCCTCAATTCTTCATAATGTAACCAAGTCTCCAATGCCCTCCAACACACACCTATTGATCAAGTTTTGGCTTGTTGGTCCCCAAACAAGTTGGGTCCTAAGAAGTTAGTCACAATAGGCTTGGCAACCCAAATGGTTCTTTTCTTGAACCCACATTGAGCACCAACAAATTTGGCAAACACATTGCCAACCTCATCCTTACAAAGAGAATAAACGTCATCAATAATGATAGGGTTGGATGAGGAGATACCAATAGTGCATGAGGAAGAAATGTGCCCCTTCTCACGACATATGTAGCAAGTTCTACTCTTGCCATCTTTCTTCTTTGGTGAAGCCACGACTCGAGGAAGAGCTCGATTAGTCCTCTTAGGAAGAGGCCCGTCGATGACTTGAGGTGGAGCTTGAGTCCGCTTCCCTTGTTGCTTCACACTAAGAGGCTTTTTCTTCAATGGGCAAGATCTAACATGGTGCCCTTCTTCCTTGTTCTTGAAGCAAACGATGTTGGCCGGATTCTTGACTTGATCTTGGCCATTCTTCTTGTTCTCCTTGTGCTTCAACTTGATAGTGGACTTGTTCTTGACATTGGAGTAGAATCCAAGCCCACTCTTGTCATTGGGGGATTTTTGCACACTCAATATTTTGTTGAGTGCGGCCTTCCCTTGATGACCCCTTTTCAAGTCATTCTTCAAAGAAGTGACTTGATCCTTGAGCTCTTTGATTTCCTATACATGGTTAGTTTCAACAAAAGTACTAGAGGAAGTAGATGCTACATTGTTAGAGCAACAAGGCACGGAATGTAATTCATCACGAGATATATCATGGTTGCGAGAGGATGAATTACAAGGACTAGCACATGGAAATATAACATTTGGAGTATATCTAGTGCTAATGTCCACATGAGGCCCACTAGATGTTACCTTTGACACGATGGCATCATTAGCTAACTTTAGCCTACCATGGGAGACTAGAAGATCCTCATGCGAGCTTGAGAGCTTAACATGACTTTCTTCTAATTTCCCGTAGTTTCTAGTTAGCAACGCAAGTTGAGCCTTTAGCTCAACATTCTCCTCCAAAATAGATGCTTCACAAGAAATAGAGTTAGTAGCACAAGCATCATCATTATTAGCGAGAGGTGAGGGCAACTTGGAAAGCTCTTTTGAATATGAAGCTTTTAGGTTGCTCATGCGACTCGGTGAGTTTGATGAGCTCCCTCTTAACAACCCGAGATCCATTATCAAGACGCTTAGAATCCTCAACAAGTTTGGCATAATCAACTTCAAGTTCATCATTTTTAAACTTGAAGGAGTTTGCCACCACAAGTTCCTATCATGGTATTCTTTTACTCTAGATAATTCTAGAGTGAAAGTCTCCTCAAGAGATTCTTTGGTGGTTTGTTCTTCTTCAAGGGAGCCATTTAGTTGAGCAATTTCATTAGCATACTTACGCTCACGCGCAAATTGTTCATCAGTTAAGTTTTCTTGCTCCTCAATAAGATCATTGCCTTCTATAGCATAATTCAAGATTTCAAGAAAGTTGGAGGAAGCAATTTTATTTTTGAAGAGAGCGCCATAGACAACCTCTCCCATTTTCTTAATAGAGGTAATATCATACTTACCTCTATAATCATCATTATCATTTTCAACCTCATCATCATCATCATGAGATACAATGGGATACAGAGAGGTTACCTTTGTTCCCTTAGCCATAAGGCATATGTGAGAACCGGAGGAAGGCGATGATGAGATTGCACTTGTAGCTCTATTCAAGACCTTGTCTTGGTCCATAGAATCTTCGGTTTCCTCTACATGGTTAGCAACACAAGCACTAGAGGAAATAGAAGCATTTTTATCATGGCAACAAGACAACACAAGCATATAATCATGAGATTTATTCAAGTCATTTCTACATGATATGCAAGGACTATTAACACAGGCATGTAAGAAGTTTGTAGTGCTAGAAGTGTTAGGGTCCAATGATAGATCATTGCAACCAGATAGAGATGAAGGATAACAAATAGTAAGCACACTATCCAAATAGTAAGCACACTTGAATAAATTCACCCAATTATCGAGGGATATCTACACGAGCGCTTGAATAAGGCATGATAGAAGAAAGAACTACATTTCTCACAACATGCAAAAGAATTTTAGTAGCTAGAGCATCTATATGAGATTTCAACTTCTCCTTTAAAGATTCGTTTTGGGTATCTACAGGAGAAGAGAAACCCACATATAGATATCCCTCGATAATTGGGTGAATTTCTCGAAATAAATTAAGCATGCGAATTTTCCAAACATCATAATTTGTGCCATCGAATGTGAGCGTGTCCTTGTGCACTAATCCCCTAGCCGACATCTTTACTCTCAAGGCGGTGAAGCCTAAAATGAGAGACCGTTCTCTGATACCAATTGAAAGGATACGGATGTCGCCTAGAGGGGGGTGAATAGGCGATTAAAACTTTTCCTAGAGTGGCTCAACAAAGGCGGAATAAAACTAGTGTTTACTTTGTTAAGCACAACCTAGAACAACTAAGGTTCACCTATGTGCACCAACAACTTATGCTAAGCAATACAAGCAACAAAGTGATAGCAAGATATATATTACTTCAAGCACGAAGGCTATCACAATGTAAAGTGCATAAGTAAAGAGCTCGGGTATAGAGATAACCGAGGCACGCGGGTACAACGATATTTTACCGAGTTACTCCCAACATGGAGTATGTCTCGTTTGGAGAGGGGGTGGTATAAAACCACCAACTCCACAAAAGGCCTCCCTTATTCTCCAGTGAATCTCACCCCAACGGGATCGATCCACACCTCCACTATCGGTGCACTTATCGGTGGCAACCGGAACCTCTCACAAGGTTGGTGCACTTCTCCACAACTTAATTGGAGGCTCCCAACAAACGCCACCAAGGCCACAACGCCACCAAGGCCACAAAACCATCTAGGGTTCCAAGAACCCAAGAGGTACAAGCTCCAATGAGTAACTCAAACCAAATCCTCCGAGGAGAACACAAACCTATGCACCAAATGCAAATGGCAAGAACACCACAAAGGTGTTCAAATACTTCTCTCCCAAATTCCACCAAAGCTACAAAAGCTTATGGGGGAATAAGAGAGGAAGAACAATGAAGGAAATCCACAAAAGACTCCAAGATCTAGATCCCAATATGTTCCCCTCACTTAGAGGAGAGATTTATTGGTGGGATTGTAGATCTAGATCTCCTCTTTCAAATCCCTCAAGAATATGCAAGAATCATCGGAGGGATTGAGAGAAAGCAAGCTCAAGAAGGTCAACAATGGAGGGGAAAACTTGCAAGAATGGTTAAGAAACCATTGGGGAAGAAGGCCCCTTATATAGGTCCCTCCAAAATCCAACCATTGCAGCCCAAAAATGTGATTCCCGGTACTACCAGACTTTTTTCTGGTACTACCGGACTTTCCCGGCACTACCGGACATTCCCTGGGATTCCTGGGGCGCCAGACGCATTTTTCTCTGCGCTCCCCGGTACCAAAATGCAGTACTACCGGACCCCGGTACTACCGGATCCTGGTCCGGTACTACCGGTCATCACAGAACGAAAACAGCCATAACTTTTGCATCCGGACTCCGATTTCGATGATCTTGGACTCGTTTCGAAGAGGAAAACAACCTCTACAAGATCATGGAAAGAAACATCATAGTACATCATGGGAGTAGAGATCCAAATGACGAAGTAAAAAACCTTCTACCGTGCTAGGTACTAAAATGCGGTACTACCTCATTTTGGTACCTAGAAGGGCACTGGCATTTGGCAACTTGCCAAAACCTACTGCCACGCTAGGTACTAAAATGTGGTACTACCGCATTTTGGTACCTAGGAAAGTTCAAACCTCTATAACTTTTGATTGGTAACTCCGATCGACCCGATTCCAATTGCGTTGGAAAATATTGGTTATCATCAAGTGAGAATGTATCACGTATAATAATGTGAGATACCTCACTTGGTGAGAAACCAAAAAGCTGCCAAGATCAAAATTGCAACAAGATACAAACGGAAGATCTGATTTTGATGAACAAGAGCTTGTTATGGAGATTACCACAAGCTCTATATCCTCACATGGATAAGACCAAGTAACAACCAAATATGATTATGCAAATATGCAAAGGTTTGAGCTCTCTCCGAACGAAGTGAACGAGTTACTCATTCGAGAGCCCCTCTTGATAGTACGGCTATCTATCCTAAACCCGGTCTCCTACTAACAATATGAGACCGCCAAAAGGGAAAGCCTATCAAGATTATACCTTTTCCTTGAGCATTCCACTTGAGCTTGATGTATATGATCTTGCCCTTCTCAAGATGTAACGCCTTTCTTAATTCCTCATCATCGATCCATGATCACCGGGAATGGCAAGCATCAAACATGAGATCTTCTATAGATGGTGCATTTTGAGCTTGCACAACACATCTTCTTCTCATTTCATCGACCTTGAAGCCAACACATGCTCCAAGCGATGCTAATGGACAAATGCTACAAGTATAACTTAATACACACAATAGTCCATAAAGATTGTCATTAATTACTAAAACCACACATGGGGGCCCACATGTTCTTTCACTTTCCCTTCCTATGATTCTTGCATATTTTTGAGGGATTTGAGAGAGGAGATCTAGATCTACAATCCCCCAAGCTAAATCCCCTCCTTGTGAAGGAATCATTGGGATCTAGATCTTAGAGAGTTTTGTGTTCTCCTCTTGTGTTCTTCCTCCCTTATTCCCCCAATAGGTTTTGTAGCTTTGTTGGAGTTTGGGACAGAAGGACTTGCCCTTGCATTTGGTGCATAGGTTTGAGTTCTCCTCGGAGATTCGGCGAGTTCAAGCTTGTGAGCTTGTTTTCCTTGTGTTCCTTGGAACCCTAGACGGTTTGTGTGGTTGGATTGTTGACCTTTTGTGGTCTTGTTGACCTTTTGTGGTCTTGTAGCCTTTTGTGGTGTTGTTGGCCTTTTGTGGCATTGTATCCTGTTGTGGCTTTGTTGTTGGGAGCCTCCAACTGAGTTGTGGAGTTAGCCCCAATCTTGTACGGGTTCGGTGATCGCCCTCAAGCGTCCCATAGTGGAGCGAGTGCCCTCCGTTTGTGGTGCGCACTCGGGAGAATAGGGTGAGCCTTTTGTGGCGTCGGTGAGTTGCGTGCTTCAGCATCCGGGGTGAGGACTTCTGTGGAGTTGGGTGAGAATCGAGCCACCACACCTCGAGGTGAGCCATTTGTGGCGTTCGGAGATCATTGTTCCATCACACCTCTCCAACGAAGACGTAGCTTCTTTGGAAGTGAACTTCGGGAAACAAATCTTCGTCTCAGCGTCCATCGGTTATCTCTCAACCGAGCCCTTTACTTAGGCACTTTACATTGTGATAGCCATCGTGCTTGAAGTATTTATACCTTGCTATCACCTTGTTGCTTGTATTGCTTAGCATAGGTTGTTGGTGCACCTAGGTGAACTTAGTGGCTAGGTTTTGTGCTCAATAAATTAAACGTTAGTTTTATTCCGCATTTACTTGAGCCTAAGCCGTAATAATTTTAAAAGCCTATTCACCCCCCCTCTAGGCGACTTCCTTTGTACTTTCATATAGGATTGTATAATGGTGTGGCTATGCTTGCCTTTTCCTATTGATAAAAAATAAGTAGATCTTTATATATCTTACACTTAACTTGGTTATAGTTCGTCAAGTATTGATCTTCGAACTTCGACGGTCTTGATCTCGGTCTTCTATCTCGCTCTCGATCTCGATATCATATTCTACGGGAAGAACCAAGTCATCGGAAAGATAGGAAACTATCAACACATGGAATCGATGCAATGCTCAAACAAGGATGATGATATGACAAGTTAAGTTGTATCAAAATGTACCCCTAAGGCATGCTTTACAATTTAATCGGGGTTCCGAGGGGTATAAACTCTAATTTGGAGAAACTACGGATGCATCTATGAGGGTTACTATGTTATTCTAATTATACTTGTCATTGAAGTTGTTGATAAATGCATGGTTATAGCCTAATTAGGCAGATCTAAGTTTTCTGAACATTTTGATATATTATACCTATTTTTCTGACTTAATATAATTAGTTATGATTTTTCCCATTTTAACTCCAATTTTAATCATTTTAAAAACAATTAAACAATTTTGGAATGTATTAAATATTTATCCGCTTGGTCCCACATGTCAGGTTTTTATCAATTACAGAAATTATTTTCCTAAATAAATAAAACTCTGATAGATAGGGCCCACATGGTATTTATTATTTTGCAGAAATAATTTACAAAATATTAAAACAAAAAAGAAAAGGGATTATTGCGTCAAGATGATGTCATGCTGGCGTCAGCTTCCCTAGTGCTCAAAGATCGAGCGCGGGGCGGGAGACTGGGGACAAGCGCGCATGAGTGGTTGTGGTGTCTGAGAGAGCGCGACACAGGTTACAAAAAGGTGGTGGTCCCGCCATTTAGTATCCACGAGAGCATGGCCGGTGACGGCGGACAGCGGAGGCGGCAACTGCACGACGCGGGCTCGATAGAGGAAGAGAGGAAGGAAACGGAGAGGTGCTAGAGCACTGGTAGCTTACCGTGAACGCGGTGCACAGCTCAGGGAGGCCAGGGGAGGTCGTAGGCAAGCTCAACATCGATAGCGAGCAGTGGCCAGAGGCGAGGAAGATGAGCTTGGCGGTGGAAATTCGGGGCTTCTAGGATCGATTACTTCGCTGGGGAGGATGCTAGAGAGATGGAGAATCTTGGGGCATGCTCATCCGTGTAACATCTCAAAAATATTAATGAGGATATCAATTTTCTAATCAATAAAAATTAGGGTTAACAAAATCTTTGTTAATAAACCATATCTTAATGCATGTGTGTTCTGAATGTGGATGAATGTTTGCAATGCCATGTTTGATTGTTGTAAATGATAAGAAATGGTTTAAATATCAAAACCATATCATCTAGGTCAAATCCAAAATAGATCAAAACAAAAGAAAATTAAAATATGATGCATATGACCTAATGGTCATTTTTGCAAAAGTTAACACTTAGCTCACTTTGAGCATCTCTAGCAAGTGATCACAAACATAAACAATTCCATTTATTTTCTCCCCTTGCTATACCAAGTGACACTAAACACAATGGAGCTTTCAACCTTGCAGAAACAAAACCAAATCCATTTGAAGGGCAATTCAAAATTGAATCTATCTTCTGTATCAAGATAGTCATTTTTGGAAAAACCATCAAAACCTTCACCACTTAACAAACCCTTGCACCCAGAGACTACCAAGCTTAGTACCAGCACAGCCACCAAAAATAACTTGAAAATATGAAAGTTTAGTTCTTGCGGCCATTTGATCAAAAACCTGGTGATCACAGTACAACCTCAACCACTATCTACTGTTTTGATCAATCTTTTAATCATCTTTGTGACCTCACCGAGCTTCCTGTCGTGGTATTGCCGACGAGTAGCCATGGAGGGGTCCTCACAGTGCGTGTTTAGAGACGTGGGGGAAGGAGGAAGGTTGACGGGTATGAGGTAACCCAACTTACCCAGGTTCCGATCCCACAACGGTGGCGGAATCCTACTCCTGCTATAAATCACTATAAGGGCAATACGTCAAGTTACATGGATTGGTTCTCTGTCCGAGGTGTATGTTAATCGATACTAGTTTGTTCCCTAAAGGCTCCCATAGGCCCGACTTATATAGTCGCCAGGTCCTAGGGTTACAATGAAAAGTTCTAGTCGGACAGGTTACAGAGTCCTACACTGCTTACAACTAGTCTAGCGATGTAACTACCTCGGTGAATTACGCTCCTAGTTACAAGCCTGGATGAGCAGAAATGGTTGAAATAGTACGGTGGGGCCCAAATGCCACTCACAGGTAGACCTTTCGGCCGTCCCAACCATTTCTAAACATCGGGACAAGAACGGGCGGCGTAATCGGCAGGCGAAGGGATCAACTACATACACAAATGAGTATGTATGCAAGCCACCATACAACAGTACATCAGAGCCATTCCATCTAACAAGAAAGGAAATATAGCAATGCCATACGGCAAGATCCAAACATCCTAGATAGATATAATAGTTTAGGATATCTCCTCATACATCAAACATCAGAGTATCAGGCAGAAGCGGAAGACAAAATCCGAGTACGGATAAGAAGCAAATCGGCATAAGATGCCCCATAAATAAACACATCCCGCCCACAGATCTCACGGATCCCCGTTCCCGGAATCTCTACACCGAATGATCGTTGCCCACATCGTCCGTCTCTTCCACCCAGTATCCATCTTGCGAGTGTACCTGTTCATCTGAACCAATAATTTATCGTGTGAGACCCTAGGGGTACTCATCAAGTCTTTATGCCGCTAAAGGGGACACAACCTGGGGTGACGCAATTGCAGCAAAAGCTAAACCCTAACAATTCTATAGATACTCGCTAACCATCCGCCTAACCAGAGATAGACGGATGTTCGTGAATTAACAACAACAGTTATAAAGGTAATATTAACAGATCCATCCTCCTCCTCGCTTACCGACGAGGAAGCGGACGAACAACCCCCCATCCGTTGGCAGTTTTATTATCCATTCCATGAGTGTTGCACTATTTACTAGTCAAGTACTTAGTCAGATTAAAAGCGGTACTTTAGTTATGCTTGTCTATGATCGAGAAACTGTGCTCCAAGTCGTCCATAACCGCGGACACGGCTTTCAGAAAGTTTTACCCTGCAGGGGTGCACAAATAGCAACACACACTCGATATGCCTCGGAAAAACCAAATCAAAACCCAACGAGGCAGTCACGACAAAGCAATTACAGGATTCAGAAATATTTTAGGGGGCCACCCCATTAAGCTACCCGCGACGAAGTTGGCCGACTTCGAGACGGACTGAAGGTTTGCGCCAATGGCTGTGAACGACTGGGAACCCGAAAATATGACTGGGCTTGTCGACACCGCGAAAACACTCCGCTTTCCTAAACAGTACAGTGTGCAGTACCTCGCACAATTTAAATAAAGCAGTAAAGCATGGCATAAGTACAGGATAGTAAATAAAACCTCAAACTAGTTTGTGCCCCCAAGAAATAAGAATGAATCAAGCTCTGGCTCAGGGGGGTTCATAAGCCTCCCGGATATGGATAGCGCGAATATTCAAGGAACAGGAATCAAGTACTCGGGGTCCTACGGGACACAAGTGAGCCTGAAAACCAAATAGCGAATATGGCTCACCGATGCCACTGTCATTAGTTATCCCATTACTACTCAGGTTAAGTTGTTTAGGTACCTTGTTATCCATCAGACACTCACATACCCTACACATGCTGTTCTACGACTCGCATGGCTCAAGCAACTCCTGTAGTAATAGCTCATAGGATGGAGGAACAAGCTTCGGTTGGGTTTAAAAGTAAAGGCTATGCAATACTTGGGATTCAGATTAATGCAATCACGACTCAATGATGCAAGAGTAAGATAGAGGCAATAGGTACTATATGTATGCAAGCATGTGGTAGTGCTTGCCTGGCAGCTCAGTTGAAGCGAGAGAAGGATCTGGGCAGTGCTCCTGGGTATCTTGATATATCCCCTGCTCAGCGTCTATTCGAAGAAGAACCAAACAAACAAGGGCCAACATAAATAAAGTGCACAAGCATATGAATAAAATGCAACAAGCAATCAATCATGCCATGATGAATGATGCACAATTTGCATGGCAATAAAGTAGCATGGCATGGGTGAGGTGTGGAATACAAGAATAAATCATTTTATTGAGTTTTGGCCCCATTTTAACCTCATTTTAGTTGCTGTACACGTTATATTTATATGATGCATGCTGCAAAACAGACAAAGGAATGCATAAACAGAAAGGTCTCGTCGAGCTAATCATTTTAGACATATTATTTGTTGAATTTGGAGTTGTAAAACAAAAGTTATTAATTAATTAAGGTAAAAGGGCATTTTGTTGTAATTTTAATTAACTTGGAAAATAAAGTGTCCAAATTATATTTTTAATGGCATATTTGAAATCCTCACATTTTTATGATTTGAAAACACATATTATTTGTATTATTTGGATTTATATTTTAAAAGATGTTTAAAAACAGATTTAAATTTGAATTTGAAATAATTTGAAATAGATTTGAATTAAAACAGATATCAGAAAAAATACTTTTTATACTCAAGTGAAGTTAGCCCCAGACACTGACCAGTGGGGCCATGCTGACTGGGCGACACAGGCGCACAGAAAAGTTTCTGTCACCGCGAGCTAGTCCAGCCTTAGAGAGTGACAGGTGGGGCCAGAGTACTCGCGGGTCCACGTGACAGCGGCGAGAGGGGCAGGAACTGACGGGTGGGGCCAGGCTGGAGCGCGGGTCAAGGTTTACAAAAAGCCAGGGGGTTTCCTGGGAGAAGACCACGGCGGCTGACTGGTGGGCCACGAGGTACCGCGGGTTAAGCGAAAACAAAAGGAAGGGCTAAACTGCAAAACGACCACAGTCGTACCGTTCCTCTTCTTCTCTGCGTTGAGCGACAGGTCGATGCACGGCGCGGGCGGGGATCGATCTCTGGACCTGGGGCTCGCGCGCGGAAGCGGCTACCGTTGGGCTAGGGAGCGGTGGGTGTTAGGGGGTCAGGCGCGGCCTAGCTAGGGTTTCTGCGCGACGTGGAAGCGAGCAGACGCGCGCGCTCGTCGGTGCACCGAGGGCGCTCGGCGAAACGAACTACGGATCCGGCCGGCGACAGCGAGGCAGAGCATGTCCAGGGGGTTTGGGGGCTCACCGAGGAGATGTTGGTGGAGTTGGATAGGGCAGAGGTGCTGGTGATCGTCGTCGAGGCAGAGGCCAGCGTAGCTAGGGTTCCGGTGGGACGCGTCGGTGTCCTTCGGCTCCGGTGCTCCTCCTCTGCGACGGCGCGTACAGGGTGATGCGGTGGAGGGCCCTTGGTCTTCCGCGGCACCCAGAGCGTCACGCCACCGTCTGGTAGATGAAGGGCGGTGGAGGCCGACGGTTCTGCCGGCGATGGGTAGACGGAGGCGATGGAGGAGAGGGAAGGAGCGGCAGGGACCTAGGGTGGATCTGGGGGAGGCAGAGGGAAGTCGTGGAGAAGAGATAAGGCAGAGAGGGATAGGGAGATGCCGTCGGGAGCAGGTAGATGGAAAAGGTGGCCTCGGTGCCACCTTTCTCTTTCCCCTCCTCACGTGCTAGGGTCGGCAGGAACCAGGGCAGGGGCAGCTGGGGCTTCCAGGTGGGGTAGGGCAGGCCAGGCTCGGGGTGGGGCACACCAGGCAGAGAGAGAGGAGAAAAAAAGGAGAGGGGAGGCTCGGCTAGGTTGGTACTAGGGTTGGAGAGAGGTGGCATGGCTCGGGTGAGGGTTTTGTGTGGTGGAGGGGGTAGCTAGGTGGGGCCAGGGAGAGAGGGTGGCCAGGTGGGGCCGAGCTAGGTGAGAGAGAGAGAGAGGCCGAGAGAGAGGGAGGTAGAATTAGGGTTTAGGTGAGAGGGGGATGTGAGGGTTAGGGTTAGATATGGAATAAGAGGGGGGTATGGTGATGATCACACTTGATCATGCAAAGCATAACCAAGGAGATGAAGAAAAAGACCCAAGACAAGGAAAGACAAAAAGGTGGAAAGGTTGAGAGAGGAAGGTGAGGGGAAAAGAGAGAGAGGTGTGTGGTTTAGATTCACTCAAAATTCAAATAAAATCCAAAGGACAAGAAAAAGGGGGTACTTGCATGGCCCATGCAAAGTATTTAATACCATGTTTATTTTGTGAAAACAATTGTATCACATGGCCTTAATCTTATGCATTCCCACAAGTGGAATAAAGCCAAACCAAGAATTTAAAAGAAAGCCCCAAGTGGAATAGATGGAGATGACCACATTGGATTATAATTGGGACTTGCTAGTGTGTGTATGCCACTAGATGCTTACTAGTCCCATAAATACCCCCACATGAGCATAAATCCATAATAATCCATATGGAAGCTAGGAAAAGGGTCCACTCACAAGGCATGCAAAGGTGGCCATGTGGCTCTCATATATCAATAATGTGAAAACAACATGATGCCAAGATGAGAGCATGTGGAAAAGAATTGGATCCATTCCAACCCACATGAGCTAGAGGTAAAACCAATAGGTGCCAAGCTCATATTTAGTTGGATGGTGGAATTATAAGGTCTTGAAAGAAAAGTGGTGGAGTTAATAAAAGATATGCCCCCAACTCAACTTGGGCATTTAAACAATATATCAACAACCAAATACAATATCAAGAGGCAAATACAATTAATAATGCATATGAGATAAGAACCAAATGGAAAAGGGTTTTATATGATGCTCAAATGCAAGGTGGCATGATGACATGAGCATGATATAATGATGATGCAACAATTATATGTTTGAAGTAGCCATTATATTACTAATCCAAGTAGCATTACAATTGTTAGACAATTGGGATGCTACAACTCTCCCCCACTAAAAAGGAATCTCGCCCCGAGATTCTAGGAAGAAGAAGACACAAAGAGGGTAGGATACTTGGCACGAAGCTCATCTTCACGTTCCCAAGTGGCTTCATCAACGGAATGGTGCGACCACTGCACCTTGCAGAACTTGATGGACTTGTTGCGAGTCCTCCTTTCTGCGACTTCAAGGATTTTTGTGGGGTGTTCCTGATAAGACAGGTCTTCTTGGAGATTGATAAGCTCATGATCCACGGTCCTGCCGGGATCCTTGAAGCACTTCTTGAGCTGAGAGATGTGGAAAACATCATGGACCTTGAGTTTTTCCGGGAGCTCAAGAGCATAAGCAACTTCTCCTCTTCTTCCACGAATTTTGAAGGGACTGATGTATCTAGGAGCCAGCTTTCCTTTGATACCAAAGCGGTGTGTGCCTCTCATGGGAGTGACACGAAGGTAAACGAGATCACCAGGGACATACTCCATGTCCGTGTGCTTCCTGTCATAATTGCTCTTCTGGCGACTTTGAGCAATCCTTAGATTTTCAAGAATGATGTGAACCTTCTTCTCCGCTTGAGTCACAATTTCAGGGCCAAACAAGATCCTTTCACCTGCACCCGACCAACCACTCGGAGTTCTGCATTTGCGACCATAGAGAGCCTCAAATGGTGCCATTTTTAGACTTTTTTGGAAGCTATTGTTGTAAGAGAATTCAGCATAAGGAAGGCATTCTTCCCACTTCATGCCGAACGAGATGACGCAAGCACGGAGCATATCCTCCAGAATCTGATTGATCCTTTCAACTTGTCCTTGCGACTGAGGGTGGTAAGTTGTGCTGAAGTTCAACTTTGTTCCCAAAGCATTTTGGAAACTTTCCCAGAACTTGGAAGTGAAGATGCTTCCACGGTCTGAACTGATCTCAAGAGGAACCCCATACAGAGAGACAATTCTGTTGATATAGAGCTCAGCCAACTGAATTGCAGAAATTGTTTCCTTGACGGGGAAGAAGTGAGCCACTTTAGAAAGCCTGTCAATGACAACAAAGATTGCATTGTTGCCCTTCTGCGACCTAGGAAAACCAGTGATGAAGTCCATCTCTACTTTCTCCCATTTCCATTCCGGGGGTTTCAATGGCTGTAGAAGACCGGAAGGTTTCTGATGGACCGCTTTCACTCTACGGCAGACATCACACTCCGAGACATACTTGGCACAATACCTTTTCAAACCAGGCCACCAATATTGTGTTTTCAAGTCCATGTACATCTTTGTGCTGCCAGGGTGGATAGAAAGAACAGAATCATGCGCCTCCTTGAGAACTTGCTCTCTCAAACCCGGGTAGTTCGGAACAAACATCCGGTGTTCAAAGAAAAGCGTGCCTTGATCATCGACGTGGAAGGACTCATACTTCGGAAGCTGAAGCCTAGAGATGATCTTTCTTGTGTACGGATCACCAAGCTGAGAAGAGCGAACCTTTTCTTCCAAGAGAGGGGTTGCCAGAAGGTTCAGGAGATACCCTTGTTCCACAATTTCAAGGTTGAGCTGACGGAATTCCTCGCACAAGAGAGGCTGTTGTTCTTCCATCATGAGGTTGTTGACATAAGCTTTGCGGCTGAGAGCATCGGCCATGACATTAGCTTTGCCCGGAGTGTAGTTGATGGTCAAATCGAAGTCATTGATTGCTTCAATCCATCTCCTCTGCCGAAGGTTGAGATCAGGCTGAGTGAAGATATACTTCAAACTCTTGTGATCAGAAAAGATCTCACAATGGTTACCAAGCAAGTAGTGCCTCCATACTTTCAAAGCAAAGACAACCGCTGCGAGCTCGAGGTCATGTGTAGGATAGTTGATCTCATGCGTCTTCAACTGTCGAGAGGCATAAGCAACAACTTGTTTTTCTTGCATAAGGACTGCACCCAATCCTTGCAAAGAGGCGTCACAGAAGATCTGGAACGGCTTGGATGTATCCGGAGGAACCAAGACTGGTGTGGAAGTGAGCTTCTCTTTGAGTGTCTCAAAGCTTGCTTGACATGCAGGAGTCCAAAAGTATTTCTTGCCTTTCTTGAGGAGATCGGTAAGAGGCTTCGCTATCTTCGAAAAGTTCTGAACGAAGCGACGGCAATAACTAGCCAAACCAAGGAAACTCCGCACTTCTTTGACATTAACAGGAGGAAGCCATTCAACAATTGTCTTCACAGTTTCCGGATTGACTGCAATGCCCTTGGCAGAGATGACGTGACCAAGATAGGTTACTTGAGGCAGCCAAAACTCACACTTGGAGAACTTTGCATACAAGCGGTTCTCACGAAGCTTGTTTAGGACACATCGAAGGTGTTCTTCATGTTCTTCCTGTGACTTAGAGTAGACTAGGATGTCATCCAGATAGACCACAACGAACTTGTCAAGATACTCCATGAAAACCGAGTTCATGAGCCTCGAGAAGGTGGCAGGTGCGTTGGTGAGACCGAAAGACATGACCGTGTACTCATACAGGCCATAGAGGGTGGTGAAAGCTGTCTTAGGAACATCTTCCTTGCGAATCTTGATTTGGTGATAACCACTTCTCAAGTCGAGCTTAGAGAATACCACAGCTCCAGCTAGCTGATCGAAGAGATCATTAATCCGCGGAAGGGGATATTTATTCTTGAGGGTTTTAGCATTGAGAGCCCGATAGTCAACACAAAGTCTATCAGTCTGGTCTCGCTTTTTCACAAAGAGGGTTGGGCTACCCCAAGAAGAAGTACTGTGTTGAATGAAACCCAACCTCTCTTGTTCATCAAGCTGTCGTTTGAGTTCAGCCAACTCAGCAGGACCCATCTTATAAGGCCGCTTGGAGATAGGAGCGGTACCAGGTTCAAGCTCAATTACAAACTCAACCTCACGATCCGGAGGCATACCTGGCAACTCTTCAGGAAAGACATCTGGGAACTCACAGACCACCGGAACACTCTGAATAGCTTCCATAGCATCAACATTCAGAGTCGCCAAAGAGAAAAGCTGGATAGCAGGAGTCAGACTTGGAGAATAGACTATATGGCCTTCAGGAATTTTCAGAGAAACCGAGCGTTCAGCACAATCAATCACAGCTGCATTTGCTGTCAACCAATCCATGCCCAAGATGACATCAATGTCATAATTTCCCAGAATGATTAAGGAAGCAGAGAACGAAGAGCCACCAATCTCAATTTGATTGCCATGGCTGATTTTAGAAGCTGCCATTGTTGCTCCAGGAGAAAGGACCATTAACCGCTGAAGGAGAGGATCCATAGCTAACCCATTCTCATCTGCAAACTTGGTTGACACAAAAGAATGCGATGCACCAGAATCAAACAAAACTCGTGCAGGGACTGAGTTAACGGATAGCATACCCATCACAACTCCAGGTGCATGCTCAGCTTGAGCGGCGTTTACACAGTTGGCACGAGCAACAGTAGACCCGGGCTTGGTGTTGATGTTGAGAGCCCGAGGTGGTGGTGCACGAACCAAAGGAGAGCTTGCCGCAGATCTTGGAGGTGGTGGAGGAAGAGCCTTGTTCTTCATCGGACAGTTCCAGTACTGATGCCCAGTGTCTCCACAAGTGAAACAAGCACCAGGTGGACGTGGAGCAACGTAGCCAGGGACTCCGCCAGGCGCTCCAGGGTAGTGGTGGTTGTAGCCCCTGGGAGCAGCAGTGAGGAAGTTTGGTGGCCTTGCCGCGTAGCTTGAAGGTCTTGGTGGAGCCGGGAGCGACGGTGGGGTGTTAGGAACCCAGACACGACGCTTAGAAGGAGCTGACATAGCTGAAGATCTTGCTGCATCACGGTTGTGTTTCTTTGACTTATCAAACACTTGCCTACTTGCCTCTTCCTGCAGAGCTGTATGCTCAAGTTCCAGAAAAGACGTCGGCCTTGCATGTGTGATTGCATACTTAATCGATGCATTGAGCCCTTGCCTGAACCTCTTTTGCTTCTTCTTGTCATCAGAGATCTCATCGCCACCATAACGAGAAAGGTTCATGAAGTTCCTGATGTAGGTGTTGACATTATCATTGCCCTGCTTGAGGTTGAGAAACACTTCCTTCATCCTCTCCATGACAATTTCTGACAGATACTGCTCTTTGAAAGCTCCAGTGAACTGTCCCCAAGTAGGCTGAAAACAAGTGCAGTTTGCCTTCAGGTAATTCTCCCACCAGAGAGCTGCATCTCCCTTCAGAAGGTGAGTAGCACACTTTACCCATTCTTGCTCAGGAACATCAGCAGTCATCAGTAGCCTTGACATCTCACGCAACCAATCATCAGCATCAAGTGGTTGATCATAAACATCAAACTAGCGTGGGTTGAACTTCAGGAAGCTTTTGATGTCTCCTCGCTTGGGAGGTGGAGGTAGCGGAACAAACTCATTCCTCCTGACACTTTCCTCGAAACGCTGCTGGTTCTGCTGCATTGCTGCCAAGGCATTGGCGATGCTTGACAACGCTGCCCCCAGTTCAGGTTGTATGTCCTCCTCAGAACGGCGTGGTGGTGCCATCCTGTGGTTGATATAAAACACAAGTCAGTACTATGATGGAGAATAATAATAATCCAAAATAGTACCAAGATGGAATTAATCAAGATTAGAGGATACAATTTACTAAGATGATATTAAAATATCAACGAAGTTCAAAGCACCCAGAAGATATTAAGCATATCGCACACGACTGAAAAGGAGTGTGGTACACAAATATATCAAAGAAAATTTTTCCACAAATTTCGGCATTAAAATACCAATAGATGCGCAAAATCACTTAACGAATCAAGATTAGTGACTCTACCAACTCAATATACAAGAGCGAATGATAAGAGTAGTGGTATGGTCGCGACTCCATCCCGCACTCAAATCATTACTCCGCACATGAATAAGTAGAACACATATCTCAACACCTTCTTCTCACGACGAACCTAAAGATTAGCAACTACGGAAACGAACACTAGAAACAAGATAACGTCGGATAACAAAGAGTAAGACAGATCACGTCGGTATACAACGAATCAGATAGATCGCGTCGGTTTGCAAAAGCCTGTCGGTATGGAATGTACCAACAGTTGATAACCAAAGGCAGATGGTGATAACAACTTGGATGCAACAGATAGACAAAGAATTACACACACACACACACAAACACACAACCTATGGTACTACGGAAACCCAGAACACGTGAATCCTAGTTTGAATTTAAGAAGAGGATTGAAAACGTTACACTTCCTTACTAGAAAAGGGTGGGTGGGTGGGTAAGAAGAAAAGTGGAAGCAGTCCTACTCTTGCGTTTTGTTTTTCCCTAGTATACATAACTACCAAAAATATTTGCTAGACAGACAACGACCATTTGGCTGAGACCCTGAAGGGCGGGATGGCTCTGATACCAATTGTAACTACCTCGGTGAATTACGCTCCTAGTTACAAGCCTGGATGAGCAGAAATGGTTGAAATAGTACGGTGGGGCCCAAATGCCACTCACAGGTAGACCTTTCGGCCGTCCCAACCATTTCTAAACATCGGGACAAGAACGGGCGGCGTAATCGGCAGGCGAAGGGATCAACTGCATACACAAATGAGTATGTATGCAAGCCACCATACAACAGTACATCAGAGCCATTCCATCTAAAAAGAAAGGAAATATAGCAACGCCATACGGCAAGATCCAAACATCCTAGATAGATATAATAGTTTAGGATATCTCCTCATACATCAAACATCAGAGTATCAGGCAGAAGCGGAAGACAAAATCCGAGTACGGATAAGAAGCAAATCGGCATAAGATGCCCCATAAATAAACACATCCCGCCCACAGATCTCACGGATCCCCGTTCCCGGAATCTCTACACCGAATGATCGTTGCCCACATCGTCCGTCTCTTCCACCCAGTATCCATCTTGCGAGTGTACCTGTTCATCTGAACCAATAATTTATCGTGTGAGACCCTAGGGGTACTCAGCAAGTCTTTATGCCGCTAAAGGGGACACAACCTGGGGTGACGCAATTGCAGCAAAAGCTAAACCCTAACAATTCTATAGATACTCACTAACCATCCGCCTAACCAGAGATAGACGGATGTCCGTGAATTAACAACAATAGTTATAAAGGTAATATTAACAGATCCATCCTCCTCCTCGCTTACCGACGAGGAAGCGGACGAACAACCCCCCATCCGTTGGCAGTTTTATTATCCATTCCATGAGTGTTGCACTATTTACTAGTCAAGTACTTAGTCAGATTAAAAGCGGTACTTTAGTTATGCTTGTCTATGATCGAGAAACTGTGCTCCAAGTCGTCCATAACCGCGGACACGGCTTTCAGAAAGTTTTACCCTGCAGGGGTGCACAAATAGCAACACACACTCGATATGCCTCGGAAAAACCAAATCAAAACCCAACGAGGCAGTCACGACAAAGCAATTACAGGATTCAGAAATATTTCAGGGGGCCACCCCATTAAGCTACCCGCGACGAAGTTGGCCGACTTCGAGACGGACTCAAGGTTTGCGCCAATGGCTGTGAACGACTGGGAACCCGAAAATGTGACTAGGCTTGTCGACACCGCGAAAACACTCCGCTTTCCTAAACAGTACAGTGTGCAGTACCTCGCACAATTTAAATAAAGCAGTAAAGCATGACATAAGTATAGGATAGTAAATAAAACCTCAAACTAGTTTGTGGCCCCAAGAAATAAGAATGAATCAAGCTCTGGCTCAGGGGGGTTCATAAGCCTCCCGGATGTGGATAGCGCGAATATTCAAGGAACAGGAATCAAGTACTCGGGGTCCTACGGGACACAAGTGAGCCTGAAAACCAAATAGCGAATATGGCTCACCGATGCCACTGTCATTAGTTATCCCATTACTACTCAGGTTAAGTTGTTTAGGTACCTTGTTATCCATCAGACACTCACATACCCTACACATGCTGTTCTACGACTCGCATGGCTCAAGCAACTCCTGTAGTAATGGCTCATAGGATGGAGGAACAAGCTTCGGTGGGGTTTAAAAGTAAAGGCTATGAAATACTTGGGATTCAGATTAATGCAATCGCGACTCAATGATGCAAGAGTAAGATAGAGGCAATAGGTACTATATGTATGCAAGCATGTGGTAGTGCTTGCCTGGCAGCTCAGTTGAAGCGAGAGAAGGATCTGGGTAGTGCTCCTGGGTATCTTGATATATCCCCTGCTCAGCGTCTATTCGAAGAAGAACCAAATAAACAAGGGCCAACATAAATAAAGTGCACAAGCATATGAATAAAATGCAACAAGCAATCAATCATGCCATGATGAATGATGCACAATTTGCATGGCAATAAAGTAGCATGGCATGGGTGAGGTGTGGAATACAAGAATAAATCATTTTATTGAGTTTTGGCCCCATTTTAACCTCATTTTAGTTGCT
The DNA here is from genome assembly GCA_916181665.1 of Avena sativa. NCBI lineage: Eukaryota > Viridiplantae > Streptophyta > Magnoliopsida > Poales > Poaceae > Avena > Avena sativa. The sequence continues at coordinate 86,721,387 of OV702293.1, read as the reverse complement.
GTACACATTATATTTATATGATTCATGCTGCAAAACAAACAAAGGAATGCATAAACAGAAAGGTCTCGTCGAGCTAATCATTTTAGACATATTATTTGTTGAATTTGGAGTTGTAAAACAAAAGTTATTAATTAATTAAGGTAAAAGGGCATTTTGTTGTAATTTTAATTAACTTGGAAAATAAAGTGTCCAAAATATATTTTGAATGGCATATTTGAAATCCTCACATTTTTCTGATTTGAAAACACATATTATTTGTATTATTTGGATTTACATTTTAAAAGATATTTAAAAACAGATTTAAATTTGAATTTGAAATAATTTGAAATAGATTTGAATTAAAACAGATATCAGAAAAAATACTTTTTATACTCAAGTGAAGTTAGCCCCAGACACTGACCAGTGGGGCCATGCTGACTGGGCGACACAGGCGCACAGAAAAGTTTCTGTCACCGCGAGCTAGTCCAGCCTCAGAGAGTGACAGGTGGGGCCAGAGTACTCGCGGGTCCACGTGACAGCGGCGAGAGGGGCAGGAACTGACGGGTGGGGCCGGGCTGGAGCGCGGGTCAAGGTTTACAAAAAGCTAGGGGGTTTCCTGGGAGAAGACCACGGTGGCTGCCTGGTGGGCCACGAGGTACCGCGGGTTAAGCGAAAACAAAAGGAAGGGCTAAACTGCAAAATGACCACAGCCGTACTGTTCCTCTTCTTCTCTGCGTTGAGCGACAGGTCGATGCACGGCGCGGGCGGGGATCGATCTCTGGACCTGGGGCTCGCGCGCGGAAGCGGCTACCGTTGGGCTAGGGAGCGGTCGGTGTTAGGGGGTCAGGCGCGGCCTAGCTAGGGTTTCTGCGCGACGTGGAAGCGAGCAGACGGGCGCGCTCGTCGGTGCACCGAGGGCGCTCGGCGAAACGAACTACGGATCCGGCCGGCGACAGCGAGGCAGAGCATGTCCAGGGGGTTTGGGGGCTCACAGAGGAGATGTTGGTGGAGTTGGATAGGGCAGAGGTGCTGGTGATCGTCGTCGAGGCAGAGGCCGGCGTAGCTAGGGTTCCGGTGGGACGCGTCGGTGTCCTTCGGCTCCGGTGCTCCTCCTCTGCGACAGCGCGTACAGGGTGATGCGGTGGAGGGCCCTTGGTCTTCCGCGGCACCCAGAGTGTCACGCCACCGTCTGGTAGATGAAGGGCGGTGGAGGCCGACGGTTCTGCCGGCGATGGGTAGACGGAGGCGGTGGAGGAGAGGGAAGGAGCGGCAGGGACCTGGGGTGGATCTGGGGGAGGTAGAGGGAAGTCGTGGAGAAGAGATAAGGCAGAGAGGGATAGGGATATGTCGTGGGGAGCAGGTAGATGGAAAAGGTGGCCTCGGTGCCACCTTTCTCTTTCCCCTCCTCACGTGCTAGGGTCGGCAGGAACCAGGGCAGGGGCAGCTGGGGCTTCCAGGTGGGGTAGGGCAGGCCAGGCTCGGGGTGGGGCACACCAGGCAGAGAGAGAGGAGAAAAAAGGAGAGGGGAGGCTCGGCTAGGTTCGTACTAGGGTTGGAGAGAGGTGGCATGGCTCGGGTGAGGGTTTTGTGTGGTGGAGGGGGTAGCTAGGTGGGGCCAGGGAGAGAGGGTGGCCAGGTGGGGCCGAGCTAGGTGAGAGAGAGAGAGGCCGAGAGAGAGGGAGGTAGACTTAGGGTTTAGGTGAGAGGGGGATGTGAGGGGTAGGGTTAGATATGGAATAAGAGGGGGGTATGGTGATGATCACACTTGATCATGCAAAGCATAACCAAGGAGATGAAGAAAAAGACCCAAGACAAGGAAAGACAAAAAGGTGGAAAGGTTGAGAGAGGAAGGTGAGGGGAAAAGAGAGAGAGAGAGGTGTGTGGTTTAGATTCACTCAAAATTCAAATAAAATCCAAAGGACAAGAAAAAGGGGGTACTTGCATGGCCCATGCAAAGTATTTAATACCATGTTTATTTTGTGAAAACAATTGTATCACATGGCCTTAATCTTATGCATTCCCACAAGTGGAATAAAGCCAAACCAAGAATTTAAAAGAAAGCCCCAAGTGGAATAGATGGAGATGACCACATTGGATTATAATTGGGACTTGCTAGTGTGTGTATGCCACTAGATGCTTACAAGTCCCAGAAATACCCCCACATGAGCATAAATCCATAATAATCCATATGGAAGCTAGGAAAAGGGTCCACTCACAAGGCATGCAAAGGTGGCCATGTGGCTCTCATATATCAATAATGTGAAAACAACATGATGCCAAGACGAGAGCATGTGGAAAAGAATTGGATCCATCCCAACCCACATGAGCTAGAGGTAAAACCAATAGGTGCCAAGCTCATATTTAGTTGGATGGTGGAATTATAAGGTCTTGAAAGAAAAGTGGTGGATTTAATAAAAGATATGCCCCCAACTCAACTTGGGCATTTAAACAATATATCAACAACCAAATACAATATCAAGAGGCAAATACAATTAATAATGCATATGAGATAATAACCAAATGGAAAAGGGTTTTATATGATGCTCAAATGCAAGGTGGCATGATGACATGAGCATGATATAATGATGATGCAACAATTATATGTTTGAAGTAGCCATTATATTACTAATCCAAGTAGCATTACAATTGTTAGACAATTGGGATGTTACAAGCGAGTCTTGCACTCCAAGGCTACGGGTACATCAGTGACTTCTCTATAGCCTTCCTTTATTTGGCATGGGCCTCCCTTATGGATCCATCTAAATGGGCCGCCCAGCAGGCCATGGGCCATGCTACCAACTGTGGGCCACCCGGGTTATCCGGATAAGAGACATGCTACGAGGATACCCATATAGCATATCCTCAACAGTACCCCCCGGAAAACTCCAAGATCTTGCGCCGTCTTGCCTCTTCAGGTTGAATGCTCTGTCTAGATGGATGTCGGCAAATCGTTAAGCAATATCTTGTAGTCCTCCCAAGAACCCTGCAAGGTTTTCTCCGTATTCGACTTGTAAGCCGGAGAATTGCTGAATCTTCTATCGTACTCTTCCGTAGACGGATTGGATCCATCCATGCCAGAATATTCCGATGTGATGGTTCACCTGCCAGTGATAACTATGACGATGTAGACATAGGTCATCGACGCCTCGTAACTCACACATGCAGAGAACGTAATCATGTCCATTTTTCCCGCGCGAGACATACGAACCGTTGGTGGATATGGTTTGGAACGTGGCGAAATTTCCAGCACACGCCCGCACACGTCGCCCACTCGTCAACCATTCGATCGCCTTGCACGAATCTTGATGCCGGAGGTTATAAATTGTAACTGCGGTGGAATTTTACTTTTCACCTCATTCCCCTCCTGCGTCGTCTTATTCCTCCAGCGAGCACCTCCTTGAGCTCTCCACGCGTTTCGCGTAAAACCCTAACCCTTCAATCCTTCCAGTCACCACCTCTCCCCTTCCAATGGCCAGCAGTAGCTCTGCTCCCTCCATGGCGGCGTTCGGTGATACTGCGGTGAAGCCGACAAGCACCATCTACGTGCCCCTATAGGGCCTGGTGCTTCCCAAATCAGCGGTGATAGAATCCGCCAGCGGTGACCACAATCCAGCAGCGCTGGAGCTGTTGAAAGAGGAAGGTGATTCCCACAAGGGGGATTGGCGCGGTTCGGACATCACGGACCGCGACATCAAAGAACTGCTCGTCTAGGGCTACCTCCCTGTGACGGAGGGGCTCGTCTGGCGGGCGGCGCCGGCCGGCGAGGTCACCCCTTCTCCCCAAGCCAGAGAGAAGGTGTACCTCAAAGCCCAACTAGTACGCGGCATCTCCCTTCCCATTCCAATTTCTTCCTAGCTGTCCTTAGACATTACCGAGTACAGCCTCAGAACCTCTCCCCCAATAGTATCATTGCGCTTAGCAACTACGCGGCGCTTTGTGAGGGTTGCTTAGGGATTAGGCCTAGGCTAGATCTCTTTGTCTATTTCTTCACCGTCAAGAGGGAAGCCAGAGCCGGCAAGGACGAGCTCAGGAACTGTGGGACCATCAGCTTTAAGATCCATCCCGGCCGGCGGTTCCCCGACATCGTCGGCCATGAATCTTGCAAGAACTGGCAACAAACGTACTTCTATGGCCTAGACATCCCTCTGGCCGGTCGAGAACAAACGTATCCGGAGTTTGTCGATGGAGCCACTGCCGAAGCCCCGACATGGAGATCCCAGGCCATCCTTCCCTCCGACAACGAAGCCTCCCGCGCCATTAGGCGGATAGAGTGGTTTGTCGATACGGGTCTGACCGGGTTAGACCTATCCATGTGTTGGTTCGTCGGGAAGATCCAGCCTCTCCAGCACCGCTCCAAGCTTATGCATGAGTACTCCAAGGAGAGGAAGGATAGCCTCCTCATCTCCGAGGACAAATTCTTGAGTGACTCCGTCAAGCTCTGCCTCAAGGACATCGTCAACGTGAAGGACAAGAAGCGTGGCTTCGCCATCACCTACGATATGTTCGAAGAGAGCAAGTGTCCAGAGGTACCTGTTTATTTTCTGTGTATGATATTTACTCTAGTTCTTCCGTCTAGCCATTAATATCTCATCCAACACTTTTGGGATTTCACTTAACAGCTCAGTAGTCTAGAGGAGGATAGCATGGTTGTCCAAATCTATGACCCCAATATGAAGGAAGTCACTGTTGTGTCCGATGATGATGTCCCGTTGGCGCGAAAGCGGAAGAGCTCCACCTCTGATGCTGCCAACGGAGGCAAGAAGAAAAAGACGGCGGGTGGAGCCTCCAAGAAGTCCACTGCCGCCCTGGAGGCGGAGAAAATAAGAGTTACCAGGATTGCTTTTGCTAAAGAACCACCTGTTGTGTAAGCTTCTTTTCCTCCGACATTGTCCATTGTTTGTCTTATTTCTATACTTATACTTTTTGCACGTTTCAGGAAGAAGGCCACTACTAGTTTGAAGAAGACCTCCAAAACTTTGGGGGCTTCTAGAAATATTAAGAATATGTTGCATCGTGACGTGTCTCCCCACGCATGTCCCGCCATCTCCCCTGTCACTCCTAGCGTCCAGCCTCCGTCTGCTCCGACAAGCTCACAAGCCAAGGATGCATCTGGCCCTTCCACCATGGAAGTAGACTCAGGTGCCTCCGCGGAGCTTGCCGTTGTCGGCGAACAGGCAATGCAAGAAAATACTGCAACCCAAATGGCTAAAGCTCCAGCTAAGGATGCCATCGGTAGTGGTAAGGCGGTGGTGATGGATGGAACATCTGCCGAAGGCGGTGCCTCCGCACCCAGGAAAACCGTTGAATTCCCGAAGATAGTCCACCAGGCACTTACACCGAGTAGCTCATCTTTGGTTCCTGGTGCGGTGCAGACATCTCCAACATGCGGTCTTGAGGAGCTTCCCCGGCAAGAAGAAATCTTGCGAGGAAACAGTCTTTCCTTTGGCAGGTTGCTTGCTGAGAGTGCTACCAACCTCAAGATCATCACACTTGTAAGTTTTATTTGCCTTTTGCATTTAATATGAGTATCCCACTATAGCCCCCGAGGATTTAGACGGAAAACCATAGGTCTTTGCATCTGAATGCTCTAAGAGTGACTAAGCTAGAAAACTTTTCACTGTAGCCCCCAAGTACATAGGTTGAATGAAACATTCCGACTAGATATTTTTAGAGTAGCATATGCAGTGTTTGTAAATTTTGATACTGTAGCCCCCAAGCCTCTAGCTGTAACTAAATTAGTTCCGACTAGATGCTTAAAGAAAGACTAAGTATACGACTGAGTTAAAAAACTTTATACTATAGCCCCCAAGATTCTAGTTGAAAACTGAATTAGTTCCGACTAGATGCTTAAAGAAAGACCGAGCATATTGCCAAGTTAAAAAACTCTCACTGTAGCTCCCAAGCCTCTAGGTGGATAGTTATCCAGCTAGATGCTCCAAGTAGACTAAACAACGTTAAACTTTCTTTCCACAGAACGAGAATGCTCGGAGAGGCATGGACAACGAGAAGTACCAGAATATGCGTGCAGACTTGGAAGCCGAAAAGTGTAAAACTGCCTTCTTGAAGGAACAAATCATCAAGAGCAAGCGTCTGTTTTTCCTTTATTTTTCGTATTCTGACTTGGTCTTGTGCCAACATTCTCTGAGTATTCATTGTATACTATTCTTTCTCCGACTTGCAGAAACCATTTCGAGGGCTAAAGATATTGTTGAGAAATCCAAGCACATTCAGCAGCTGGATAGCGAAAATAGGATCCTTAAGCTGGAGAGGAAGGATATGATCAAGATGCATGAGGACTCCATGAAAGTCCTGCAAGAGTCCGCCAACATAGAGATGAACCGTTTGAAGGAGGAGATCAAGATGCTAAAAGAGCAAAAGAAAGCTGCCGATGAGCAAAATCAACGCAATCTTGAAGCATACAAGATCCTCCAACAAGAACGGGATTCTATGGAGGAAACTCTCCAGCAGGCCGAGATTAGCATCTTTAGTAAGTGATTCTCCACTTTGTATTTCTGTAAGCTAGATACTCTGAACTTTTGTTTGATTGAACTCATGAGTTCTCTTGTCGGACATTTGCAGCTCCTATTGGTTTGACCCAATCGCCTCCTCCACCAAAAGAATGCATGGTCCTTGACGGCAACTTTATCAACACCGCCATCATGCAGGCCAAGGAGATGGCCAAGCACCTCCAGATCAACATCAAAGCAGTGCATTCCGTGATGAAGTTCTCGGAGATCTTGCGCCAAGCCCCCGAGCGTATTGTAAGCTGGAAATCTTCATGTACACAGGCTGGTGCAAGGATGGCACTGTCAATGGTCAAGGCTCACTACGAAAACGCCGACATCGACACGGTGATCTCCGGTATCCCCGACGTGGACGACGACGGCCAAGCGATAGATCACAAGGCTATCTTGGCGTCGGTTGCCGGTTTCGATACCAGAGTCGCCGAGTTGGTCGACCCTAACATCTTCGTGCCCATGGAGATCATTGACGGTGATAACCAAAGCTCCTTCGAATCCCTCAAAACTGCCGACTTCGAAGAGGATGGTTCTCCTGCTGCTGATGATGCTGCTTCCCAATCGCCTGCGCCAGAGAAATGAAAAACAATATGTAATATTTGTTTCCTCTGGAATTTGTATGTGGAAAAACTACTTGTTAACTTAAGGCGGAAAACAATGGTTGTTATGTCCTGCTACTCAAGAACTGGTTCCACCATGTATATATTTTTTAAGCAAGTGCTGGCTTATCCATTACTCTGGTTTTTATGCTTGACTTTTCGTGAGTCGGAAGACTCGTTGTCGGAACCATGTGCTTAGGCGATTATGCCTAATGGCACCGTCAATAGCCTAAGCACAAAATCGCCGACAATAAGTGCTGAAAGTCACTACTCCAGAATCCACATAAAAACGACAAAGAATGTGTAGACCAGAAAACTTAAGCTAACCCCCGTAGGCAGAATTTTCACAAGTGCAATCGCAAAGCTTGTGCATAAAGGTTTTATATGATCCAAAAACTAAACACTAAAGGAGGTAAAAGAATCAGAAATATGAGTGAACTAGAGAGCTTTATTTCATTGATCATATAAGAGGTACACAATAGAAAAAAATGCTAAGTGTAGAAAGGACGTAGCTGTGCTATGTTCCATGGCCGATCAAGATCCGGGTAGTCATCATCCGGGTCACGTCGCTTTTACGCTTATGATCCTGGCTGGGTCTATCCTTTAGTTCACGATTGTCAACGAGGTAGTAAGACCCATTGAGTAGCACCTTTCTTATGATGAACGGTCCTTCCCATGGCGGGGATAATTTGTGTGACTTCTTCTGCTTAAATCGGAGCACGAGGTTCCCCTCTTTAAATGAGCGATGCCAAATGCGGCGACTATGGTAGCTTTGTAGCTTCTGCTGGTAGATGGCCGACCTTTGGCATGCCAATACGCACTCCTCCTCGAGAAGGTCCACATCTAGGCGTCTGGATTCTAAAGCATCATCTTCTCGTAGGCGGCAACTCTCGGTGAATCGTGAAGGATGTCGGAAGGCAGGATGGCTTCTCCTCCATATACCGTGAAGTAAGGGGTGTAGCCTGTGGATCTGTTGGGTGTAGTTCGTAAATTCCACAGCACAGATCGTAACTCCTCCGCCCAGGATCCAGCTGCTCTATGCAATGGTGCTTCCAGACGTGGCTTGATTCCCTGCCGAATTAATCCATTAGCTCGCTCAACCTGACCATTGGACTGTGGATGTGCCACATATGCAAGATCAAGTCGGATTCCCTTCTTCCAACAATAAGCTTCCACTTCTCCAAGTGCCAAGTTGCTGTCGTTGTCTCTAATAATGGTATGTGGGAGACCAAATCTCACCACTAGATCCCGGACAAACCTAAGGGCAGTTGCCCCATCGAGCATTCTAATGGGTTTAGATTCTATCCATTTGGTGAATTTATCAACTGTTATTAGAAGATGCGTAAACCCACATGGTGCCCTCTGCAATGGACCAACCATGTCCAGCCCCCAGACTGCGAACGGCCAAGTTATTGGTATTGTTTGCAATTCTTCAACTGGGACATGGGGTTGTCGGGCACAATACTGGCATCCCATGCATGTCTCAACCATCTTGTCGGCGTTCGCCTTCGCGGTCAGCCAGTAGAATCCTTGCCGGAAAGCTTTAGCGACCAACAATCGGGGAGCGGCGTGATGCCCGCAATCTCCGAGATGGATTTCGCGGAGGATTTCAATACCTTCTTTGTAGCACCCCGGGAATCTCTAAACTAGAAATTGCTTATTCTTTTACTTTATTGCATCATCATGACATCATGCATATTTCTGCACTAAAGAACTTTGCTAAAATCCTATCTTTATTTTCTAATTATCTCTCTCTTTATTTCAAATCAAAACTCCGACGTTCCGGATATCTTGGTTTGTCTAAAAACTATTCACAAAAGGCTATTTAAAACAAACTAAATAAATAAAACTATTTTTTTTGTCGGGGGAGGCGGCCGTCGGCTAGGCCCAAAAGGCCCGGCCAGCAGCCGGCCTACAACCCCAGAAAAAATAAACCCTAACCCTAAATCCCCACCTGCCCTACCCTACTCCGTCACCCTGCCGCCGCACACATCCAGTGCACCTTCCCGTGTACACACACACCACGCACGCACGCTCCCTTCCCACCCCGGTCAAAGCCCGACCCTACCCACGACCCCGCCATCCCTCTCTCCTCACCCCGCTTGGCCCCACCCCACAGTCGGCCCTACCCCGCTGCGCTTCCCCGCAACCTCGCTTCCTCCCGCGATGCGTTTCCCCACGCCTGCAACCCCCGCCGCCGCCAGTATCTCTCTCTCGCCGCGTCCCCCAGAGCGCTGCCGAAGCTGGCGTCCGTCCTCGGTGCCCCCCGCGACCGTCCTTTGCTGACGCCCGCGCCACCGCCAGTCTCCATCCCTCATAGCGCCGCCGCCCTCTTCGGTCGACGCCATCGCCTTGCCCTCTCTCGCCGCGTCCCCGACCCCCGCCATGCATCACCGTCGACCTGCAGCGCCCGACCCCGCCACCAGGAGAGCTCACCACCGACTTGCTTCGACGGCCCCCTCCTCTGCCTGCCTCGCGCGGCCTCGCGTCCGTCGCTGCCAGGCGCCACCACCAGCAACCTCGGGACCCCGCCTCCTCACCCTCCTCCCTCGTCCGTCCCGCCTCTCTGGTTCAATAGCCGTACGCACCCACGTGCGCGACGCCTCTGCATCTTTCCAAGCTCGCCGTGTCCGTCGCCCCTACTCATCGTGAAGCCAGGCACTGCCTCGTGCCCTCTGTCTATGCCTATGTTGTGCCCTCTTTCCATTCTTGTGCTGCCATATATTTGGCTAAAGCACAATTTGACCCGTACCTCTTTTGTCATGTTTGTTAACTTGGAACGCCACCAAGATCTCCTTCCTGGACCCGAAGGCCCCGATGCCCCGATCCGAAGCCTGTTCCCGGCGTTCAAAGACCGATCCCCTTCGAGCTCTCCGAACCCTCAAGATCTCCGATCTGGCATGTGTGACCCCTATCTAAGACCACTATTTTTATAATATGACATTATGAATTGTTGCATGTAAATCATTCATACTCGCATGGATATTGTGTGGTTTGGGGCCTTATGCCGATTCACCTTGTAATTAAATATGGAGGCCAGATGCTGGCGAATTTGGTCTAATATTGACTCCATTTAAAATTGTGTAGCGAACCGATGCCATTTTTTGCCTTGTTAAGACAACATTTAAAATTGCGGGGTATATAAACAACAGGAACCTAATAATTAATTGCCGGGACCACGGTTCCGCTTAATATTGACAAATTGCATCGCATCTTTGCCATGTCATACATCATACATGCATCATGCCCGATCTTCTGCCGTAGTATTAAATAGTGCATCCGGTGTTTTTTCTAGTGCTTTGCTTCTTCACGGATTAGGCCGATGAGTTGATGCGAGTGTCGACCCGATATTCGGATGAATCTTCGGCAATGTTTTGAGGCGAGCATTCTCCCTCTTTCTACCTATTTTACTTTATAGTCTTTATTTCCTCCTATTGATCTATTGCTATCTGTGTTGCGATGCTCTAGTTTTCGTACCTGTGATATCCCTTGCAGCCTTATATTGCCTTGGACACATCCGATTACCTGTTATGTGGTAGATAGTTGGACTTGCGTGTCGTAGTCGTTTGCTGTTGTGCAGTTGCGTGTCGTCAACTACCACAGTTGTTGGAGTAATGCCGCATGTTTAATGTTGGAGATATCATGGCTTTAATTATCGTTTAATAACTAAAATTGAAAGTAGGTAAATAATGTAGAGGCATAGGTGGTCAATAGATGTTATTTGGTTTTTAACCATCCACTTGTGTCCCGTAGGACCCCGAGTACTTGACAAATGTTCTTTGAATATTCGCACTATGCGCATGTGGGACCATGAATCCCCCTAGCCAGAGCTTGAGTCATATATTATTTCTTTGGGCCACAAACTAGTTTGGGGCTTTATTACTATACTGTACTTATGCCATGCTTTACTGCTTTATTTATGATTGCGCGTGGAGCGCCTGTACTGTTTTGGAACCCCGTACCACGTTTTCGCGGTATCGACAAGCCCAGTCACACTTTCGGGTTCCCAGTTGTTTATAGCCGTCGTCACAAACCTCTGGGTCCGTCTCGGAGCCGGCCAACTTCGTAGCGGGTATCTTGATGGGGTGGCCCCCTGAAATATTATATGAATCTTGCAATTGCTCTGTTGTGATGCCTCGTTGGGTTTTAATTTGGTTTTTCCCGAGGTTGATCGTGCGTGTGTTGCTATTTGTGCCCCCTGGAGGGTAAAACTTTCTGAAAGCCGTGTCTGCGGTTATGGACGACATGGAGCACAATATCTCGATCATAGACAACTATAACTAAAGTAGTGCTATAAATTTGACTTTATAAAGACTAGTAATCGGCTTCACTACAACGGAATGGCTAAATAAAAGTACCAACAACTGCTGGGTTTTGGGATGACTCATGCTATATGTATCTCACTAGTAAGTACTACAACTACAACGGAATGGTTAATTAAAAATGCCCACTGCTTATTATATCAGGATGATCCCAGCTATCTATATTTGACTAGTAATTGCCGCAACTATAAGGAATGAATAAAACTGCCAACTGTGTGAATTCCTCGGTTGACATCCTCGTTTGGTCTCGAGGGGGAAATACCAGGATGGGTATGCTTGGTGATAGTTTCAGGTTGGATCCGAATAGGTCTTTCTTATCCCTATCTGATAGCCTCTAGTTGTATTGAGTCTCTATAGGTTGTTTAGTGCATGCTGCACTGCCGCTTCAGTCCACCATACCTATGTAGGCGAGGACCGCCGAATTCTAGTCTCGCCGTGTACTGGCCTCAGTACTGACCGCTCTCTTTTTTCCTTTGCCCTTTGTCGGCACCCCTTTTGTTTAAGCAGGTTTTTTGATCGCCATCATTAGCAGGGTTACCCTTTCGGCTTGGCCTGGGCAGGGTTATGGACGTCATTGGTTATTCTTCAGGGCTCTTAGCCCCATTTGCACCTTGTCTATAGTCGGATGTTGTATCGTTTTCAAGGTGATTTGGATCTTTGTACTGTATATCTGTATTCTTGACTCATGGAGTCGTTGTTGTATATATCGGTTCTGTGGGTTCCATCGTGGACTAATGTGTAATGGTATTACTTTGTTTTCAACCCGCACGAAAGTGCCTGGTGGGCGCCTTTGAATCGTTTCTATGCGGGTTTGGCGGGAATCGCTAAAACTTGCATAGGACCTATCCGAGGGTGTTACAGAGTGGTATCAGAGCTCAGCAGTTACGATACCCCACTACTCCTTACCCCTTTATTCTTCTCCTCTTACCTCTGCGTGTTTTAATCTTCTCTCTTATCTTTTCTTCGAGTCCAGGAATTCACGTGGTTGGGTTTCCGTCGTACCTTCAGGGTTTCGCTTCCTTCCTTTGTAACGATGCTTCTACATCCGCTTTTCATGCTACCTGAGGAATTTTTCTTTGTTGTACCTCTCAGTGGACCAAAAATCCACTAAATTTTTTTCTTTGTATCTTCCGGTGTTTTCCAACACAACGATCTTTTATGCATCAGATTTGATGAAGCGCCTACTTCAACCTTTTGTTTCCTAATTTCGATTGACGAGATCTTCAGTCCGAATTCTGAGAGATGGTTGGCAGTCTGCTATTCGTGTATAGATTAATGCTTTGAGTGCGGTATGGAGTCGTGACCATACCACTACTTTTATCATTCGTTTTTGTACATTGAATAGTGGATCGATGCAAATCAACTCGTTCTATGGAAGTTAGAGGTGGCCTTATCTTTTGATGCCTCTATCTTCGTCTTTTGTTTATCTGGAGTGCTATCTCGATGAACGTGAGCACCTATCCTTGTGGTGGTGTCACGAGGATCCATACAATCCAAGAAGAATCAGACCATCGGTCTTCTTCCCCGTACCATGAGGCGGATCTCGAGGGTGAGATCCATTGTTAGTGGTGTCGAATTGTAGCACCCCAGGAATCTCTAAAATAGAAATTTCTTATTCTTTTACTTTATTGCATCATCATGACATCATGCATATTTCTGCACTAAAGAACTTTGCTAAAAATCCTATCTTTATTTTCTAATTATCTCTCTCTTTATTTTAAATCAAAACTCCGATGTTTCGGATATCTCGGTTTGTCTATAAACTATTCACAAAAGGCTATTTAAAATAAACTAAATAAATAAAACTATTTTTTTGTCGGGGGAGGCGGCCGTCGGCCAGGCCCAAAAGGCCTGGCCAGCAGCCGGCCTACAACCCCAGTAAAAATAAACCCTAACCCTAAATCCCCACCTGCCCTACCCTACTCCATCACCCCGCGGCCGCACACACCCAGTGCACCTTCCTGTGCACACACACACCACGCACGCACGCTCCCTTCCTACCTCAGTCAAAGCCTGACCCCACCCACGACCCCGCCATCCCTCTCTCCTCACCCCGCTTGGCCCCACCACGCTGCGCTTCAATGCAACCTCGCTTCCTCTCGCGATGCGTTTCCCCTCGCCTGCAACCCCCGCCGCCGCCAGTCTCTCTCTCGCTGCGTCCCCCAGAGCACTGCAGAAGCTGGCTTCCGTCCTCGGCGCCACCCGCGACCGTCCTCTGCTGACGCCTGCGCCACCGCCAGTCTCCATCCCTCGCAGCGCCGCCGCCCTCTTTGGTCAACGCCGTCGCCTTGCCCTCTCTCGACGCGTCCCCGACCCCCGCCACGCATCACCGTCGACATACAGCGCCCGACCCCGCCGCCAGGAGAGCTCTCCACCGACCCAGGCTCCATCCCTGGCCTCAGTACTAACCGCTCTGTTTTCCTTTGCCCTTTGTCGGCACCCCTTTTGTTTAAGGAGGTTTTGAGATCGCCGTCGTTAGCAGGGTTAGCCTTCCGGCTTGGCCTGGGCTGGGTTATGTACGTCATTGGTTATTCTTCAGGGCTTTTAGCCCCATTTGCATCTTGTCCGTAGTCGGATGTTGTATCATTTTCAATGTGATTTGGATCTTTGTACTGTATATCTGTATTCTTGACTCATGGAGTCGTTGTTGTATATATCTGTTCTGTGGGTTCCATCGTGGACTAATGTGTAATGGTATTACTTCATTTTCCACCCGCACGAAAGTGCCTGGTGGGCGCCTTTGAATCGTTTCTATGCGGGTTTGGCGGGAATCGCTAAAACTTGCATAGGGCTGATCTGAGGGTGTTACATTCTTGCTGGGAAACACACTTAAGGTATACATCAGTAGTGCTTCGTTTGTAGAGCTGTCCATTGATTATGGTATAGCCCGTTGCTCGACGTAGTATTTTTCGTCTTTCGACCTCGTCGTTGGGCAAAGTTTCGTGTACGAGATATTCCATGAACGGTTTTGTCCAAGCCGGAGGGACCTTTGCCACCATGTGAACAAAAGAGTCAACTCTGTCCGGGTTGTCTATGTCTACTCCATTCACGGATGGTGTCTGTAAATGCTCCAGGAAAACTCCAGGCGGAATTCGTTTGCACCATGATCCAAGCTTAGACAGTAGACCAGCCGCCTCGTTTTGCTCCCTAGGTACATACTTGACTTCGTAGCCCAAGAAGCTCTTGGCTATCTCGTCCACTTCGTCTCGATATGCCGCCATCATAGGGTTCCGCGTGTTCCAGGTGCCAGCCACCTGCTGGGCAACCAAGTCAGAATCTCCACAACAAACTATGCGCTTGATAACAATATCCTTGGCTACGTGTATTCCGTGAATGTGTGCTTCATACTCCGCCATGTTGTTTGTAGCCTCGAAGTGGATCTGTGGAACGTAGTGTAGCTTTTCCCCGGTTGGTGACTATAGTAGTACACCAGCCCCTGAGCCGTTGAGTAGCTTTGATCAGTCAAAGTGCATCACGTAGTACTCTGGCTTCGGCATTGGGGTAGCATCTGGCATCTCCGTCCAATCTTCGATGAAATCCGCCAAGGCCTGTGATTTGATAGCATCGCGTCTCTTGTAGGTAATCTCGAAGGCGGCAAGTTCAATGCCCCACTTTGCCACCCTTCCTGTAGCGTCGCTGTTGTTGATGATGTCGGACAATGGTTCTTTGCACACAGTTGTGATAGGGTGCTCCTGGAAGTAGTGCCTCAGCTTCCGAGAAGCAAGGAACACTCCATAAGCTATCTTATGGTAGTGCGGGTAACGCTGCTTGGACTCCGTCAAGACCTCGCTTACATAGTAAACTGGCCGTTGAACTGCGTACTCATGCCCTGTTTCTTTCCGCTCTACCACGACGATGATGCTAATTACCCGGTTGGTGGCCGCCATGTAAATCAACATAGGCTCCCCAGGTTTGGGTGTTGCATGGATAGGCGCTGAGGAAAGTATCTCCTTGAGCTGCTTCAATGCTGCATCTGCCTCGTCCGTCCACGTGAATTTGTCCGCCTTCTTCAGCAACTTGTACAGCGGAAGAGCCTTCTCTCCAAGTCGGCTGATGAACCGACTAACTGCTGCAACACAACCTGGTAGCCATTGTATGTATTTTAGGAATGTCAGACGGTTTATGTTTAAGATGGCCTTGATTTTATCCGGGTTGATCTCGATTCCACGCTGGGAAACGATGAAGCCCAACAATTTGCCGGCTGGAACCCCAAAGACGCACTTCTTGGGGTTAAGCATCATGTTGTATTTCCGGAGATTATCAAAGGTTTATTTTAAGTCGGAGATTAAGTCGTTTGATTTTTTAGACATCAAATGTTGTGAACGTTCCGACCAATTTGATCGTGAAGGTAATGCTGCATTGTCCGCTGGTACATAGCACCTATGTTTTTCAGCCCAAAGGGCATCGTGACATAGCAAAACGTGTCGTAAGGTGTAGTGAACGAAGTGGCCAATTGGTCCGACTTCTTCATCTTGATCTGGTGGTATCCTGAGTATGCATCGAGAAAACACAAAAGCTCTGAGCCAGCCGTTGAGTCAATGACTTGGTCAATGCGAGGAAAAGCAAACGGATCTTTGGGACACGCTTTGTTCAAGTCGGTGTAATCAACACACATTCTTAATTCTTTGGTTCCCTTTTTGGGGACAAGTACAGGATTGGCCAGCGGGTGTGAAGGACTTCTCGAATAAAATTATCCTTAAGTAACCTAGATATCTCTTTGCCTATGGCGCATCTCTTCTCTTCTCCGAAGCATCGTCGAGGTTGTTTCACTGGTTTACATTTTGGATCAATATTCAAGCTGTGCTCGGCAAGTTCCCTAGGTACACCTTTCATGTCGGCAGGTTGCCAGGAAAAGATGTCCCTATTCTCACGAAGGAACTCGACGAGCGCGCTTTCCTATCTATGGTCCAGGTTCATCCCATTGGCGGTGGTCTTGGAGGCATCGCCTACGACAAGTTCCACCGGCTTGGTCTCGATGGCGGCCTTGAATGCTGGCGTAGAGTCAGAAATCTGTTTCTTCGACGCGGGCATCTCTAAGGCATCGACCTTGCTCTGGATCTCCTTGAATTGTTCGCTATAGAGGACAACTTCTGCATAGGCTGCTTCTCTAATCTCGCAGTCCCTTGCTTTGGTAATGCTTCCGGATACGGTGATGACACCGTTTGGTCCAGGTATCTTGAGCTTGTTGTAGACGAAGTATGGCTTGGCCATGAAGGTGTGGAATATGTCGCAGCCGAATATGACGTGGTACACGCTCTTGAAGGGGACCACCTCAAAGGTCATGCGTTCTTGGCGGTAATTATTGACATCACCAAAAGCGACCTAAAGTGTGATGCACACAAGGGACCGAGCCTCCCGACTAGGAACTACGCCATGGAATATGGTGTTGGTCCACCTTAGGTTTGCCTCCGTCAAGTTCATCTTCTGCAGTGTATCCATGTACATGATGTTGATGCTACTTCCACTATCCACCAGACATTTGGTGAACTCGTTGACGTCAATCAGGCGGTTGATGACCATGGCGTATTGGTTCTCCGTAGGGATGAGGTCTGGGTGATCCTTCCTATCCCAAGTAATTGGAATCTCCGACCAGCACAGGAACTGGGGGTAGAGTAGCCATCGGTATCCTCATGGAGGTCTTCTGTTGTCGGACGGTGGGGGTGCCAAGGAAAGTGTGGAAAACTGCCGCCTTCTTCTCGAAGGGGTCCTTTCCCTTGGCGTCTCTCTTGGCAGTGTGCTTGGGGTCAACGTCCTCGTCCATGTCACTTGAATCCTTGGAATCCTCCTCCTTCTTCTTCCCCTTGCCCTTGCCTCGCGGTCTGTTCTTCCGACTTTGTTTGTAGTCGGACTTCTGGTCCTCCTTGAGGTCGTTGACGAACTTGCAATGGCGATTGGTGTGGGTGGTTTTTCCGTTGGCATCGAGGTGTACGAGGCACGCATATCACGGTACTCCTCGTAGGTTTGGGGAACACGGAGCGCTGCCGAGGTAGTTTCACTACCTCGCTGCTGCCCAGGACCAGCTCCCTGTCCTCGGCCATGTTGTCCGCCATCACCTCGCCCTGCAAAAGTCATAGCGACCATGTCGGGGGTTTGCTTTTCTTCAGGAGGGGTCTTCCACTTTGTGTTGTTGTTCCTCCGAGCTTGGTTGGAATAGCCGTTCCCGGCAGGGAGCCGCGAGCATCGTCTTTGGCAGCTACGAACTCACTGGCCAACTGAATCATCTAGTTCAAGTCTAGCTGGTGATTGTCCTGCAGACGCTTTACCTTATGTCGGAGCAACGTGCCCCTTTCCAACCCATCGATGAAGGCGGCCATGGCGGTCTGAGCGTGCACTCCTGCGCAGGAATTCTTCATCTCTAGCCGCCGAGAGAGGTAGGCGTGAGATGTCTCATCTTTCTGTTGCACGCACCGTTGTAGATCGCCAACAATGCAGGGACGTTTGTGCGTACCCTCGAAGTTCTTGGTGAACGCTTCTTGCATGTCCAACCAATTGCAGATGGATCTTTCCGGCAAGTCATTAATCCATTGACGGGTCGTGCCCGCCAACATCAATGGAAGGTACTTGACACTGACGTTGGGGTTACCCCCGGCGATCTCCACCGTGTTGTCGTAATCCTACAACCCTGTAGCTGGCTTGGTGGTGCCGTCATAGGTCTTGAAGGTCTTGTCAATCCGGAAACCTTTGGGGTAAGTTGTGGACCGTATTACAGGTCCAAAGCAATGTGGTCCCAGGTATGGTCCTTCCCAGGCCTCGTGTATCTTGTCCAGACGTGAACGTGCATCGTATGGCTCCAGGCTTCTTTTCTTCTTCTTGCCATCAGGGGATGGGCTGCGTGAACGACGCGGGCCTTCTCCGCCATGGTGGCTGCTAGGTGGCGACGGAGGCGGAGGTGGCAGTGGGTTAGCCTTCTTGCTGTTGCCCTTCTATGATGCCTCACTAGTGTCGTGGTTGCTTGTCGGACGTGGAGGATCATGGCGCGACTGGTTCTTGTGTCCTTGGTTGCGCTCTCCGTCATGACGGGTCTACTCCGCGTTGTCGCGGATGACGATGCCGCTCTTCCTTGGCGGAGGCATATCCGTATGACAGTGAGCCTTGGTGTCTTCATGATGTCGGGGGGATCTGGGCGGTGGTGATGGACGACGAGGTTGGGCCTTGCCTCCGTGGTCGGAGGATATGGGGATAGCATTCTTCCTGTTGCACGCATCCCTCCGTCTTCGTTCTGAGGAACCCGTCTAGGACCCGACATCAAGAGGAGATCTGTCCCTTGGCGGCTTATGATGGCTATACTGGCAAAACGCTGGGTCAGACTCAAGCCTCTGAGAGGTGGCCTTTTCCTGCTGTTTCACCGCCTTAGCCACTAGGTACAAGACCTGGTTCACCGCTTCGGGTGATCTATCCTGCTCCAGAAGGGTCTTGGCAACGACGAAGTGGAGGAGAGGAGTGGGCATAACTTGCCTACCTTCACTGTCAATATATGGCTTGGCATGTGCCGGCTTCGAGGGAGCCCATCCTAGGTTTCCCCGTACACCAGGATCGTTGATGACGCGAGCTGGAGCTTTCTTAGCCTTCTGCTGCTGCAGCAGAGTCTTGTACTCGGCCTCCATTGCTCTAGCTTTCTCTATTGACTTCTGTGCGTTGGCCTGATCTCGATCTAGCTTTGCGCCCTGCTCCACGATGGCCTGTGCTTTCTCCAGCAGCTGGCGCTTCTCGTCAAGCTAGACCACACTGTGAATATGAGCCATGGTCATAGGCTCGACGAGGAGATTGACGTACATCACTCTATCAACTCGATTGACTTGGGCGGCAGCAGACGTAGATGCTGGAGGCAGCGGGTTTGCGGTGTTGTTATTGCTCGGACCGGTGCCGAGTTCCTGCGGCTGCTGCACTGGGTTAGGCGGAGGGGGCATGACCTTTGCGTGATCGTTGTCGGCAGCAACTGGTGGTCCCTTCCCCGTGTCCAGCGTTGTAGGCGGAGCTCGTCTAGGTTGATCTTCATCCATCGCCGTCCCAATGGTGATGAACACCTCTCAGGACTTGACGGCGTTGTTGGCTGCTCGTCGCGCTTGTAATCCTCCTCTATCTCCTACATAGCGGAGTCTAGCTCCTCCGGGCTGAAGTCTATCTCCATCGAATCTGCGCTGAAGTCGGCGTAGAGCGGGTTAATCACGAAGTCGGAGGGTGCCAGGGCTTCCTCGATGATGGGCGGTGGAGGTTCAACAGCAGAGACGATGACTGGAGGTGGTGGCGCAGCTGCAGCGATGACGTCCGGAGGCGGCGATGGCGGTGGTTGAGGTGGAGGTGCTCCGTCAATGAGCGCTAGAGCTGTCTGAGCTGCCTCCTTGGCCTCCACATAGTTGTTGATGATGTTCACCATGCTTTCGAAGGTGAGGCGTCCTAAAGCCTGCTGCCGCCTTAGTGAATGCCGGAGAAGCGTACCTTGGTCCAGTCCTTCCACAAAGTGATACATGGCATCATCATTGGGGTAGTGCGCCAGATCGGCCCGTATACGGAGCCACCTAGCGAGGTAATCATGGGGGTTTTCACCCTCTCTCTGAATGCAGTGTGCCAGATAGAAGATGTTAACCACTCCGACGAACTTGGATCTCTGCTGTCCAAACGCACAGGCGAAGCCGGCGGACTTGCAGCGATGTTTCACCGTTATATCCTGCACAGGGACGGTTTGGGTGGGCCTTGAATTTTTCCGATATTTGATGGCAGACTTCTAGGAGAGATCTGACATCGATCCTTCCGCGAACGTATCCTTCTCGTAGGAGGTCCGTGCGGGGCTTGATGCTCCTCGGACTCCCAGGGAACTAGTGCCCGAGTCAGTTTCGCCGATGAAGAGGTGGATATCTCCGATGGGGATGATCGATCATCGTGTAGGGTTCGTCTTTGTCGGGATCCAGAACTCGTAGGGAGGGACGATCGAAACATTGCTAGAGAAGAGAACGCGACCGATGGCTACGGTTTCGCTGATTCCCGTGAAGATCTTGGTCCTCGCCTGCTGAAGAGCCTAAAGCGCCTCTTGCCCCAAAGTGGGCACCAACTGTCATGGTATTGCCGACGAGTATGCCATGTAGGGGTCCTCACAGTGCGTGTTTAGAGACGTGGGGGAAGGCGGACGGTTGACGGGTAAGAGGTAACATAGCTTACCCAGGTTCAGATCCCACAATGGTGGCGGAATCCTACTCCTGCTATAAATCACTATAAGCGCAATACGCCGAGTTACAAGGATTGGTTCGCTGTGCGAGGTGTATGTTAATCGATACTAGGTTATGCCCTAAAGGCTCCCATAGGCCCGACTTATATAGGTGTTGGAGATATGCCCTAGAGGCAATAGTAAGAGTGGTTATTATTATATCTTTGTGATTATGATAAATGTTTACATTCATGCTATAACAGTATTAAACTGGAAACATTAATGCTTGTGTGATTTGTAAACTAGATTAGAGTCCCTAGTAAAGCCTCTTTGTAATACTAGCTTGTTGGTTAATAGATGATCGTGGTTTCCCGATCATGAGCATTGAGATGTTGTTAACAACAGGATCATATCATTAGGAGAATGATATGATGGACATACTCCTATAGATAAGCGTAGCATAAAGATCAAGTCATTTCAATAGTTCATTTGCTATATGCTTTCTGATACATAGTAACCTAATTCCTTAGAACATGAGATCATGCTAATCACCATCACAGGAAGGATGCTTTTATGACATCAAACACCACACCGTA
Organism: Avena sativa; assembly: GCA_916181665.1. Classification (NCBI taxonomy): domain Eukaryota; kingdom Viridiplantae; phylum Streptophyta; class Magnoliopsida; order Poales; family Poaceae; genus Avena; species Avena sativa. The sequence continues at coordinate 86,700,234 of OV702293.1, read as the reverse complement.
ACTGGGTGGCTATAAAGGTGTCATTGAGTGTTCAGAAAGTATGGGTTGAGGAACATGGATCAAGAGTGGGATTTGTCCATCCATATGACGGATAGACATACTCTGGGCCCTCTCAGTGGAATGTCATATAATTAGCTTGCAAGCATGTGCCTGGCTCACAAGGATCACATATCACGGGAACGAGAAAAGAGTATTTATCAGTAACGAGGTTGAACTAGGTATGCAGAGATACCAACGATCAAAACCTCGGATAAGTAAACTATCGTGAGACAAAGGGAAATTGGTATCGTATGTAAGTGGTTCATTCGATCACAAAGTAATCGTAGAAATATGTGGGAGCCATATGAATTTCTAGATTTCTCTATTGGTTATTGATCAGAGAAGTGTCTCGGTCATGTCCGCATAATTCACGAACCGTAGGGAGACACACTTAAGGATTCGATGTTGTTTAGTAGATATGGAATGTTAGTAGGGATACCTAATGTTGTTCGGAGTCTCAGATTGGATCCAGGATATCACGAGGAGATTCGGAATGGTCCGGATAATAAGATTCAAATAAGGAAAGTCCTTTTTCGGAGTTCGGGAAAGTTTTCGATGGTTTCATCGCAGAGGTTCTAGAAGGGTCTAGAAGATTCACCGGTCTGGAAGGAGAATGGTCCATGAATGTGACATCGGTATGTGGAATGATTGGATCATATCCTAGGTCACTTGGTGTGTGCATTTGCAAGAGAGAATTAAAGCTTTAAATTGAAAGTCAAACGGGAGTTTGAAATTTCAAACTGGGACAATGGTTTCCTAGTGGAAGAACGAACAAGTCCTTTTCTCAATCCAACTTGGGTTTAAGTTTGGATTCAAACCCACCCCTCCCAAGGCTTCCCCCCTCTCATAAACAGAGGGGGAGGGCTGCCCCAAAGAACACAAGCCCTAGCCCCTCTCCACCCGAGCCGTCGCCGCCGCCATGCTGCCGCCTTGCGCCGCTGGTCCGTCGCCGCCGCCCTGGCCTCCGCCGACACCGCCTCCTCCTCCCGGACTTCTAAACCCTAGATCTCCGGGAAACCCTAATCCACCATAACTCGCACCGGCTTAGGCGAAGCCCTGCGGGATCTTCCCTCTACTTCCGACACCACGCCGTCGTGCTACCGGAATCGCGAGGGGAGAAATACAACCTCCGCTGCCTACTGGAACAAGGGAGAGGAAGGTCTTCATCAAGTACCGAACGTGTGACCGACTGCGGAAGCACTGCCGGAACGCAGCATCGAAAGGATCGTCTACGCGATATTGAGATCGGCAAGTGTACGACTACATCACCCACGAGAATCTGCTCTCGTTAACCGCTTTGGAACCTTCGAGGGTGAGTGCTTCTATCGACTCGTTGCTACAATCTAGTAGATATATCTTGGCTTGTTTGTGTGCATGCGGTAAAATGTTTTTGTTTTCCATGCTACGAACCCCTACAGTGGTATCAGAGTCATGTCTATATGTAGATCTGTTGCACGAGTAGAACACAATAGTCATTGTGGGCAGTGGTGCTTTTATTATCAATTGATTTTTGTGTACTTTGCATCTTGCGGTATGATGGGATGAAGCGGCCTGGGCTAACCTTACATGACATCGTTCATGATACTTGCTCCACGCTCAACATGCAACTTGTATTGCATAAGTGGCTTTGCGGGTGTCTGTCTCTCCCATCATAGTATAGATTCAATTTACAACGGGCACTTGATAGTTCAAATATCAACGTTGTGGTTCTTGTTCGTAATTTAGAACGACACTTATTGAAAGCCCCAAACCACGTAAAATATGCAAAGAAAATTAAAGGCGTCTAACTTTGTTTTGCAGGGGTGTGTTGTGATGTGATATGGCCATGATTGTGATTATATATGATGTATGCAATGTTTCTTATTGTAAGTTGGCAACCGGCAGGAGCCATATGGTTGTCTTTTAAATTCCGTTAAGACCTTCGTGTCTATTCAAAGTAGTTGTAATAGTTGAAGCTGGTGGATGACAACCATGAAACGGTGCCATTGACCTTGACGCCATACCGGTGATGATGGAGATCATGTTCGTGCTTGAAGATGGAGATCGGAAGCACAAGAAGAAAGGCCATATCATATCACATATTATGAATTGCATGTGATGTTAATCCTTTATGCATCTTGTATTGCTTATTTCACGAAGGTAGCATTATAAGATGATCCCTCAAGCACAAAATTTCAAGTTTTAAAAGTGTTCATCCTTAGTAAGCACCGTTGCTAAAGCTTGTTGTTTCGAAGCACCACGTGATGATCGGGTGTGTTAGATTCTGCGAGTGTATACAATGTGAGCAAGCCAGATTTTCTCATGCGGAAGCTAAGGTTTGATCTTGACGAGCCTAGCATGTACAGACATGGTCTCAGAACACGGATCACCGAAAGGTAAAGCACGAGTCATATAGTAGATATGATGAAAAGGTGGATTGTTCGCCATTGAAGCTACACCAACTCTCGTGATGATCGGTTTTGATGTGGTGGATTTGGTTCGTGTGATCACTAAAACAATTTGAGGGATAATTTTTAGTGGGAGTTAACCTAGATTAATTTAACTATTAATTAGAACTCAAGTTTTCATAAACTTAGTCTAAAACTATTGCAAATATGTTGTAGATCAATGGCGGCCCCTACCATCAATTTTAATGCGTTCCTAAAGAAAGAAAAGTTGAAAAATAATGGAAGGAACTTCGTGGATTGGTTCCGCGGTTTGAGGATTGTCCTCAATGCTGGTAATTTGACCTATGTGCTGGATGCACCGCTGGGTGACCCGCCTGCAGCAAATTCTACCGATGAGGTAAAGAATGTTTTTCTCACTCGGAAGAATCAGTACTCCACAGTTTAGTGTGCTATCTTGTATGGTTTGGAATCGGAGCTTCAGAAAAGGTTTGAGAACCATGACCCACATGATATTGTCCGTGACCTCAAAATGATAGTTGAGGCTCACGCGACATTTGAGAGTTATGAGGCTTCTGAAAAGTTCTTTAACTGCAAGATGGAAGAGGGCAACTCCGTCAGTGAGCACGTGCTTAAGATTTCTGGGAATGCAAGCAAGCTTCAAAGCTTGGGTATAGTGATTCCTAATGCTTTGGGGATTCACCGTGTCCTCCAATCACTACCACCAAGTTACAAGAACTTTGTGATGAACTACAATATGCAAAACATGGACAAGTCATTGCCAGAACTGTTCTCCATGTTGAGATTTGCAGAAGTGGAGATCAAGAAAGAGCACCAAGTGTTGTTGGTGAATAAGACCACCAAATTCAAGAAGAAAGGCAAGTCTAAGAAAAAGGGAAACTTCAAGAAGGGCGGTAAGAAAGTTACCGCACCGGCGAAGAAGACCAAGGTTGGGCCTAAGCCTGATACTGAGTGCTTTTACTACAAGGGAGAAGGTCACTGGAAGCGTAATTGACCAATGTACTTGGCGGATTTGAAGAACAGCAACATCGAGAAGAAAGGTATATCCGATATACATGTTATTGATGTGTATCTCAATAGTACTCGTAGTAGTGCCTGGGTATTTGATACTGGTTCGGTTGCTCATATTTGTAGCTCGAAACAGGTACTGCGGAATAAACGGAAGCTAGCGAAGAACAAGGTGACAATGCGTGTTGGAAATGGATCAAAGGTTGATGTGATCGCGGTCGGCATGCTACCTCTTCATCTACCATCGGGATTAGTTTTATACTTAAATAATTGTTATTTGGTGCCTGCGTTGAGCATGAACATTATATCTGGATCATGTTTATTGCGAGACGGTTACTTGTTTAAGTCCGAGAATAATAGTTGTTCGATTTATATGAGTAATATGTTTTATGCACATGCACCTTTGATAGATGGTCTATTCTTATTGAATCTCGATTGTGGAAATACACACATTAATAACATTGAAGATAAACATTTGAAATTGAGCGATAACTCGACCTATATGTGGGACTGTCGTCTTGGTCATATTAGAGTGAAGCGTATGAAGAAACTCCATTCCGATGGACTTCTTGAATCACTTGAAAGATGCGAAGCATGTCTGATGGGTAAAATGACTAAGACTCCATTTTCTGGTATGATGGAGCAAGCTACAGACTTATTGGAAATCATACATACCGATGTGTGTGGCCCAATGAGTGTAGCATCGCGCGTTGGTTATCGTTATGTTCTTACCTTCACGGATGACTTGAGTAGATATGGGTATATCTATTTCATGAAACAGAAGTCCGAAACTTTCGAGAAGTTTAAGGAATTTCAAAGTGAGGTAGAGAATCAACGTAACAAGAAGATTAAATTTCTACGATCTGATCGTGGAGGTGAATATCTAAGTTACGAGTTTGGCGAGCATTTGAAGAAATGCATAATACTTTCACAATTGACACCTCCGGGAACACCATAGCGTAATGGTGTGTCTGAACGTCGTAATCGAACTTTCTTAGATATGGTTCGTTCTATGATGTCACTTATAGATTTACCGCTATCGGTTTGGGGTTATGCATTAGAAACATCCGCATTCACTTTAAATAGGGCACCATCTAAATCCGTTGAAAAGACACCGTATGAATTGTGGTTTGGGAAGAAACCTAAATTGTCGTTCCTTAAAGTTTGGGGTTGCGAAGCTAATGTAAACAAGTTACAGCCAGACAAGCTTGAACCCAAAGCGGAAAAATGGATCTTCATAGGATACCCGAAGGAAACTATTGGGTATACCTTCTATCATAGATCCGAGGGCAAGATCTTCGTTGCCAAGAATGGATCCTTTCTAGAGAAGGAGTTTCTCTCGAAAGAAGTGACTAGAACGAAAGTAGAACTCGATAAGGTTGTTGAACCTTCTCTCGAACTTGCGAGTAGCACAGCACCGGAAGTAGTTCCTATGGAGCCTACACCAATAAGAGGAAGCTAATGATGTTGATCATGAAACTTCGGTTGAATTTACTACGGAACCTCGCAGGTCAACGAGAACTCGTAACACTCCTGATAAGTATGATCCCATTATGAGTGTCATGTTGGTGGACAACACCGATGACCCTGCAACATATGAGGAAGCGACGATGAGCCCAGATTCCAATAAATGGCAAGAAGCCATGAAATCCGAGATTGGATCCATGTACGAAAACCAAGTATGGACTTTGTGGACTTACCGGTCGACTTGTCGCAAAAGGGTTTCGACAAATTCAAGGAGTTGACCATGATGAGACTTTCTCACCAGTAGCAAAGCTAAAGTCTGCATATTATGATTAGCAATCGCTGCATATTATGATTATGAGATATGGCAGATGGATGTCAAAACGGCGTTCCTCAATGGAGACATTGATGAAGAGTTGTATATGATGCAACCCAAAGGTTTTGTCGATCCTAAATATGCTAACAAGGTATGCAAACTTCAACGATCCAAATATGGATTGAAGCAAGCATCCCGAATTGGAATCAACGTTTTGATAAGGTAATCAAAAGCTTTGGTTTTATACAAACTTATGGAGAAGCTTGTATTTACAAGAAAGTGAGTGGGAGATCTGTAGCATTCTTAATACTATATGTAGATGACATATTGTTGATTGGGAATGATGTAGACCTTCTTAATAGTGTCAAGGATTATTTGAATAATAGTTTTTCAATGAAAGATCTTGGCAAAGCAGCTGACATATTAGGCATAAAGATTTATAGAGATAGATCGAGACGCCTAATATCATTGTCACAAAGTACATATTTGGACAAAGTTCTAAAGAGGTTTGGAATGGAAGATATCAATAAAGGGTTCTTGCCCATGTTGCCCAATATGACCTTGAGTAAAACTCAAAGTCCTGCAACGGCAGAAGATAGAGAAAGGATGAGTAGTACTCCCTATGCCTTAGCCATATGATCTCTTATGTATGCCATGCTATGTACTAGACACGACATTGCATATGCTTTTAGTTTGACTAGCAGATATCAAAGTGATCCAGGAGTGGATCATTGGACATCGGTCAAAAACATCCTTAAGTACTTGAGAAGTACTAAGGATATGGTTCTTTCTTATGGAGGCGATGAACAGCTCGTTGCTAATGGTTACACCGATGCTAGTTGGAACACCGATCCGGATGATTCTAAATCACAATTTGGATACGTATTTACTTTGAATGATGCAGCAGTTAGCTAGAGGAGTGCAAAGCAAATCATTGTGGCGAGATCTTCAACTGAATCGGAATACATAGCTGCTTCGGAGGCTTCACAAGAGGCGATATGGATGAAGGAGTTCATTATAGAGCTCGGTGTGGTTCCAAGTGCGCTGGACCCAATGTCTATCTACTATGATAACATGGGCGCCATAGCCAATGCGCAAGAACCAAGGTCACACAAGAAGCTGAAGCACATCAAGATATGTTTTCACGCTATTCGAGAGCATGTCCCAGATGGTGACATAAAGATTTGCAAAGTACACATAGATCTGAATGTGGCGGATCCGTTGACTAAACCTCTCCCGAGGGCAAAACATGACCAGCACCAAACCGCCATGGGTGTTCGGTATATTACCATGTAATCTTGATTAGTTGACTCTAGTGCAAGTGGGAGATTGTTGGAGATATTCCCTAGAGGCAATAATAAGAGTGGTTATTATTATATCTTTGTGTTTATGATAAATGTTTACATTCATGCTATAACAGTATTAAACTGGAAACATTAATGCTTGTGTGATTTGTAAACTAGATTAGAGTCCCTAGAAAAGCCTCCTTGTAATACTAGCTTGTTGGTTAATAGATGATCGTGGTTTCCCGATCATGAGCATTGAGATGTTGTTAACAACGGGATCATATCATTAGGAGAATGATATGATGGACTACTCCTATAGATAAGCGTAGAATAAAGATCAAGTCATTTCAATAGTTTGTTTGCTATATGCTTTCTCATACATAGTAACCTAATTCCTTCGACCATGAGATCATGCTAATCACCATCACCGGAAGGATGCTTTGATGGCATTAAACACCACACCATAACTGGGTGGCTATAAAGGTGGCATTGAGTGTTCAGAAAGTATGGGCTGAGGCACATGGATCAAGAGTGGGATTTGTCCATCCATATGACGGATAGATATACTCTGGGCCCTCTCGGTGGAATGTCATCCAATTAGCTTGCATGCATGTGACTGGCTCACAAGGGATCACATATCATGGGAACGAGAAAAGAGTACCTATCAGTAACGAGGTTGAACTAGCTATGCAGAGATACTGACGATCAAAACCTCGGATAAGTAAACTATCGTGAGACAAAGGGAAATTGTTATCGTATGTAAGTGGTTCATTCGATCGCAAAGTAATCATAGAAATATGTGGGAGCCATATGAATTTCCAGATTCCTCTATTGGTTATTGATCGGAGAAGTGTCTCTGTCATGTCCGCATAATTCACGAACCGTAGGGAGACACACTTAAGGATTCGATGTTGTTTAGTAGATATGGAATGTTAGTATGGATACCGAATGTTGTTTGGAGTCTCGGATTGGATCCGGGATATAACGAGGAGATCCGGAATGGTCCGAAGAATAAGATTCATATAAGGAAAGTCTGTTTTCGGAGTTCGGGAATGTTTCCGATGGTTTCATCGGAGAGGTTCTAGAAGGGTCTAGAAGGTTCACCGGTTTGGCAGGAGAATGGTCCATGAATGTTTCATGGGTAAGTGGAATGTTTGGATCATATCCTAGGTCATTGCAAGAGATAATTAAAGCTCTAAATTGAAAGTCAAACGGGAGTTTGAAAAGTCAAACTGGAACAATGGTTTCCTAGTGGAAGAAGGAACAAGTCCTTTTCTCAATCCAACTTGGGTTTGGGTTTGGATTCAAACCCAGCCCTCCCAAGGCTGCCCCCCTCTCATAAATAAAGGGGGAGGGTTGCCCCAAAGAACAAAAGCCCTGGCCCCTCTCCACCGAGCCGCTGCCGCTGACCCGCCGCCTTGCGCCGCCGCGTCGCCGCTCCGGTCCGTCACTGCCGCCCTAGCCGCCGCCGACAACTCCTCCTCCTCCCGGACTTCTGAACCCTAGATCTACGGGAAACCCTACTCCACCATAACTTGCACCGGCTTAGGTGAAGCCCTGCGGGATCTTCCCTCTACCTCCGACACCATGCCGTCGTGCTGCCGGAATCGCGAGGGGAGAACTACATACTCCGCTGCCTGCTGGAACAAGGGAGAGGAAGGTCTTCATCAAGTACCGAACGTGTGACCGACTGTGGAAGCGCTGCCGGAACGCAGCGCCGGAAGGATCATCTACGCGATCTTGAGATCGGCAAGTGTACGACTACATCACCCACGAGAATCTGCTCTCGTTAACCGCTTTGGAATCATCAAGGGTGAGTGCTTCTATCGACTCGTTGCTATAATCTAGTAGATAGATCTTGGCTTGTTTGTGTGCATGCGGTAGAAAATTTTGGTTTTCCATGCTACGAACCCCTATAATAGTCGCCAGGTCCTAGGGTTACAGGGAAAAGTCCTAGCCGGATAGGTTACAGAGTCCTACACTTCTTACAACTAGTCTAGCAAGTCTTGCACTCCAAGGCTCCGGGTACGTTTGTGACTTCTCCGTAGCCTTCCTTTATTCGGCATGGGCCTCCCTTCTGGATCCATCTAACTGGGCCGCCGAGCAGTCCATGGGAAATGCTACCAACTTTGGGTCACCCGGGTTATCCGGATAGGAGACATACTATGAGGATACCCATATAGCATATCCCCAACATTCCCACGACTTGCCCTTAACTCACCTAGTACTAGCCCTAGCATTGGAGCTCATCTCATTCGACCAAATGACCAGTGCAAAATGGTACCCGAGCTCACCTTGCCACCCTGACGCGGACACGCTGCCACTGACTGCGCCACCCTCGCCCACAATGTCTAGGAGGTAGCCCTGACCTCACCGTCCATGCATGTGCATGCCTTGACCAATGCCCGCCTGAGGAAATGCCTGCACAGCCATTTAACACTCGACCATGCCGATCGCCACGCCAGAGCGCCGAGCAATCCCGCGTGCACACGCCGCGCCTCGCTCTCGCCTTGCGCCAATAAGTTCGCCGCTACTCCAGTGGCTTCCCAGACATGACCGTTTGACCCTGCGAGCACCGTGCCCACCGTACATCATGAGGAATGCCGACGGTACCACCGAAGAGCACAGACGTTCTAGAACGATAGAGACCGTGCCTCGTCGAGCCACTGTGCGCATGAAGACCGCCATGAAGCACTGTGTCGACCTACACTGTTGGCCATGCGATAGCACACTATAACTATGTCACCGACGAGCCCGAGCCATGCCGTCGTGCCCCCTTCGCTGCAGTATAAATAGAGCCCTCCACCTGCCTCAATACGCACACCATTCCGCTCCCCTCTCACCCAGCAACATCTATGACCTGTCCCTGGAGCAAGGCGAGCACCACATCGCCAGAATTTCACCAGAGCCCGCCGCTGCAGAGGAGGAAAGGATCCGACGCTAGGAGCCGCCCCAGGAACTGCCGTGACCACCAGTCGAACTGCCATCGTCGACTTGTTCGTTCGCCCACCTCGCTGGAGCCCTAGTAAGCCCTCGACGACCCCCACAGTAGAGCTAGGGTTCTGTCTCGCACGCCCCATGCGACGGAGACGATGACGCACAACCCTCGATTGTGCTCTAATTGTGCGGCCTAGATTGAAAGATACCGCTTCGCGTTTGGTTAGCCGCTGATGAGTGGGACCAACCCCGGTGCAACCCGCCGCGCACTTGTTGAGTAGTTGGGCAAGCCCATTAGCATTACCGCGCGTAGACCACAGATTCAAACTTAAGTTTTTCATTTATTTGAAAGTCCCATATTGTAGGTAACTTTAAAAATCAATTCAGAAAGATTCACTATACAAAATTGAATGAAACCAATTTTGTTAGAAAGTAGATGAAAAACTCTAATCATTCCCGTTGGATTCAAACAGTTCGAAACTGTATATCACCCTCAGTAAAAATAACAAGACAATATCTTTTATCACTTCAAACATTTTTCAAAAATCAACCATAGATGATTTTTGAGTTGATTTCATTTGTCAAAAATCACACTGTACATGACCTATCTGAATATGTAAAAATATATAATTTTGCATACAGTAGTCCTGGACCAAAATTAAAAGAATGGCTTTATAGTTATTTCTTGTCACATAAATACTATTAAATGGCATTGTTAGACTTTGTAATTTAGGCCAACCACTTTAAATCACATTACCATGTATTGGAATATGTGGTGATGACATGAGTCAATATGATCCCATATTTGAATTGGAAAATATTAAATCTTAAGTAACTTTTCAATGAGTAGAAATTAATTTTCTAAAATAAGATAAATACACCCTTGTGACCCTTTCCATCCTCGTGTGTCAAATGGAAGTAGTTAAGTATTGTTTGGTGATTCTGTACCTCCTATTGATTTAGAGACGCTAGTATCAATCTGGGCTATGAGGAGGAAGAATTCTATGAAGACGAGGAAAAGAGCTTCGACCACCTTACCAACCAAGGCAAGCTATATTGTGCAAGCTATTCTATGAAAGCTAAGCTAAACCATGCAAGAATGCACATTTGTTACCACTTTGAGTATACCAATCCCAAGTTTTACCAGAAAGCTTTATCTCCTTATCATTTTTGCAAAGTTACTCAAGTAGTTAATTAATTGGTGATTAGTAGAAAATTAGGAAAGAGGTCATCAAGAGCATGGAACTTGATGTAGGTAGTTACACTTGATTATCCCCCCTAATAGTGACACAATCATTGATAAATGCTAGTGCTAAAACCAATATTGATCACTATAGATGGGAACAAATGATGATGAGAACCGTGGAATGATGAATCATTCTATTGAAATGTTTTTACATGTGTTATGGACACAATGAATTGAAGGTGATACTGAATGAAGTATGTGCCCTAACTTTGATAAAAAACTAATCGTTGGGTTCAAATGCGATACCATTCCAATCTTACCGTACAACCACAATACCTGAGTTTGGGTAGGGCTTGCCTAGAAGTTTATGTGTCTTAGTATGGGTTCCCTCGTAGAACGAGGTGAGCTAACACTATCTTGTGAATATGAATGTCCACCTGTGCAATTCCCAGGATGACAGATGGTCATGGCTGGGAGGCCAAACTCATAGGGGAGGTGCCTATATTAGGGTGTGTAATTGAAAGGTTAGGATTGATTATCCACATACCAAGTATGATGATTCTGGGTTATCCCTGACGGATGTATCAAATGTTGTGGTGAAACTGTACCACCTCTACAAAGTGTCAAACTATTCGAATATCCGCGTCCGCGATCATGGACAGTTGGATGGCCATATTGTTCCGTTGTTAGATGTTTTCAACATGACTTATGACTTAAAGTATGACTTTTACTTGATCCCACAAGGTTGTGGATATGAAACTAGGTTCCCACTTAAGTAATCTAGACAACTAAAGCTAGGTCTTCACTACTAGGTACCTATGAAATAAACTTGGCTTGTTGCAAACTAACCTAGAACTTAGGATTCTGCGGTGACCCAGCATACCACTGCATGTTGTAGTATACTATAGTCGTGGACATAACACTCATGGGGTAGCATTCCGCAAATATTACATCCTCAGAGTGGTACAACAGAAACAAAGCGGGTCCACATCATACATTATCATTATTACAACCAAAAATTACATGACGACTTTGAGATCCTCCTAGGTCCATAGAGGTATCCAGATAACTCGGGATGAACTATAATAACTCGAAGAAAAGAATAAAGAAGCAACTAAGGTTTATACGAGATTTAATATAGATAGAGGATAGAGATCTATGCTACTGGACTAGATCACAATAAATGCTACATCTACACTTCAGATACGTCGGTCTCCATTCCATAAATGTTTTCGTAATTGTTCCATTCCATGCTTCCGGATACTTCTGGTTCTTCATAGCGGAATTCTTCTTGGTCTTCAATTGGATATAGTATTTCCTCTTCCCGATCGTTATTGTCTTCCGAAACTAGCAAGGGTTAAGAAGATACATTGAGTACGAGCGTACTTAGCAAGTTCACTGAAAAGGAGTGTTTGATGCACTATATCTACAGCCACAGACCATAGGTCATAGGCAATGCAGGTTTTCATAAACATTTCTTCAAAGGTTGCTTTTATTTTGAAAAACTATGTCCGTCAGCCTTCACGGATTTACCAGAACCTTCATGGGGTTCCTTTCCCGCCGCGTTCGCAGCTCCTTCCCGGAACAGGGAGTAACAAGTTAGAGTTCTTACACTCTGCAGAGGTGCGTCACTTTACCCATGAGAGATCAAATCCTTGATGCACAAATGGGCGAATCTTTCCCGTCCACACTTCCTATGGTGTGGGGCCCAGTAGATGATCCAAGCCAATCACTGTCCTTCTCCACGACTCCGCATACACAACAATTATTGTATGCCCAAACTCAAGGTAGACCTTTCCCCGTATAAAATGGCTATACCTTAGTTGGATACACACAACAACCATTAACACTAGTAATCTGTCTTTTGCAAGCCCAGATCCACGGTAGACCTTTCCCCGTATAAAACGGCTATACCCACGATCTGCAACTCACAAATGCCCAGAATAGTGTCCAATGCATGCGAAAGGGAGCCGATCTAGCTGACTTCTCTGTCCCATTCCAAATCTCATGGTTAACGCATAGTATATGGCGCAAGAATCACTGGAGACATTGGTAAGTCCTAGATGATATATTCCTGTGCAGTGGTATCCCAACTGCCAGACTTAATAGGTTAGCTGATCACCCTGGATCAGTAACCGATACTTCAAGTTAATTATGAAAATAGTGTTTTCAACCTTTTTTAAATGCAGGTGATGACACACAGTTTGCAATTACTTTACAGAAAATAATCAAAGGACATGAGCAAGTGTTAACTTGCCTTGATATAGAGGAGTATTGTAGTCGAATGTCTCGACTTGACCCTGGACCTCGGGTTCTACAAGAATACCATCATTGCCCGGTAAGGACAATGTTTAAAGAAGCAATATGCTGTTATGCATCAGTAATGAGATGCATGTTGTAAAACCTCAAGTAATTCCCCAACCATTATAAGTGAGTTGTATTTAAATGATTTGCTTAAGATTCTTAGTTTATTTTTAAGTTTACTTATCAAAAGGTATAGTTGCTAGGACTCTAATATACATATATAAAAGACGAAAGGTAAAGTACAATCATAATACAATTCTAAGATTGAGTGGTACAATGTAATTATTACAAGGATTATGTTTTAATGTTATTATGACTTAAAAGGAATGGTATAGTGTTTCTTTTGAAGTGGAAAAAAGAATAACATTTGAAGAAAATATTCTTTATGTTAAGTTATTCAACTCTACAGATTAATAATATTAAATTTATGGTTCTGATAAAGTTTAATTGATCTTGAGACATTATATATCTAGCTTATGATATTTCAGACCAAAGTTAACTATAAAGATATTTTTGGACTTGATATATAAAATTTATGGTATTAACAATAACTAGGGTTTTTTCCTAAGCATAATGAAATTTAGTATTAAAGACTTAAAGATAGCACATTTAATATTTATAGATTATATTATAAGATTTTCTTATATAAAGAAAATAGGTGAATTTATTTTATAATAAATTTAGTGAATACTAAGTTTGTTAATATGATTATATATGAATTGGGATCACTTACTTTTAATTTAAGTTAATGATTTGCAAGATTAACTATGTAAATCTTGGACTTATAGTTGATTAAATATTTTAAAGGGATATTATAAAATTGATTGTTTATATTTGTATAGTATCCTAATTTATAATTATATGTTAGATTATTTTAGAGTTAAAAGATTGTGTTTTGAACATGCTTATTTCTTAATTAGGAAATAATGTTAAATAATTAATAAAACAACTATCTCATTTTAATAATTGAAGATATATGATCTAAGAAATTTAAAATGTTTTAGGAATAATATATTCAGTATTATCCTAGTAAGTATTCTTACTTAAAATCTTAAAATTAAATTTATTTTATTTTAGATATTATCCTTTTTTTAATAAAATTTCTCAATTATTGAATGTCTTTAAATATTTGTTTTATGTTTTATTTGTAAAATTTTAAGCTAGTATTTTTTGTGAGATAAGAGATTTATTTTTATACATAAAAATGATTTTATTTATTTATAGGAATTTTTCTAAATTTATTAATTTTCATTTAGTTTTTTAAAGTTGTTAATATTTATTTGCATTTTATTAAAATTGAATAAATATGATTATATTTTTTTTTCTTAAGTGAATATTATTTTAATAAATACTTGGATGTATTAAACATATTTTTTAGGATTTTTCTACATTTTTTTCTAGAGCTTAAAATGGTTAGAGGGTATTTTGAATAATTTCTATTTTTGTTATTATATAAATTGGGCCTAGTTCTTGGGCCCAACTAGCCCAATACCCAGCCCAGACCACCTAATACTAAACCCAGCCCAACACCCTTCTGACTTCACCCCTGGACCCGGTCGACTGAGCCGGTCCGACCTGACACATTGGATCCCCTTCTCTTTCTCTCGTGACCTCCTTCTTCTCCACGACGGCGATGACCTACCGCCCTTGCTGTTCGATTCCGGTGAGCTTCGGCGTTCCCAGCTGACGGCGCTATGGTTGCCGAGACAGTCGACGACACAACTTCGACTGGTCTAATTCGATTCGCCGCTTGAGCCCTCCCCTGGTCATACTATCTCCTCTTAGGTGGCTAGGGTTTGTGGCTCTTTGCCGGTGCTTTTCTCTGGTGCCTCTCTGGTTGATCTGCTGGTGTTTTGGCGGTGGGGTGATGTCCAACACTGCCATGTTTCCCCTCTGGTTGCCTTGATTGCGGCCTAGGTGCGGATTGCAGCGCCTCCAGGTGCTCCCCGTGTCGCCGCCCTAGCTCCCATCACCTCGGTGTTGCCGCTGTCTACTTCCTCTTCTTGTTGTGCGAGGCCAGTCGGGTAAGTTTTTCTCTATCCCACTCTCTCTCTCAGTATGAACCCTAATTTGGGTTCCTCACTTTGGTTCATGATACACTGTAGTAGCTTTGCGACATAGCTTGCTTAATGAATTTGGGTTGAAAATTCATTTATCTGAATTGGGTAGTGGATGGTACTAGTTTGTGACTGAAGAATAATGAATTCATTCTTATATAAGGTTTGGCTGGTTGTTGAGATGATCCAATATTAACTGGTTTTGATCTAGTTGGCTTATTGAATTGTGTGGTATTGGCCCCATGCTAGCTAACCTGTGTTGTTGTGGAATGAGCCCCTTGGATTGGATATTCAGCTTGAGCTCTTTGTGCATTTAAATGGATTGATATTAGAGTCTAAAGTATTGAAGCTTTGCTTTAATGGGTAGTTCCTGGAATCTTCTATATCTGCATGTTGGCTTAAATGACTATCTCCTAAATAGGATGAATGTCATGGGTGACTATGGATTTATATCTATAGATGATTCCTAGTATTATTCCTAAGAAAATGATTTGTTTTTTATTTGAGATGATTCCTAGTGGCCAACACTAAGGAAATGGTTTGGTTTTCAGGTATAATTACATGTGAACCAGTTGATGATTTGGTTAATGTGAATGTGGTTTCTGCTAATATGGTCCTGATATTGTGATGCCTCCTTGGAGTGTACACAATAGCCTGATCATTCCTAGCATTATCAGTTGTAATTTATTTGGCTAAGTTGGATGAGATTCATAAGATAAGCCATGGAATAAAGATGCTTTGTTTGGGATCTTAAGAAATAAATAAGCTTCTTGTCATTTGTACAGTGAAGAAATTTATGGATCTGATTCCTAGAACATTTACTAGGAAAATGATTTGTGTTGTTTGATTTGCCATTGTTGCTAGAGAGAAAAATTCTGGAATATGGCTATGCTGTTGTGGAACCTCCTTGAGAGTGAGCACAACAACATAGATCATTTACATGATCTGTTATATATTTTATTTAACAGATTATTGGTCTATGCTCTGGCCAATGATGAAAAAGACTAAGGCCATGGTTTATATAGGATATGAACAGATACTGATCTTTGATGGCTTACAATTATTCTATGATGATCTTGCAAAACAATTCTTTGCAAGACTGAGAATAATCTCCTCACAATCCCAAGGCTTGGGATTACATATTGACTTATTGTATAGAGACTAGACATGGTTAATTTTTTGGTCTTGTCTAAAAGCTTAAGATCTGATGGTTGCTTTGTTTTACTTGCATTTGTGCCCATGTGCTTATGCTAGAGTTGATTTACACCTGTGGTGCCTCACATGAGTGTGCATAGTATAATTATTTGTTCTAGCAGGAATTGGTGTTGTTGGTGCTTATGTTTGTATAGAAGCAGATCTTGTGATTTCAATCTGATATTAGGGTGATGTCACACTACTACATATAATGAAAACTCTCCCCATACACTTCCGCTGGTTTGGTGATGAATAGCTACCTAGTATGGAAGCTTTTTGATGTAGCTCTAAAGATTTATGATTGATTAGCTAGCTCTTCTTATTCCTGTGCTTAAACTGATCCTCCTTGAGCTCATGTTGGCTTGATTCTTGTGCTATTGGCCTACTCCTTGTTCTCCTGGCTTGCTCCTCCTTGCTGCTCACTTGGCTGGCTCCTCCTTGTTGTTCAATTGGTCTACTCCTCCTTATACTTGATCTTCTCTTGGATGGATGTGGAAATAGAGGGATGGTATATGAGTTTGTACAGTTTGGCTAGTGTGTTCTGTTGGTTCTATGGAGAAACTATGGCTGGTGTGTGTGGGATGGTTATGCTTGTAGCCCTGCTACGGCTGGTGCCTTTTAGCTTATCTACCTCATGTGTTGACAACACATCAACATGCATGTGTGTGTGAGCTTGCCTCACCCAGATGGATGAGGTCAAGTAAAATATCTTGCTCCTACTTTCTTACTTCCACTCTCTATTGTGAAACTTGCCCCTTTTGTCTCATTTATGTCAATGATGCTGTGCTGAGACAAGTGATACACTGATAAGAACATATATTGTTTCTTGGTGAAATTTGCCCCTACTTAATAAGGCTCAATGATGTAATGAACAGTGCAACTTACTGTTATACTAAGAGCACTGACCCTAATCCAAATCCTTTATTTCTTTTTGTCTCTCTTTGTAGGTAACAAGAAAAGTACAGGAATATCAACACTAGATAGGAATTTAGTTTTAGGTGTTTTCTTTTTTGTAAATTCCCTTGCTGTCAAGAATTTGTATAAGGCATTGTTATGCATTAGTTTGTCTTATTATTATTGTATCCATTCTTATCATTTCTTTGTTGTAAAAGGATAATGTAATACATATTCTTTTAATAAAGAATTCTTCTACTTGTTTAATTATTGTAATTAATTTTCCATTTTATTTATTCTTTTATTTGTTTCATTGTAATATTCCTTTATTCTTTTGTTGTAAAAGAACATTGTAATGTTGGATTTTAATAATCTTTATACTTTTATTTATAATACTTGTATTTGTATTATTGTGAAGAATTATTTGTAAGTCGAATTTCTTCCCTCATAACTCTAGAAAACAATAGAGGTCATGTCAAAATTCATCTCACTCCCCTACTGATGACACTAAACCTAATTCATCAGAATGAGAATTCTGATCACTCTAGTCTTTTAATTTGGCGAAAAATTTACCCGGATTTTCATATGCATGCATGCAGATGCACAAAATCTTAATTGTACCCCTCGTTTAGTCCTAAATGCTGGGATGTTACAGATTCCTACTAGATTGGTTTTACTGCCTTAGCTATAGTTCGCTAGTACTTAAAAGTACTCATGGCTTTGTCCCTGGCTATTCCCAAGGCCAGACTACGAAGGAGACTACGAGGAGGTTGGACAATAGGATGCCTTTGATAACTAGGATAATCTCCCATCCCAGCATTGCCTGTGACCCTGAAGATGGAGCCTCTTCTACGCTACTAATATTCCGCTGCCTTGATTTGTAATCAGACCTGATTATGAGATCAACTATTTGTAAGACTATTATGGTTTGTAATGGATGATGTAGTATGCTACCAATTCTGTTATGTCTCACAAAAATGGTAATCCCGGGATTGCGATGTACGGCATAACAGGCATCTGGGATTAAAAATCCGGGTGTTGAAAAGTAGGTATCAGAGCCATCCTGACAATAAGAGACCCTAGTTAAAATGGACGTCTGAAAAACTTAGTTTCCAAAACAAGAATGTGGGTATGTATGAAAACCTATTCTCACCCTTATCCTTGAAATTCTTTCCAAAAGAGAGTCATATGATCCTCAAATTTTTTGCAATATTACATAAAATTTGGCACACTTGATCACCTCTCTAACTTACTCATCTTAATTTCTTATAAATGAACTACACATACAGCAAGTTTTATCAGTTGGGCAACGGATGAAACCTCATCTTTGAGAGTGATCTGAGTCAGCTTGCGGAATTTATGGAGCTCCTGCACCCGAAATTCTATGGAGCTCAGCTCAATGATCACCCCGGAGGGGAACTGCAGTGGCTGATAGTTGCAGATCTGCGAGGAAAAATGGAGCCACCTACGTCTAAGAAGATCGATTTCAGCATAAGGGAGAACAATTGGTTGGATGGATTAGCAAGAGCAATGCAGGAAGCACTTGCCCGACTATGTGGGAAGAACGTCAATCACCTCGCAGGCACCCGCTTCACTCATTTTGCCAGACGTGACTCCCAGGGAATGCCCTTGCCTATGCCAGGACACCCGAAGTTGAGGCACCATGTGGACCATCTTGCCTTCATGCTTCATGAAAACCTGAAAGAGCTGGACAATGCCCGTGCAGATGCCAACGAGAAGCAACTTGCTACCACCAAGAAGGACCATACATTCGCCATTCTTGTGAAGGAGCGCAAGTCACTTTGCCGTCTGCGTGACAAGAAGGACCGCATCATTGGTCGCCCCCATCGCAAAGTGTCATCCCTGGAAGAGACCATCCATGATCGAGACATGCAGCTTGAGGAGAGGGCGAACGAAGGGGAAGATATTCGTGGAGATCCCTACTCCTGCCTCAGTGATGATGATGACAACTTGGAGGACATCGACCAGGAGTTCCACACCGACGATGATGACCATGACTTCATTGATGATGAAGAGGCCACTGATTCTGATGAGGAGTAGTAGCACTAGAGCACAATCATAGGTGTGAGTTGTATTCGTTCCCACTGTATCGTAGCTTGACAGAATGGTTCTTAAAACCATCTGTTTTGTTGTTGTTATTTGTGGTTTGTATGAGTTGTTTAGAATGAATGAAAAAGAGTTTTCGGCTTTCAAACCCTAGACTTGCTGAAAGTTTAAAAGCTTTTAAACCAAACTCATAAACCTTGGTAAATTTTCCCTCTTATGTTCTGATCTATCTCAATCTTCAGATGACTCGCGGTGGAAGCAGCTCATCTCAAGACCCGAAGGTCCAAATGCTGCAAATGCTAGTAGCCGATCGAGAAGCCGGTAGGACTGAGCGTCAAGCAAATCTCGCCACACTTCAACAGATCGCCCAACTGGCGCATGAAAACCAAGGCCATGGAAATCAGGGTCATCATGTATTCAAGCTTAAGAACTTCCAGAACAACAATCCCCCTAGCTTTAGCAAATCTGAAGAGCCCCTAGATGCTGATGATTGTCTTCAAACCATGGAAAAGAACTTAGAAGTTGTAGGAGTGGATGCTGCTGGAAAGTGTTGTTTGCCACCCACTATTTGGCAGGTTCTACAAGAGCATGGTGGAATAGCACTCGTACAATGAATGGAGGACAGATGATGACTTGGGAGGAATTCAAACTCAAGTTCAGCCGAACCCATGTGCCACCCGGTATGATTATGAGGATGAGGGATGAATTCAAGGAACTGAAGCAGGGGAGGATGACTGTGGTGGAGTACCATGATAGTTTTCTGTCTCTGTCTAGGTATGCCCCTGATGAGATTGGTACTGAAGCCAAAAATAAGGAGAGATTTCTGAATGGTCTGCATGATGAGATGCAGACAGTGTTGGTCAATATTTCATTTGCCGATCTAGAAGCTCTAGTGGATTCTGCTATCCAGATGGAAGGAAAGAACAACCAAGCCACTGAGAACCGTAAGCATCGTATGATGCAACAGCCTGGACCCCACCATACCCCAAAGTATTGCCCTAGTTCGTCTCCCAGATTTGCACCAAGGAATAATAGGCCACCTATGCCCCGTCCGAACTACCCCAACCATAGCGGAGGAAACCCGAGGCTAGGAGGCAACAACCACTACAATACTAGCAACCTAATAACTTCAACCGTGCACCACCAGGGCCCACAAGACACAACAACAATAATGCCCCAAGGACTGGAAGTAATGTGTCTGTCGCAGGGAAGGACAAGTCCATGATCACCTGCTTTGAATGTGGAGTGACGGGTCACTACTCCAATGAGTGCCCTAAGAAGATTGCTACAGCACCCACTGTCACGCAACCTGCCTAGCAGCAGCGTCGTGTCCAACATGGAAAGAGATTTGCCCCAGGAAACCCGAACAACCATACCGACCGTCTGTTCCACATGAATGCTGAAGAAGCCCAGGAAGCGCCAGATGTCGTGTTGGGTATGTTTCCTGTTAACTCGGTACTTGCAAGAGTGTTGTTTGATTCTGGAGCATCACACTCGTTTGTTACAGAAGAATTTTCATGAACTAGGAAGATTCAACCAACAAATTTGAAGCATGTTATGATAGTTCAAATACCTGGGTCAACCACCAAAGCTAGAAAAATTTGCAAGGTCGTACCTATTAGAATTCATGGAATAGATTTTTATGCCAATCTAATAGTACTTGGAACAAAAGGTTTGGAAGTAGTACTTGGAATGGATTAGATGTCGAAACATCAAGGATTAATAGACTATGCCAAGAAAGCTATAACCATGACCAATAGCACTGGAGTATCAGTTGAGCATGTGTCTGAGACGCTGCCCTGTCAATTCAAGTGCAACAAGAGTTTAGCTCAAACAACCCTAGACCAAGTCAGAGTAGTCTGTGAATACCCCGATGTGTTCCCAGATGAATTACCCAGTATGCCCCAGATCGGGATATCGAGTTTATCATTAAACTAATTCCTAGAACTAGACCCATAGCTCAAAGACCCTATAGTATGAATCCAATAGAGTTAGTGGAGCTCAAGAAGCAACTTGATGACATGATTAGCAAAGATCTAATTCAACCAAGTGCATCGCCATGGAGATCACCTGTTTTGGTTGTGGATAAGAAAGACAGTGCCACCCGTTTATGTACGGATTATTAGAAGTTGAATGACGTCACCATCAAGAACAAGTACCCACTGCCAAAGAAAGAAGATTTGTTTGACCAGTTGACCGGTGCCAGAGTGTTCTCTAAGATTGATCTTAGAACTGGCTATCATCAACTAAAAATTCGCGCAATGGATATCCCTAAGACTGCCTTCACTACTCGATATGGATTGTATGAATACAAGGTCATGCCATTTGGATTAACCAATGACCCCGCTTATTTCATGAATCTCATGAATAAGATTTTTATTAACTTCATTGATACGTTTGTTGTTGTTTTCATTGATGACATTCTGATCTACTCCAAGTGGGAAGAAGAACATGAACAACACCTAAGGACCATCCTTAGAACCCTTAGAGAGCATCAGTTATATGCCAAGTTCAGCAAATGTGAATTCTGGTTAAAGGAAGTAGGATTACTAGGTCATATCTTTTTAGCCGGAGGAGTTGCCTTCGACCCCACCAAGATTAAGGATGTTGGAGAATGGAAAGCCCCAACCAATCAACCCGAAGTTCGTTCATTTCTTAGATTAGCGGGATATTACCTTAAGTTTGTTGAAGGATTTTCAAGCATCGCAATGCCGATGACCCAGTGGTTGACAAAACACAAGAAGTTTGAATGGACGGACAAATGTGAAGCAAGTTTTCAAGAACTCAAGAAGAGATTGATTTCAGCCCAATTTTGATCATGTCGGATATCACGAAGCCCTTTGACGTGTACTGTGATGCATCCAAGATTGGTCTCGAATGTTTTTTTTTGACTATCTACTATGAGGCAAAAGCCCCACAGCCTCCCACTTTATTCAAATAAAAAGAGTAATTACAAAAGTAAAAATATGTTGGTGGGTATTGATGCAAGAAGGCAAAGTAATATCCTATCTGTCCCAACAAATGAAGCATCATGAACATAATTACCCAACCCATGACATAGATCTGGCAGCCGTAGTTTTAGCCTTGAAGACATGGCATCATTATCTCATGGGTAACCGCTGTGAGATTTTTTCCGATCATAAGAGTCTGAAGTATATTTTTAACCAAAAGGAGCTGAATATGAGGAAAAGGAGATGGATAGAGTTAATCAAGCATTATGACCTTGACATTCACTACCACCCCGGCAAGGCCAATGTGGTAGCAGATGCCCTTAGTAGACTTCCGTGTAGATTAAACACCATGATTATGAAAGAGCAGCCAAGTTTGCATAAGGAGTTGGAAGATTTCAGAATGGAGCTAGTTAGCGAAGGATTCCTAGCCAGTATTGAACTTCAACCCACTTTGATCAGTCAGATAAAGGAAGCTTAGAAATTAAATTCCAGTATCAATTGAATTAAGCGTTGTATCAGTATAAGTAAGGTACCTGGATTCACGGAAGATGAAGAAGGATTTCTGTGGTATAAGGGACGAATCTGTGTGCCAGCAGATTCTGAGTTGAAACACGTTATTTTGCAAGAATCCCATGATACACTTTATTCTATTCACCCATGAGGAACAAAGATGTATCAGGATTTGAAGGAGCAATTTTTGTGGCACAAAATGAAGAGAGAAGTCGGAAGCTACATCGCCAAGTGTGATATGTGTCAGAGATTCAAAGCAGAACACCAGCGACCCGCAGGACTTTTGAAACCTTTGCAAATTCCATAATGGAAATGGGATTCAGTCAGAATGGATCTCATCACCGGTTTGCCTACATCTAGTTGGGGAAATGACTCTATTTGGGTCATAGTGGATAGACTTTCCAAAGTAGCTCATTTCATACCAGTCAAGACCACTTATCAAAGCTCAAATCTAGCAGAGTTGTATATTGCTAGAATAGTCAGCCTGCACGGAACCCCCGAGACCATTGTGTCGGACCGAGGAACCCAGTTTAACTCAAGATTTTGGAAGAAAGTCCAAGAAGGTTTAGGAACAAAACTGAATTTCAGCACAACTTATCACCCGCAGACTGATGAACAAATGGAAAGAGTAAACCAGATACTCAAGGATATGTTGAGAGCTTGCATACTGGAATGTGGATCTAAATGGGAAGACTGCTTGCCTTTTGCAAAATTCTCATACAACAATAGTTATCAAGCTAGTTTGCAAATGGCCCCATTTGAGTTTTTGTATGGAAGGAAGTTCCGTACCCCCATGAATTGGTCGCAAGTAGGAGAGAGTTAGATATTCGGACCAGACATCCTACAAGAAGCTGAAGAGAAGGTTCAAAAGATTCGTGAGCACCTCAAGACCGCTAAATCCAAACTGAAGAGTTATGACGACAAGAGACGTCGAGACCTGATCTTCAATGTCGGAAACTTTGTGTATCTCAAAGTATCACCTTTGAAAGGAATGCAGCGTTTCCAACTCAAAGTAAAGGTTGCATCCAGATACGTTGGACCCTTCAATATTTTAAGTCACCGAGGAGAAGTATCATATCAGATAGAACTGTCGGAAGAGATGTCAGCCGTTCATGATGTGTTTCATGTCTCGTTACTTCGGAAATGCTTAGAAGTTCCAGATAAGACAGAAGTGTTCAAGAACATCAATAATAGAGACGTGGAGATCAACCCGGATTTAACCTATCGTGAAGTACCCATTTGTATGTTGGAATAAGCCTTCAGAACCACCCGGACCAGGAGTATCAAATTTCTCAAAATTCAATGGATCAGCCATACTAAAGAAGAAGCCACCTGGGAACGAGAAGATTACATGAGGACGGAGTTTCCCAATCTCTTTAGTTCCTAGTTTTTCCTGAATCTCGGGATGAGATTCTGTTTAAAGGGGGAAGGTTTGTAACATCTCAAAAATATTAATGAGGATATCAATTTTCTAATCAATCAAAATTAGGGTTAACAAAATCTTTTATTAATAAACCATATCTTAATGCATGTGTGTTATGAATGTGGATGAATGTTTGCAATGCCATGTTTGATTGTTCTAAATGATGATAAATGGTTTAAAGATCAAAACCATATCATCTAGGTCAAATCCAAAACAAATCAAAACAAGAGAAAATTAAAATATGAAGCATATGACCTAATGGTCATTTTTGCAGAAGTTAACACTTATCTCACTTCGAGCATCTCTAGCAAGTGATATCAAACAGAAAAATTCCATTTCTTTTCTCCCCTTTCTATACCAAGTGACACTAAACACAATGGAGCTTTCCAACCTTGTAGAAACAAATCGAAATCCATTTGAAGGGCAATTCAAAATTGAATCTATCTTATGTATCAAGATAGTCATTTTTGGAAAAACCATCAAAACCTTCACCACTTAGCAAACCCTTGCACCCAGAGACTACCAAGATTAGTACCAGCACACCCACCAAAAATAACTTGAAAATATGAAAGTTTAGTTCTTGCGGCCATTTGATCAAACACCTGGTGATCACAGTATAACCTCAACCACTATCTACTATTTTGATCAATCTTTTGATCATATTTGTGACCTCACCGAGCTCCCACGACGTGCCCTTAACTTATCTAGTACCAGCCCGTGCATTGGATCTCATCTCATTCGACCAAATGAACAGTGCAAAATGGTACCCAATCTTACCTTGCCACCATGACGTGGACACTCTGCCACAGACCGCGCCGCCCTCGCCCACGATATCTAAGAGGTAGCCCTGACCTCACTGCCCTACCTGTGCATGCCTCGACCAATGACCACCCGCGGAGATGCTAGCGCAGCCGCGCCCATTTAACACCCGACCATGCTGATCGCCACGCCAGAGCGCCAAGTAATCCCGCGTGCACACGCCTCGCCTCGCTCTATCCTTGCTCAAATAAGTTCGCCGTGATTCCAGCGACAGCCCAGACATGATAGTTTGACCCCGCGAGCACCATGACCACTGTACGCCATGACGAATGCCGACGGTACATCCGCAGAGAACGGACGTTCTAGAACGATAGAGACCGCACCTCGCCGAGCCACTGTGTACATGACGACCTCCATGAAGCAGCGCGTCGACTTACACCCTTGGCTATGCTGATAGCACATTGTAACTACATTGCTGATGAGCCCGAGCCATGCCGTCGTGCCCCTTCGCTTTACTATAAATAGAGCCCTCCCATGCCTCAAAACGCACACCATTCCACTCCCCTCTCACCCAGCAACCTCTCTGACCCATACCTGGAGCAAGGTGAGCACCACATCACCGGAATTTCACGGGATCCTGCCGCTGCATAGGAGGAACGGAGCCAACGCTAAGAGCCACCCCAGGAGCTGCCGCGATCACCAGTCGAACTGTCATTGTCGACTTGCTCATTCCCCCACCTCGCCAGACCTAGATGGAGCACTGGTAAGCCCCCGCCGACCCCCTCCGTAGAGCTAGGGTTCTGTCTCGCGCGCCCCATGCGATGGAGACAACGATCATGCTCTAATCATGCGGCCTAGATTGAAGGACACCGCTTAGCGTTTGGTTAGCCGTTGACGAGTGGGACCAACTCTGATGTAGCCCGCTGCACACACGTTGCGTAGTTGGGCCAGCCCATTATCATTCCCACACGTAGCCTATAGATTCAAACTTAGGTTTTTCTTTTATTTGAAATTCCCATATTGTAGGTAACTTTAAAAATCAATTCAGAAAGATTCACTGAACCAAATTGAATGAAACCAATTTTGTTATAAAGTAGATAAAAAGCTCTAATCACTCCTGTTGGATTTAAACAGTTTGAAACTATAGATCACCTGTCGTAATAATCACAAGAAAGTAGATTTTATCACTTCAAACATTTTTCTAAAATAAACCATAGATGATTTTTGAGTTGATTTCAACTCTCAAAAATCACATTGGCCATGACCTATCTGAATATGTAAAAATATATAATTTTGCATACAGTAGTCCTGGATAAAAATTAAAAGAATGGCTTTACGGTCATTTCTAGTCACATAAATACTATTAACTGGCATTGTTAGACTTTGTAATCTAGGCCAACCACTTTAAATCACATTTCCAAGTATTGGAATATGTGGTGGTGACATGAGTCAATATGAGCCCATATTTGGATTGGAGAATACTAAATCTTAAGTAACTTTTCAATGAGTAGAAATTACTTTTCTAAAATAAGATAAATAAAACCTTGTCACCCTTTTCTTGTAGTGATAGGGATGATGCTAGATCATCTAGTGTAGATCCTTGTGTGTTAAATGGAAGTAGTTAAATATTTTTTGGTGATTGTGTACCTCGTATTGATTTATAGACGCTAGTATCAATCTGGGCTACGAGGAGGAATAATTATACGAAGACAAGGAAAAGAACTTCGACCACCTTACCAACCAAGGCAAGCTATACTGTGCAATCTATTATATGCAAGCTAAGCTAAAGCATGCCAGCATGCACATTTTTTGACCACCTTGATTATACCAATGCCATGTTTTACCAGCAAGCTTCATCTCTTTATCCTTTTTGCAAAGTTACTCAAGTATTTAATTAATTGGTGATTAGTGGAAAATTAGGAAAGAGGTCATCAAGATCAAGGAACTTTATGGTGGTAATTACACTTGATTAGCCCCCCTAATAGTAACACCCTCATTGATAGATCCTAGTGCTAAAACCAATATTGATCACTATAGATGGGAACAAATGATGATGAAAACCCTAGAATGATGAATCATTCTATTGAAATGTTTTTACATGTGTTATGGAAACAATGAATTGAAGATGATACTAAATGAAGTATGTGCCCTGGCTTTGATAAAAAACTGATGGTTGGGTTTGGATGCGATACCATTCCAATCTTACCGGACAACCACAATACCCAAGTTAGGGTTGGGATTAACTGGAAGTTTATGTGCCTTGGTATGGATTCCCTCGCGGAACGAGGTGAGCTGAGGCTACCATGTGATTATGAATGTCCACCTGTGCAGTTCCCAGGATGACAGATGGTCATGGCTGGGAGGCCAAACTCATAGGGGAGGTTCCTATACTGGGGTGTGTAATTGAAAGGTTAGGATTGATTATCTTCATACCAAGTATGATGATTTAGGGTTATCCCTAATGGATGTATTGAATGTTGTGGTGAAAGTGTACCACCTCTGCAAAGTGCCAAACTATTCGAATAGCCGCGTCCATGGTCATGGACAATTCGATGGCCATACTGTTCCATTGTCAGATGTTTTCAAAATGACTGATGACTTGAAGTATGACTTTGACTTGATCCCACAAGGTTGTGGATATGAAACTAGGTTCCCACTTAAGTAATTTAGACAACTAAAGCTAGGACTTCACTACTAAGTACCTGTGAAATATAATTGGCTTGTTGCAAACAAACCTAGAACTTAGGATTCATACTAGATTGGTTTTACTTCCTTAGGAATATTTTGCGAGTACTTAAAAGTACTCATGCCTTTGTCCCTGGCTATTCCCATGGCCAGACTATGAAGGATACTACGATGAGGATGGACAGCATGCCACCTTTGATAACTAGGATCATCTCCCATCGTCAGCATTGCCTGTGACCTTGAAGATGGAGCCTCTGCTACGCTACTAACATTCTGTTTCTTTGATTTGTAATCAGACCTGATCATGAGATCAACTATTTGTAAGACTATTATGGTTTGTAATGGATGATGTATTGTGCTACCAATTCTGTTATGTCTCACAAAAATGGTAATCCTGGGATTGAAACGTACGGCATAACAGGCATCTAGGATTAAAAATCCGGGTGTTGACAATCTGGCTTCGGGGAGTCCTCTAGCAGCGGTGCAAGACGACAGCGTCGGCTAGGGTTTCGGGAAGAAGGGGAAAACCAGCAGAGGAAGCAAGATAAGGAGAAACGGGTATGACGAGAGGTATCTAGGCGAGGGCGTTCTTATCATGGCATCCAACGGCGGTGGCTACAATTGTAGCACGTCGACGATCGACGACGGAGGCGCTGACACAGAGCAGCTTCGGCTCGCTCAAGGAAGAAGAAAGGCAAAAGATAGCAGAGGGGTACCGGGCCGCATCGGGCTGACTTGGGCCATAGTTGGGCTACGGCAAGGCTTGTAGCGAGGAGAGAGGGAGTGGGATACGACCTGGAAGATTTCTGGCTCTATTTTTTTAGAAACCTTTTTACATTTCTATTTCTATTTTCTGTTTTGTATTTTAAATTTCATATATGTTTTGAGAACTTTGAGATTACTAGAGGCTTTTAGAAAATTACTGAAAATTGTGGGGCCTTTGTATTTAGTTTGGGCTCCACATTATTTTGGGATTTTTCAAATATTTCAAAACCATTTGAATGGAGTAAAAGGGAGAGAGAGAGAGAAAATAGGGTTTAGGGTTTGCATTATTTCTTGTTGCATGCATTTTTATAAAATGATGCTCATGATGCACAATCAAACCCTACTTACTATTTAACTAAAACTGGGGTGTTACAACTCTATACCCCTTAAGAGAATCTCGACCGAGATTCCAAAGGTAGGAAAAGAGACAAAGAGAGAAAGAAACAGGGTCACTCTAAGGATAAGAGGGAAACGCACTAAATGACACACTGAGTATCTCATGGTCAACTCATGGATGGAGTGTTTAGAAACAACTCTGAGATGATGAACATGAAACACATCAAGGTAATGGAGGAACAAGGGGAGAAGGTTTCAAGTTGTTAGATAGATGGTATTCATAAGGATTGAGACTATGAAACTCACAAAAGAGTTAAACTTCTGAGAAGTAAGGTTCCAACGTAAGAACATGACCACAGACTTCGAGAAGGAACATCTTGTAGCACCCCGGGTAAAACCACCACTAGAAAATCACATATCTTGTCTATATGCATCATCATGACATCTACATGCATATTGTTTGTTTAAAAACTATCTTGCTAAAAGCATATTTTTTTCTCTAGATGTTCCCCCCTTTGTTCAAATCAAAACCGTCGGTCCACCAAGACCTTTTATTTTGTCTAAACTATTTATCAAAAAACTATTTAAAACAAAATACATAAATAAAAATATATTTTTATAAACCAGGAGAGGCAGACAAATAGGGCTAAAGGCCCAACCAGCAAACCTACAATCCCACCTAATCTAGCCCAAGCCCGGACCAGAACCGTCCACACCTGGAAACCGTAATCCTACCCCTGATTCCACACCCCGCCACTGTCAGACCCAACACACCACATGCACGCCGGCCACGTAATGCACACCACGGCACGCACCAATCACTTTGACCCGATCCCGCACACGCACACAACACGCACCACACCCACCTCGTCATGTTTCCCAGGCTCCCCGAACCTACCTATCGATCGAAGCCACGCTCGCCTCTCCCCGCACACCTGATGCGTCGAACGCTCCCTCGTCCCTGGCCCCACCCGCAACCCCGCCTCCTCCACGGAAATCCCACCCCTCTCTGCATCCCCGCTGCCACCCCTTCAATCGCCACCAGCCACGGCCTTCTCCTCTACTACTACTTGGCTCCCCGCCGCCGTTGGCAAGGCACCGTCCCGCCTCCTCCTAGGACCCACTTCCCCGGTGCTCTCCTCCCTATCGTAGCCGCCCTACATCCCCTTCTTCCACTTCCCGGCAAGTCAGCCACCGTATCCCTTCTCCGTCGCCTCGGTCGCCGCTGACCCGGCCAAGCTTCCTGGCCGCTCACGCACCCCTGGCCGCAGGTCTCCTCCCTGTTTCCTGTAGTGAGCTCACCGGCCGTGGGCCCCTGCGCCTACCTCAGCTTCCCCAAGCTCCTTCCCAATGTTGTCGAGCCCTCCTTCGCCGGTGCCTTCCCTCCTCAGGAATGACCGCCTTGTCCTCCCCTGGCGGGCCCCGCTCGGCATCCTGTCTCTGTCTTCCGCTAGCCCTCCCGCCTCTCCATTCCGTGATGCCGCGAGCCCATCGCCATACGTCAGTAGCGCCCTGGGCCAGCGCCCCTTCTTTTCGCACTATGCGCGTCTCTGTGAGGTCCAGAGTGCGGCCTTCTCCTACTTCAGACGCCACAGGACCAGGTGGCAGCTATTTCTATGGCTCCTGTTGATCTACGGTGTTCAGGTGCCCGTCAGTCGTTCGGCAAAATTTCGTCAGCCGTTCAGCTGCCTAGACCATCCCCTCTAAGGACCGAGGACGACGCACAAAGATGAGATCGAAGCCATGTTTGGTGATGCATGTAGAGGAGCCCGAAGAACGTACTGACCTAGTGACACTCATAGGATTGCGGACAAGGTCTTGGACTTGTACCACCAAGATCTCCACCATAGAACCGATGACGTTGGAAGCCCAAGACCTTCCTCACGAACTTCAGGTTACCCTTCGTATGCGACAAGATCTACTTTGTGGCTCGAGTTCTCCTTCTCGGAACGGAAAAATCGTCTTCCTGGAACCAAAGACCGATCCCCCAAACCTTCCAAACACCAAGATCGGCGAACCTCGATGTATGACCCCTCCCGAGCCCCTATTTAATAAATTGTCATATTATACTTGTTGCATACAATTGATCATCCTTGCATACATATTGTGGGTGTTTGGGGGTGTTTCGATGACTCACCTAAATTAAATATGGAGACCATATGCGGGATATTCTAGCCTTAGTTGTCTCCATTTAAATTTGTGTAGTGAACTGATGATATAATTTCACCTTATTAAGATAACATTTAAATTGCGGGTTATCTAAACAATATAAACCACCTCATTAAATGATGGGACCCCGGTTCCGCTTAATATTCCCTAATTGCATTGCACCTTTGCCATGTTATACATCATACATGCATCATGCATTTCTGCCATAGTATTAAATAGTGTATCTGGTGTTTCTTCTAATGCTTTACTTCTTCACGGATTAGGCTGACGAGTTGATGCGAGTGCCGACCGATCTTCAGATAAATATTCGGCAATGTTTTCAGACAAGCATTCTTCCCCTTATCAGGAATATGCAACTTGTATTCCTCTGGGGGCCAAAGGCCACAATATATAGTACAGGTACAGGGCAAATATGCAGGAAGCCCCCTAACATATGGGGGAAATACAATATACAGATATATACATCTAACACCCCCCCCCCCCCACAAACTCATGGTGGATCCACAACACTGAGTTTGGAGAGTAAAAAATCATGCTGCGCTCTGGTCTGGGCCTTCGTGAAGAAATCCGCCATCTGTAAATCTGAAGGCACATACTGAAGCGCAACAACCTGAGCCTGCACCTGAGCACGTGTATAGAAAGCATCAACACCAATATGCTTGGTAAGCTCATGCTTGACCGGATCACGTGCAACACTAATAGCACCTGTACTGTCAGATAAAACCAGACTGGGTGTGGTAATAGAGACCCCAAAGTCCGCAAGTAACCACCGTAACCAGGTCACCTCAGCAGTCAACAAGGCCATAGCACGCAACTCAGCCTCAACACTCGAACGGGAAACCGCTGTCTGTTCCTTCATCTTCCAAGCAATGAGCGAACCACCAAGAAACACACAGTAAGCAGAAAGTGAACGACGATCCGAAGGATCACTCGCCCACGTGGCGTCCGAATAGCACTGGAGCTGAAGGGAGCTGGAACGAGAAAAGAAAAGGCGACGAGTGATCGTACCACGAAGATAACGAAGAACACTAAGAAGATGACTATAATGAACAGTGGTAGGAGCAGAAACAAACTGACTCAGAATATGAACAGGATAAGAGATTTCAGGACGAGTGACAGCAATATAAACAATGCTCCCAACAAGATGACGATAACGCGTCGGATCAGAAAGAGGATCACCATCAGTAGGTTGAAGCTTAACATTAAGCTTCATAGGGGTCTCAACAGTGCGCTCATCCCCAAGAGCAGCACGAGCAAGAAGATCCTGAATATACTTTTCCTGAGAGATGTAAAAGCCATCAGAAGTGGAGAAAACCTCAATCCCAAGAAAGTATCGAAGAGGACTAAGATCAGTCATAAGAAACTGATCACGAAGACGAGCCTTAACAAAGGCTATATACTCAAGATCATCACCGGTAATGATCATATCATCAACATAGAGAAGAAGAAGAGTGCGTCCACAAGGAGAAGTGTGAACAAACAACGCTGGATCATGAGCACTAGGGGAGAAACCAGCAGTTGTCACTACAGAAGCAAAGCGCTCAAACCAGGCACGAGGAGCCTGTTTGAGGCCATAAAGAGAACGTCGAAGACGACAAACCATCCCCTCAGGAACAGAGTACCCAGGAGGAGGCTGCATATAAACCTCCTCACTCAACTCACCATTGAGAAAGGCATTCTGAACATCAAGCTGGGACACAGACCAGTGACGAACAGAAGCAACAGCAAGAAGAGTACGCACAGTGGTCATATGAGCGACAGGAGCAAAGGTCTCATCATAGTCACGACCATGCTCCTGCTGAAAACCACGAGCCACAAGACGCGCTTTATAGCGCTCAAGAGATCCATCAGAGCGAGTCTTAATCTTATAGAACCACTTACACGTGATAGGACGAACACCGGGAGGAGGAGAAACAAGATCCCAGGTGCCAATGCGCTCAAGCGCAGCAATCTCCTCGGCCATGGCCAGCTGCCATTCAGGATGATGCTCAGCATCCCGATAAGAGGTCGGCTCGGAGGCAACAGAAAGACCATACTGACTAGGAGAGTAACGGTTGGGGGCATGACGCTGACGAACAGGACGAGTAGAGGGGAGATCATCAGAGGAAGACGACGCAGGAGACGACGATGAAGAAGAGGGAATAGGAGACGAAGACTCCGGAGAACGAGGAGAACTAGGAGAACTAGACGGAGCAGAAGAGGACGGTGTCGAAGAAGAGACATCAGGGGGAGGAGATCCTGAAGAAGACACAATAGGGGTAGAAGGAGGTGTGTCAGGGAAGAGAACAAAAGAGATATCTTCCACCGGGTAAGTACCAGCGGTGGGACGAGGATAGAAAGGACGCGTCTCATCAAAAGTAACATCACGAGAGATACGCATCCGACGACCAACAGGGTCCCAACAGCGATAGCCCTTATGCTCATCACTGTATCCGAGGAAAACACACTCAACAGACTGAGCGGTCAGTTTGGTGCGTTCGCGAGGAGCAAGGAGAACATAGCAAACACAACCAAACAAGCGAAGCATGGAGTAGTCTGGAGACTGTCCAGAGAGGCGCTCAAGAGGGATACCACCCTGCAAGGCAGCAGAAGGCTGAATATTGATGAGGTAAGCCGACGTAGCGACAGCCTCAGCCCAGAAATGCGGCGGGAGAGAAGAAGCAATCATCATAGCGCGAGTGGTCTCAAGAAGATGGCGATGCTTACGCTCAGCAACGCCATTCTGGGCATGTGCGCCAGGACAGGAGAACTGAGCAAGAGTGCCCTGCTCAGCAAGAACACCTCGCAACATCTGGGAGATATACTCACCAGCAGAATCATCACGAAACACACGGATGGGGGTAGAATATTGAGTACGAATCATGGCCGCAAAACGCTGATATATGGAGAGCACCTCACTACGAGAGCGCATAAAATACAACCAAGTGTACCGAGAAAAATCATCGATGAATAAAATATAGTAGCGATGGCCCCCTTTCGAAGCGAAGGGAGTCGGACCCCAAACATAAGAATGAACTAAATCAAAAGGTCGCTGAGATACAGACGCGCTAGTAGGATAGGGAAGCTAAATCTGTTTACCCAACCTACAACCCTGACAATGCAAAGACCCATCTCCTGAGACAGACCCCAGAAGACCACGATGAACTAATGACGACAGGCGAGAGTCACAGAGGTGACCAAGACGATGATGCCACTGCTGAAAAGAGCTGGTAGTAGAGGCGACAACCGGAGAAGAACTGGCAGATGAAGTGGCAGCAGAAGGAACACGAAGCCAGTCTAACTCCCAAAGACCTGAAGAGTCACGGCTGCGAGGGCCAGCTCCAACCAGGTCCTGGGTGCGACGGTCCTGAACAACACAAGAATCAGCATCAAGAATGACGTGACAACCAGAGTCAGTAAGCTGGCTAGCAGAGAACAGATTCATCTTAAGAAGAGGGACATGAGAAATATCAGGAACAAAAAAAGAAGAAGTAGAAAGGGTGCCCCGACTAGAAACAGGGAGAGAGGTACCATCAGCCGTAAAAACACGGACAGGAGAAGGGAGAGAACGAAGAGCGGACAAAAAAGAAGACTCAGAGGTCATATGAAAAGAAGCTCCAGAATCCAGATACCACGGAGACGTACCTGACTGTGTAGAAGGTGGTGGTCGCACAGTGCCTGAAGAGTCAGTCACAGAATCAGTAGTGCCCGTCGAAGAAGAGCCTGTAGCAGCAAGCAGACCGCAAAGACTTCTGATAATGTCCTGATCAGAGAGAGCAACTGCTGAAGATCCGGAAGAAGCCGACGGCCCACGAGCCTGGTGCTGCTGACGTAAACTGGGGTCCTGTGTATAACAGGTGGCCCAAGTGTGACCATCCCTGTTGCAGTAAGAGCAGTGACGAAGAGAACCACGGCGACTCTGACCACGAGCCTGCTGATGCTGACTCTGACCCTGAGGCTGCTGGTGCTGAAGCTGACCCTGACTCTGACCTGGAGGAGTGGGTAGTATCGGCGGCGGCACAGGGGACTGCGGCTGAGTCGAGGGAGCAGACGGCAAAGGAGCACCACGAGTAGAAAGCGCAGATGGAACGGCAAGAAGACCAGCACCACGGAGACGGGTCTCCTCAGCCCGAACCTCAGACAACACCTCAGAGAGCGGAACATGACCACGAGCATTCAGCTGAGCACGCCGGGGCTCAAACTCCTGGCGAAGCCGAGACAGAAACTCATAGATGCGGTGAAACTCCAAGTCCGAGCGCACAATCTGGCAGCACGAGCATGTGCCACAAACAGTAGTACGGAGAGAATCAAGCTGACGCCAGATAGCAGCACTCTGAGTATAGAACTCATCAATAGTAGAATCACCCTGCTGGAGAGCATGCTCCTGGCGAACCACCGATAGGTAAAGAGCATCCCCAGACGGCTGATAGCACTGACGAAGATGAGCCCACTGAGCGGCAACAGTAGGGAGACTCATGAACTCAGCAGCATACTGGGGCAGAACACTGGAGGTGAGAACAGCAGCAGCACGATCATCCTCATCAACCCACTGAGTGTAAGCAGTCAGAGCATGTCGATAGGCCTCGAGATCAGAAGAGTACTGCTTGAACTTCAGATCATAAGCAGCAACAGCACTATCATCAGCACTCTGAGCAGCATCCTTGGCCTCCTGAGAAGCATCGGCACCGAGAACAATCGGCGTCGGCGGAAGAGGAGCCACAGGAGCAGGGGGCACGGCGGACAAGAGACCTCGCCGGAGAGCACACCCCAAAGACGGAGACCGCGCATGTGAACGCGCATAAAGGCAGCAAAATCAGGGTAATTCGCGCCATCAAAGACCACCGGGCAGCGAGGAATCGCAACATAGCCCGATGAAGTAGACATCTCTTTCTCTCTCTCGCTTTTTTTTACAGATCAGATCTAGATCTGATTGATCCGACGAAATCTGACGCAAGCAGACGAAAACCAACGAAATCTGACGCAAGAAGACGAAATCTAGAGCCGGCCGGCGGCGGGAGGCAGGGAGACAGCGCCGGGTCACGCGGGTAGAGCGCCAGGAGGCGGCAGGCGGTCTTCCACGCGCGGGCGTCCTCTGCCTGACGTAGCGGGCGGTCTTCCACGCGCGGGCGTCCTCTGTCTGACGTCCAGCTGACGAGCGTCCAGGAATCTTCCTGAGAGCAGCAGCAGGGAGCGGTCTTTGAGAGTAGCAGCAGGGCGCTGCTGGGAATCTTCCTGAGAGAAGCAGGACGCTGCTAGGAATCTTCCTGAGAGAAGCAGGACGCTGCTGGGAATCCCACGCGTGTGGATCCCGCGCTGGGAGCAGCAACAGCTTGACGGACGCGTGCGTGGACCGGATGCCAAGATCTGGATCGTGGACGAGAAGTCCAGAAGACCAGAAGACCAATCTGGATCGATATGGATCCAAGACGGTAACGAGACGGCCAAAACTAAGCGGGGACCAGCGGCGGCGGCAAGGCCGTCGGCGACAGGGACGGTGGCAGCTGCAGCGACGAAGTTGCGAGTAGGAGGAGGCTAACCTGGCTCTGATACCATGTCAGGAATATGCAACTTGTATTCCTCTGGGGGCCAAAGGCCACAATATATAGTACAGGTACAGGGCAAATATGCAGGAAGCCCCCTAACATATGGGAGAAATACAATATACAGATATATACATCTAACACCCCTTTCTTCCTATATTATTTTTAGTCTTTATTTCCTCCTACTGATCTAATGTTATCTGTGTTGCGATGCTCGATTTTTCTACCCATGATATTCCTTGCAACCATTATATTGCCTTGGACACCTCCTACTACATGTTGTTTGGTAGATAGTCGTACTTGCGAGTCGTGGTTGATTGCTTAGGTGTTGTTTCAATGTCGTCAAGTACCACTGTTGTTGTATAAATGCCTCATGCTTTATGTTGGACATGATCATTGCTTTAATTACAGTTTAACAACTAATATTGATAGTAGGTAAATAATGCAGAGGCACCGGTGGACAATAGATGTTATTTGGTTTTTAACCTCCCAATTGTGTCTTGTAGGACCCAGAGTACTTGATACCTATTCCTTGAATATTCGCACTATCTGCATGTGGGACCATGAATACCGTTAGCGAAAGCTTGAGTCATATCTTATTTCTTGGGGCCACAATGTAGTTTGGGGATTTATTATTATCCTGCACTTATGCCATGTTTTACTGGTTTATTTAATATAGCGTGTGGAGCGCCTGTACTATTTAGGTAAGAGGAGTGTTTTCGTGGTTCCAAGTTGTTTACAGCCATTGACGCAAACCTCTGGGTCCGTTCCGGAGCCGGCCAACTTCGTCGCAGGTAGCTTGGTGGGGTGGCCCTTTGAAATATTAGATGAATCTTGTGATTACTTTGTCTTGATGCCTCGTTGGGTTTTCATTTGGTTTTCCGAGGTTGCTATTTGTGCCTGTGTTGCTATTCGTGCCCCCCTACAAGGTAAAATGTTCTGAAAGCCGTGTACGCGGTTATGGACGACTTGGAGCACAGTATCTTGATCATAGACAACTATAACTAAAGTAGTGCTATAAATTTGACTTTGAAATGACTAGTAATCAACTTCACTATAACGGAATGGCTAAATAAAAGAACCAACAACTGTTGGAATTGGGATGCCTCATGATATATGTATCTGACTAGAAAGTATGGCAACTACAACGGAATGGTTAACTAAAAGTGCACACTACTTATTATATCAGGATGACTCATACTATATATATCTGACTAGTAAGTGCTGCAACTATAACGAAATGCATAAAACTGCCAATTGTGTGAGTTTCCTCGGTATGACTTCCTCGGTTAGTCTCGAGGGGGAATACCAGGATGGGTATGCTTGGTGATAGTATCAGGTTTGATCTAAATAGGTTTTTCTTATCCCTCTCCGATAACCCCTAGATATATCGAGTCTCTATTGGTTGTTTAGCACATGTTGTGCTTCCGCTTCAGTCCACCATACCTAAGTAGGCAAGGACCGCTGAATACTTGTAACACCACGGTTCTGAAAAGATCGTAGCTTCTATGTGACATGCCAATCCCTGGATCGGTTTATTGGCTCACAATAGAATAAAGATGAATAACATAGCAAAATATCCGTGTATCATAAATAACGAAGATCCAGAGTATCATTATTACAGTAAAGGCTTAGCTCAAGGCTAGATCAACTTATTCAAGTTGCAACATAAATAGAATAAATTCTCCATTCTTCAAATTGCCCACAAGTGAACAAGTGCCGAGTGGAGTACCGTGGCCTAAATCGATCACTCAGAATCGGAATATCCTGCAACATGAAACGTAGTAGCCCCGAAGGGTTAATACATGGAATGTATGGCAGGTAGAGCTATTAAAGGAGACAATAGTGCTAACATCTACATGCATATTTGGCAAGTGGAGCTGTGGCTAGCTTGCATTTGCAAATACCTTTGTCCTAATTTCTTAAACAGTTTTTGATTTTCTTTGAAAAGATCCCAATTAAGTTAACCCATCAACATTATAGCAATTAGGAAATTGAAATGAGCGAGAAACATGTCATGAAATCAATATCAAGCAACTCAGATGTCCAAAACCGGGGACACGGCTAATCGATTAGTTTATACACCCTGCAGGGGTTAGTACACTTTACCCATGTGACTTGGCCAGCCCATCTCGTACCACCACTCTCATATTGGGTGATGATAGGGAGAAGTCTAAGAAGGGACCGTTCGGGAAGTAGCTCCCCAAACCCGACACGCACCGGTCCAACCTACCAAAATTCTACATCTCTGGATACGTGGGTTCGAGTTACCACAACCTACTAAATCCAACCAACCACCCATTCCATTATTGGCACATGGTTGTACACATAAGCTACAAAATAAAGAAGCCAATCATTTTCTCTTGATACCTGGGTGCCTTTCCGCAATGATACCACCAAAAATTATCAATCCCATCACACCCAGGAGATTCATTGATTAAGTTGTTTTTAGTTTTCGCAAACCAACACATTTAGAAACAACTTTCAGTGATGTAATCCAGCCCTCGTTCATCATAGCATGGCTAAGCACATCTAGCAACGGTGGCTCATCTACAGGAAAGCCCTACCACATAATAGGACATAGCATAGCGATAGTAATATCCTACACATAAATCTACAAAATACACAACAATGCAATGAAAGTAATAGGACCATATCATGAACAAGGTAGCATCTACTTGCCTTGGCTGTAGCGGTCGAACGAACAATCCTCACACGAGCAAGCGTTGCACGCGTCACAATCTACACGATACAATTACAATCACATAAACAAACCAAACACATTCATATACAAACATGACAATACAAGATGCATGCATGACGAGTTAAACAATGCTATAGTAGCTTTATACAATCTTTATTCAGTATACCTACTTTATGCATGCATGGAAAATATTTTAAGTGCATAGAAAACAAAACATGCAATTTTAAATTACCAACAATTGAGCTATAACTCAATTATTTATCCACTGCTATTAAACTTTTTGTAAAATCTTGGAAAAATATACACTGTGTAGACAACCTAGAATAGTACCAGTACCAACTGGAATCACTGAAAAAGGATTTATATAATTCCCTGGGCAATTAAAATACTCCAGTAAGCCTTTTTATAGATTCTGCAAATTCCAATACTGTAAGTCTACCTTTTTAATTCACTGGAAGATTCCTCTTGTTCACTGATTCCAGGGACATCTTATTTGCAATTTTTGGAGTTGTAGAACTTTTACTATGAATTTAATACTCTAAAAAGGACATTAAACGATTTAATTAATCAAGACAAATCCTTGCTGTAAAAGTATGACACAACTGCACAGAAATATTCTACGTGTAACTCGGAATCCGTACATATTTTATTTTCAATTTTTGGCCTAGTAGATTATTTTCTATGGATTTTACAAAATTCATCTAATTTCTGCTAAAAATAATTGGAATTAAAGACCCAGTCAACTTTGACTTGTTGACCATGCTGACGTGGCGCTGACCAGACTAGTCAACGGTAGGGGGTATTTTTTATTGATGGTTACCTCATTGAGCGAGCGATAGTCCACCACTAACCTCTTGCTGTTGTCCTTCTTCTCCACAAATAGAACAGGTGCACCCCATGACGACGATCTAGGCTGAATAAATCCCTTGTCCAACTACTCCTTTAGCTGTTTCTTTAATTCCTTCAGCTCATCCACATCCATCTTATATGGTCTCTTTGCTATAGGTCCTGTTCCCGGCATCAGATCAATGAGAAACTCCACATCCCTGTCAGGTGGCATCGCTGGCAGCTCTTCTGGAAACACGTCGGGGTACTCCTTTATCACAGGCACAGTATCCATGCTAACCCCCTTAAGAGAATTCAGCTTACACCTTCCCGGTCGCAAAGACAACTTGAACCTAATCCTCTTACCATCCAGGGTTTTGAGCGAAACCGCTCGCTGTGCACAATCTATGTGTGCCCCATGCACAATCTGTGAACCTAATCCAATCCATGCCCAATATTACATCTAAACCTTGTGACTCCAATACTACCAGATGTGCAATGAAATTGTGTGCTCCAATCCTCACAGTTAAGTCGCGGCATCCCGCGCTAGCTATCATATCCCCTCCAGGTGAGCTTACTCTAATAGACCCTTTTAGAGACTCCATGGGTAGCTTATACTTATCCACAAATGCCCTCGATATGAATGAATGCGATGCACCAGTATTGAAAAGTATAAGTGCAGGGTGAGTGTTGATTGGAAACTTACCAACCACAAGCTCAGGCTCATCTGGGATCTCCTCCACATTCATGTGGTTCACTGTGGCCTTCTGGTTGTTTCCTGGCTTCAGTCCCTTCTTCTCCAGAAAGTTATCTACATAATGTCCCTTCTGGCCACACTTGAAGCATGTCACCTCACTCAGGTCCTTCTTCACAAAGTTGCGATCACGGTTGCAGTCATGTCCATTGTGTCCTCCAGAATGGTGAGTGTGTCCTCCCTTGTGGCTGTGGCGGTTGCTCTTGTAGCTCTCATGGCGATGTCCATCGCTTCCATGGCCGTGGCGGTCATGGCTTCCATGGTGCCTATGGTCACTTCCCCCATGCTTGGAGTATCCATCATAAGAAGTGCATGACTTGTGGTGAGAGCCAGAGTGGTGATTGTTCCTCTTTCTCTTGCGGTTTTCCACCTGCTTGTGCTTCCCTTACAAGATCCTGTCCTTGTCCATAAGCTCCTGGAAAGTGGGACAATAAACCACCACCAGCTGCACTGAAAACTCATCACTGAGGCCATCCAGGAACCTCTCCCACCTTTTGGCATCAGTGTCAACATCCTAAAGGGCATATCGCGACAGGTTGTTGAAATCCTCAATATATTCAGCCACGATGGGGTTGGTTTGGCGTAAGTTGCTAAATTCCTTCCTCTTCAGGCTCAGAATCCTGAAGAAACGTGGTTGGTCCTGAAACCTTCCTCAAACATTGCCCAAGTCACAGTGTCCAGTGGGTGGGTGATCTGAAAAGTGTCCCACCACGATGCGGCTGGTCCCTCCAGTAGGTGAGCGGCAAATCTCACCTTCTCAACATCTGTGCACCCAACAGTTACTGGATCCTTATTCACTGAACGCAACCAATCGAGAGCAACCATCGGCTCCGTTGAAGTAGAGAACTTCGCTGGCCTTAGCTTCAAGAACCTTGTAAGCGCATCTCCCTGAGGCTGGTTGTTCCCATTGTTGTTGTTGTTGTTCTGAGCTTCCATGAACTGGGTCATCACTTAGGTCAGCTGTGGCTGGGCCGCCATGAGCTGCTCCAACTCAATAGGTTGACGGTGGGGAGGCATCTGCGGTTCAGCACAGGTAAGCTTAGAAAGAATCGATTACGAAAACAGGATTCTACCCATGCATTATGTTCAAACAACAACAAAGCAATCACAGACAAACATGAGCAAGCAACACATCAGCAAACAAACGATCCAGCAACGTTCCAGGGGTTATCCTAGTAGTATATATCTACTGAAATAGTTTTAGAAGCGTTGGCAACAGTTATCAACACAAATTGGCCAACAAAGCATTAAAATAGGAATCTGCCAGAATAGTCCAGCAGTGTTCACAAATTTTTCTACCTGACTTAAACTCATCAGGAATTGTTTCTTATTTTTCTGTATACACTACAGAGAGTTTCGAACCAAAACCTGTTTTTTCAGATTTTCCCCAGTTACCAATAAAATATGAAAATTCTTGCAGTACAGCTGGGTCAGCAGAAAAACTGCATGAGGAAAAACTCGGATATCAACCAAAACTTGTCATAACTCTTCTATAAAATTCGCACAAATAATCCTGAAACTTTGGAATACACATAGGAGCAACTAAACAATTTAAAATAACAGTAAATAAGTTTTACATAGATCGAGACTTAATCTAACGATGTATCCTAACGAAGACTAATTGGTGGGCATCTATCTACTTCATGAAGAGGTTGCAGTAGGTCCTTGCACTCATGCGTTGGCGCTTCTGTCCATGAACCAACCATGGAGGAGGAGTATACACCTCTCCTGAGTCATCACTTGAAACCTCAAATTCCACCTCTTCTGGATCCTCCTCTTCTTCTTCATCCTCTGCTACAGCTGCAACAGCTTCATCTCCTCCACCATCATCATCTCCATCATCATCATCATCCTCGTCCTCATCATCATCATTGTTCTGATTGTCATCATCATCATCATTTTTTCCATCATCTCCATTGTTGTCATCAGAGGGTCGATTCAACTGTGCTTGGAGAGCGGCAATCTGGGCTGCCATATCTGCAATAGTCTGGTCCCTTTCCTGGACGGTCCCTTGCAGTTGTTGTATGGTTTGATTGTTTTCCTGCATAGTCCAATTAGGCTATGCTATGGTTGCATCCCTGTCTATCAGCGCATGATTCAGAACATCTACAACTTCATGCAAGGTCTCAATCTCCTATCCCTGGACCACCATACCGTTGCTGGCAAAATCTGCTATCTCCTTTACCATCATCACTTTCTCAGCTAGAGCTCCATTCTCCCTCTCCATATCCTCTATGTGCCTCCGATGGGGCGGCATGTTGTTCCTGTCGCCCGGGGTAACCACAACGTTCCCATTCTCATCACGCCTTCCGTAGTCACGGTAGGGTGAGTCTTCTGGCAGCAGGTGTCGGACAAGGTGGGACTGGCGTGACAGGGCTTCATGCAGGGCCAAGTTTATTCCAAGTGCCCAGTTGTAGTATGTCTTGGTGTTGACCATATGCACAGGGTTTGGCAAGGCGATATCCCTGAAGATGAAAGTGGTGATCTCCCAGGCGTCCTCGCCATATCCATAGGTGTATAGCCTTCTTCCCTTGAACATGGGTAGTGGCAATCCCAATGACTGCGAGAGCTGTGCCAACTGTCTTGCAAAGGGCCTTGGTGACTCCATCGTTGCATACTCAGTCCTGACTTCTCCCATCTATCAATTTAAGAGGAAAGTGTGAGAATAGCATATGGTAAAGATTTACGAGAAGGCATAAGATGAAAAATAGAGTTAATATAAGCTTTAATAATTCTATGGCTTCCTAATCCAAACCTAGGCCATGATCCTACAGTCGACACACGGGCTCTGATACCATCTTGTAACACCACGGTTCTGAAAAGACCGTAGCTTCTATGTGACATGCCAATCCCTGGATCGATTCATTGGCTCACAATAGAATAAAGATGAATAACATAGCAAAATATCTGTGTATTATAAATAACGAAGATCCAGAGTATCATTATTATAGTAAAGGCTTAGCTCAACTTATTCAAGTAGCAACATAAATAGAATAAATCCTCCATTCTTCAAATTGCCCACAAGTGAACAAGTGCCGAGTGGAGTACCGTGGCCTAAATCGATCACTCAGAATCGGAATAT
Organism: Avena sativa; assembly: GCA_916181665.1. NCBI lineage: Eukaryota > Viridiplantae > Streptophyta > Magnoliopsida > Poales > Poaceae > Avena > Avena sativa. The sequence continues at coordinate 86,656,595 of OV702293.1, read as the reverse complement.
CCTGCAACATGAAACGTAGCAGCCCGAAGGGTCAATACATGGAATGTATGGCAAGTAGAGATATTAAAGGAGACAATAGTGCTAACATCTACATGCATATTTGGCAACTGGAGTTGTGGCTAGCTTGCATTTGAAAATACCTTTGTCCTACTTTCTTAAACAGTTTTTGATTTTCTTTGAAAAGATCCCAATCAAGTTAACCCATCAACATTAAAGCAATTAGGAAATTGAAATGAGCGAGAAACATGTCATGAAATAAATATCAAGGAACTCAGATGTCCATAACCGAGGACACGGCTAATCGATTAGTTTATACACCATGCAAGGGTTAATACACTTTACCCATGTGACTTGGCCAGCCCAGCTCGTACCACCACTCTCATATTGGGTGATGATAGGGAGAAGTCCAAGAAGGGACCGTTTGGGAAGTAGCTCTTCAAACCCGACACGCACCGGTCCAACCTACCAAAATTCTACATCTCTGGATACGTGGGTTCGAGTTACCACAACCTACTGAGTCCAACCAACCTCCCATTCCATTATTGGCACATGGTTGTACACGTAAGCTACAAAATAAAGAAGCTAATCATTTTCTCTTGATACCTGGGTGCCTTTCCGCAATGATACCACCAAAAATTATTAATCTCACCACACCCAGGAGATTCATTGATTAAGTTGTTCACAAACCAACACATTTAGAAACAACTTTTAGTGATGTAACCCAGCCCTCGTTCATCATAGCATGGCTAAGCACATCTACCAACGGTGGCTCATCTACAGGAAAGCCCTACCACATAATATGACATAGCATACCGATAGTAATATCCTACACATGCATCTACAAAATACACAACAATGCAATGAAAGTAATAGGACCATATCATGAACAAGGTAGCATCTACTTGCCTTGGCTGTAGCGGTCGAACGAACAATCCTCAGACGAGCAAGTGTTGCACTCGTCACAATCTACACGATACAATTGCAATCACATAAACAAACCAAACACATTCATATACAAACATGACAATACAAGATGCATGCATGACGAGTTAAACAATGCTACAATAGCTTTATACAATCTTTATTCAGTATACCTACTGTATACATGCATAGAAAACAAAAGATGAAATTTTAAATGACCAACAATTGAGCTATAACTCAATTATTTATCCATTGCTATTAAACTATTTGTAAAATCTTGGAAAAATATACACTATGTAGGCAACCTAGAATAGAACCAGTACCAACTGGAATCACTCAAAAAGAATTTATATAATTCCCTAGGCAAATTAAAATACTCCAGTAAGCCTTTTTATAGATTTTGCAAATTCTAATACTGTAAGTCTACTTTTTTAATTCACTGTATTATTCCTCTTGTTCCACTGATTCCAGGGACATCTTATTTGCAATTTTTGGAGTTGTAGAAATTTTATTATGAATTTAATACTCTAATAAGAACATTAAACCATTTAATTAATCAAGACTAATCCTTGCAGCAAAAGTATGGAACAACTGCACATCAATATTCTACGTGCAACTCTGAATCCATACATATTTTATTTTCAATTTTTGGCCAAGTATATTATTTTCTATGGATTTTACAAGATTCATCTAATTTCTGCTAAACATAGTTCGAATTAAAGACCTAGTCAACTTTGACTGGTTGACCACGCTGACGTGGCGCTGACCAGTCAGAGCCCTGACCAGACTGGTCAATGGTACATATCCATATCGGAGGGCAGAGGGGAGGCGCGCTTGAGGTGCTCACCGGAGCAGTCGACGGGCGGCGGAGGCAATGTCGTGGCGACGGCGGCGGTGGTCCTCGGCGGCGGCGAGTGGTGCCACGGCGTCGGTGGCGAGGCGGCGGAGCTCGCGGGGGTGGCGGCGGCGGCTGGCGCGCGCGCGGGCGATGGCGGCCGGAGGCTGGAGCGGTCGGTGGGCGGCGGTGCGCGTCGGCGAGCTTGCGGGCGACGTCGGCGGCCTGCAGCGAGGAGGGGAAACGGTCAGGGGACGGTGGCGGTCGTTGGCGGGTGGACGGGGCGGCGGGTCAGCGTCCGATTCCCGAGGAAAAACAATTCGAAATCGGCCCGATTCCGGAGGAATCGGAGCAGACTGCGAGTTGGAGAAGAACACGGCTGAGGCTGATGGGGCGGGCCCGCTTGTCAGCGGGGCTGGTAAGGCGGCGGCGGCGGTTGTTATCTGCCGCGCATGCGCGCTGTGCTACTGCTGCTGCTGCTGTTGCGGGCCTGGCAGGCCTTGGCTGGGCCGACTGGGCCGCGGGCGGGCTGGCTGTGCTGGCTCGCCCCTTTCTCTTCTTTTTTTATTTTTCTTTATCTTTTTCCTGGTGATTTTTTTAACTGAATTTTTATCTGAATCTGTCTAGAGACAAGCTAAAAATTCAGAATGCTATAGAATTTGCTCCGGAGCTCCGATTGAGGCGATTTAACGTGCTACGGGTTCATGGCGGAACCCTCTACGCACCCGTGTCCTACAAACAACTAAAATGTACTATTTTAATAGAAGCATGGTAGAAACCGAGCACTCAAGTGTATGTGTCAAAATGCAATTGCAAGGAGTTGTTTTACCAAAACCTTTTCAAACTGAATTTTTGCAATGATGATCATGATGCAATGACATGTATGCTATACAGTACCAAATCTAAAATTTGGGATGTGACAATACTAAGTCTCGCTGTGTACTGGCCTTAGTACTGACCGCTCTCTTTTTTCCTTTGCCCTTTGTCGCCACCTTTTTTTAAGCAGGTTTACAGATCAACATCGCTAGTAGGGTTACCCTCACGTCTTGGCCTGGGCAGGATTATGGATGCCATTTGTTATTATTCAGGGCTCTTAGCCCCATTTGCATCTTGTCCGTACTCAAATGTTGTATCATTTTTAAGGTGATTTGGATCTTTATACTTTATATCTGTATTCCGAAATCATGGAGTCGCGGTGTATATATTTGTTCTGTGGGTTCTATCATTAAGTAATGTGTAATGATATTACTTCGTTTTCCACCCACATGAAAGTGCCTGGTTGGCACCTTTGAATCGTTTCTATGCGGGTTTGGCAGCAATCGCTAAAACTTGCATAGGTCTGATCCGAGGGTATTATAGAGTGGTATTAGAGATTAGTAGTTACGATACCCCACTGGTATAGCCTATAGGATAACCTAGCTAACGGACGTCATAGAGTGTCAAAAATTATTTTCGAAAATCATTTGGATAGATCTGATTAGGTCTATTTTTACTCCTTACCCCTTTGCTATTCTCCTATTACCTTCTCTTGTTTTGAGTCTCCTCTCTTATCTTTTCTTCGAGTCTAGGAATTCTCATAGTTGCGTTTCCATCGTACCTACAGGGTTTCGCTTCCATCCTCTTCTAACAGTGCTTCGACATCTAGTGTTCACGCTATCCGAGGAATTTTGCTCTGTTGTACCTTTTAGTGGACCAAAAATCCACTGAATTTTTTCTTTATATCCTCTGGTGTTCTCCAACGTGACAATATCATCTACATCAGAACCAATGAAGATCCTACATCATTCTTTTTTTTCCAAACCTTGATTGTCGAGATCTTCTGTCTGATTCTGAGATTTAGTTGCACAGTTCACCTATTCATGTATAGAGTAATGCTTTGAGTGCGGGATGGTGTCACGACCATAACACTAATCTGATCATTCGCTTTTGTACACTAAATGGAGGGTCGATGCAATTCTTACTCCTTCCATGGAAGTTAGAGGTGTCCTTACCTTTAACTCCCCCGTTGTTTGTCCGGGTGTTCCCTCGACGAACATGATCAATGACCTCTTGTTGGTGGTGTCACCGATTACAGGATGGAGAAATAATCTTTGTTAGTGGTGTCGCGAGGATATATACGAAGCGAGAATATTCAGATCATCGGCCTTCTTCCCTGTACCATCAGGCGGATCTCGAGGGCGAGATCCATTGTTAGTGGTGTCAAATTGTAGCACCCCGGGTAAAACCACTACCAGAAAATCGCATATCTTGTCTCTATGCATCATCATGACATCCGCATGCCTATTGTTTGTTTAAAAACTATCTTGCTAAAAGCGTATTTTTTTAGATATTCCGCCCCTTCGTTCAAACCAAAACCGTCGGTCCGCCGGGACCTTTTAATTTGTATAAACTATTTATCAAAAGACTATTTAAAACAAAATAAATAAGTAAAAACATATTTTTATAAACCGTGGGAGGCAGCCGACCAGGCCCAAAGGCCCATCCAGCAAACCTACAACCCCACCTAATCTAGCCCAAGCCCGGACTAGAACCTTCCACACCTGGAAACCCTAATCCTACCCCTATTTTCACACCCCGCCGCCACCAGACCCAACACACCAGACGCACGACGGCCACACAACACACACCACGACACGCACCCATAACTTTGACCCAATCCTGCACACACACACAACATGCACCACACCCACCCCGTCACGTTTCTCAGGGTCCCCGGCCCTTCCTATCGATCGAAGCCACGCTCGCCTCTCCCCGCTCAACCGACGCGTCGAACGCGCCCGCGTCCCTGGCCCCACCCAAAACCCTCTCTCCTCCTTGGAAATCCCACCCCGCTCTCCGCATCCCCGTAGCCACCCCTTCGATTGCCACCTGCCATGACCTTCTCCTCTTCCGCTGCTTGGCTCCCCGCCGCCGTTGGCAAGGCACCGTCCCGCCTCTTCCCAGGACCCACTTCCCCGGTGCTCTTCTCCTTATCGTGGCTGCCCTTCCGCCCCTGCTTCCACCTCCCGGCAAGCCCACCATCTCGACCCTTCTCCATCGCCCCGGTCGCCACTGACCCGGCCCGATCTTCCTCACCGCTGGCGCACCCCTGGCCGCAGGCCTCCTCCCTGTTTCCTGTAGTGAGCTCGCTGGCTGTGGGCCCCTGCACCTACCTCGGCTTCCCCAAGCTCCTCCCCAACGTTTTAGAGCCCTCCTTCGATGTTGACTTCCCTCCTCAAGAACGTCCGCCTTGTCCTCCCCTAGCGGGCCCCGCTCGTCGCATTATCCCTGCCGTCCGCTAGCCCTCCCGCCTCTCCGTTCCATGACGCCGCGAGCCCGTCGCCGTGTGTCAATAGCGCCCTGGGCCAACGCCCCTTCTTGTCACACTATGCACGTCTCTGTGAGGTCCAGAGTGCGGCCTTCTCTTTCTTCGGACGCCAGAGGACTAGGTCGTAGCTGTTTCCACGGATCCTGTTGATCTCCGTTGTTCAGCTGCCCGTCAGCCGTTCGTCAAAATTCCTACATGAGTTTTGGTCTCGGGATCTTTTATTCATTGTCCCGATGTTGTTCGCTGCCTAGAACATCCCCTCTAAGGACCGAGGACGATCACAAAGAAGAGCTCGAAGCCAAGTTTTGTGATGCATGTAGAGGAGCCCGAAGATCGTATCAACCTAGTGACACTCGTAGGATTGCGGACAAGGTCTTTGACTTGGACCACCAAGAACTCCACCATGGAACTGGTGACGCCGGAAGCCCAAGACCTTCCTCACGAACTTCAGGTTACCCCTCATATGCGACAAGATCTACTTTGTGGCTTGAGTTCTCCTTCTCGGAACGGCAAGATCGTCTTCCCCAAACCAAAGACCGATCCCCCGAACCTTCCAAACACCAAGATCGGTGAACCTCGATGTGTGTCCCCCTCCCGAGCCCCTATTTAATAAATTGACATATTATACTTGTTGCATACAATTGATCATGCTTACATACATATTGTGGATGTTTGGGGGTGTTTCGACGACTCACCTAAATTAAATATAGATACCATATGTGGGCTATTCTAGTTTTAGTTGTCTCCATTTAAATATGTATAGAAAACCGAATATATAATTTTGCCTTATTAAGACAACATTTAAATTGCGGGTTATCTAAACAACATAAACCACCTCATTAATTGTTGGGACCCCGGTTCCGCTTAATATTTCCTAATTTCATCGCACCTTTTCCATGTCATACATCATACATGCATCATGTCCGATTTTCTACCGTAGTATTAAATAGTGCATCTGGTGTTTCTTCTAGTGCTTTACTTCTTCACAGATTAGGCCGATGAGTTGATGTGAGTGCCAACCCAATCTTCGGATAAATCTTCGGCAATGTTTTAAGGCGAGCATTCTTCCCCTTTCTACCCATCTTATTTTTTTAGTATTTATTTACTCCTATTGATATATTGCTATATGTGTTGCGATGCTCTAGTTTTCGTACGCGTGATACCCTTGAAGCCATTATATTGCCTTGAACACCTCCTATTACATGTTGTTTTGTAGATAGCCGGCCTTGTGAGTTGTACTTGATTTCTTAGGTGTTGTTTCGATTTCTTCAAGTACCACTGTTGTTGGATAGATGTCTCATGATTTATGTTGGAGATGATCATGGCTTTAATTATAGTTTAACAACTAAAATTGAAAGTAGGTAAATAATGCAGAGGCACCCATGGGCAATAGATGTTATTTGGGTTTAACTACCCACTTGTGTCCCATAGGACCCTGAGTACTTGATACTTGTTTCTTGAATATTCGCACTATCTATATGTTGGACCATGAATCCCCTTAGCGAGAGCTTGAGTCATATCTTATTTCTTGGAGCCACAAAGTAGTATGGGGCTTTATTACTATCCTGTACGTATGCCATGTTTTAATGCTTTATTTACTATTGCACGTGGAGCGCCTGTACTATTTAGGTAAGAAGAGTGTTTTCGCAGTATCGACAAGCCTAGTCACACTTCTAGGTTCCTAGTTGTTTACATCCATTAACGCAAACCTCTGGGTCTGTTCCAGAGACGGCCAACTTCATTGCGAGTAGCTTGGTAGGGTGGCCCCTGAATTATTATATGAATCTTATGATTACTTTGTCGTGATGCCTCGTTGGGTTTTCATTTTATTTTTCCGAGGTTGCTTGTGTGAGTTTTGCTATTTGTGCCCCCCTCAGGGTAAAACTTTCTGAAAGTCATGTCCGCGGTTATGGACGACTTGGAGCACAATATCTCGATCATAGACAAGTATAACTAAAGTAGTGCTATAAATTTGACTTTGAAATGACTAGTAATCAGCTACACTATAATGGAATGGCTAAATAAAAGAACCAACAACTACTAGAATTGGGATGCCTCATGCTATATGTTTCTGAGTAGTAAGTATCGCAACTACAACGGAATGGTTAACTAAAAGTGCCCACTGCTTATTATATTAGGATGATTCATACTATCTATATCTGACTAGTAAGTGATACAACTATAACGGAATGCATAAAACTGCTAATTGTGTGAGTTTCCTCGGTATGACTTCCTCGTTTGGTCTCGAGGGGGAATACCAGGATGAGTATTCTTGGTGATAGTATCAGGTTTGATCCGAATAGGTTTTTCTTATCCCTCTCTGATAGCTGCAAGATATATCGAGTCTCTATAGGTTGTTTAACGCATGTTGTGCTGCCGCTTCTGTCCACCATACCTATGTAGGCGAGGACTGCCGAATTCTAAGCCTCGCTGTGTACTGGCCTTAGTACTGACAGCTCTCTTTTTCCTTTGCCCTTTGTCGGCACCCCTTTTGTTTAAGAATGTTTTGAGATCGATGTTGTTAGCAGGGTTACCCTTCCGGCTTGGCCTGGGCAGGGTTATGGACGCCATTTGCTATTCTTCAGGGCTCTTAGCCCCATTTGCATCTTGTCCGTACTCGGACGTTGTATAATTTTCAAGGTGTTTTGGATCTTTGTAATATATATATCCATATTCTTGACTAATGGAGTCGTGTTGTATATATTTGTTATATGGGTTCCATCATGGACTAATGTGTAATGATATTACTTCATTTTCCACCCGCACGAAAGTGCCTGGTGGGCACCTTTGAATCGTTTCTATGCGAGTTTGGCGGGAATCGCTAAAACTTACGTAGGGCTGATCCGAGGGTGTTACACCTCTACTAAATGACTTAATTAAAGATTCCGGATTGCAGAGATGTGGATCATCAAAACCAAGCTATTGAACTACTTTTGAAACAGAAGAGTCACGTTTCATTCAACAGAAGGCTTAAGACATAAAATTGTTTTGGTGGAGATGACTCATAAGAGTCACAAGGAACATGTAGCAAGAGAAACTCTTGATTACCAAAATCATAGACACTTAAAACATGGTTGAGAAAATGAAGGAAACTCTTTATTCATCTAGGTATATCAAAATCTTTGCCAAAGATAATGATATCACTTTACACCAGTAGATGAATAGCTAAGAAGATTCCCGATGACACGAGAAAAAGAAACTTCATTCTTAGACTTCAATTACTTGGCACATCAAGACGATTTCTAACATAGAAGGGTCTGGAGGATCGATGGAGAGACATTTAGCGACTCTACTTTAAATGTTCTCCTTGATGTTCGAGAAAGAAGACATTAAGTAAAGGTTGGACTTCAGATACAATGGAAACCATAAACGCAGCTACTACAATACAATATAGAAGAAGCCTCACGAGGAGTGGTTGTTATTGCTGATGGAAGAGCATATGACAAAGGGTCTTTCCAGCTAAGTATGTCAACCATTACCTCAATCTTGCCGAACTTACAAAGAGACCTATGTCAAAACCTTTAGTAACACCATCCATCATCGCTGCATGAGATTCAGCTTTGGTTAGGCGAAATGATATTTCAGACTCAGCATATCTGAATAGAAAGCTTGCAACATTTAGCTAGAGGTAAAGCCGCTAGATTCTCAAGATATGGACTACAGTATCAAGATACAAAAGACTGAGCTAGATTGCTAGACCCATGAATTTACAAATTGCCAGAGGACAACTGCACACACATGAAGTACTGACAATCAAACACACATGTTTCCTTAAGGAACGGAGCTAACTCTACTCGAATCCACTGCGACATCTTTCAACAATTGCTCGAGAATTAGAGAAGGTTACTTCTAACATCTAGAACTCATACTTCAAAATGACCCGAACAAAGTTCTCAAAAGTTTCCAACATTAATGTCCAATGTTCCATATGAATGCAATCTAACATGGAGAAGATAAGGATATTTTCGATGGGCTCAACATCAAACTTATTGAGACACTCCAAGAAGATGAACTCATATGTAGCTTGAACAAGACAAAAATACTGGTCAGAACAAAGGACACGAAAATGTATTCAAGTGAAATAACACGAGAAGAAACATTATTAAGATATTAAATGAAATTCAGTTTGATTTGACGATAGCCCAAATAAAATCAAAGGTGGGGAAAGATAACATATCCACGAAGGACATACTATGTTTCATCATCACGAATAAAACTAGACATCCTTTACGAAGGAACAAAATCATATAGAACTTTTGTCTTACAACTCTCCAAGTTGTTGTTTTAAGCTCAACCAACTAGTTCAGGGTATCCAGTATGGATCCTTGGAGAAAAGAGCATCTTAGATAAATGACTTGCTCAAGAACATAACATCACGGTCCTGTGGCAACATGGCGATACTTCTAATAGACATCTAAAATATCATGAACCACCAATATGTCACTTAGTTCGAGAGGAAACTTGCTTGGTAAGGCAAGAAGACATAATCTCAGAGTTTCGCCATGAGCCTGACTCTTTGACTGAAGAGAGTGCACCAGAATGACGCACTTGGTGGCACATTCAATCTTCTCTTAGTGATAAGGTAAACCAATTGTCAACACCCGGATTTTTAATCTCAGATGCCTGTTATGCCATACATCGCAATCCCAGGATTACCATTTTTGCGAGACATAACAGATTTGGATATCACAATACAACATCCATTACAAACCATACATAAGGTCTTACACAAATAAGGATCTCATGATCCAGTTCCTAATACAACTCAAGCAGCGGAATAACGTAATAATAAGGTAGCGTAGGCAAAGCTCCATCTTCGGGGTCACATGCAATGCTGACGATGGGAGATGATCCTAGTTGTCGTAACCTTCCTGGGTTCCTTCGTCCTCGTACTCCTCTTCATAGTCTAGCCACGGGAATAGCCAGGGACAAAGCCATGAGTACTCTTTAAGTACTCGCAAACTAATACTAACAGGTTATGGGGGTTTTTCTAGTAGGACACTAAGTTCTAGGGTTGTTTTGCAAAAACCCAGATTTACCTCTACTAAGTTCAGAAGCAAAAAAAGCTAGTTGAAATTTTATAACACCTAAGTGGGAACTTGAATTTCATATCACTACTTTATTGTGGTCAAGTCAAATTCTCAATTCATTTCACAAGTCATTTTGAAAACATCTGACGGGGGAACAGTATGGCCACTCCAACTGTCCATAAACGCGGATGCGGCTATTCGAATAGCTTGACACTCTGTAGAGATTGTACACTTTCACCACAACATTCGATACATCCGTCAGGAACAAATCTTGAATTCACCATACTCAATATGCGGATAATCAATCATAACCTTTCCATTACACGCCCTAGTATAGGCACCTCTCTTGTGAGTTTGGCCTCCCAACCATGACCAACTGTCATCTTGGATAATGCACATGTGGACAATATTCACAAGGTAGCCTCAGCTCTGACCTTGGCCGTGAGGGAACCAATACTAATGTATATAAGTTTCCAGTCAAGCCCTATCCAATTTCCGGATATTGTGGTTGTACGGTAAAATTGGAATGGTATCGCATCCAAACAACCATCAGTTTTATAAAGGGCTAAGGATCATGCCTCAACATTTTCATCATCCAAATCATCTGGTGTTCGGAAACACATGTCAAAACATCTCAGTAGAATGACTCATCATTCTAAGGTTTTCATAACCATTTTCCACCAAGTATTCCCATCTAAAGTTGATCAAGTTTTATGCTTAGCACTAGCATCTACAAGTGGGGTAAGTACTAATGAGGGGTGGTAAACAAGTGGAGATTAATTAAGTTCAATCTCATGCCTTAGGATGACATCAAGGTTATCTAGCTTAGGCCAAATTTAATGCTCTTTATGCAACCTTCAATTATCTTCCTAGAATATACAAGTCACTTAAGTAAACTCTAAGAGAGAGCTTTGATAAAGAAATAAAGTATAAAGCTTGCAAGTAAAACTAGGATCGGGTATCATCAAAATGTGTCTAACCAAGCATGCTTAGTGCATTGCATAGGTTATCTAACTTTAATAATTGCGAGTGCTAGCTTGCATAGGTCAACTTGGTTAGTAAGGTTTTCCTTGTGCAGAGAAGTGGTTGAAGTTCTCCTCGGCTTCTTCTTCGTAGTATCCTCCTTCCTCCTCGTATCCTTGGTCGGTACTAGCGTCTATGAATAAATACGTGGTACACAATCACCAAAAAATACTTATCTATTTTCAATCATCATACAAAGGTGGTCTATAGATGATCTAGCATCATCACTAACATTACAAGATTAAAGCTTTGGTCTTATTTATTTTATTTTTAGAAAAGTAATTTCTACTCATTGAAAAACTACTTAAGATTTAATATTCTCCAAACCAAACATGGGATCATGTTGACACATGTCATCACCACATATTTCAGTACATGGGAATGTGATTTAAAGTGGTGTCACAATTTAATAAGGTTTAACCTTTTAATTTTAAATAATTAAAGTGACTAGAAATGCCTTTGTGGCATTCTTTTATTACTTGAATATTATTTCTGTAAGTAAACCCAGATGTTTTTATATATTCTGAAAGGTATGATCAAATGTGATTTTTGATAGTTGGAATCAACTCAAAATCTATTATGGTTAAAATTTGAAAAATGTTTGAATGCAGAAAAGCTTCTGCCTTGTTATGTTTACCAAGGTTGATGTACAGATCCAAATGATTTGAATCCAACGGGCTTATATTGAGCATTTCAGTACCGTTCTAACAAAATTGGTGACATGCAATTTGGTTCACTAAATTGAGCTGGGTTGATTTTTGAAACTAGGTACAGAACTGAGTTTGAATTAAAATAGAAAAAACTAAATTCAAACGCTTGGGCTACGCGGGAAAGGTTAATGGGCCGGCCCAGTGTCACTCCGCAGCGCGGGGCTCAGCTGACCGGGGGGTTCCACCAGTCAGTGGCTCATAACATGCAAAGAGGTATGGAGTGATGTGGTGCGTTGGATTAGAAGCGAGATCAACGGCTGAGGGTCGTCGTCGACGATGAACATGTCACCGGCGAGCTCGAACCCTAGAGGCTCAGTGGGAGTCATAGGAGGCTCACCGGGGCTCAGGCGAGGGTCAGCGATGGGGGCAAATGACGAAGTCGACGACGACGATCCTCCTGGCACCAGCAGCTCCTCCTGGGGCGGCTCCAATCGTTCCCTTCCTTCTTCTCCAGCAGTGGCAAGCTTCGATGAAATTCCGGTGCTGCGTTGCTCGCCTTGCTCCAGGAATGAGGTGGGGTGGTTCTGGGTGAGAGGGGAGTAATATGGTGTGAAGTAATCGAGCGGGGGTTGTCTCCTTTTATAGGCTCGACGGCGAGACTGAGAGGGATGGGCTGGCGATGGTGGCGACACGGCTATAGATGGCTAGAGGCATGGCTGCGGTTGGCGATCGACGGGCGGTCTCCTGGCGATACTCTAGGGCTTGAATGCGCGTGTAGGGGCGGTGGGAATCGGTCAGGAACGTGTGATGCTCTGTGCGGCAGAGGCGGCGAACTCCGCGGCGAGCGGTGGCTACGGGGTACGGGCGGTTAAACGAACATGTCTGGTGGTCTCCTGGGACGGTGGGGTGCATGATGGCGGGCGGCAAGGGATCGAGGTGGTCGTGTTGAGTGGGAACGGTGCATGCACTAGGGTGCTCGTCGGCATGGTCGACAGCAGCGCGGGCGCGGTGTTCCTGGTGGTTCTGTTCTCTGTCTTCGAGCTAGGGCTGGCCGAGAGGGGGCGGTGAGGCATGGGATGCATGCTAGACAAGGTGGGCACGTCTAGTTCTTCTCCTAGCTTGCTGTCCACACTGGGTGACATGGTGAGGCTTGGCCTGCTCACCATTGATGGCAATGGCAAGCTCACAGTGATGCTAGAGGTTAGTCAAGGTTGCTAGATGATCTATTAAGGCTAGTTGTATCCAGAGAGGGAACAAGGTTGGACCAAAACACTGCTCAACATAGTGTTTTTGATTTGGTTGATTTGCATCTGCAAGCTGTTTGATGAAATGGCCGCATGAACTTGAGTTTTGAATTTTGAAAATATTTTTGGTGGGTGTGCTAGGCATGTGTTGAGGAAATGGGAGTTAATTTGGCCAAAGTGACCATTCACTTAATTTAGTTGTTTTGACTTGTTTGTCTTTGGGAAAAGCTTGGGGATTGTTTAGATGATGTTTATTTCACCTAAGAATCACTTTACAAGCAAAGAAACACAGAACCATGGAAATTCAAAAGAATCCAAATTTTAATACACACATATGAATGCTTTCATATTTTTAGTTGGAAAAGTTTTTGTTAACCCTAATTTTGGTGATTAGAGTTTGATGATCCAAGTTTAGTATTTTTGGGATGTTACAAACCTTCCCCCCTTAAACAAAATCTCATCCTGAGATTTGAAAAAGGACGAAAAGATTACCTAGGATTTAAAGAGATCGAGAAACTCCGTCCTGATGTGATCTTCGCGCTCCTAGGTAGCTTCCTCTTCTGTGTGGTTGCTCCACTGAATCTTGAGAATCTTGATGCTTCGGGTTCTGGTAGTTCTAAAAGCTTCTTCCAAGATACGGATGGGTACTTCAGGATAGGTCAGGTCATCGTTGATTTCTATGGTCCGGTGATCAATGTTCTTGAACACTTCAGTCTTCTCTAGAACTTCGAGGCACTTGCGAAGTAATGAGATATGGAACACATTGTGCATTGCTGACCTCTCTTCGGGTAGTTCCAATTGATACGACACTTCTCCTCTATGGTTCAGAATCTTGAAGGGGCCGATATATCTAGGGGCTAGCTTTCCTTTTAGTTGGAAACGCTGCATTCCCTTCAATGGCGACACTTTCAGATACACGAAATCTTCGATGTTGAAGGCAAGGTCTCGACGTCTCTTGTCGGCGTAACTCTTCTGCCTTGACTGAGTTGTCTTGAGGTGCTCACGAATCTTGTGAACCTTCTCTTCAGATTCTCGTAGGATGTCGGGTCCGAAAATCTGACTCTCTCCTACTTCCGACCAGTTCAAAGGGGTGCGACACTTTCTTCCATACATGAATACAAATGGGGCCATTTGCAAACTAGCTTGATAACTGTTGTTGTATGAAAATTCTGCAAACGGCAAATAGTCTTCCTATTTAGATCCATACTCTAACACACATGCTCTCAACATGTCTTCGAGTATTTGATTTACTCTCTCTGTTTATCCGTCGGTCTGAGGGTGATAAGCTGTGCTGAAATCTAGTCAGGTTCCTAAACCTTCTTGGACTTTCTTCCAAAATCTCGAGGTAAACTGAGTTCCTCGATCCGATACGATGTTCTGGGGACTCCATGCAAACTGATGATTTTAGCGATGTATAACTCCGCTAGCTTCGAACTCTGATATGTGGTCTTGACGGGTAAGAAATGGGCGACTTTGGACAATCTGTCCACTATGACCCATATAGAGTCATTTCCCCTACTAGAAGTAGGCAATCCGGTGATAATGTCCATTCCAACGAATCCCATTTCCATTCCAGAATCTGCAATGGTTGCAACAATCCAGCGGGTCTTTGGTGTACCGCCTTAACTCGCTGACATATATCACACTTGGCGATATAGCTTCCGATTTCTTTCTTCATCTTATGCCACCAAAATTGTTCTTTCAAACCTTGATACATCTTCGTCCCTCCGGGGTGGATAGAATAAAGAGTATCATGAGCTTCCTTGAGAATAACTTCTTTCAACTCAGAATCTACTGGTACATAAAGGCGACCTTTGTACCACAGAACTCCTTCTTCATCTTCTGTGAATCCGGGTACTTTGCCTGTACCGATACGACGCTTGATTCAGTCGATACTAGCATTTCCTTTATGCGCCTCTTTGATCTGGCTTGTCAAAGTGGGTTGAAGTTCTATGCTAGCCAAAAATCCTTCACTCACTAATTCCATTCGAAAATCTTCCATCTCTTTGTGCAATCTTGGTTGCTCCTTCAAAATCATGGAGTTCAAGCGGCACGGCAATCTGCTAAGGGCATCTTCTACCACGTTGGCTTTACCGGGGTGATAGTGAATGTCCAGGTCATAATCCTTGATTATCTCAATCCACCTTCTCTGTCTCATATTCAGCTCCTTCTGAGTGAATATATACTTCAGGCTCTTGTGATCTGAATAAATCTCACAATGATTTCCCATCAGGTAATGCCTCCATGTCTTCAGGGCTAGAACTACGACTACGAGCTCGAGGTCATGGGTTGGGTAATTTTGCTCATGTTGTTTCAGTTGTCGAGATAGATAAGATATAACTTTTCCTTCTTGCATTAGCACACATCCGAGACCGATCTTGGATGCATCACAATACACGTCAAAGGGCTCCGTGATATCCGGCATGATTAAGATTGGGGCTAAAATCAATCTTCTCTCGTGTTCTTGAAAACTCTCTTAACATTTGTCCGTCCATTCAAACTTCTTATCCTTCTTCAGCAATTGGGTCATGGGTCTGGCGATACTCGAGAATCCTTCTACAAACTTGCGGTAGTATCCCGCTAATCCGAGAAATGCACGAACTTGGGTTTGAGTGGTTGGGGCTTGCCAATCTTCGACATCTTTCACCTTTGCAGGGTCAACGGCAATTCCTCCGGCTGATACAATGTGACCGAGGAATCCTACCTCATGTAACCAGAATTCACATTTGCTAAACTTGGCATACAACTGATGCTCTCTAAGGGTTCAAAGAATGGTCCTTAGGTGTATCTCATGTTCTTCTTCTGATTTGGAATAAATCAGTATGTCATCGATGAAAACAATGACAAACTTATCTAATAAGTCCATAAAAATCTTATTCACGAGATTCATGAAATAAGCGGGGCATTGGTTAATCCAAAAGACATGACAGTATACTCGTATAATCCATATCTGGTGGTAAAGGCAGTCTTTGGAATATCCTCTGCGTGAATCTTGAGTTGATGATAGCCTGTTCTAAGATCAATCTTAGAAAACACTTTGGCACCGGTCAACTTATCAAACAAATCTTCTATCTTGGGAAATGGGTACTTGTTCTTGATAGTGACATCATTCAACTTCCGATAATCCGTACACAAACGGTTACCTCCATCCTTCTTGTCCACAAACAAAACAGGTGATCTCCATGGTGTCGCACTTGGTTGAATCAATCCAATTTCCCACATGGCATCTAGTTGCTTCTTCAGTTCTGCTAGTTCAGACGGGTTCATACTATAGGGTCTTTAGGCTATGGGTCCTGTTCCGGGGATTAGTTCGATGATAAACTCGATATCCCGATCTAGGGGCATACTGGGCAAAACATCTGGAAATACATTGGGGTATTCATAGACTATCCGGACTTGGTCAATGGTAAGTTGGGCTATACTCTTGTTGCACTTGAATTGACGAGGTAAGGTTTCAGATACATGCTCGACTGATATTCCGGCTGTACTAGTCATGGTTATGGCTTTCTTGGCACAGTCAATTAATCCTTCATGTTTGGACATCCAATCCATTCCTAGTACTACTTCCAAACCTTTAGTTCTGAGTACTATCAGATTAGCATAAAAATCTATGCCATGGATTCTGATGGGGACGGCTTTGCAAATTTTCCTAGCTTTGGTGGTTGAACCGGGGATTTGAACAATCATAACATGCTTCAGTTTGGTTGGTTGAATCTTACTAGTGCATGCAAATTCATCGGTGACAAATGAGTGCGATGCACCAGAATCAAACAACACTCTAGAAAGTACCGAGTTAACAGAAAATATACCCAGCACGACGTCTGGCGCTTCCTGAGCTTCTTCAGCATGCATGAGAAAAATACGGTCGTTGCGGTTGAGCGAATTCCCTGGGCAAACCTTCTTCCGGGCTGAACACGGCGTTGTTGCTGAGCTGGGGCATTTGCATTGGGAGCTGCGGCATTCTTCTTGGGGCACTCGTTGGAGTAGTGACCCTTATTTCCACAGTCATAACAAGTTACTTGCGACTTTTCCTTTGCTGCAACAGGCACAACATTGCTTCCAGTCCTCGGGGCAGGGTTGGTGTTGGCGGCAGCATTG
This sequence comes from Avena sativa, assembly GCA_916181665.1. Taxonomy (NCBI): domain Eukaryota; kingdom Viridiplantae; phylum Streptophyta; class Magnoliopsida; order Poales; family Poaceae; genus Avena; species Avena sativa. Next base: position 86,639,487 of record OV702293.1, on the reverse strand, counting down.
TTGTTGTTGTTGAACTTGGGTGGTGCACGGTTGAAATTGTTAGAGTTGCCGGGTTGTTGTGATTTCCTCCGGGCCTTGGGTTTCCACGGTTGGGATAGGTCGGACGGTTCATCGGGGGTCTGTTGGTTCTCAGGGCAAATCCTGGAGATGGGTTAGGGAGATACTTTGGGGTCTGATGGGTTCCTGGCTGATGCATCACGCAACGCTTGCGGTTCTCATTGGCTTGGTTGATCTTTCCTTCCATTTGAATGGCAGAGTCGACAAGGGCTTCAATATCCTCAAAGGGGATATTGACCAACACCGTCTACATCTCATCGTGCAGACCATTCAAGAATCTCTCTTTCTTCTTGGCTTCAGTGTCGATCTCATACGGGGCATCCCTAGCTAATGACAATAATTTGTCATGGTATTCCACTACAGTCATCCTTCCTTGCTTCAGTTCTCTGAACTCATCTCTCATTCTCTTGATCAAACCCGGTGGCACATGGGTTCTGCTGAACTTGACCTTGAATTCCTCCTAGGTCATCATCTGTCCTCCGGTCATTCCACGAACGCTGTTCCACCATGCTCTTGCATCTCCGACTAGATAGTGGGTGGCGAATAGAACTTTCTCGTTAGCTTCCACTCCTGCGACTTCTAGGTTCTTTTCCATGGTATGCAGCCAATCGTCTGCGTCTAAGGCCTCTTCCGACTTAGTGAAAACGGGTGGGTTGGTGTTCTAGAAATTCTTGAGCTTAGGTCCATGGTTGTCCTGGTTTCCTTGGCCTTCATTGTTGTGGGCCAGTTGAGCTATCTGCTAAAGGGTGGCTAAGTTGGCTTGACGTTCGGCTCTTTCGGCTTCGCAGTCAGAAACCAACATTTGCAGGATCTGCAACATCGGGTCCGGGGATGAACCACTTCCTCCGCGTGGCATCTGAAGATTGGGATAGATCATGAGAAAAGAGGGAAATTTCTAAGGTTTAGGGACTTTGGAAAGTTTTTAAAGTTTGACTCATATTTTCTAGTAATTTTCTTTTCATTCATTCATTCATAGCACATGATACAAACACACACCACAAAACAAGTAAAGCAGATGGTTTTAAGAACCATTCTGGAAACTACGATATAGTGGGACCGAATACAACTCACTACGCTAGTGATCAGGTGCTACTACTCCTCGGAGTCGGTGTAATCGTCATCCTTATCATCCTCATTGTCATCGATGAAGGCAAAATCGTCCTCATCGGTGAAGAAGTCCATGGCCTGATCCTCCAGAAAATCATCATCATCGCTGAGATAGGAGTAGGGGTCTCCACGAAGATCTTCTCCGGCATTCTCCCTTTCCTCCAACTGCATGTCTCTCGTGGATGGTCTCCTCCAAATATGAGATACGGTGGCGAAGACGGGCAATGATGCGCTCCTTCTGGTCAAGCTGACGGCGGCGAGACTTGCGATCCTTTGCTAGCATGGCGATGGTCTGATCCTTCATCTTGATGATGGCAGACTTGTGGTTAGAGTAGTCACGACAATTGTCCAATTCCTGCTGACGATCATACATCATGAAGCTAAGGTGGTCCAACTGAGTCTTCAGCTCGTGGTGGTATGGGGCTTCCAGTGGCTGTCCCATAGAATCACGCCTTGGACAAAACTCAAAGCGGGCACCCTTGATCTGGTTGATACTCTTCCCACACAGACGGGCAAGAGCTTCCTGCATGGCACTGGCAAGTCCATCGAGCCGGTTGTTCTCTCTTAAGGTGAAATGAATTCCCTCGGCAGTGGGAGGTTCAATCTTTCCTCGGAGACTTGCAACAATTAGCCACTGCAGATCTTCTCATCCTTGGTCATTGAGCTGAGCTCCGAAAGAACTCGGGGTGTGGACGCTCCAAAAGTTCCGAAAGCTGGTCCAAATCCCGCTCAAAGATGAGGTCTCCTCCATTCCCCAACTGATAAAACTTGCTGTACTTCACGTCCATCTATAAGAATATAGGATGAGTAAGTTAGTAGAGTGATCAAGTGTGTCAAATTTTATGTATTTTGCAAGAGTTTTTGAGGAACATGAATTTTCACGAAAGAATAAAAGTAATAAGAATGGGAATAAGTTTTTGTAAATATTTGCTTCCTTTGGTTTTGAAACTAAGTTTTTTATTCAACGTCCAGTCTAACTAAGGTCTCCTATGGTCAGGATGGCTCTGATACCAACTTGTCAACACCCGGATTTTTAATCCCAGATGCCTGTTATGCTATATATCGCAATCCCAGGATTACCATTTTTGCGAGACATAACATATTTGGATATCACAGTACATCATCCATTACAAACCATACATAAGGTCTTACACAAATAAGGATCTCATGATCCAGTTCTTAATACAACTCAAGCAGCGGAATAACGTAATAATAAAGGTAGCGTAGGCGAAGCTCCATCGTCGGGGTCACAGGCAATGCTGACGATGGGAGATGATCCTAGTTGTCGTAACCTTCCTGGGTTCCTTTGTCCTGGTACTCCTCTTCATAGTCTGGCCACGGGAATAGCCAGGGACAAAGCCATGAGTACTCTTTAAGTACTCACAAACTAATACTAACAGGTTATGGGTTTTTTTAGTAGGACACTAAGTTCTAGGGTTGTTTTGCAAAAAGCCAGATTTACCTCTACTAAGTTCAGAAGCAAAGAAAAGCTAGTTGAAATTTTATAACACCTAAGTGGGAACTTGAATTTCATATCACAACTCTGTTGTGATCAAGTCAAATTCTCAATTCATTTCACAAGTCATTTTGAAAACATCTGATGGGGGAACAGTATGGCCACTCCAACTGTACATAACCGCGGACGTGGCTATTCAAATAGTTTGACACTCTGCAGAGATTGTACACTTTCACCACAACATTCGATACATCCGTCAGGAACAAATCCTGAATTCACCATACTCAGTATGCGGATAATCAATCATAACCTTTCCATTACACGCCCTAGTATAGGAACCTCTCCTGTGAGTTTGGCCTCCCAACCATGACCAACTGTCATCTTGGGTACTGCACAGGTGGACAATCTTCACAAGGTAGCCTCAGCTCAGACCTTGGCCGTGAGGGAACCCATACTAAGGTATATAAGTTTCCAGACAAGCCCTACCCAATTTTCGGGTATTGTGGTTGTACGGTAAAATTGGAATGGTATCGCATCCAGACAACCATCAGTTTTATAAAGGGCTAAGCCTCATGCCTCAACATTTTCATCATCCAAATCATCTGGTGTTCGGAAACACATGTCAAAACATCTTAGTAGAATGACTCATCATTCTAAGGTTTTCATAACCATTTTCCACCAAGTATTCCCATCTAAAGTTGATCAAGTTTTATGCTTAGCACTAGCATCTACAAGTGGGGTAAGTACTAATGAGGGGTGGTAAACAAGTGGAGATTAATTAAGTTCAATCTCATGCCTTAGGATGACATCAAGGTTATCTAGCTTAGGCCAAATTTAATGCTCTTTATGCAACCTTCAATTATCTTCCTAGAATATACAAGTCACTTAAGTAAACTCTAAGAGAGAGCTTTGATAAAGAAATAAAGTATAAAGCTTGCAAGTAAAACTAGGATCGGGTATCATCAAAATGTGTCTAACCAAGCATGCTTAGTGCATTGCATAGGTTATCTAACTTTAATAATTGCGAGTGCTAGCTTGCATAGGTCAACTTGATTAGTAAGGTTTGCCTTGTGCAGAGAAGTGGTTGAAGTTCTCCTCGGCTTCTTCTTCGTAGTATCCTCCTTCCTCCTCGTATCCTTGGTCGGTACTAGCGTCTATGAATAAATACGTGGTACACAATCACCAAAAAATACTTATCTATTTTCAATCATCATACAAAGGTGGTCTATAGATGATCTAGCATCATCACTAACATTACAAGATTAAAGCTTTGGTCTTATTTATTTTATTTTTAGAAAAGTAATTTCTACTCATTGAAAAACTACTTAAGATTTAATATTCTCCAAACCAAACATGGGATCATGTTGACACATGTCATCACCACATATTTCAGTACATGGGAATGTGATTTAAAGTGGTGTCACAATTTAATAACGTTTAACCTTTTTATTTTAAATAATTAAAGTGACTAGAAATGCTTATGTGGCATTCTTTTATTACTTGAATATTATTTCTGTAAGTAAACCCAAATGTTTTTATATATTCTGAAAGGTATGATCAAATGTGAGTTTTGAGAGTTGGAATCAACTCAAAAGATATTATGGTTAAAATTTGAAAAAAAATTGAATGCAGAAAAGCTTCTGCCTTGTTATTTTTACCAAGGTTGATCTACATATCCAAATAATTTGAATCCAACGGGCTTGGATTAAGCATTTTAGTACCTATCTAACAAAATTGGTTTCATGTAATTTGGTTCACTAAATCGAGCTGGGTTGATTTTTGAAAATAGGTATAGAACTGAGTTTGAATTAAAATAGAAAAATCTAATTCAAACGTTTGGGTTACGCGGGAAAGGTTAATGGGCCGGTCCAGTGTCACTCCGCAACGCGGGGCTCAGCTAACAGGGGCTTCCACCAGTCAGTGGCTCATAACACATGAAGCGGTACGGGTCGATGTGGTGCGTTGGATTAGAAGCGAGATCAACGGCTGAGGGTCGTCATCGACGATGAACATGTCACCGGCGAGCTCGAACCCTAGCGGCTCAGTGGGGGTCGTGGGAGGCTCACCAGGGCTCGGGCGAGGGTTAGCGATGGGGGAAAACGACGAAGTCGACGATGGCGATCCTTCTGGAACCGGAAGCTCCTCCTGGGGCGGCTCCAATCGTTGGCTTCCTTCTTCTCCAGCAGCAGCGAGCTCTGATGAAATTCCGGCGCTACGCTGCTCGCCTTGCTCCGGGAATGAGGTGGGGTGGTTTTGGGTGAGAGGGGAGTGAGATGGTGTGAAGAAATCAAGCGGGGGTCGTCTCCTTTTATAGGCTCGACAGCGAGACTGAGAGGGATGGGCAGGCGACGGTGGCGACATGGCTACGGACGGCTAGAGGCATGGCTACGGTTGGCGATCGACAGGCGGTCTCCTGGCGATGATCTAGGGCTTGAATGCGCGTGTAGGGGCGGTGGCAATCGGTCGGGAACATGTGATGCTCTGTGCGGCAGAGGTGGCGAACTCGGCGGCGAGCGGTGGCTACGGGGTACGGGCGGTTAAACGAACATGTTTGGTGGTCTCCTAGGACGGTGGGGTGCATGATGGTGGGCGGCAAGGGCTCGAGGTGGTCATGTTGAGTGGGAACGGCGCATGCACTTGGGTGCTCATCGGCATGGTCGATAGCAGAGCGGGCACGACATTCCTGGCGGTTCTGGTCTCTGTCTTCGAGCTAGGGCTGGTCGAGAGGGTGCGATGAGGCATGGGCTGCATGCTAGACAAGGTGGGCACGGCTAGTTCTTCTCCTAGCTTGCTATCCACGCTGGGGTGACATGGTGAGGCTCGGCCTGCTCACCATTGATGGCAATGGCAAGCTCACCGTGGTGCTAGAGGTTAGTCAAGGTTGCTAAATGATCTATTAAGGCTAGTTGTATCCAGAGAGGGAACAAGGTTTGCCCAAAACACTGCTCAACATAGTATTTTTGATTTGGTTGATTTGCATCTGCAACTTGTTTGATGAAATGGCCGCATGAACTTGAGTTTTGAATTTTGAAAATATTTTTGGTGGGTGTGCTAGGCACGTTTTGAGGATTCTGTGGATGCTTGGGTTTTGAAAATTGAGCTTGTTTGAGTGGTTTTTGAAATAGTGGGATCTTCCCATATGAAATAGATTCAATTTTAAACTATCATTTAAACTAAGCATTTGAATGTTTTTGGATGATCACAAAGTGGGCCTTGGTACCTTATTATGAGTACTAACAAGGGGTGCAAAGATCCATACCTGTTTCTGTTGAGTTTTGAAAATTAGAGATAGCGAAAGTAGGGATGGGAGTTAATTTGGCCAAAGTGACCATTCACTTAATTTATTTGTTTTGACTTGTTTATCTTTTTCAAAAGTTTGGGGATTGTTTAGATGATGTTTATTTCACCTAAGAATCATTTTACAAGCAAATAAACACAGAACCATGGCAGTTCAAAATAATCCAAATTTTAATACACACATATGAATGCTTTCATATTTTTAGTTGGAAAAGTTTTTGTTAACCCTAATTTTGGTGATTAGAGTTTGATGATCCAAGTTTAGTATTTTTGGGATATTACAACAATCATGCTAGGAATGACACAAATGTCCTTAGAGTTCAAAACAATAAAAATTGCTAGGAATCTCAGATAGCCACATTATTACGTACACGCATCTCTCACGAGCGCGAAAGCTGGAGGGAGGGTGGGTAAATATGTATAAGAGCATCACTTCATTAAGAGGTTATGGAAGTCAACACGACCTCTTAGTATAAAAGAATGTGATACGTTATGGTAGAACAGATGAAAGACACTTAATGCCTCTTAATCCGCAGATAACAACACTTTGACCTGGTCCTGGATATGACGAGGTACTGGAGTTTTTTCTCTTCACGTCCCGAAATGGTCTGTCATGACGGACCACAAGAGTATCTTGCATCAGAAAATACCAATGCACATTTACTACTTGGGTACCAACTTGTAGACAAAGGTCAGAAAACAACAAATGAAAAGGGACATGCTCAGGATGGAATCCCGAGATGTGGATGCATAGAATATCACTCTTCTGACAACCAATGCATAGAAAAGAAAGGTGTGGCAGAGTCATGAATGTAGATGCGAGACTCTCAATGAGTACTCTTATCATGATCTATTTGGTTCCATTAAAGAACATCTGCCATAGCTAGTGGTAGCGGAAGTCCTTTATTGTCACAATTTAACCGCGACAAAGACCACAATCTTGAAGGCTAGAATTGTAGTACTAGCCATCCTGAGGTAATGTGTGAACATTAGCATCAGGGCTCAAAGAATGGGATCTTTGGTTAAAGGTCAACTTCATGTACAAGATTCACAACACCAAAATCCAGCACAATCGGGGATCTTATGTTCAAGTCCAAGGGTTAAAACCCAAAGAAAGGAGTAACTACTACTTGAGTGACACGGAGTACACTATAAGTTAGTAATCACAAGGTAGCTTCCAAAAGAATATACAACTTCTGAAATACCCAAACAAACAAAGGAGGCACGCGAGGTGAAAGGATACCTCGAAGCCTAGAGCAGAACACTATGGATCCTACAGTATAATATTGTGGGTCCAAAAGATAGAGAGATCATGACAAAAAGGAATCTTTCAGATGGATAAGAGCAGGGTTAACAAGGATTTCACAACACACACAACTCTAAATAGCTCAACACTAGGTCAACTAGTTGAGAAATGACATGCCCAGAAGGCACTTAAACTTTGAAGGACTAGAAGAGGTAATAAAACTTTTCCAAATCAAAACAAGATAAGATTGCTTAGAATGAGAGCGAAACTGAATAAGGAGTAAAATAAGCATACTAGAGTTTTCGCAAATACTTTTCATCTTTGAATTAGTTTTCACAAACACTTGAATCAACATCGACCAATAGTAAGGTTTTCCTACGTTCGGTATTGCTCTGATACCAAAACCTATGACACCCCCGGGATCAGGGCTAAACAAATACAAGACCTCCGTCTGACATAACTTTAACCTTGAGCTCCAATGAAGAATTGGTAACACAACAGTGACCCTACGACACAAAATTTATTACAGCAAGCTCATAACTGAACAAAGAACCAAATTATTAAAAGCAGAGGTCATTGACCACAAGCATAAAACAACGAAAGGAAAATTATGTTATTAAGTATAGAAAACTTAACAAATGCCCTAAGAGGCCTGAAGCATAACAATGACGTCCCAGCCCATAGATTCCAGGCTGCTGGTCGAGAACCCCAAGCTACTCGTCGGTGTCGATGTCATACAGAACTTGTCTTCAGGGGAACACTTACTCTGCTAAAAGTATCAACAAAGCAAGGGTGAGTATAGGGTGTACTCTGCAAGACTTATAGCTGGTGGAGTTGCTTTCCATAAAGCCATCTTTGTTTTGTAAGACAAGAGGGAGAAGAATCTCATATAATAAGAGTATTTTAAAAGGGGATAAGAGAGCGACATCTTCGAAATATTGATCATAATCTTTTGATATCCATCAAGTCATCATCATCTCAACCTTAACTAGGATCACCACCTCGTACCCACGAGGGAGAATCCTTAAGCACACGTTGATCTGCCAAATTTTATGATTAGGTTATTGTTATCTATGATCTTATAATTTGGTCACAAAGCGTTCATAACCACCAACACGGATTTCCAAAAAGGTTTAATCCCTTTAGGGGTGTTCAACTTTACCCACAAGTACTAACCTTCTCTTAATGGCACTAGTAATAGCCCTCTTCCTTGGAAGATCGACAAATTGTGGTTAGACATGACCTTTACCCTGCTTCTCGCTGAGACCATAAGTCACGCCCTAAGGATGGTTCCACATTAACGGGTCAAATCCCGAAGCCAGTCCCTAGAGATGTGAGGCGATGTTGGGTTACTAGGGGCTCCATCCACCCCAAGCAACCCCGGCCATGCTTACCTACCTGTTATGAATGCACCTCCTTCACCACCTTCGAGAAGATACAAAATGCATGTTGAATAGAACACCAGAACTATGTGACTCGTGGAATCTACTAGGCTAGTTAGTCAATCGACGGGTTTCCAAGGCCTATGTGGTTGTACGCTCGTCTCGGTTCCAAAGGCAAGAACACAATTCCTAGTGGTGGCAAGCATGGGACTACAAAAACCACATCCCACCGCGGCCTCCCATACAAGACTTAGCATGTTTAAATTTTACGAGTGATCTCATCTCAAAAATATATCTCGATCTCCTGTGATACTAGATTATCTGCATCTGAAACATCATCTCTATGAACCAGACTAGAAAACTATGCATGGCTAAGTAGGACACAAATATAAGCTCTAGCAGTGCACACATGCCAAACCTAGTTATGCTAGGAGAAGTGGATTAGGTAATATAATCTCAAAGGATACTCTATCTATCGATAAAGACTATAGTAGAACAGTATGCATCATGGAAAGAATTGAAATGCTTTCGAAATCATAGGATTGTATAATGGTGGGGATACGCTTGCCTTTGCCTATTGATAAAAAATAAGCAGATCTTCGGATAGCTTGTAATTGACTTTGTTATAGTTTGTCAAGTTTTGATCTTTGAACTTTGATGGTATTGATCTTGGTCTTCTATATCGATCTCAATCTCGATATGTATTCTACCGAGAAGAACCAAACACCGGAAACAAAGGAAAAAATCAACACATGGCATCGATACAATGCTCAAAAAAGGATGATGATATGACAAGTTAAGTTGTATCGAAATGTACCCCGAAGGCATGCTTAGCAATTTAATCGGGATTCCGAGGGGTATAAACCCTAATTCGAAGAAACTCCGGATGCATCTGTGAGGGTTACTATGTTCTTCTAATTATACTTGTCATTGAAGTTGTTGATAAATGAATGGTTATACGATCTCATTTTTCTGAACATTTTGATATATTATACATATTTTTCCGACATAATATGAATTAGTTATGATTTTTCCCATTTTAACATCAGTTTTAATCATTTTAAAAACAATTAAACAATTTTGGAATATATTAAATATTTATCCACTTGGTCCCACATGTCAGGTTTTATCAATTACAAAAATTATTTTCCTAAATGAATAAAAATCTGATAGATATGGCCCACTTGGTATTTATTATTTTCTAGAAATGATTTACAAAAACATTAAAACAAAAAAGAAAAGAGATTATGGCGTCAGGATGACTTCATGCTGACGTCATCTTTGCCATTGCTCACAGATCGAGCGCGGGGAAGGAGATTGGGGAAGCACATGCATGTGTGGTTGGGGGCGTCGGAGAGCGCGACGCTGGCTATCAAAAGATGGTGGTGTTGCCGTTTATTGTCCACCGGAGCATGGCCGACAACGGCGGATAGCTGCGGCGACAACTGTACAATGCGGGCTCAACAGAGGAAGAGAGGAACACAACGGAGAGGTGCCAAAGCACCGGTATCTCACCGTGAACGCGGTGCAGGGCTCGGGGAGGCCAGGGGAGGTCGGAGGCAAGATCAACATCGATGGCAATAAGTGGCCAAAGGCGAGGAAGACGAGCTTGGTGATGGCGATTCGGGACTTCTAGACTCGATTACTTCACTGGGGAGGATGCCAGCGAGATGGTGAAGATCGGAGCAGCTCATCTGGCTTCAGGGAGGCCTCTAGCAGCGGCGTGAGGCAGCAACATCGACTATGGTCTCGGGCAGAAGGGTAAAACCAGCAGAGGAAGTGAGACAATGAGAAATGGGTATGGCGAGAGGTAGCTCGGCGAGGGCGTTCTTATCCTGGCGTCCAACGGCGGTGGCGGGCATCATAGCGCGGCGGCGATCAACGGTGGAGGCGCTGACATGGAGCAGCTTCGGCTCCCGTGAGGAAGAAGAAAGGCAAAAGATGATAGAGGGGTACCGGGGCTGCATCAGGATGACTTGGGCCGTGGTTGGGCTGCGGCAAGGCTTGCAGCGAGGAGAGAGGGAGTGGGTTACTGCCTGGAAGATTTATGGCTCTATTTTTTAGAGAACCTTTTCCATTTCTATTTTTGTTTTCTGTTTTGTATTTTAAATTTCAAATCTATTTTGAGAACTTTGAAATTACTAGAGGCCTTTACAAAATTACTGAAATATTGTGGGGCCCTTGTATTTAGTTTGGGCTCCACATTATTTTGGGATTTTTCAAATATTTCAAAACCATTTGAATGGAGTAAAAGGGAGAGAGAGAGAAACTAGGGTTTAGGGTTTGCATTATTTCTTGTTGCATGCATTTTTATAAAATGATGCTCGTGATGGACAATCAAACCATAATTACTATTTAACTAAAACTGGGTGTTACAGTAGCCATCCATGAAACCATGACGGAACAGGTGCACCCGAAATTGTCTCGAATTTGGGTCGATCGACCACTTGAGTTTGCATCTTCCACACGAACATCTTATCTCCTTCATGTTATTCCATATCATGTCGGCCATCGCGCATTGCAAATATCTAGCCACAATGCCTTCTCTCATTATGCGGACCATGGTTGCCTGCCTGTTAAACAACAGAGATCAGGAATATAAGTTTAGAACCACACACTCAATGCAAAAAGGTCGCCCGAAAAATTCAGCATGACCTATCCTGAAAGTAGCACCTTTGCAAAATGCCAGAAATTTATCGAAATGGAAATGAATCAATATTTCAGTAAAACATTGGCAACTCGTTCACACACATACACATGAGAACATCATACAACACATACATGAGCATCCTCCATATACACATACACATTAGAGCATCATACAAACACAATACACATCCTCCATACACACATGCACATGATCCTCTTATATGGTCGACAACTTATAGATATGAGAGGCCAAGAAGATCAAAGGAGAGGTGAGTAGTAGAGCTTAAGTGAGTTGAAATATTTTCTCTTATGTATTACCAATAGCTATTTACTTATAGCTGTTTTCCTAGAAGTGTTAGCTGGGGTACAATCGGGAAGATAGGCGTATGAGAGAGACATTGGATTAAATGCCTTGAGAATCTCACAATCATCCTCATCGTCATCATCTGGCGAGTCTCTTAAGACAGAAGTTTTACCAGAGGGTCCGCCAGAGCTAGGATCTGGGATAATCATGAACTCCTCAAAGTCCGGCTCATCCTGGTCTGAGGTCTCTCAGTCCTTTCCCCAACTGAGGGCAGGATTTTGGGTATCCTCGACAGTTTGCTGGAGTAACTTCTCTACAAAGTAATACAAAAGGACCAAATAAGAAAGTGATCTGACATAGTGCTTGGCTCGTAAAATATAACTCAGGAAAAAGTTACCTAGGGAACAGGATTTTCTCGGCTGAAAGGATACATACCACACTCACATACCTCTGCCATATCCTTTTTAAAGATGGACTTGACTCGTTTGCGGATCTAAGCATCGGCTAGCTCGACCATGGAGACTTGATTCGGGTCGAGGCGGCCGCTCATACAGAAGATCTTGTGGCTATGCTTCTGGAGGGAGCAGACTCAACTACTGATGAATGTAGCTATCTAGTCGTCGCTGCATAACCCAGCCTCCATCAGCTTGGCAAGGCGCTTCTCGAACAAATTAACAAGAGGGTTCTTGTTTTTCGGGTTTAAGTCCCAATTGCATCTGGAGGGAACGCCGACTGAGAATGGGGGAGACGAATCATGTCAACATCGGTGTTGTTCTTCACACAGAAGGACTTCGGCCACTTCTTGCAAGATTCGAGGCCTACAATCTGGGGAAAGATGGATCTTTTCTAAGGTGAAATGAATTTTGCCCCACACTGCATCAGAGATTTCTCGCCGAGAGGGAGACCCTTGTTCGAAATGAAGTTGGCGCGCAGCTAGAAGAATGTAGGACAGAGCTAGATGTTGGGACAGAGGCCGAAGTATCCCTTGGAGCAGGAGATGAATCCTGAGAGGAAGCTATGGCATTCGCCGGAATATGGTGGATCTGGAGGCCAAAGGACTCGAGGAAATCCTTGGAAAAATCGCTCACGTGGAGACCAAACCTGTGAGCAAAATGAGCAACAAAGACGATGAAGTCACCCTCCACTAGTACAAACTCACTACTTAGAGACATCAATTCCACATAGGCCTCAAATGGTTTCTCGTTCTAGCTCAAGCGCTTAGGTTCTAAGAGTGCACCACCTAAGCCGGTTTTCTTTGTGGCTCTAAGATACGCAACCTCAGATGGTGCAAACAAGCAAACGCCTCTAACATCTATGAACCGGAGACGGGCAATATTTTTGACCGCTTGCAAGAACTCTCCAGCCTCAGACGGCCTATAATATGGACCGTCTCAAATAGTACGGCGACCTGAGTCGGATTCTAACAAAGATCGTCTCCAGAACTAGTGTGCCTCGAAGCTGATTTTTAAAGTGACTATCTCCAATGTGTGTAGACCATTTTAAATAGTAGCATGATAATTTGAACTCGATTATAGCTGACATGATAGATATACATATTAACTCAAGAACTTATAGCAGCTCAATCGTGGTAACATTAGGTAGATAATTGGGGAACCATACAAATTTAGTCATTACACATTATGGCAGTACATACAAAGTACAGTCCATAAATCAATCATAATAGCATCATTAGTACTCTCTAACAAACTAGCATTGCTTATATAATGTGCTGCCCGATAGAAGTTGCTGAACCAGAATATGTACCTCTCCATTATATTTTTCATTAGAGCAAAAAAGGACAATGCTATCTTTAGTCGTCAAGATTGCATTTGACCTATGGACATCAGAGCAAAAAAGGATAGTGTTGGCCAGCTCCTATCTTCATCCTAAACATCTTTGGCTTTTTTCTTTTCATTTGCCAAACATGGACATCATTAGGTCCATCAAGGAGATTCTGTAGGTATTTTCTTGTGAACATAGCTCCAAATATCTAGGCAAGTACATAGAATTGAAGAATTAGCATGCTTGTGATTACTAGAAGTATTTAAATATCATAGGGTAGCTTGTTGTTGATAACATTATCAAGAATATATCATCTTACCATCTTGCACTTCTTTTTCATGACATATGAATAGGGAAACCTGTAGATGTAGTAATTGATATCTGGTGGAAATTTGGGTTCATACCGGCCTGAGAGGAAGTCTACATCAACTTAGTTCAGATACATGTCATTTCCAAAAGGCTCTACAAATCAAAATAAGTGCCCCCCTTGTGTTGAGGCCCTAATGCAACAACAAATAAATGTCTACCGTCTAATCACATAGAAAACATATTACTACAATTTTGATGTTCTTTTGATACCTCTAAACTAAATCCTCTAGGTGGGCTCTTCATCTGATGACTGGAATTCAAAACCACCAAAGGTAAAGCGCAAACTTTTGTCACTAGATAGCGTCATTGCATCGTCACCGCAGGTTCCCCTCTATTAAATAGATACATATAGAGAGCATCGTAATACAATCAAGATACAGAGAGAACAATGAAGTAACAATTAAATCTCTATTGCTAGAAGTGACAATTGCAGATTTTGAGATTTATACAAGGGGAAAAGAGTTGGGACAAATGCAGGCCGCCTGGGGGAGGCTCTTCGACAGCGCCATTGGGTCTTTTCAGCTCGGTAACCTTGGACCTTAAAATCGATAAGCAAATTGGCAAATTCCATTGCAAGATTCCTAAATCGAAGCTGTTGATAAGGGTTTTGGTGTTTTCGTTTTCACGCATACCTATGTCGACGACGAAGGGGTCCTCGGAAGCAATGAAGAGCGGCCGCAGCACAGGGGACCGGAGGCGGTAGTGGTGGAGATGAAAGGGACCGGAGGCAATGGCGGTGGAGAGGCAAGGGACCAGAGGCGGAGGTGGTGGAGAGGAAGGGGACTGGAGGCGGTAGAGGTGGAGAGGCAGGGGACCGGAGGTGGCGGTGGTGGAGATGCGTGGGACTGGCGGCTGTGGACAGTGGTCTGGGCAAGCGGGGAAGAATAAAAGTGGCACATATCTAAAATGTTTGTCCAAATATTTTCTGATATTTTTCGCCAAGTACTAGACTCAAACAGCTACAAGTGGAAAATGTCTATAAGAACATCTGTTCTCATAATATTTCATATTTTGCCGCCAAGAAACTTCCCTTGCTAAGACGACTAGTAGTTTGAAACAAACATGTTCGGAACTCCAGATATACCGGCATTTGATTATTATAAAATTTAACAATTATTCATAATTTAAAAGAAAATAAAGGTGTGTATACATGCTTTCTCGAGTGAAATTGAGTCCCCTAAGACAAAATGAGATATATATATACAATAAAAGCATGATGACTCCTAGTGTTCATGTGCTTGGGGGCAGAGCAATAAGATGCAACTGTTTTGAATTTGACTAATTCAAATGTCTAATCACGAAGTGAGATCATTTGGTTTCTTAATTATGAATTTTTCACCAATATAACCATTTTTCATGTACTATTTGAAGGAAGTCTGGTTGAGCGAATATTTGGAAATCCGGATATATTCAGAACTCTAGATTTTGTTAATCCTAAATTCAGAGAATAATTCATAATTTAAAGGCAAAGGAAGGTGTTTACACATGCATGCTAGAGTGAAATTGAGTCCTAAGGTAGGTTATATTGATAGTCCAATCAAAAACATGCTTATGTGACATGTTAATTAAGGAGGAGAGAGGGGGTTGTTATAACTTAGCTAAGATAGACCCCTTGCATGTAATCATAGGAAAAAGAGTTGATAGTACAATCAAACACATGCATGGGCGCAAAACATTAAATTACGATACAACCTTTATGATACAATGCATTGGAGAGGTTGTTGCTAAGGTTTTTTCTTATGTACTTATAACCACTTAAAAAAAAATAGGCCTAATCAGCGATTAATAGGCTGATTAATCGCTACTAGGGACCTGACCGTGTCGATTACCACTAATAATTTGTGATAATCGTTTAGCCCGATTAATAGATCTGACACTCCGATTACTAGGTATGTTTCCAATTAACCACTACACTTGGTCTAAAAAGTTACAAAATTATCAACACATATCGCATATCCATCCGCTAGCCCGCCCCAATGAAGTAGGTTATGCGAACCTCCCACTTGATCTATGCCTCCAGGAGCTCGACTTTCGCTATCACCAACCAGTTCCTTGTCGTTGTTGACCAGTTCCTCGTAGTTATTGACCAGACCTCAGATACAAGAGCTCGAGCGCCTTGAGGATCACATCCAAGAGCTTAAGGCTTCCTTTAAGAGGGTAGATGCTTGAGGTGTAAAAGGATTCATACGTCTTTTAGGTGCTTTTTTTGTAGGTTGCACTGATTAATAGTCGACTGATTAAATCAGTTAATCATCTAAATTTCGATTAGTCGTTACTCCCAAGCCAACGAGCAGTTAACGATTACCAATTTTCTTACCATTGTTTATAACTCCATTGTGAAAGGCCTAAGAGTAAATGAGGTTCATACATCAAAGAAAATATATGTCGTAGTACCTTGGATAACCTGAAAAATTGAGTCATAAGGTAGGTTAAATTGTTGTGTGCGTAACACCTAAGTATTGTGTCTTGGGTAATCTGAAAGGTATATGACCGACTCGTATAGTGTGTTCAAGCGCTTGCTATAGAGCAATAAGGTACAAGTGTTTTGAATTTGAACACGAATAAATTGAAGGAACTCCATATAAAGGTTACGCTTCCATCCTTATTAATTCAACCACCAGAGACTACAACTATAGATTAGTGTGGCTGCATGATCAGTAATATAATTGAACACGATATAATTGAAGGTACTCCATATAAAGGAGGTGATTAATATATAAACGAGGTATTTATAATAGTTCAATGACTAGAGACTACGGATGTAGATATTGTCTTACATGCAACCAGAGGTAATATTTAATTTAAAAAATATAAGCAGGGGAAGCAGCGTAGCAGCAGGAGCAGGGACATGGAGATCTGGCCGGGCGTTCGGTCTGTTCGGTCCATTCGGTCCGGTCTTTTCGGTTAGTGAAAATTTTGTTCATACAGAAATGCTACCCGAATTGCATTCGGTCTTCTATCTTTAGCAGGAGAATTAGCCTACTCAATGACAAATAGGCCACTCAAGACATATTACCGAAGAAATTTGTTGTAGGCTGCGTGCTGTGCCAAGGTCTTTGGCTGGTGCGTTCGGCACGGGCCTTCGGCAATCTCCACCGTGTGATGGATCATGCTGTGGATGTCCGTGCTGACGGCTCTGCAACAGAATGGGGAAAACAAATCCTCCTTACGGTGGAAATGAATTATCCTCCCACCGTAAGCGCCTCAACACGTAGCAGCTCTTATTGTCCCTAGACTGCGTGGTAGAGTCCATGTCATCAGAATCGTCCTGTTGATTTTTAAGAACATAACTTAGAACTCATACATATGATTGAATTGTATTACAACTCAAGAATTAACAACATATATATGTAAGAAAATATTAAATGACAATTATCATATATATATGTAAGACAATAGTTTGATCAGTTCATATATCATTCATGTATCCAAACAAAATGACTATTAATTGGATGAGAGTTATATATAGAACAAAGACTGGAGCCTCATAAGTATTCTTCAGGTATGGCATGAGAGAACCAAGTACCAATTTCACAACCTATATATTTTGCTTGTACATTTCCTCGGGTTCCCTAAATCATCCCTGCTAAAATCTGACACCAATTAGTGTGTCTGCCTCTCTTTTGGGGAAATTTGAATCATTGACCACAATAAGAAATTGAAATGTAATCCTTCTTATACACTATGAATGCATGTGAACTCTTTTGGGGCAAATTTGAATCATCGACCTCACTGCGGAATTGATATGTAATAGTTCATATCAATGTAGAATAAATCTAGGCTTCATAAGTATTCTTTAGGCATGGCGTGAGCGAACCAAGAATGTGACACACCCGGGATCAGGACTAAACAAATCCCAGACCTCCGTATGACATAAGCTAAACTTTGACCTCGAGGATATCCAGTGGAGAATCGAAAACATAGTGGTGAACTTACGACACAAAATTAATTACAGCAAGCTCACTTAGCGAAGACCCAAATTATTAAAAGCATAGGTCACTGACCACAAACATCAAACAACGGAAGGCAAATTATTCTATTAATTATAGTAAACTTAACAAATCGCCTAAGAGGCCTGAAGCATAACGATGACGTCCCATCCCATAGATTCCAGGCTGCCGGCCGGGAACCCCAAGCTACTCATCACCGTCGATGTAGTTCCAAACTGATCTTCAGGGAACACTTACTCTACTATAAAAGTATCAAAGCAAGTGTGAGTACATGGTGTAGTCCACAAGACTAATGGCTGGTGGAGTTGTTTTGCATAAAGACATCTTTGTTTATAAAACAAACGGGAGAAGAATCTCGTCTAATAAGAGTATTTTAAAAGGGTATAAGAAAGCGACATCTCCAAATCATTGATCATCATCTTTTGATATCCACCAAGTCATCATCATCTGATCCTTAACTAGGATCACCCCCTCATACCCATGAGGAAGCATCCTTAAGCACACGTTGATCTGCCAAGTTTTATTATGAGGTTATAATTATCTATGATCTTAGAATTCGGTCACCAAGCATTCATAACCGTGAACATGGCTTTTTGGAAAGATTTAACCATGCATGGGTCTACAACTTTACCCACATGTACTAACATTCTCTTAATGCCAGTAGATAAGCCCTCTTCCTTCGAAGGCCAACAGAGGGTGGTTAGACACGACCTTTACCTTGCTTTCGCTGAGACCATGAGTCATGCCCTAAGGCTGGTTCCACCGTAACGGGTCAAATCCCGAAGCCGGTCCCTAGAGATGTGAGGATATCTTGGTTTACCAGAGGCTCCATCCACCCCAAGCAACCCTATCCACGCTTACCTACCTGTTATGATGCACCTTCACCCGCCAAATCTTTCAAAAGGTTTTCTATACATATGTCAAATGGAACGCCCGAACTATGTGACTCATGGAATCTACTAGGCAAGTTAGTTGCTCATGGCCCCGAATGGTTGTACGCTCGTCTCGGTACCAAAGGCAATAACTCGGTTCCTAGTGGTGGTGAGCATGGGACTAGAAAAACCACATCCCACCGTGGCCTCCCATACAAGCCTTAGCATGTTTAATCTCATATAACCTCCGATCTCATCTCATCACGTTCTCCTGTCATACTAGATTATCTTTATCGGTATATCATCTGGATGAACCAGCACTGACAGCTATGTATGGCTAAGCAGAACACATATTTAAGCTCTAGCAGTGTACTCAATCCAAATCAAGAATTGAAATGCTTTCGAAATCATAGGATTATATCATGGTGGGCCTATGCTTGCCTTTGCCTATTGATAACCAGAAAGCAGAAATTCGGACATCTGGTACTTGACTTGATTACAGTTGGTCAAGTATTGATCTTCGATCTTCGATGGTGTTGATCTTGCTCTTCGATCTCGATCTCATATTCTACTGGGGAAGAACCAAATACCGGAAAGAAAGGGAAACAATCAACACATGGCACCGATGCAATGCTCAAACAAGAATGATGATATGAAAAGTTTATTAGTATTGAAATATAACCCGAAGACATGTTCAACAATTTAATTGGGGTTTCTAGGGTTATAAACCCTATTTCGGAAGAACTCCAGAATCACCTATAATGTGTTACTATGTTCTTATAATTATACTTGTCATGGAAGTTTTTGAACAATGCATGATTATAGATTAAATATGTAGATCTCATTTTTTTGAAGTTATTGATATATTATACACATTTTTCTGACATATAAATAATAAGTTATTGATTTTACAAGTTTATATCAATTTTTGAAAATATTAATCTAATTTCTTAAAGCTTTATACACCGCAGGCACACCTAGCCACAATGGCTGCCAGAGGGGACCGATGACGCCTCAGCTACCACACGAGCAGGAACAGGGCCCACCCTGGTTCCAGGCTAACCCGTGCGCTCCTGACGTCAGCATGACGCCAGCACGGCGGTGAGCCCTAGATCGACGGCTAGGACGGCGAACAGCAGTGCACGGTAGGGCAGGGCTAGGCTTGTTCAAAAGATGGGAGCAAGGAGAGCTAACTAGTGGTGGCTCCGCTGCTAATTGGTCATTGGAGCGGTGGCTACGGCGAGAGGCGATGGCGAAGCTTGCAGGCGAATGGCGTGCAACAGTTACGGGGCGAGAGAGACGCAAAGAAGAGGTCCAAAAGGACCTGAAGCTCACCCTCGACATGTAGAGGCTTGGCAAGGGTAGAGGAGGTAAGGGTCGACGGCAATGGTGACGGCGGTGGTCGTCGGGCTCGGTGAGGACGGGCTCAATGGCGTCGATTGGGGGCTCCTCGTCTCGATTCCTTCTAGGAGAAACACCAGTGTGACGAGGCAAAGCTTCCTGCACGCTCGGGTGGTCTCGGGGAGCTGGGGAGTGGCGGCGATTCAACGGCAGTCGTTGGATAAGGTTCCGTCTAGAGAGAACGAGAGAGAGAGAGAACATGGGAGGGGATAAGGCTAGGGAAGGAGAAGGCGGCATGACGCGACGCTCTTATCCTCAATCGGGGTCAGCGGGGCGAATCGCAGCAGCTGACAGTGATCGACGACAAGCGGCGCAACACCGAGCTGCTTCCAGTCATCAACGAAGACGAGGAGGGCGAAACGGTACGTGGCCTAGGACGCGTTGGGCTGCTGCTGGGTCGCGGGGTATTGTACGGGCGACATAGAGGAGGGGAAAAGGGATGGGCCGGCCTGATAGGGTTTGGCTCTAGTTTTATTTTCTAGAAACCTTTTCTGTTTTCTCTTTCTCTCTTTGTATTTCATTTCTAATTTTGTTTTGGGTATTTCAAAAATAATAGAGGGGTTTTGTAAAATATATAAAACATTGCAGGGGCCCTTTTTAGTCCATTTCGGCTCCACTTTTTGGGTAGTTTTCAAAATATTCAAAACCACTTTGAAGGGATTTCAAAGAGATATGGAAACTAGGGTTTTAGGGTTTGCATTATTTCTGTGTTTGAATGCATTTTAGAATATCATGCTCATGAATGCACAACCAAACCCTAATTATTATTTAGCTAAATTGGGGTGTTACAGCTCTATCTCCCTTACGAGAATCTCGACCCAAGATTCCAAAGGTAGGAAGAGAGACAGAAAGAGAAAGAAACAAGTTTATACTAGGGATAAGAGGTAAACACTCTAAAAACACATAGAGTATCTCATGGTCAACTCATGGATGGAGTTTTCAGAACAACTCTGAGATGACGAACATGAAACACGACAAGGTAACAGAGGAAACACGAGGAGAAGGTTTCAAATTGTTAGATAGATGGTCTTTATAAGGATTGATATCATGGAACTTAAGAAGGGATTAAGCTTCTGAGAAGGAAGGTTCCAACAGAAAGAACATAACCACATACTTTGATAGGGACCTCGACTAAATCACTTAAGTAGATATTTAAGGTTGCAAAGATATGGGTCAACAAGACCAAGCTATTGAACTACTTTTGAAGTAGAAGGATCACTCTTTCATTCAACAGAAGGCTTAAGACAGGAAGGTGTTCTGGTGGGGAGAACTCATAAGAGTCATAAGGGACACGTAGCAAGAGAAACTGCAGATTACCAAAATCATAGTCACTCTTAGAACATGATTGAGAAAATGAAGGAAACTCTTTATTCATCCAGGTTTATCAAATTCTTTGCCGAAGATTGTGATATCACTTTGCACCACTAGATGAATAGTTAATATGATTCCTATAACACGAGAAGAAAGAAACTTCATTCTCAAACTTCAATTACTTGGCACAACAACACTTGCCATCATAATGGGTCTAGAGGATCGACTAAGAGACATTTTGCAACACTACTTTAAATGTTCTCCTTCATGTTCGAGATATGAAGCATCAAAGTAGAGGTAGGACTTCGTAATCATAGGAAACCATAAGCACAACTCCTATAATAAGTCATGTAAGATGCCTTATGAAAAGTGGTTGTTATTGCTGAATCAAGGAATATGGCAAAAGGTATTTCTAGATAAATATGTCAACCATTACTTCAATCTTGCCAGATTTACAAAGAGACCTATGTCAAAACAATAAGGAACACCAACCTTCGTTGCTGCTTGAGATTCAGATTTGGTTAGGTGAAATGATACTTCAGACTCAGCATGTCCGAATAGATAGGGTGCAACGTTTACACAGAGGTAAAGTCACTAGATTCTCAAGATATGGACTACAATGTAAAGCTCCAAAACAATGAGATAGATTGCTATACCCATGTATTAGCAACTTGTCGAAAGAAAACCGCACACACATGAGGTACTGACAATAAAACACACATATATCCTTAAGGAAGGGAGACAACTCTTCTTGAATCCGCAACGACATATTTCAACATTTGCACGTGGACCGGAGAAGGTTACTTCTAACATCTAGAACGCATACTTCGAGATGATACGAAGATGGTTCTCAAAATTTTCCAACATTAATGCGAATTGTTCAATATGAATCTAATCTAACATGGAGAAAATAAGGGTGCCATCGATGGGATCAACAAAAAACTTATCAAGCTCCAAAATGATGGACTCATATGTTGCATGAACAAGGAAGAGATATAGGTCAGACCAAAGGACATGAATATGTACCCAAGTGAAACTTGACAAAAAGAAACATCATAGAGATAATCCTTGGGACTGAGTTTGATTCGATGATAACCCAAATCAAATCAAAGGTGGGGGAAAATAACATATCCATGAAGGAGATACTATCTCTCTTCATCACAAACAAAACTAGACATCCCTTTACAAAGGAATTGGGTTGGGTAGAACTTTTCTCTTACAACTCTCCAAGTTGTTGTTTTAAAGCTCAACCAACTAGTTCAGGGGTATCCAGTATAGATTCTTGGAGAGAAGAGAAGTTCAGAGAACTTTCTTGCTCAAGATCTTGACAACACGGTCATGTGGCAACATGGTGATACTTCTAGTAGACATCTATAATATCACGAACCGCCGATATCTCACTTAGTTCAAGAGGAAATTTGCTTTGTAAGGCAGGAGTACATAGTCTCAGATCTTTGGCACAGCCTATCTCTTTGAACGAAGAGAGCATACCAGAATAACGTACTTGGAGCTTTAAGAATTGCTAAGAATCTCGGATGGCCAAATTATTAAACACACGCATCACTCACGAGCGCTGAAGCTCGACGAAGGGTTAGTAAAGATGTGTGGGATTATCACTTCTTTAAGGGGTCATGAAACTCTGTGTGACCTCTTAGTATAAAAGAGTGTGATACTTTAAGGTAGAAAAGATGGAAGACAACCGATGCCTCTTGATCTGCAGATTACAACACTTTGACCTAGTCCTAGAAATGACGAAGTACTGGAGTTTGTTAATCCTAGACATTTCGAAATGGTTTGTCATAACGGACCACAAGAGTATCTTGCGCCGGAAGACACTGATGCACATTTACTACTTGGCTACCAAATCGTAGACAAAGGTCGGAAAACAACAAGGGAAAGGAACATACTCAGGATAGAATCCTGAGATGTGGATGCATAGATTATCAACTTCCAAAAACCAATGCAAGAAAATGGAAGGTGTGGCAGAGTCACGAGTATCGATGCAAGACTCACGAAGAGTACTCTTTTCATGACCTATTTGGTTCCATTAAATAACATCTACCATAACTAGTGGTAGGGGAAGTCCTTAATTGTCACAATTCAATTATGACAGTAACCACATGTTGGAAGGCTAGAATTGTAGTACTAGCCATTCTGAGATAATGTGTGAACATTAAAGACAGGGGTAAAAGGATTGGATATAAGGTTAAAGATCATCTTCATGTACAAGATTCACAACACCAGAATCCAACACAATAAGGGATCTTCGGTTCAAGTCCAAGGGTTAAGACCCGAGAACGGAGTAATTAATACTTGAGTGACACATTATACACTACAAGATAGTAGTCACAAGGTAGCTTCCAAGACAAGAAACGACTTCTGAAGTACCCAAACAAGTAAAAAGGAGGCATAGGAGGCGAAAGGAAACCTTGAAGCCTAGAGAAGAACACTATGGATCCAACAATATAATATTGTGGGTCCAGAAGATAGAGAGATAATGTTAGAAAGGAATCTCTCATATGAAATAGAGAAAAGGGAACAAGGAATTCACTACATGCACCACTCTAGAGAACTCAACACTAGGTCAACTGGTTGAGAAGCGACATGCCAAAAAGGCATCAAAGATTTGAAAGACATGAGGAGATAGTTAAACATTTCAAAATCAACACAAGATAAGATAACCTAGAGTTAGAGAGAAACTGGATAATGAGTAAAAGAAGCATACTAGAGTTTTTGCAAATACTTTTCCTCTTTGAAATAGGTTTCACAAACACTATACTCAACATCGACCAATAGCAAGGTTTTCCTACGGTCGGTACTGCTCTAATACCAAAACCTGTGACACCCACAAGATCAGGGCTAAATAAATCCTAGACCTCCATCTGAGATAAGCTTAACCTTCAACTCGAGGATATCCAGTGGAGAACCGGTAACACGGTAGTGACCCTGTGACACAAAATTTATTATGGCAAACTCATAACTGAGCGAAGAGCCAAATTATTACAAGAAGAGGTCACTGACCACAAACATCAAACAACGAAAGGCAAATTATGCTAATAAGTATAGCAAACTTAACAAATGTCCTAAGAGGTTTGAAGCATAACGATGAGGTCCCAGCCCATAGATTCCAGGCTGCTGACCGGGAACCCCAAGCTACTCGTCGGTGTTGATGTAGTACCAAAATAATCTTTGGGAACACTTACTGTGCTATAAAAGTATCAACAAAGCAAGGGTGAGTACAAGGTGTTCTCTGCAAGACTAATGGCTGGTGGAGTTGTTTTGCATAAAGACATCTTTGTTTATAAAACAAGAGGGAGAATAAGCTCGTCTAATCAGAATATTTTAAAACGGGAAAAGAGAGCGACATCTCCAAAGAATTGATCATTATATTTTGATATCCACCAAGTCATCATGATCTGAACCTTAACTAGGATCACCCCCTTGTACCCATGAGGAAGCATCCTTAAGCACACGTTGATCTGCCAAGTTTTATGATTAGTTTGTCGTTATCTATGATTTTAGAATTTGATCACCAAGTGTTCATAACCGTGAACATGACTTTTCGAAAAGATTTAACCCTGCAGGGGTGTACAACTTTACCCACATGTACTAACCTTCTCTTAATGACACTAGATAAGCCCTCTTCCTTGGAAGGCCGGCAGAGGGTGGTTAGACATGACCTTTACCTTGCTTTTGCCGAGACCATGAGTCACAACCTAAGGATGGTTCTACAGTAATGGGTTAAATACCGAAGCCGGTCCCTAGAGATGTGAGGCGAGGTTGGTTTACCAGGGGTTGCATCCACAACAAGCAACCCTAGCCATGCTTACCTACCTGTTATAATGCACCTTCACCCGCCAAATCTTTCAAAAGGTTTTCTATACATATGTC
The DNA here is from genome assembly GCA_916181665.1 of Avena sativa. Lineage (NCBI taxonomy): Eukaryota > Viridiplantae > Streptophyta > Magnoliopsida > Poales > Poaceae > Avena > Avena sativa. The sequence continues at coordinate 86,614,413 of OV702293.1, read as the reverse complement.
AAATGGAATGCCCGAACTATGTGACTCATGGAATATACTAGGCAAGTTAGTTGATCGTGAGGTTTTTCAGGCTCCGTGTGGTTGTACGCTCATCTCAGTTCCTAGTGGTGGCGAGCATGGGACTAGTTATGCTTGGAGCAGTGGATAAGGTAATATTAGCTCAAAGTGAGTAATGCAAGATATAGGATACTCTATCTATCGATAAAAGACCATAATAGAATCATATGCATCATGGCAAGTTATGAAATGCTTTCAAAATCATAGGATTATATCATGGTGGAGCAGTGCTTGCCTTTGCCTATTGATAAACAGAAAGTAGAGCTTCGGACATCTGGTACTTGACTTGATTACAGTTGGTCAAGTATTGATCTTCGATCTTCGACGGTGTTGATCTCGCTCTTCGATCTCGATCTCTATCGTGGAAGAACCCAATACCGGAAAGAACAGGGAACAGTCAACACATGTCACCGATGCAATGCTCAAAAAATAATGATGATATGACAAGTTGATTAGTATTGAAATGTAACCCTAAGGCATGTTCAATGATTTAATCGGGGTTCCGAGGGTTATAAACCCTAATTCACAAGTACTCCAGAATCACCTATAAGGGGTTACTATGTTCTTCTAATTATACTTGTCATGGAAGTTGTTGAACAATGCATGATTAGACATTAAATAGGTAGATCTCATTTTACTAAAGTTTTTGATATATTATACACATTTTTATGACTTATTAATAATAAGTTATTGATTTTACAAGTTCATATCAATTTCTAAAAATATTAAACCAATATGTTAAAACTTTTTACACCGCAGGCACACCTAGCCACAGTGGCTCGAAGCCACCTCAGCTGCCACGCGAGCAGGAATGGGGCCCACCCTGGTTTGACCAGGCTAACCCATGCGAATGGCAGCACACGGGAAGGCAGGGCTAGGATTGTTTGGAAGAGGGGAGAAAGGAGAGATAATTAGTGGCAGCGCCGCTGCTAAATGGTCATGAGAGCGGTGGCTATGGCGAGATGCGGCAGCCAAGCTTGCAGGCGAACAGCGTGCGGTGGCTACGGGGTGAGAGAGAGGCAAAGAAGCGGTCCAGAAGGACCAGAGGCTCACCCTCGACGCGTGTGCAGGCTCGGCAAGGGCAAAGGAGGTCAGGGTCGACGGCAATGGAGACGGAGGTGGTCATCGGGCTCGTGGAAGACGGGATCGATGTCATCGATTGGGGGCTCCTCGTCTCGATTCCTTCGGGGATAAACACCAGCACGATGAGGTGGAGCTTCCTGCATGCTCGGGTGGTCTCGGGGAGCTACGGAGTGGCGGTGATTCAACGGCGCTTGTTGGCTAGGGTTCCGACCAGAGAGAACAAGAGAGAGAGGGCACAGGGGAGGGGATCCAAGGAAGGAGAAGGCGGCACGGCATGGCGCTCTCATCCTCAATCGGGGGTGGCGGGGCGCATCGTAGCGGCTGGTGGCGATCGATAGCGAGCGGCGTGACACCGAGCTGCTTCCTGTCGTCAACGAAGACGACGAGGGCGAAACAGTATGCAGCATGGGCCGCGGGGTACTACGCGGGCGGCAGAGAGGAGGGGAAAAGGAATGGGCCGACCTGATAGGATTTGGCTCTAGTTTTATTTTCCAGAAATTTTCCTTTTTTGTTTTCTGTTTTTCTCTTTGTATTTCATTTCTAATTTTGTTTTGAGTATTTCATAAATACTAGAGGGGTTTTGGAAAATCTATAAAATATTGTAGGGGCCCTTTTTAGTCCATTTGAGCTCCACTTTTTGGTTAGTTTTCTAAATATTCAAAACCACTTTGAAGGGATTTCAAAGAGAGAGGGAAACTAGGGTTTTATTGTTTGCATTATTTCTTTATTTGCATGCATTTTAGAATATGATGCTCATGAATGCACAACCAATCCCTAATTAATATTTAGCTAAACTTGGGTGTTACAAAGGACCAATTGCACAACCTATGTATTGCTCTTGTACATTGCCCCGGGTTAACAAACTCATTCCTGAAAAAATCTGACACCACTTAATGTGTCTTCCTCACTTTTGGGGAAAATTTGAATCATTTTCCACAATAGGAAATTGAAATGTAATCCTTCATATACACTATGAATTCATGTGAACCCTTTTGGGGAAAATTTCAATCATCGGCCTCACTGCGGAATTGAAATATAATACTTCATATGAATGTAGAATAAATATGGGGCCCCATAAGTTTTTTAGAGATGGAGTTAGCAAACCAAAGTACCAATTGCACAACTTATATTGTTGATGAAATTATTGCCTCAGGTTCACTAACCCATCCCAAGAAAATCTGACACCATCGATCATATGTGTCTCCCCTTGCACTCTTTTGGTGAAAATTTGAATCATTGGCCTCATTAAGAAATAGAAATGCAATGTACACTATATATCATATGTATGCATGTTGTGTATCGAATTCAACACTCGAGTAACATATATGCTAATAAAATCTAAATATGCTAGATGGCGGATGAGTAGATCTAAGCAGATGTAAATTTACTAGATGGCAGATGAGCAGGTCCAATCAAATCTATAAAATAATCGACTGTTTGAACCATATATATTCCCTACATAAAGAAGGCGTGCGACAGAGCACAAGAATCTATAGAGGACCGAGCAAATCCTACGTATGAATAGTGAAATCTGCGGTTGTGACGACTAGAGAAGTTAGTGAAGTAATACCTCAGATGTATCATTGTAGAGCTCCTCCTCTAACTTGTCACCACAAGATCCTCGTCGGGCAGTGAAAATCTAAATGGATATTCCGTGCATACAATGTGAAAACTTCATAAATAAATATTGTTTGCCACCACAAGAGACACGCATGTGCGGAATATGGGAGCATTAAATCAAACTATGCCATGATCCTGGTCATGACCTAGGTCATTTACCATGAAAGCCAAGAATCCTCGAAGGTAGTAGTTGATTTATGTGAACACTTTTTTATAATAATCCTCATATTCCATGTTTATTATTTTTACCTGCAATGAGGTAACATAAAATGACAATGTGCAATGTTTCAAATTTTTTATTTTTTTTGAATTTTTGAGGCCGGTTTCGAAATACGGCCAAGATCACGGCAGTTAGGGTTTCTGGATTTGTGCCGGGTCTTGCTAATCCTTTGTTGGATCTATGAAGAAATGCCATGTTTTTTTTTGGAAATGATTTTTCATAAAATTCCTGAGAGAGCTATGAGGTTGCTCCATGCTAAACTTGAGCCCCTTCCAACTAGACCGACATAATTTTTTATATCAAGGGGGTTGCGATAAGAGGTTCTTGATCAATCCAATTGGTGAATTGGACACTAAATTCTCTCTAATATTTATTAAAAATGGGGTGATGCATTTTCACATCACATCCTTGGTGGCTGCTTCACAAAATAAGCCCTTTTCGGCAGCAAGAAAATGGAAAATGGATTTTCCATGCAGAGAATGTGAAAACTTCATGAAGAAACATTGTTTTTCATCAAAACATACATGCAAGTGCGGAATATGGGTGCCTTAAAATAAACTATTCCATGATGCTAGTCATGATCTAGCTCACTTGGCTTGAAAGCCATGAATCCTCGAAGGAGGTAGGTGATTTCTGTGAACAGTTTTTAAAATAATCCTCATATGCCATGTTTGTTAATTTTACCTGCAACTAGGTAACATAAAATTACAATGTGCGAAGGTTTCACATTTTTTTAATTTTTTTAGGTCGGTTTTGAAATTCGGCCGAGATCGCGGCCGTTAGTTTCCTAGCTATATGCCAGGTCTTGCTAATCTCTTGTTGTATATCTTAAGAAAATTCCATATTTTTTACCTACAAATGATTTTTTGAAAATTTCTGTAACATCCTAGCATTAGAGCTTAGAAATAAGCAGAACCCAGGTGTGTGCATTGCATTCATGCATAGAAAATCCGAATAATTTTCGCGCTTTTGAACAAAACTTGTCAAAGTGATTGAAGCTTCTCTCGACTTGATGAAATTGAAGTAGATCATCAAGTTGATTGCGATAAGTTTCAATATGACCTTTTTTAAAACCTTATTTTGGGTAGGGAGATTTGATCTAAGGGTAGATCAAATGTAATAATTGTTAAACCCTAATACATTATTTAATGATTTATATTTGATCCTTAAGTAATCATATCCTAGTATTCATTACAATAACTCATGAATACAAAGTTTAGAATAAAACTCAAGATACAAGAATGTAATAACTAACTCTTAACCTATTTTACCCATATTTATTTCTACCATGAGTGTCATGGTAATACTTAACCTTAACTCTTTCGTGAGTTTGAGTAGGAAAGAAACCAAGTCAAGATCATTCACCATATATGTTTCTTTCCATATCAATCCTTATGGAATCCTATCCTTATATTTGTTGTTTATCAATGTTGAGTAATCAACTATTGATTCACCAATTCTTAACCTATCAATTCTTGACCTATCAACTCTTGTCTTTATCATAGCATTCACTTCAGTCCTTAAGAGAAAGAAGTAAGAAGAGGTAAGTGGTAATGCTAGTTTTAGATATCATCTATAGGATGGGAGTGATTGGAGGAAATCAAATCAATATGGTAACAAAGAAGATTAAAAGGATGAACATTGAAGATAGTTACCAATGAGTAATCATATTGGATTAAGTAGGCATAGCAAATGAATAACATCTCTTAATACAATAGAGATACTAAGAAGATAATTTCAATACAACTGTAATGTTGTATTGATGAAGCCTTGATAGCCAACTGGAAACCTAGACCATAAATGATCAAAGGATTATAATGATCATGCTTTAGTCACCAAGATTGAATGCTTATATCATGTATAAGTGACATTGGTGGATAGAACATGATTGAACACTAGTATAGATATGTTATTCTAGGTTAGCCATGATAAGTCACCATGATATGATGTAGAGCTGGAAATAAGATACTGGAGTAAAGTAAATACAAGATAGTATGATTAAGATGATGTTAGAGCAACATTGGATTAAAGAAGTAGTATTTTTCTCTTTTGAAATACTAAGCAATTGAAGTGAAGTAGGATTTGATGTATACATATATTGAAGTGATATTAGTGACGGATGGTTAAGGAAGAATATGAATGGAGTTAGAAGTAGCTACTTGTTGGATTGGAGGTTATCAACAGTAGAGTAGTGGATATAACCAAGTATGGATATCAAAAGATTATGAAAAGCTTTAGTGTCAAGCTCATTATATTTGTAAATGGAATGAGAAGAATAAAAGATTGATAAGAATATTCTTGAGAAGTAAAGCTCATCATCTTAAAACATGATGATGGATATGGAGAAGTAGTATATCTAGGAAAGGAATTCCTTAATCAGAAGTCCAGGATTGTGAAGTATGGAAGATAGGAATCCTTGGTAAACACTAAATCCTAAATCATTAACCAAACATAATATCCATTTCCTATTATTACCCTATCCTCTAATTTCCATAAAACTTTATAGGAATATTTTCCTAAAGCAAATCACTTAAGCACATCTTTATCCTTTTCAATTATCATAACCATATTTTTTTAGGAGTATCTTTATCAATTCTTTTCCATAAGACCTTCCAGGAAATAACTTTCTTTTCTAAAAGGTGAAGTCATTCTTGAACACCAACATAAGGACAATCTGTCTTAACCAATAATCTTTATTCATATAAATAAAAGGATGAACAAGAATATTAAACTCCTAAAACCCATGGTAAACAATTACAATTTAAAACCCTAACTTTTATTTCAATCATATATGCCTGGAAACTATAGTTAGAAATTCTCTCTCATAATTCATTTCAAATAATAGCTTTCTATTTTAAAGGGTGATATTAATAAAGAACATAAACATAAAGACAATATGTTTAGCCATTAACCTTTATTCACATCAATAAAAGAAATATGAGAATATTAAATCTTCTAAGAACTTATGGTAAGCATTTTCAATTCAAACCTTAACTCATATTTTATTTGTAATAAAATATATATATTGCTATTTCCTAAATTTATGAGAATAATATTAACCATATTAATTACTCAAAAATTTATGTATTAAATAATAATGAAGGATCACTATATATAAAATATTCTTTAATATTATAAATCAATAAGAATCAAAACTCATGGATTAATAATAATGCAATCTTTAATAAGTTATTGAATACTAGATAAATTAAATTATATCAAAAGACCCTACAAATACTAAACACATTCCAATATTACTGCAATTATCCATAAAATATATTCTATAAAGAAATCTCAATCAAATTTGTAATATTCAAACCTGAAAATAAAATAGAAAACATAAAAGAATAAAAAAATGGACTCAGACCAGAAACTGGCCCGAGGCCCATCTTTCTTTCCCCTTCCTGTTGCTCACGCGCATCACGACAAAGCCCAACACCAGCCCAACTAAGCCCAATACCGTTTCGTTGAATCTTTTCCTTTCTTCTTCCCGCTGTCGCCAAGATCCGCGCCGCCGCTGTTCGTTGCCTATAAGAAGCCCACCGTCGCGCCGGAGAGCATTATCTCCTTCTATCTTCCATCTTTCTCCTCTGTTCCAAACCCTAGCAAAAAAGGCCGACGAATCGTCGTTGTTCCTGACCTCGTCTCGTCCTGTCGTGATGGTTGGAAATAACCCCGCATCACGCTCAACGTTCTCGTGGAGTCTCGCAAGTTGGGGTGTTGTTGTTTGCGTGGAATCGAGGTCAGACTCTCGCCGGCCACCACAGCCATCGCCAGAAATACACCGTCTCCGGTCCTCCCCACGCCTCATCGACCCCTCCATCTTCATCAGGGTGGGCTCCTGGATCTTCCAGTAACCTTCAATCATTCTATCTCGCCATAAATCATTGTGGCACCACGCACCACCGTTGGACGCCATAGTAGATGGTCGCCAGAGTAGCTCCGGTGACCAAAACTGGGCTGCGCCGCCACTATTAGACTCCCTGCATCTCGCTTTTTCAAACGCAATCATCCTCGCATGCGCGCGCTCTCCCAATCGAAGGATTGACCATTGATCTGAGAGGATCCGGCAAGGTGACGTCACTGTGACGTCGTGCTCACATCAGCCTTGACGAATTCAAGGTATTGACCCAGTCTTTGATGAGGTTGAGTGCTACGTGGCGTTGGTCCCATCGGTCATTGACTAGGAGTAGAAATAGGGCCGGTAACAAATGCATTTACTAACCTGAGAGTGTGATGTGTCCACTGGCCCACTAGTCAGTGACTAGGGTACCTTTAGCTTAGGTACAGAACATCTTTTCTGTTTAGGAATTAGATAAAACATTATAATATCAAATATAAATATTTCCTGAAATGTAATAAAATAATTAAATATTGTTTAATTAATAACTATTGTTTTATAATTCAGAAAAATATGTGTAATATATGAAATGTTTAGAAAAATAAAATCTACAACTTAAAACTATTATCAAAAATTATTATGTTAACAATTTAAATAATTATTATTTAATAAAGATTTTATAAGTATTAATACTTTAAAAATTCATATTTTAATATTGGTAAATGTTAAAAATATAAATAAAATACCAAAAATCTTAGAAAAATAAGAACTATAATTTAAAACTATAATCATGAATTATTATTTCACTTAATTAAATTTTTATTATTTATTAAGTATTTATAAAGTAATAAACCTTATAAAACTCATATCTTATTATTTATAAATCACAAAAATAAATGTAATATACCAAAATGATCACAAAAATAATACCTACATATTAAAAATGTAACATTCCACTTTTAAAGTAAATAAAAACTTAATACCCTAATAACTTTAATTGAAACCTATTTCCTTAGTTAATAATCCATATAAGGGTAAATAAAATTGCTAATATTTCTAAAAATTAGCTAATTGAGTCTAATAAATAGTATTATTCCCAAATATTGATAATATGAAGTAAAAATGGTTCAACACATTTTAAATACAATCCTATTGAATTATCATTCAACCATATGTGTAGTTTATTTCCTAAAAAGATCTTTAACAAATATAAAATCTTCAAGAATGATATTTTAACCAAATAAAATGTTTTACCATAGTTTCACTCACAACTTTATAATGGACTAAATCCAGAGATAAATTCATAAGTAGTAAATAACATTATTTACTTATTCACAAACCATAACCATACCCTTATAAGGAGATAAATCCTTTTATACATGTATAAGGTTAGAAACCACTATTCAAATAGAAGCGTTACCATTATTAAAGTATTCTTAAAGAAACATTATGAAGTACACAAGGTACAAATAACATAAGCAATATACCTTAAGTCCATCTATGACTTTAACGTTAACTTTAGTCTACAAGACTTTAAATATAATGCTAAAGACCTTCTTATGTGTTTTATAGTTAACTTTGGTAAATTATAATTAAGTCGTAAAGCATATCAAGTCCAAACTATTCAAGCGAGCAGAAACAACATCAACCACATTTGACTAACCACAAAAATTGTTTAGGACTTAGAAAAGAAATATTTTCTTCAAATGTTATTCTTTTTGTCACTTCAATCAACAGATAACAATTCATCGTAATCACATTACTTTATACTTTACTTGTAAACTTAGGATTGATAACATTTAAGCTCTTTGTAAGTGACACTACTTGTAGAATAAAATTTGAAGATAAACAATTATAGTGTAAACAATCTTGAATAGCATTCCATATGTGTGTATCTTATTGTTGTATAGATACGTGTTGTTCACACACTCACAAGCCTTAATAAGGAGAAAAAGTATGAAACTTATCTAAAAGGAAAACATATTCTAAAGAATCCATTTCCAGTTTCCAAAACCTAGATCAACGTTATCCCTGGGAATCGAGTTTATCAAATTGACTTATGCATAATAGCATCTTGCTTCTTTAAACATTAGTCCTTACCAGACCAATGATGCTGTTTTTAGATATTGGATCTTATATTGTTCCGAAGACCGTGAGTGCATAATCTTGCAATCACAAAAGTCAAGTTCACACTTTCTCATGTCCTTTGGTTATTTTCTGTAAAGTATTTTACAAATTCAGTGTTGTCATCACCTGCATTTGAAAAAGGTCAGAAAACACTATTTTCATAATAATATGATTATAGGTTATTTACCATTAGGTAATAACCTACTATGAAAGTTCCGGTGGTAAAGGAACGTATTATCTTGGACTTAACAACCAATGTCGCCAGTGATTCTTGCACCGTATATCACGCGTTAACCATGAGATTTGGAATGGGACAGAGAAGTCAGCTGTATCTTCTTCCTCTCGCATGTAACCAGATGTGCATGTCGTGGCTGTTATCACTCGTAGCGTGCATATTAATTGGTAATTCATAGAGGATATGCAGCATATGGGTGGGAACCCTCAACGTCCCATGATAGTTCTGGCATCTAACGGTCTGTACAAACCATTTCCGTAATTCAATGGCTGGGCATGGTGTACACCAAGGCGGCATGTGAGGTCGTGAAGGGGGCAATGATTGGCTTGGATCTTAGACTGGGCCCCATACCAAGGAAGTATGGACAAGGTCATGACTTGGTTGTGCAACAAGGCTAAGGTCTCTCATGGGTAAAGTAACTCACCTCTATAGAGTGTAAGAACTGTAACTTGTTACTCCCTGTTTCGGGAAGGAGCTGCGAACGCGGCGGGAAAGGAACTCCATGAAAGTTCTGGTAAACCCGTGAAGGCTGACGGACATAGATTTTCAGAATAAAAGCAACCTTTTGTAAGGTTCCCAACCTTTAATAAGGTAAGGATCCCTGTGTTTACAATGCTTGTCCCTGGTTCAATAGCTAGCATCCACAGTTCAGATGTAATATCAAGAAACAAAGGTCATAATATAACTTTATAACCAAGAATAAATTAATTTATTACATCTTACATAGCTCATTTGGCTATCTCATTATAATGCAGCAGAATTAGCTATAGCACGGAGTCCTTCATCTTCAAAGTGCCACAGGCAATCATGTTTGTAGACTTGTAATCCTATTCAACACACTTCACTAACATCAAACAAACCTGCAACATAATAAGTTGCAGCCACAAGGGTCAATACATTTGAATTGTATTGGCAAGTTTCACTACTATGTAGAAATAAGTGGATCCTATCATTACATGCATATTTGTCTAAGTAGGGTTTAGGCTCTTTTGCAGAAAACAATATTGTTTTATCCTATCTTTTCAAAATAGTTTTGATCTTTTGTCAAATCCTTCTGAACTCCTTGGAAAACTCCAAGTGCTTCTAATCCCTTGTTGACACCACCAAGTTTTACTTTGAGAAATTTGAATGTCGAGATCTTCCATAGCTTCAGGCCTTAGTTGCTTAGAGTTGTCCGTAACCGGGGACACGACTAAGTACTTAGAATTTGATCTTCTGCAGAAGTTGTACACTTTACCCACATGACACAATCTCGTCTTGACGCCACCAGTGGCCGCTGGATAAGTACTCACCAAAATGGAGTACTGGCAGATCGAGAATGTGACAAAGTCTTTCCATAGGAGTCCTCCCAATACACAATGCTAGCTTGTCTACCAGGCACCAATGTAGGGATATATTTCCCTTACACAATTCTAGTTAACCCGAAGATTCCAATGCATGGGTCTTCCACTATGTAGTTGACTAAGCCAGAGCCCATTTAGCATGTGGCTGTACACGGAAGCCACTGTACGAGGAACATGTTCAATCTCTAAGTCCCTGGGTGGTTTTCTTCTAGTGCACACACAAAAAGATAGCCATATAAACATGGTTCCCTTTGTTGCCACCTTGTCCAAATCTTGAGTATCCTTTTCCACCCAGGTGGTTCATTGAGTACTTGTTTTATTATATAAAACATATATCTTTCCAAAACTTCATATAATCATATCATTTATCCCATCCCAAATATATAGCAGGGCTAAGCATACTACAACTACAATGTTTTTCTCTAAGGAGATAATAGGGTATCCTATTAGGATTTAACATAGCATAAAATATAGTAGTCCTTATCATGCATGTTACAAAAATCCACTAAGTGTAATGAAAATAGTAGGACATGGATGATAGTGTCACTTGCCTTTTTAGTAGAGAATGTTGGTTCACTTCTTGATCTTGCAAATATCACACTCTTCTAACTCCACTACAATTCAATCAAGCAAACACAAATTTAACTAGCATTCAAACCATTTCACCACATAAAATAACAAAAACAAGGTCATGCATGCAAGCATGCAAAATATGGTTTTATTTAGAAAAGTGGTTTCTATTAGGCTCTAAACTTTTTAAAGATCAATGTGGTCATTTACAAAAGTGGTAAAACCATTTGCCAAAAGTTTAATCTCATAAACCAAATATTATGTTAAGGTGATATTTTATGTTGTTGAAAATATCTTTTAGCAAAGTAATAAATTTATATGGTTCATCAAATATGTTCTTAATTCACAAAACTTGGAGTTTAGGGTCAGAAGGTTTGAATCACATCATTTCCCAAAGGCTTTACTCAGAAAAATCATTTCTAAACCATAAACAATATTTTTATTTGACTAGAAATGTGCTAATTCAAATATTTGTTCCTTAACTTCACAAAATACATTTTTAAATCCATAAGTTAGTTCCTATAGTCAGTAGGTTCAAAACAATCCATTTTGCAAAGATTTCACCTTAAAAATATATCTAGAACAATTTTTATATTCAAATTATGCCTACACAAGTTTCTGAAATTTCAATCAATTTTCCAGAATAAAAATATTAAACAAAGTGCATGGTTGAAAAGTACTTGTTCTGGTGAATCCACTGATATAAAATTTTCAAAATTTGGACGTGTAGAATTAAAGTTATGAATTTTACAAGTTTGCATATCTAATAGATTCTAATTTCTGTTTTAAATCAAACTCTGTCCACGTGGCGCTTCCTTACTGGTCGATACCGTTTCATTTGGATCGACTAATACTGGCCGCAGGATCTTACTTAAAATGCACGGTGCAGATGGATGCGTACCCCTTCGCTTATAATCTAATCTCATCCTTTCGATCTAGATCCGACGGACCACAGCGCATTGACCATGGTTTGGCGGCGCTGGTGGCGACGGACGGCGACGCACGCTCGGGAGGTGAGCTTTCGGATGATTCAAGAAGCGAGGTAGAGGGAGGAGTAGCTCACCGTGCTTGCAGTGGTGTGGCGAAGATCAAGGTGGTCGCATCTGTCCAAGGGGTGCACGGGAACGGCGGTGATTGCTCGTCGGAGTCTGCGGCGGTGCCAGATGCTTCGGTTCGTCGTTGGGGGCGAATTTTGCGAGCGTGCTAAGACAAACGGAGCACGCGGTTAGTTGCATACAGGGCTGGGGATCCTGGGAGTATCAACGGGAAGGTTCGGGGCGGTCTGTGCTTACCAGGGGAGCTCGCCGGAGAAACGGCAGACGACGGTGGCGCTCAGGTGTCGAGGTTGCCGATTCTATGGTGCTCATGTGGGATAAGAGCAGCACTGGGAGATGCGCCAGGAGATGGGGAGCAAGCCTGCATGCAGTGGGAGGCGAGGTGCGGTTGGACGGCACCGGAATTTGCTAGAGAAGGTCATCAGAGCAGAGGGGTTTGAGCTCGCGATTCTCGCAGCCCGGAGGCAGAGGGGAGGTGTGGCTTGGGGGGAAAGAGAGAGGAGGGCAAGGTGTTTAATCGAGCGTGGTTGCTGTCGAGTTAAACCCAGCCATCAACGCGAATTGATCGTCGCAATCAATGGCAGAAACGGCGAGGAGGACGTAGTCGCGGTGAAGACGACGATGAGGTGGCCAGTGGGGTCCGGCTGACAGCGAGAGGGAGGGAGCGTTTACTGGGTCCACTGGTCAGTGACTTAGTGGGTGCGCAGTTGAGTGAAAAACGATTCGGCAGAGGGGTTTAGTTGGGCTGCGCTGCTGGGCTTAGTTGGGCCAGATGGATTGGGTTGCTCTATTTCATTTTTTTATACTGAATGCTTTTTCTTTTTTTGTTTTGAATTTCTGTTTTGATTTTATTTCAACCAATTCAAACTCCATTTGAATTCAAACCACCACCAAAATTTTGGGTACTATTCAATTCTGTTTAACAACATATTCTAAGTCCAAAATAGAACAATTATTTTTAGGATTTATTATTTACTAAAAATAAATAAAAGGGCTTTAGTATTTATTTCAAATAGGATTAAAATATGTTTAAAACTCTATTTGACTTTCTAAATTTTTCCAAAACCTATTCAGTAGGTTTTATTAAAAACATAACACTTTGAAATAAAATACTTTATTAAGTTTTAATGCTCATTCAAAATAGGAAAAAGTTTATACTTGAATGAAATTTGTATATAAATAAATCCTCATGGTTTTATTTAAATAGACCTTTATTATTTTTATCAAACAAAACATTTTATTTTAAATGCTTGGCCAAGATTAATTTGACTCTTTAAAATAATCCTTATTTATAATTCCCCCTTTTCTTATAAAAATCATATCTTTTTATTTAAAGATCCAAAAATGGTGATTCCAACTATTAAAACTTTATTTATTAATTGTTTATCTTTTTAAATACCTTTAGGATTTTATTTGATCAAAATAGGTTTTGATGTTTCCATTTGGAATCAAAAAGTTTCTTCTCACCCTAAATTTCAACAAAATTTTATTTTATTTATTTATTTTTCACATTTCAAAAATTTGGAAAATTTTGGGATGTGACAGGCTACCACCCTTAAAACAAATCTCGTCCCGAGATTTGGGAAGGCTTGGGTTACAAGTTGGCTTCAAGGCAACTAGGGTACTACCACCCTTAAAAGAAAGTCTCATAGGGTACATTGATGGTTCACTTGACTATGGGTTCAACACTTGATATCCAGACAAGGAATCCTTATTTGATTCTTCTGAGTTAACTAGTTCCTGACATCCACTTCTTCTATCTCTTCAAAGTTCCCATCTATGTCAATGTGGTTCACATGTCCTTTCTGGGTCACATTGGAGTCATTTCCATTGGAGTTTCTAGCATCCTTTTTCTTTTTCTTCTCAGGACAGTCTGATGCATAGTGTCCAAGTTCCCTACGATTATAGCACTGCAACTGGCTAATGTCTTTCTTCCTGAAAGTGTCATGTTGGTTCTGACCAAGGTCATCTCCATTGTCAGTATCATTTCCATTATTATCACTTCCATTTGTTGTTGTGGTGATACTGATGTGCTTCAGAATCTTCATTACTCTTTTTGAATGAACGCTTCTTTTGTGATGATCCTGAGTGATACTTGAGTTTATGCTTCCTCTTTCTGTTCTCAACTTGATTCATCTTGTTTTCCAAGATGGTGGCTTTGTCACATATTGATTGATAAGTTGGGACATAGGCAATAGCTAGCTGCAGGTTCAACTCATCATTAAGTCCTTCGAGGAATTTCTCCTTACTCTTAGCATTTGTATCCACTTCATCCGGTGCATAGCATGCCAGATTGTTGAATTCTTCAATATACTCAGCCACACTGAGGTGATGCTGTTTCAGATTGTGGAACTCCTTTTTCTTCAAGTTCATCACTCCAGCTGAGATGTGAGCTTTACGGAAACCATCCTCAAAAATATCCCATGTCACATCCTCAAGGGGAGTAGTGATCTGAAAGTTGTCCCACCATGTTGTTGCTGGTCCTTCAAGCAGATGTGATGCAAACCTAACTTTTCTTCGTCGGTGCAGCCAACAGTCACTAAGTCCTTATTCACCGAACGTAACCAATCATTGGCTATCATTGGGTCAGTTGTTCCAGAGAACCTTGCAGGCCTAAGTTTCAAAAACCTGGTGAGCATATCATGTGCTGGAGGATTATTCTAATTATTGTTGTCGTTGTTGTTGTTGTGATTCTGTATGAACGTGGTCATCATCTGCATCAACTGTGTCTAAGCTGTCATCATCTGCTGCATCTTAGGAGTGATGTTGTTGTTGTTGTTTTGGTTGGGGTTGGCATGACGGGGAGGCATCTGTTGTTTTGATAGGGATAAGTAATGATGGATAGGTTTAAAGAAGTTCTAACACACAACCCCAAAACAATCAATTTCAATCAAGCAATCAAACAATCAACAAGCAACTATTCACTTAACAACTTATGAGCTTAACTCATGAGCTGAAGGAAACAACAAGTTTTCTTATAAATAATCAACCTAGTATAGTCATACCTCATAGGTCAGTATGATCCATACACTAACATGATATCAATGTCTTAGGTAGTTGGTAGGAAATATAATGTCTCTTGGTTCTCACTTTTAGTCCTTAGTGAAATCCTTGGTGAAACTAAAATTGAAGTCATTGGTCATGGTGAAGGCTTTGTCCATCAAATTGAAAAGGAAGAGATGTAGAATCAAAACCAAAAGGTTGAGGAAAGAGTTTACAAGATTGTTTGTAAATAAGTTTTGGAACAAATACAACTCCTATTTTTCTAAGGGGTTTTGTCCAATCCTAGGGTTACAATCCTCCAGGAAACACAGTGCTCTGATACCATCTGTAAGGTTCAAAACCTTTAATAAGGTAAGGATCCCTGTGTTTACAATGCTAGTCCCTGGATCAATAGCTAGCATCCACAGTTAAGATGTAATATCAAGAAACAAAGGTCATAATACAACTTTATAACCAGGAATAAATTAATTTATTACATCTTACATAGCTCATTTGGCTATCTCATTACAATGCAGCAGAATTAACTATAGCATGGAGTCCTTCATCTTCAAAGTGCCATAGGCAATCATGTTGGTTGTAGACTTGTAATCCTATTCAACACACTTCACTAACATCAAACAAACCTGCAACATAATAAGTTGCAGCCACAAGGGTCAATACATTTGAATTGTATTGGCAAGACTATGTAGAAATAAGTGGATCCTATCATTACATGCATATTTGGCTAAGTAGGGTTTAGGCTCTTTTGCAGAAAACAATATAGTTTTATCCTATCTTTTCAAAATAGTTTTGATCTTTTGTCAAATCTTTCTGAACTCCTTGGAAAACTCCAATTGCTTCTAATCCCTTGTTGACACCATCAAGTTTTACTTTGAGAAATTGGAATGTCGAGATCTTCCATAGCTTCAGGCCTTAGTTGCTTAGAGTTGTCCGTAACCGAGGACACGGCTAAGTACTTAGAATTTGATCTTCTGCAGAAGTTGTACACTTTACCCACATGACACAATCTCGTCTTGACGCCACTAGTGGCTGCTGGATAAGTACTCACCAAAATGGAGTACTGGCAGATCGAGAATGTGACAAAGTCTTTCCATAGGAGTCCTCCCAATACACAATGCTAGCTTGTCTACCAGGCACCAATGTAGGGATATATTTCCCTTACACAATTCTGGTTAACCTGAAGATGCCAATGCATGGGTCTTCCACTATGTAGGTTACTAAGCCAGAGCCCATTTAGCATGTGGCTGTACACGGAAGCCACTGTACGAGAAACATGTTCAATCTCTAAGTCCCTGGGTGGTTTTCTTCTAGTGCACACACAAAAAGATAGCCATATAAACATGGTTCCCTTTGTTGCCACCTTGTCCAAATCTTGAGTATCCTTTTCCACCCAGGTGGTTCATTGAGTACTTGTTTTATTATATAAAACATATATCTTTCCAAAACTTCATATAATCATATCATTTATCCCATCCCAAATATATAGCAGGGCTAAGCATACTACAACTACAATGTTTTTCTCTAAGGAGATAATAGGGTATCCTATTAGGATTTAACATAGCATAAAATATAGTAGTCCTTATCATGCATGTTACAAAAATCCACTAAGTGTAATGAAAATAGTAGGACATGGATGATAGTGTCACTTGCCTTTTTAGTAGAGAATGTTGGTTCACTTCTTGATCTTGCAAATATCACACTCTTCTAACTCCACTACAATTCAATCAAGCAAACACAAATTTAACTAGCATTCAAACCATTTCACCACATAAAATAACAAAAACAAGGTCATGCATGCAAGCATGCAAAATATGGTTTTATTTAGAAAAGTGGTTTCTATTAGGCTCTAAACTTTTTAAAGATCAATGTGGTCATTTACAAAAGTGGTAAAACCATTTGCCAAAAGTTTCATCTCATAAACCAAATATTATGTTAAGGTGATATTTTATGTTGTTGCTAATATCCTTTAGCAAAGTAATAAATTTATATGGTTCATCAAATATGTTCTTAATTCACAAAACTTGGTGTTTAGGGTCACAAGGTTTGAATCACATCATTTCCCAAAGGCTTTACTCCAAAAATCATTTCTAAACCATAAACAATATTTTTATTTGACTAAAAATGTGCTAATTCAAATATTTATTCCTTAACTTCACAAAATACATTTTTAAATCCATAAGTTAGTTCCTATGGTCAGTAGGTTCAAAACAATCCATTTTGCAAAGATTTCACCTTAAAAATATATCTAAAACAATTTTTATATTCAAATTATGCCTACACAAGTTTCTGCAATTTCAACCAATTTTCCAGAAGCAAAATATTAAACAAAGTTCATGGTTGCAAAGTACTTGTTCTGCGGAATCCATTGATATAAAATTTGCAAAATTTGGACGTGTATAATTAAAGTTTTGAATTTTACAAGTTTGCATATGTAATAGATTCTAATTTCTGTTTTAAATCAAACTCTGTCCACGTGGCGCTTCCTTACTGGTCGATACCGTTTCGTTTGGATCGACTAATACTGGCCGCAGGATCTTACTTAAAACGCACGGCGCAGATGGACGCGTACCCCTTCGCTTATAATCTAATCTCATCCTTTCGATCTAGATCCGACGGACCACAGCGCATTGACCATGGTTTGGCGGCGCTGGCGGCGGCGGACGGCGGCGCACGCTCGGGCAGTGAGCTTGCCGATGATTCATGAAGCGAGGGAGAGGGAGGAGTAGCTCACCGTGCTCGCAGTGGTGTGGCGAAGCTCAAGGTGGTCGCAGCTGTCCAAGGGGCGCACGGGAATAGCGGTGATTGCTCGTCGGAGTCTGCGGGGGAACCAGATGCTTCGGTTCGTCGTCGGGGGCGAAGTTTGCGAGCGCGCTAAGACGAACGGAGCACGCGGTTAGTTGCGTACAGGGCTGGGGATCCTGTTAGTATCAGCGGGAAGGTTCGGGGCGGTCTGTGCTTACCAGGGGAGCTCGCCGGAGAAACGGCAGACGACGGTGGCGCTCAGTTGTCGAGGTTGCCGAGGCTATGGTCCTCGCGCGGGCTAATGAGCGGCACTGGGAGATGCGCCAGGAGATGGGGAGCAAGCCTGCATGCAGTGGGAGGCGAGGGGTGGTTGGACGGCGCCAGAATTTGCTGGAGAAGCTCGTCGGAGCAGAGGGGTTTGAGCTCGCGATTCTCGCAGCCTCGAGGCAGACGGGAGGTGTGGATTTGGGGGAAAGAGAGAGGAGGGCGAGTTGTTTAACCGAGCGTGGTTGCTGTCGAGCTAAACCCAACCATCAATGCGAATTGATCGCCGCAATCAATGGCAGAAACGGCGAGGAGGATGTGGTCGCGGTGAAGACGACGATGAGGTGGCTAGTGGGGTCCGGTTGACAACGAGAGGGAGGGAGCGTTTACTAGGTCCACTGGTCAGCGACTTAGCGGGTGCGCAGTTGAGTGAAAAACGATTCGGCAGAGGGGTTTAGTTGGGCTGCACTGCTGGGCTTAGTTGGGCCATATGGGTTGGGTTGCTCTGTTTCATTTTTTTATACTGAATGCTTTTTCTTTTTCTGTTTTGAGTTTCTGTTTTGATTTTATTTCAACCAATTCAAACTCCATTTGAAT
Source organism: Avena sativa (assembly GCA_916181665.1). NCBI lineage: Eukaryota > Viridiplantae > Streptophyta > Magnoliopsida > Poales > Poaceae > Avena > Avena sativa. The sequence continues at coordinate 86,595,656 of OV702293.1, read as the reverse complement.
TCAAACCACCACCAAACTTTTGGGTATAATTCAATTCTGTTTAACAACATATTCGAAGTCCAAAATAGAACAATTATTTTTAGGATTTATTATTTATTAAAAATAAATAAAATTGCTTTAGTCTTTATTTCAAATAGGATTCAAATATGTTTAAAACTCTATTTGACTTTCTAAATTTTTCCAAAACCTATTCTGTAGGTTTTATTAAAAACATAACACTTTGAAAGAAAATACTTTATTAAGTTTTAATGCTCATTCAAAATAGGAAAAAGTCTATACTTGAATGAACTTTGTATATAATAAATCCTCATGGTTTTATTTAAATAGACCTTTATTATTTTTATCAAACAAAACATTTTATTTTAAATTCTTGGCCAAGATTAATTTTGCTCTTTAAAATAATCCTTATTTATAATTCCACCTTTGCTTATAAAAACCATATCTTTTTATTTAAAGATCCAAAAATTGTGATTCCAACTATTAAAACTTTATTTATTAATTGTTTATCTTTTTATATCCCTTTAGGATTTTATTTGATCAAAATAGGTTTTGATGTTTCCATTTGGAAACAAAAAGTTTCTTCTCACCCTAAATTTCAACAAAATTTTATTTTGTTTATTTATTTTTCACATTTCAAAAATTTGGAAAATTTTGGGATGTGACACCTTTGAAGAAATGTTTATGAAAACCTGCATTTCCTATGACCTATGGTATGTGGCTGTAGATATAGTGTATCAAACACTCCTTTTCTAGTGAACTTGCTGAGTACGCTCGTACTCAATGTATCTTCTTAACCCTTGCTAGATTCTGAAGCCATTAAGACAACGTCTACATCAAGTCATGCTCCAGGAATTATCATCAAAAGCTAAAGCTCTTCAATGAAGTCAAGAAAGTCAACATATACATCAACTCAAGTGAAGAGGAAGTTACGTAGCCATAGAACCTATTTCTGTAGTGGACTGCAATAGCAGCAATGCCAGACCATTAGTTAAGATACTAGTCTTAATAGTATGATGATTTTTAGTTGTTTATTTCTGATTCTTCTTTGTAAGAAGTTTCTTTCTCTCTCTTTAACCTAGAGTGTTCTATGGATCTTGTGTAAAGAGTTGAATTATAACCTATAGTCATGTCTTGGACCTGCTGTGTTTCTGTTGTACCAATCTGAGGGATGTAATACTATAGAACGGTGTTTCATTGGTGTAATGTCTACGACTATAGTGTCTGCTGGGTCACCGCAGCTGGTATCAGAGCATATGCTTTAACCTTAGGATTCAAACCCTTTTATGAAGATCTGTAGGTTGGATAGTGACTATAGGAGCCATCTTATCTAAACCAAATGATCTTATGACTTGTGATGAGTGTCAAATTGAGGACAACTTTGTCACTAGATACTTAAGTCATTCTTTCTTAGTAGTAATTATTTTATCTTCTCTCAGTATAGTGCTATTTAGTGTCTTCTGAAGGAGACATAACCACCAAGATACTGTAGGAAAGCCAATTGGTCACAGTAAATTAGGATCAAGCTTAGGACATCCATTGAATTAGTCTTAATGGTTTAGTGAGAAGTAAAGTTATCATGGTTAGATTAGCTCTTGAAACATGTAAACAGGTAAAACATAACAAGATCATGGTGATATCAGCTCCGAAACCATGATGTAAGTGTAAGTATGACAAGTACTTAGTGAATTAACTTGAAGTAGAAGTATGAAAATAACATGGTAGAGCTATGATAGAGGTCATAGGTGCTAAATTTGTTTTTTAATAATCTTTGGTTTAAGTTATCAAATAAAGTCTGATGAGTCATTTGGAGTGATCATGTGAGGTTAGTTTACTAAATAATGATAGGTTGGTTATATTAGCCATTCCAAGAGTGAAACTAAAGGTTAATCAAAACCAAATTATGAGACCACTTTGCTGAAAATTATCTTGTTGCAATTGAGCAATTTGGGTAATATTGAGGCAAAGAATAGTTTGACCCTATGTGCTAAGTATCACAATGTAAACCTATATGAGGAGGTTTCATATACTACACAACTAAGCCTGAATTCTAGAGATATTATACTCAACTACTATATTTAGGGCTTAGAAAATTGTGTGCTATATGTACCACATTTGGATTTATTTGTTTTTCTTGGATCTTCTTGATTGACTAGATCTGTACATGAAGTTTGACTTGGTGTGCAAATGCATGTTGCATCATCCAGTTACAACTTGATGTTATAGACCTAGATAGAAATGGGAATTTGTGTAAGGGAGTGACGAGTTCCAAAGATCAAGATGAAGACTACATGAAAAATGAAGCAAAGTATAAGGAGTATCAATCCAATTTGAAGGATGGATCAAGCTCAGATCATTCTTAGCCAGCTATGAGAAGGAATAATTAGTGTAGAAAATATATGGAGCAACAAGAAGTAATGAACTTAAGTTCACCTAAAATAGGTGATGTTGATAGGAAGTTAATAAAGTAATTGTACCAAGTTCATGGAAGCATCATGAATAAATGCAAATACGAAGTTTCGAAGAAAAATGGTATTCAAGCTCTGACAGTTCAAAGAGAATGCCATAAGGATGTTGGAAGCCGTAGGGTAATACCTAGAACCTAGGATGATCCATAGCTGGTATTTGATCCATAGTCGGTATTCTGATCCACGGTTGGTATCTTGTCCGCAGCTGGTATTTGGTTAACTTAGTTAACCAAATCTTCTTAAAAGTTGCATAAAGAGCATAAAACTTGGCCTAAGTTAAGAAAGACATGAAGGAGTATAAATGTTTAAACGACTGTCTTTCGAGACACTTCGCGAAGTCAGACCTATCAAAGCGAAAATGTCCAAATAGTAAGTAAGACAAATAATGCGGAAAGGTTCACTTCGGAGATCCACAATTGTGTGGATACACCGTACAATATTTCATGAGATCCTAACTAGGTAGAGAATAAGCTAGACAAAGCCCTACATTCTAGTTATAAAGCCAATGGTTACTATATAAGCAGTCTGGAGACTATTAGTAAACCCTAAGGGGGAGAATAAACAGTAAATGGAAGTATTGTTATCCGACTTTCCAAGTAAAGGTTGGAGATGAAGGACTAACCTACAACAACATTAAGCCTTATTTTCATAAGGTTAAAAGAAGTCATCATTATTAAAGTACTTTCAGAAGTATGTCTGGATAAAAGATCGAAGTGTACTTCAAGGTAGTAGTACTCAAACCTTAAAGGTAATTAATAAATGAAAGTTGAAGAAGCACTATAGGTAATAACAAAAGATTATCTAAAGCTTGATAAGGTAAAAGCTTGAAGGTAAAAGAATAGATTAATACTACAAGACTCATTCTAATAAAAACAACTCTTAAATGATACTTAAGAGGGTACAAAGCACATCCAATTGGACAAGTATAGAGGAACAAGAAATTCCAATGGGTATGGACTAAATGTGTTCAAATCCAACTTCAGAAGGACTACCAGTTTGAACCATACAATGACAAATCAAAGATTAGATTTTTGGCCACCACTATTGACTTATATTAAATCAAAACTTGTTTTAGTGAGACTTCCTAGACCTTACATAGTATAGAAAGGAAGCTTTATGATCAAGTAAAATAATTGGATTAGGATAACTAATCATGGAAATGAACTAAAGAAGAGATCCAAATTAAAGGATTTTGTAATAAGGATATATCCCTAAGGGACTAAAGTAAAAATAATTTGGAGTATTGGAGACACCAAGTTAAAGATTGTTGAGCATAATGAGGATTCAAGGAAAAGATTTGGATATGGGAGATTACAATTATTCCCATTGAGGTTACCATGGAGTTGAGACATATTGTAATCATTGCAAGACAATTCCTTACTCCGAAACGTGAGAGTTTATGAACTTCGAGGACGAAGTTTATTTTAAGGGGGAGAGTGTAACATCCCAGCATTAGTGCTTAGAAATAAGCAGAACCCAGGTGTGTGCATAGAAAATCCGAATAATTTTCGCGCTTTTGAACAAAACTTGTCAAAATGATTGACGCTTCTCTCAACTTGATGAAATTGTAGTAGATAATCAAGTTGTCTGTGATAAATTTCAATATGACCTTTGTTAAAACCTTATTTTGGGTAAGGGAGATTTGATCTAAGGGTAGATCAAATGTAATAAATGTTGGGCCACGTAGAGATAAAACAAAAAATTCCCCTCTAACGTGGTGATCCCAAGATCTAGCTGAGGTAGAAGGCCACGAGGTTTACCACTAGACGCGCAGTTGCGGATTACTGATGAAGCGCGTCAGTTGATGCAGTGCAGTCCTTTGCGATTCGATCGTCCTGGTGCTGATCGTACAACACCTCTGCTGGTATCCACATGTGCAAGGAGGAGCGCCGGCGGCGAACTGCTAGATTCGTTATGGCGGCAGGACTGTTGTGGAGCTAGGGTTTCCAACACATGGAATGACCTAACCGAACAACAATTATCCCATCTGTGTTATGGTGCTCCACTATATATAGGGAGTGAACGTGGGCTCTGCTCGCGCGCCCATTCACTAAAGCCCATATAATATTAGTCCTTGTGAGTCTGACTCACTGACTCAGTCCAAATCAGGCTCGGGTCCAACCCAACCAGATTTCCAGTTCAGATCCAATCCGAACTTGCTCCCGCTCTTAAGTGTGTGACCCCGCAGGATCATGGCTACTCGGACACGATTGGAGTCTGACTCACAATCGATCAGTCGGCAGCGGCTCCTAGCAGAACATGCCGACTCCCAAGTACCAAAGAGTCATGACGACTTGCCTTTCCAATGTGACTTGCGTCCGAGTCCCTTTTGCCTCACGATATACCTTGTCAGACTATAGGCAAATATATGTCATCCCTTAAATAGTCCGACTCTCTTCTCGATCCGAGATAAGTGATTCACCCAACTAACTCTTAGTCGATCGCCTCGGTTAACACTTAACCGAGTCGTGCATGGCCATGCCTTCCGAATCATATCTCACGAGAGGGCCCAGAGAATATCTCTCCAAGTGGAGGGGCAAAATCCCATCTTGGTTATTCACATCACGCAGCTTGATTCTCAGTCGACCTAAACTCTGCCTTTATAACTACCTAGTTACGGATCAGCATTTGATAGAACCTAAGTCGATGATCCTCAACTCGGATTATGCAATAACCTCAGGTCTAAGGATTACATTGATTGAGATATACAAATGACAACTTGTTCGTTGTACCTCAATATGGGTCAATCCGAATCGCAAAACTCTTTAGCCGAATCTGTGTAAGTTGGAATAGCATCTCCATGCCCATGACAAGTGGAACCGAGTCATCAAGCCAACTTTCACATTGGTCTAAGTTGTGTGACCATCACAACCTCAATGACCAAGGATATTTAGTACAAACAACATGAATGCATAGTTCCACAACCGAATCACATATTCAATGATACACATCAGATGTTTATACAAGGACTTCTTAATATCTTTATGAATACAATGGGAAATATCATCATAGATGATTGCCTGTAGGGCATATTCCCAACAGTCTCCCACTTGCACTAGATTCAATCTTCCGACATTACATGTCTAAGCATCTAATGCCCATGGCTCTCAGGTGCACCTCATGCTTCGGCTATGGTAACGGCTTTGTCAACGGATCCGCAATATTTGTATCTGTGTGTACCTTGCATAACTTGATATCACCCTGATCCTTGAACTGGTGAATCAGGTGGTACCGCATGAGTATGTTCTTGTTCTTCTGGTGTTGTCTAGGTTCCTTGGCTTGAGCAATAGCACCAATGTTGTCACAATACATGTCAAATAGATTGGACGAGCCCTGAACCACACCAATATCCATGAGGAAATTCCTCATCCAAACAACTTCCTTTGCTGCCTCCGAGGCGGCAGTATACTCAGCCTTTGTTGGAGACGTAGACACAGTCTCTTGCTTAGAACTCTTCCAGCTCACAGCACCTCCGTTTATAATCTCATGATTGCGAACGAGAATCATCAGAGTCGGTAAGATAACTCGCATCCATGTAACCCCTTATACTAAGTTCATCTTCACCACCATAAACCAAGAACATATCCTTAGTCCTCCTCAAGTACTTTAGGATATTTTTAGCCGCTGTCTAGTGGATCTCTCCAGGATCAGCCTGGTATCTGCTCACAACACTTAGAGCATAGGAAACATCCTTTCTAGTACAAATCATGGCATACATGATGGATCCGAATACAGAAGCATACAGAATCGCACTCATCCGACTTCGCTCATCAGTTGTCGAAGGACACTGAGTCTTGCTAAGTTTTACACCATGGGACATTGGTAAGAACCCCTTCTTAGATGATTCCATGTTGAACTTCTTCAACACTTTGTCCAAATAAGTACTCTGACTCAATCCAATGAGCCTTCTTGATCTATCTCTATAGATCCGTATTCCGAGGATATATGTTGCCTCACCCAAGTCTTTCATTGAGAAACTCCTTTCCAATGATTCCTTGGTTTCTTGCAACATTTGGACATCATTTCCAATCAGTAATATGTCATCCACATATAAGATTAGAAAGTTTACTTTGCTCCCACTAAACTTCTTGTACAAACAAGAATCATGATCACTCTTGATGAAGCCAAACGATTTGACTACCTCATCAAAGCGAATATTCCAACTCTGACATGCTTGCTTCAACCCATAAATGGATTTCTGAAGTTTGCACACCTTGTCAGCATTAGCCAGATCGACAAAACCCTCGAGCTGTATCTTATACACGTCCTCGGTTAAATTTCCGTTAAGGAAAGTCGTTTGGACATCCATCTGCCATATCTCAGTCGAAATAGGCTGCTATAGCTAACATGATCCAAACTGATTTAAGAATCGCTACGGTCGATAAAGTCTTGTTGTAATCAACTCCTTGAACTTGTCGGAACCCCTTCGCGACAAGGCGTGCTTTATAGACAGAAACATTTCCATCCATATCAGTTTTCTTCCTAAAGACCCATTTGCACTGGATGGGTCATGCACCGTCTGGCAGATCAACCAAGTTCCAAAATTGATTTTCATCCATGGACTTTAACTCAGATCTCATGGCTCCAATCCTTGACTCGGAATCAGATCCCACCATCGCTTCCGAATAATTTGCCGGCTCATCACTGTCTAACAGTAACACATCACGAAAACTTCGTAATCTTGCTGATCTTCGTAGTACAGGTGCAGCTGCCGGCTCAACTACCACGACCGGCTCAACCTCCAAGGTTTTTGCCGACTCGCTACATCGTGCTCCCACTTACTCCCTGACTGAGAAACTCTTTCTCAAGGAAGACACCGTTCCGAGCGACAAACACTTTGCCCTCTTCTCGGTTGTAGAAGTAGTAACCCAAGGTTTCCCTCGGATACCCCACAAAAATACACTTATCTGACTTGGCTGTAAGCTTGTTCGACTAAAGTCGCTTGACAAATGCTTCATAACCCCAAATCTTAAGAAAAGACAAACTCGGCTTTTTGCCTGTCCACATCTCATGCGGTGTCTTCTCTACCGATTTTGATGGTACTCTATTTAGTGTGAACGCCGCTGTTTCTAGAAATTAACCCCAAAATTATAAAGGCAAATCTGTCCGACTCATCATTGACCGTACCATGTCCAACAAGGTCCGGTTCCGCCTTTCCGAAACACCATTCCTTTGTGGCGTTCCTGGCGAAGTAAGTTGAGGAACCATTCCATAACTTTTCAGATGTTCATCAAACTCATGGATCACGTACTCGCCTCCTAGGTCCGACCGAAGAAACTTTATTTTCTTGCCGAGTTGATTCTGTGCTTCATTCTGGAATTCTTTGAACTTTTCAAAGGCTTACGACTTATGTTTCATCAAGTAGATATATCCATACCTACTCAAATCATCAGTGAAGGTAATGAAGTACTCATAACCACCCCTGGCTGTCATGCTCATTGGTCCACATACATCACTATGTACTAGTCCTAACATGTCGGACGCCCTTTCGCAACTCTTTGCAAAAGGTGTCTTGGTCATTTTGCCGAGTAGGAAAGATTCGCATGTCTCGAATGACTCCAAGTCGAACAAAGTTAGGAGTCCATCATCATGGAGCTTCTTCATGCGTTTCCAACTTATATGACCAAGCCGACAGTGCCAAAAGTAAGTCATATTCAGATCATTTGGTTTCAACCTTTTAACATTTATGTTATAAACCGACTCACCATCAAGATTCAAAATAAATAACCCATCCTAGACGGGTGCAAAGCCGTGAAACATATCATTCAAATACAAAGAACAACCATTATTCTTGATATTCGACTCATAGCCTTGCCTCATCAAACATGAAGCAGAAATAATGTTTCGATTGAGCACTAGAACATAATAAAAATTATTCAGTTCCATAATGAATTCGGAAGGTAAATGAAGCTGCATCGTGCCGACTTCCAACGCAGCAACTCTTGCTTTGTTGCCGACTCGAATATCAACCTCGCCTCTTGCTACGCTCCTAGTTCTTACCAGTCCCTGCAACGAGTTGCAGATGTGAATAACTGATCCGATATCATATACCCAAGAATTATTAGGTCCATCAGCAAGATATATGTCTATAACATTGCAAACAAGTGTACCTGAGTCGGAAGTCATACCTCCACTCTTGTCTTTGTCGGCCAAGTACTTGCTGTAGTTCCTCTTCCAGTGGCCATCCGCCTTGCAGTAGAAGCAAGTGGATCTAGCTGAAGGAGATGGCTTAGTCCCTGAGGAAGTGCTTGGGACCGGGTCCTGAGCCTGCTTTGATCCTGACTTAGCCTTCTTCTTAGTCCAAGAACTCTTCTTGAACTTAGCCTTATTATGCACCATTAACACTTGACTAGCGCCCTTCTTGAGATCCGCCTCTGCCTGCTTGAGCATCCCATGTAATTCAGTGAGCTTCTTATCCATATCATGCATGTGGTAGTTCGAAATGAACTGCCCATATGCACTAGGAAGAGAGTTCAGAATTATATCTGTAGCAAACTCTTCACTAATGGGGTAGCCAAGCCTCTCCAAAGACTGCACGTAACCAACCCTTTTGATCACATGCGGACTCAGTGGATCACCATCCTTAAGCTTGCAACTCAGCAAAGCCTGAGAGACTTGATACCTCTCAGTCTTCGCCTGAGCCTGGAACATGCTTTTGAGGCTTTCGATCATATCGTAGGCCTCAACATGCTCGAACTGCTTTTGCAAGTCCGGTTCCATGTGAGCAAGCATAAGACAGCTAATATCCGTGGGCTCATCCTTAGCCCGACGGCAGGCATTGGTGGAAGCGATAGTCGCATTCTCATTCGGCTCATCTGGAAGTGGGTTGTCTAGGACATGGTCCTTCTTTTCTTGTTTGAGAACAATTCTCAGATTTCGATACCAGTTGGTAAAATTGGTGTCGTTCAGTTTATCTTTCTCAAGGATAGTTCTCAACGCAAAAACAGATATCTGAGAGTGACTGCTACTTGGTGCCATGATCTACAACAGAAAATATGGAAAACACTTAAGACATGTATTCATAAAAGAGCAAGCATATTAAACACTTTAATATTTTATGCTCCCACTAGAACCAACACCCCTCCGATGGTTACTTAGTGATTCAGGATCCTAAATAAGCAAGTCGGCTAGTGAGCTTTAGCATCACTGCTAGCCGCCAAGTGATCTAGGTAGACAACTCCTTGTCATTCGCATCTCATACGACTCCTGTTGGACGGGTGACATCACATGCCTCGGCTCCCATCCGACCTTTCCCCGAGCCCCACAACCTTTGTGATAGACCCGTATAGCTTACCGAGTGTTTCCGCAGTAAGAGTCCGACTCGAACCCACCTAGTCGGAAAGAATTGGCAGCTCCTCAATTTTATGAGCCCACTACCAAAAATGTCCGACTTGTGATGGTGCAAACACTGGTGGGAAAACCAACTAGACCTTCTTTGAGGGATTAAATTTTACCGATTATCTAATAGAGGTAAAACAGAGACATAATAACAACACAGAATAAAGCAATTATAGTGTGAAATGGTATGGCCCTCTTCATGGCGATCTCCATCTCCACAAAGCCTGTAATCCGACTCATGCCAACTCTTGTCACTTTTCGTCTTACTCCATGTCGCCAGCATGTACATCACCTTGCTTTCCATCCGGGCTCACCAAATAGCTGCACTAGCTTAGTAAAGTAAATTACAAGGAGAATCTGACACGCAGGTCGTTATACAATAATATGACAGCACCTAGGCTCCAGCCAGCTGACAAAAACCGTGATTCGCTGATCACGTATGGATTACACACATACATCACATGTATATGAACCATACCATTCACAACTTCCTGCAAAAAACAAGATATGCATAGATACAATATCTACCGGCGTTGTGAAACTCGCAACGACATCTAAGGAGCTATGACAGGATGATTTTTTCGAAAACGTAGATCTCATCTACGATCCGGACATGGATTCCGACCATTGTTCCGATTCGATCAAACTTTTTGATCTTCGATCACCGCATCTAGATTTACGTGTCACAGTCTACCCTGATGGCGGAAGCCGACCGGTAGAGGTATGTTGTTCCACGACATCAGCAGTATGATCACAGAAATCAGATCTACAATTCCCCGAGTACAGTTGATCCAATCAACATCATACAAAACCGATCTATCTCATAGATCGACCACCAAAACAGCACATAGATCTTATCCACAGCCAACCGCAAATCACATATGTGAGATCTTGAGCCTAAAACCAGAAACTATCGCTCTGATACCACTGTTGGGCTACGTAGAGATAAAACAAAAATTTCCCCTCTAACGTGGTGATCCCAAGATCTAGATGAGGTAGAAGGCCACGAGGTTTACCACTAGACTCGCAGTTGCGGATTACTGATGAAGCGCGTGAGTTGATGGAGTGCAGTCCTTTGCGATCCGAATGTCCTCGTGCTGATCGTACAACACCTCTGCTGGTATCCACACGTGCAAGGAGGAGCGTCGGCGGCGAACTGCTAGATTCGTTATGGCGGCAGGACTGTTGTCGCGCTAGGGTTTCCAACACATGGAATGACCTAACCGAAAAACGATTAACCCTTTTGGGTTACGGTGCTCCACTATATATAGGGAGTGAACATGGGCTCTGCTCGCGCGCCCATTCACTAAAACCCATATAATATTAGTCCCTGTGAGTCCAACTCACTGACTAAGTCCAAATCAGGCTCGGGTCCAACCCAACCAGATTTCCACTTCAGATCCAATCCGAACCTGCTCCTGCTCTTAAGTGTGTCACCCCGCAGGCTCATGGCTACTTAGACACGATTGGAGTTCGACTCACAATCGATCAGTCGGCAACGGCTCCTAGCAGAACATGCCGACTCCCAAGTACCAAAGAGTCATGATGACTTGCCTTTCCAATGTGACTTGCGTCCGAGTCCCTTTTGCCTCACGATATACCTTGTCAGACTATAGGAGAATATATGTCATCCCTTAAATAGTCCAACTCTCTTATCGATCCGAGATAAGTGATTCACCCGACTAACTCTTAGTCGATCGCCTCGGTTAACACTTAACTGAGTCATGCATGGCCATGCTTTCCGAATCATATCTCCCGAGAGGGCCCAGAGAATATCTCTCCAAGTGGAGGGGCAAAATCCCATCTTGGTTATTCACATCACGCAGCTTGATTCTCAGTCGACCCGAACTCTGCCTTTATAACTGCCCAGTTACGGATCAGCGTTTGACAGAACCTAAGTCGGTGATCCTCAACTCGGATTATACAATAACCTCAGGTTTAAGGATTACATTGATTGAGATATACAAATGACAACTTGTTCGTTGTACCTCAATATGGGTCAATCCGACTCGCACAACTCTTTAGCGGAATCTGTGTAAGTTGGAATAGCATCTCCATGCCCATGACAAGTGGAACCGAGTCATCAAGCCAACTTTCACATTGGTCTAAGTTGTGTGACCATCACAACCTCAATGACCAAGGATATTTAGTACAAACTACATGAATGCATAGTTCCACAACCAAATCACATATTCAATGATACACATCAGATGTTTATACAAGGACTGCTTAATATCTTCATGAATACAATGGGAAATATCATCATACGTGATTGCCTCTAGGGCATATTCCCAACAATAAATGTTAAACCCTAATACATTACTTAATGATTTATCTTTGATCCTTAAGTAATCATATCCTAGTATTCATTACAATAACTCATGAATACCAAGTTTAGAATAAAAATCAAGATACAATAATGTAATGACTAACTCTTGACCTATTTTACCCTTATTTATTTCTACCATGAGTGTCGTGGTAATACTTAACCTTAACTCTTTACTGAGTTTGAGTAGGAAAGAAACCAAGTCAAGATCATTCACCATATATCTTTCTTTCCATATCAATCCTTATGGAATCCTATCCTTATATTTGTTGTTTATCAATGTTGAGTAATCAACTATTGATTCACCAATTCTTAACCTATAAATTCTTGACCTGTCAACTCTTGTCCTTATCATAGCATTCACTTCGGTCCTTAAGAGAAATAAGTAAGAAGAGGTAAGTGGTAATGCTCGTTTTAGATATCATCTATAGGATGGGAGTGATTGGAGGAAATCAAATCAATATGGTAACAAAGAAGATTACAAGGATGAACATTGAAGATAGTTACCAATGAGTAATCCTATTGGATTAAGTAGGCATAGAAAATGAATAACATCTCTTAATACAATAGAGATACTAAGAAGATAATTTCAATACAATTGTAATGTTGTATTGATGAAGCCTTGATTAGCCAACTAGAAACCTAGACCATAAAGGATCAAAGGATTATAATGATCATGCTTTAGTCAGCAAGATTGAATGCTTATATCATGTATAAGTGACATTGGTGGATAGAACATGATTGAACACTAGTATAGATATGTTATTCTAGGTTGGCCATGATAAGTCACCATGATATGATGTAGAGCTGGAATAAGAAACTAGAGTAAAGTAAATACAAGATAGTATGATTAAGATGATGTTAGAGAAACATTGGATAAAGAAGTAGTATTTTTCTCTTTGGAAATACTAAGCAATTGAAGTGAAGTAGGATTTGATGTATACATATATTGAAGTGATATTAGTGATGGATGGTTAAGGAAGAGTATGAATGGACTTAGAAGTAGCTACTTGTTGTATTGGAGGTTATCAATAGTAGAGTAGTGGATATAACCAAGTATGGATATGAGAAGATTATGAAAAGCTTTAGTGTCAAGCTCATTAGATTTATAAATGGAATGAGAAGAATAAAAGATGGTTAACAATATTCTTGAGAAGTAAAGATCATCATGATAACACATGATGATGGATATGGAGAAGTAGTATATCTAGGAAAGGAATTTCTTAATTAGAAGTCCAGGATTGTGAAGTATGGAAGATAGGAATCCTTGGTAAACACTAAATCCTAAATAATTAACCAAACATAATATCCATTTCCTATTATCACCTTATCCTCTAATCTCCATAAAACTTTATAGGAATATTTTCCTAAAGCAAATCACTTAAGCACATCTTTATCCTTTTCAATTATCATAACCATATGTGTTTAGGAGTATCTTTATCAATTATTTTCCATAAGACCTTCCAGGAAATAACTTTCTTTTCTAAAAGGTGAAGTCATTCTTGATAACCAACATAAGGACAATCTGTCTTAACCAATAATCTTTATTCATATAAATAAAAGGATGAACAAGAATATTACAACTCCTAAAACCCATGGTAAACAATTACAATTTAAAACCCTAACTTTTATTTCAATCATATATGCCTAGAAACTATAGTTATCAATTATCTCTCATAATTCATTTCAAATAATAACTTTCTATTTTAAAGGGTGATATTAATAAAGATCATAAATATAAAGACAATATGTTTAGCCATTAACCTTTATTTACATCAATAAAAGAAATATGAGAATATTAAATCTTCTAAGAACTTATGGTAAGCATTTTCAATTCAAACCTTAACTCATATGTTAGTTGTAATATAATATATATATATTTCTATTTCCTAAATTTATGAGAATAATATTAACAATATTAATTACTCAAAACTTTATGTATTAAATAATAATGAAGGATCACTATATATAGAAGATTCTTTAATATTATAAATCAATAAGAATATAAACTCATGGATTAATAATAATGCAATCTTCAATAAGTTTATGAATACTAGATAAATTAAATTCATATAAAAAAACCCTACAAATGATAAACACATTCAAATATTACTTTAATTATCTAGAAAATAAATTCAATAAAGAAATTTCAATCAAATGTGTAATATTCAAACCTAAAAATAAAACAGAAAACATAAAAGAATAAAAAAATGGACTCAGACCAGAAACTGGCCCGAGGCCCATCTTTCCTTCCTCTTCCTGTCGCTCACGCGCATCACAACGAAGCCCAGCACCAGACCAACTAAGCCCAATACCGTTTTGCTGAATATTTTCCTTTCTTCTTCCTCTCGCCAGAAAGCACGCCGACAAAGCAGCTCCCTGGCACCACGTCGGCCATCCGCCGTCGCCGCGATGCCCGCTGTCGCCAGGATCCGCCCTGCTGCTGTTCGTTGCCTATAAGAAGCCTACCGTCCTGCCGAAGAGCCTTATCTCCTTCTCTCTCCCATCTTCCTCCTCTGTTCCAAACCCTAGCTACAAAGGCCGACGAATAGTCGTCGTTCCTGACCTCGTCTCGTCCTGCCATGATGCCTGGAAGAAGCCCCGCATCACACTCAACGTTCTCGTGGAGTCTCGCAAGTCGGGGCGTTGTAGTTTGCGTGGAATCGAGGTTGGACTCTCGCCAGCCACCGCAGCCATCGCCGGAAATACACTGTCTCCGGTCCTCCCCACGCCTCATCGACCCCTCCATCTTCATCAGGGTGAGCTCCTAGATCTTCTAGTAACCTTCAATCATTCTATCTCGCTAGAAATCTTCGTGGCACGACACACCACCGTCGGCCGCCGCAGTAGATGGTCGCCGGAGTAGCTCCGGTGCCCAAAATTGGGCTGCGCTACCACTATTAGACTCCCCGCATCTCGCTCTTTCAAACGCAATCATCCTCGCATGCGTGCGCTCTCCCAATCAATGGATTGATCATTGATCTGAGAGGATCCGGCAAGGTGGCGTCACTGTGACATCATGCTCACATCAGCCTTGACGAATTCAACGTATTGACCCAGTCTTTGCTGAGGTGGAGTGTGACGTGGTGTTAGTCCCACCGGTCATTGTCTGGGAGTAGAAATAGGGTCGGTAACAAATGCATTTACTAACCTGAGAGTGTGATGTGGCCACTAGCCCACTAGTCAGTGACTAGGGTAGGTTTAGCTTAGGTACAAAACGTCTTTTCTGTTTAGGAATTAGATAAAACATTATAATATCAAATATAAATATTTCCTGAAATGTAATAAAATAATTAAATCTTGTTTAATTAATAACTTTTGTTTTATAATTCAGAAAAAATATGTGTAATATTTGAAATTTTTTAGAAAAATAAAATCTACAACTTAAAACTATTATAAAAAATTATTATGTTAACAATTTAAATAATAATTATTGAATAAATATTTTATAAGTATTAATACTTTGAAAATTCATATTTTAATATTGGTAAATGCTAAAAATATAAATAAATTACCAAAAATCTTAAAAAAATAAGAACTATAATTTAAAACTATAATCATGCATTATTATTTCACTTAATGAAATATTTATTATTTATTAAGTATTTATAAAGTAGTAAACCTTATAAAAACCATATCTTATTATTGATAAATCGCAAAAATAAATATAATATACCAAAATGATCACAAAAATAATACCTACATATTAAAAATGTAAAATTCCAATTTTAAAGTAAATAAAAACTTAATACCCTAATAACTTGAATTTAAACCTATTTCCTTAGTTAATAATTAATATAAGGGTAAATAAAAATTGCTAATATTTCTAGAAATTAGCTAATTGAGTTTAATAAATAGTATTATTCCCAAATATTGATAATATGAAGAATACAATCCCGTTGAATTATCATTCAACCATATGTGTAGTTTATTTCCTAAAAAGATCTTTAACAAATATAAAATATTCAAGAATGATATTTTAACCAAATAAAATCTTTTACCATTATTTCACTCATAAATTTATAATGGACTAAATCCAGAGATAAATTCATAAGTAGATAACATTATTTACTTATTCACAAACCATAGCCTTACCCTTATAAGAAGATAAATCCTTTTATACATGTATAAGGTTAGGAAGCCACTATTCAAATAGATGCGTTACCATTCTTAAAGTATTCTTAAAGAAACATTATGAAGTACACAAGGTACAAATAACATAAGCAATATACCTTAAGTCCATCTATGAATTTAACGTTAACTTTATTCTACAAGACTTTAAATATAATGCTAAAGACCTTCTTATGTGTTTTATAGTTAACTTTGGTTTATTATAATTAAGTCATAAAGCATCTCAAATCCAAACTATTCAAGCGAGCACAAACAACATCAACCACGTTTGATTAACCACAAAAAATGTTTAGACCTTAGAAAAGAAATCTTTTCTTTAAATGTTATTCTTTTTTCCACTTCAGTCAACAGATAACAATTCATCGTAATCACATTACTTTATACTTTACTTGTAGAAGTGACATTACTTTATACTTTACTTGTAGAAGTGGCATTACATGTAAACTTAGGATTGATAACACTTAAGCTCTTTATAAGTGACATTACTTGTAGAATAAAATTTCAAGATAAACAATTATAGTGTAAACAATCTTGAATAGCATTCCATATGTGTGTATCTTATTGTTGTATAGATATGTGTTGTTCACACACACTCACAAGCCTTAATAAGGAGCACAAATATGAAACTTATCTAAATGACAACACATTCTAAAGAATCCATTTCCAGTTTCCAAACTCTAGATCAACGTTATCCCCAGGAATCGAGTTTATCAAATTGCATTACATTACTTATGCATAATAGCATCTTGCTTCTTTAAACATTAGTCCTTACCAGACCAATGATGTTGTTTTTAGATATTGGATCTTATATTGTTCTGAAGACCATGAGTGCATAATCTTGCAATCACAAAAGGCAAGTTCACACTTGCTCATGTCATTTGGTTATTTTTTGTAAAGTATTTTACAAATCCAGTGTTGTCATCACCTGCATTTGAAAAAGGTCAGAAAATACTATTTTCATAATAATATGATTATAGGTTATTTACCATTAGGTAATAACCTACTATGAAAGTTCCGGTGGTAAAGGAACATATTATCTTGGACTTAATAACCAATGTCGCCAGTGATTCTTGCGCCGTATATCACGCGTTAACCATGAGATTTGGAATGGGATAGAGAAGTCAGTTGTATCTTCTTCCTCTACTATGTAGCCGGATGTGCAGGTCGTGGCTGTTATCACTCATAGCATGCATATTAATTGGTAATTCATAGAGGATATGTAGCATATGGGTGGGAACCCTCAATGTCCCACGATAGTTCTAGAGTCTAACAGTCTGTACAAACCATTGTCGTAATTCAATGGGTGGGAATGGTGTACACCAAGGAGGCATGCGAGGTCGCGAAGGGGGCACTAATTGGATTGGATCTTAGACTGGGCCCCATACCAAGGAAATATGGAAAAGGTCATGACTTGGTTGTGCAACAAGGCTAAGGTGTCTCATGGGTAAAGTAACGCACCTTTATAGAGTGTAAGAACTGTAACTTGTTACTCCCTATTCTGGGAAGGAGCTGCGAACGCGGCGGGAAAGGAACTCTATGAAAGTTCTGGTAAACCCGTGAAGGATAACGAACATAGCTTTTCATAATAAAAGCAACCTTTGAAGAAATGTTTACGAAAACCTGCATTGCCTATGACCTATGGTCTGTGGCTGTAGATATAGTGCACCAAACACTCCTTTTCTAGTGAACTTGCTGAGTACGCTCGTACTCAACGTATCTTCTTAACTCTTGCTAGATTATGAAGCCATTAAGACGATGTCTACATCAAGTCATGCTCCAGGAATTATCATCAAAAGCTAAAGCTCTTCAATGAAGTCAAGAAAGTCAACATATACATCAACTCAAGTGAATATTAAGTTACCGATTAGATAGGAATATAATCCCTAGCCATAGAACCTATTTCTGTAGTGTACTGCAATAGCAGCAATGCCATACCATTAACCTATTTAATAGTATGATGATTTTTGAGTTGTTTATTTCTGATTCTTCTTTGTAAGAAGTTTCTTTCTCTCTCTTTAACCTAGAGTGTTCTCTGGATCTTGTGTAAAGAGTTGAGTTGTAACCTATAGTCATGTCTTGGACCTGCTGTGTTTCTGTTGTACCACTCTGAGGGATGTGTCAACACCCGGATTTTTAATCCCAGATGCCTATTATGCCATACATCGCAATCCCAGGATTACCATTTTTCGAGACATAATAGATTTGGATATCACAGTACATCATCCATTACAAACCATACATAAGGTATTACACAAATAAGGATCTCATGATTCAGTTCTTAATACAACGCAAGCAGCGGAATACCGTAATAGTAAAGATAGTGTAGGCGAAGCTCCATCTTCGGGGTCATAGGCAATGCTGACGATGGGAGATGGTCCTAGTTGTCGTAACCTTCCTGCGGTCCATCATCCTGGTACTCCTCTTCATAGTCTGGCCACGGGAATAGCCAGGGACAAAGCCATGAGTACTCTTTAAGTACTCGCAAACTAATACTAACAAGTTTAAGGGGTTTTTGTAGTAGGACACTAGGCTCTAGGGTTGTTTTGCAAAAATCCAGATTTACCTCTACTCAGTTCAGAAGCAAAGAAAGCTAATTGAAGTTTTATAACACCTAAGTGGGAACTTGAATTTCATATCACAACCCTGTTGTGCTCAAGTCAGAGTCTCAATTCATTTCATAAGTCATTTGGAAAACATCTGACGAGAGAACAGTATGGCCACTCCAACTGTCCATAACCGCGGACGCGGCTATTCGAATAGTTTGACACTCTGTAGAGATTATACACTTTCACCACAACATTCGATACATCCATCGGGACAAATCCTCAATTCACCATACTAAGTATGCGGATAATCGATCCTAACTTTTCAATTACACGTCCTAGTATAGGCACCTCTCCTCTGAGTTTGGCCTCCCAACCATGACCAACTGTCATCTTGGGTACTGCACAGGTGGACAATCTTCACAAGGTAACCTCAGCTTAGACCTTGGCTGCGAGGGAACCCATACTAAGGTATATAAATTTCCAGTCAAGCCCTACCCAATTTTCGGGTATTGTGGTTGTACGGTAAAATTGTAATGGTATCACATCCAGACAACCATCAGTTTTATCAAGGGCTAAGGCTCATGCCTCAACATTTTCATCATCAAAATCATCTGGTGTTCGAGAACACATGTCAAAACATTTCAGTAGAATGACTCATCATTCTAAGGTTTTCATAACCATTTCCACCAAGTATTCTCATCTAAAGTTGATCAAGTTTTATGCTTAGCACTAGCATCTACAAGTGGGGGTAAGTACTAATGAGGGGTGGTAAACATGTGGAGATTATTTAAGTTCAATCTCATGCCTTAGGATGACATCAAGATTATCTAACCTAGGCCAAATTTAATGCTCTTTATGCTACCTTCCAATATCTTTCCGGTATCTACAATTTACTATGTAAACTCTAAGAGAAAGCTTTGATAAAGAAATGAAGTATAGATCTTGTAAGTAAAACTAGGATTGGGTATCGTTAAATGTGTCTAACTAAGCATGTTTAATGCATTGCCTAGGTTATCTAACTTTCATATTTGAAAGTGTTAGCGTTAAAGGTTTCAAGTATTGGCTTTCATAAGTATCAGTATAAGCTTGCCTTGAGCAGAGCAGTGGTTGAAGTTCTCCTCGGCTTCTTCCTCGTAGTATCCTCCTTCCTCCTCGTATCCTTGGTCGGTACTAGCATCTATAAATAAATACGAGGTACACAATCACCAAACAATACTTAACTATTTTCAATCATCACACAAAGGTGCACTCTAGATGATCTAGCATCATCACCTACATTACAAGATTAAAGCATTTGTCTTAGTTATTTTAATTTGAGAAAAGTAATTTCTACTCATTGAAAAACTACTTAAGATTTAATATTCTCCAACTCAAACATGGGATCATGTTGACACATGTCATCACCACATATTTCAGTACATGGGAATGTGATTTAAAGTGGTGTCACAATTTAATAAGGTTTAACATTTTTATTTTAAATAAATAAAGTGACTAGAAATGGCTATGTGGCCTTCTTTTATTACTTGAACATTATTTTTGTAAGTAAACCCATATGTTTTTATATATTCTGAAAGGTATGATCAAATGTGATTTTTGAGAGTTGGAATCAACTCAAAAGCTCTTATGGTTGAATTTTGAAAAATGTTTGAATGCAGAAAAGCTTATGCCTTGTTATTTTTACCAAGGGTGATCTACAGATTCAAATGATTTGAATCCAACGGTCTTGGATTAAGCATTTCATTACCTTTATAACAAAATTGGTTTCATGCATTTTGGTTCACTGAATCGAGCTGGGTTGAATTTTGAATCTATGTACAGAACTGTGTTTGAAATAAATGGAAAATCTAAATTCAAACGGTTGGGTTGCGTGGGAGATGCTAATGGGCCAGCCCAGTGTCACTCTGCAACGCGGGGCTCAACTGATAGGGGGGGTCTACTAGTCAGCGGCTCATAACGCGCGAAAAGGTACGGGGCTGTGTGGGTCGTTGGATTAGAGTGGGGATCGACGGCTGGGGATCGTCGTCGACGACGGACCTGTCACCGGCGAGCTCGAACCCTAGCGGCTCAGTGGGGGTGCATAGGGGACATACCAGGGCTCCAGCGATGACGGCGAGGTGGGCAAACGAACGAGTGGTCGACGACGAGCTCAGGGATGGTTGAGGCAGCTCCCGGGGTGGTCGCAATCAGCTGCGCCCTTCTCCTCCAGAGGTGGCCTGCTCCGGTGCAATTCCGGCGAGCTGCTGCTCCCTTTGCTCCGGTGAGAGGTGTGGGACGATCAGTGAGGTGAGGGGAGTGGAATGGTGTGCTTCAAACGGCTGGCGATGGCCTCCTTTTATAGGCTCGACAGCAAGACTGAGAGGGATGGGCAGGCGACGATAGCGACATGGCTACGGGCTGCTAGAGGCATGGCTGAGGGTGGCGATCGACGCGCGGTCTCCTGGCGATGCTCTAGGAATTCAATGCGAGATTAGGGGAGGTGGTAAACGGTCGGGCGAGGCTGGCGCTCTGAGCGGCAGAGGCGGCGTCTTCGATGGCGAGCGGTGGCTGTGAGGCATTGGGCGGCTAACGGGGATGTCTGGCATGTTGGGACATAGGCAACAGACAGCTGCAGATTTAGTTCAGCATTCAGTCCTTCGAGGAATTTCTCCTTCCTCTTGGCATCAGTATCAACTTCATCCGGTGCATAACGCGCCAGATTGTTGAACTCCTCAATATACTCGGCCACGCTGCGGGGACGCTGTTTTAGGTTGTGGAACTCCTTCTTTTTCAAATTCATCACTCCGGATGAGATGTGAGCTGTACGGAATCCATCCTCAAAGATAGCCCAAGTCACATCCTCAATGGGAGTGGCGATCTGAAAGTTGTCCCATCAGGTTGCTGCTGGCCCTTCCAACAGATGTGCTACAAACCTGACCTTCTCTTCGTCGGTGCAGCCGACAATCACTAAATCCTTGTTCACTGAACGTAACCAATCATTGGACACCATTGGGTCAGTGGTTCCTGAGAACTTTGCAGGCCTCACTCTTAGGAATCTGGTGAGCATGTCAAATCTTGGCGGATTATTCTGGTTGTTGTTGTTATTCTGATTCTGGTTCTGCATGAAAGTGGTCATCATCTGCGTTAGTTGCGCCTGAGCTGTCATCAACTGTTGCATCTCAGGAGTGACATTGTTGTTGTTGTTGTTGTTTGGTTTGGGCTTGGCACGTCGAGGAGGCATGTTTGGTTTTCATAAGGATAAGAATGAGATACCCATAGATGCTTAACATGCACAATACATCACATACTGAATCACAATAACCAAGCATCAAAATAACATAGAGTTTGAACGACATAAACAACAAGTTTGGAAATGCAAAACACACCATAGCAAGCCACCCACATGTTGGATGGTCATTGCGACTCAATAATCAAAGTACGGTAGATGAAAGATAAACGAGTAGTCTACGCTACTCCTCCGCATCAATATCCACATCAACAAGGGTAAGACCTGCATTCTCCATAGAGGTCTTGTACTCCTCAACATTAGTAGTCAAGGCCTCTATCTTAGCCCTAAGAGCCCTCTTCTGTGAGAGAAGCCTCTCGATCCCTGCTGATGCTCAAGCTCGAAGTCCTTGTCCTCTAGCTCTTCCTTCATCTCCCGGATCTTCTTGTTCCTGTCTTGGACTCTTTTCTCCTAGCTATTGAACTTCTTGTCCTTGCTTTCAAACTTGGCCTCCATTTCCTTGACTATCTCGTCTTGCTCCGCAAAGAGCTTGTCCTTCTCACGAATCTGAACTTGGAGCTCATCATTGCTAAGCATGACGTTGGTCCTATCGGTATCTAGGTGCCTAATAATACCCTCTAGGTCCTGGAGGTACAAACGAATCGGCACCATTGTCTCTCTAGCAGCATCCTCGTACTCTATAGCTTCACCCTCCTCGTTGCGTCTCCCGAAGGGGTGAAAGTAAAGACCTCTAAGCTCGGTGGAGTGTCTCCCTACCAGGCGCCCAAGTAACTCTGGCAGGACCACATCTAGGACTTTCTCCTTGTCATCATGCATTAGCTTGAAAGTGATGGTCTCCGTGGTTGGCTCTGTCTAGCGTCCAGGCTGGGTGACTTTGAAGCCCCATAGGTCCTTCCTCTCAAACTTGGTGAGTGGAAGTGTCATGATGCTAGGAAGTGGAAGGTTGAGCACACTAGTGAGCTCAATGAGACGAGTACCAAAACGAGTTCCCTTGAACTCCTCGGCTGTGTTGATAATAACATTAGGCATCTATTTTTATAAGATAGAGAAAATTTAGAATCAACATCAAATGGAGAAATAATCACAATACAAAATATCACAAGCACATATTTTGCAACAGACACACAAGTCATGGCATACACAAATCCATTACATGCATCAAATATTCAACATAACTTAGGAAATTTTTTGGAAGTAAAAACGATAAGTGTGGTGGTCCAACTAACGTAGTACATTACAACTCTCACTCACTAGACAAAATAGCTATCAGGGCATCCTTAGTAGCCATCTGTCTATCTTGTTCACAAGACTCCCATATTAAGTCTATGATGTCTCTCCTTAGCTGTTGGTTGGTAGTATCTAACTCTTGGGTATGCTTCTTTTCTTCTCTAAGATCGTTTTGTGTGTTGAGCATTCTGCACTTGAGTCTATCACCAATATCCTTAATAGCATTCCAAGCTGCATTTCTTGTAGAGTCAAAGAATGTTGTGTGCATTTCAGAGTTGGTGACCATGCAGAATCCTGACTCCTTGTGGTTGTCTTCCTTGTTTTTGTACAAGTGAAATTGCACCCACCAGTACTCTTCTCCTTCATCCATCACGGGGAATCTTTTGTACACAGCTGCACCATGTATCCCCATGGTAACCATAAGGTTCTTGAGGGCCTTGGGAAATTCAGTCTCACATTCCATAGCCATAAGTCATTATTACAACGTCACTCCAGAGATAACATAGTCTTTTACAACTCCATAGCCATAGGCTAGTACAAGAGTTTAACTTAACAATGTAAATAAAAGTCTTCATCTTCATGTGCCATAGGCAAGCATGTTGAGTGTAGACTCATAACCCTAATCCTCATCAGAGTAACCTGCAACATCACAAGTTACAGCCACAGTGGTTCAATACATAGGAATAGTATTGGCAAGTGATACCTTAGTAGAATAATAGTATCTAGCTTATATATGAATTTGGCTAAGTGTAGCTTAGGCTTGCTTTGCTCAAAATAGGTTTTACCTATCAGTTGAAAACACTAAGTTTTTGTTTGGCAAAAACTCCTAAGGAACCACCAATAGAAATTGGTGAACCTTCACCTTTGTTCAACCACAAGTTTTAACTTAGAAAATTGGGATGAGGAGATTCTTGATAGCTTCCATGTCTTTATGCTCAAATTTTACATTACCGGGGACACGGCTAAGTACTTAGTTTCTTCCTTCTACATAGGTGGTGCACTTTCCCCACAAGACTTGATTTTCACCAAGACATGACCTTTCAGAAGCCTTCCCTTAGACCAAATGGACGCGTTCCAACCTATCAACCAGTACCACCAACTGTCCAAATTGCTAAGTTATTGCAACCTATATGATCCAGGCAGAGCCCATAATGCCATGTGGCTGCACTAGAAGCTTCTTAACATATGTCATCTCAAATCCCTTTGTTCCTGGGTGGCATTCCACAAGTGAGATACACAAGGTTCACCAGTCCCCTAGCCTTGTGTAACCACTCAACATAAACCAATCCACCATTCCACCCAGGTGTTTCATTCACTTAGTTGTTTTATTAAGCAAAACATAAGTCAAAGACTTAGACATATTTTCCATAGCATGAGCATATAATGCACCCTTTGTTGCTACTATCTAGGATAAGCATGGCAATAGTAAGTATCTTAACTTAGAGAAAATTCTAACAATTCTACAACTACTAGGATTTCCCAAGCATAGCATATAGATACTTAGCAAAATATTCATCCAAGCCCTATACAAAATATTTCTAATGCAAAGTCGAAATATTGGGACAAAAGTATGAAGCACCACTTGCCTTGGTAGTTGGGGGAGTAACAACAATCCTCACAGTCACAATCACCACTAGCACCAAAATCTACACACATAAAATGATAGCACCAAATTCACATATCAAAATAAATAAGCAAAAATATATGAATGCATGCAAATGACATGTGATGATTTTCCTAAACCCAACAAGACAAGTAAACAGTACTGATCAATAAAACAAACATATATACATCAAATAAACTTTATTTAGCCTTTAAAACATTTTCCACCTAATTTTTATACACAAAATAAGCTTAGAAATGTCTCTGCAAAAACAACTAAGTTTACTGAAGCAATTCATTAAACGAATTGCATGGTTGGATAGAATTCTTTTTCCTTATTCCATTGATATAAAATTTGCAAAATTTGGACGTGTGGATCAAAATTTATGAATTTTACAAGTTTGAACATCTAATAGATCTAAATTCAGATTTTAAATCTAAACCCTGGCCACGCGGCAGCTTCTGATTGGACGGTACCGGTTCGGCTGGATCGATCAATGTGAGCCGCATGATCTAAATGAAATCGCACGGGCCAGATTCACCCATACCCTTTCGTCAAGTGATCTAATTCTACGCGTCAGATCTATATCTAACGGCCTAAATCAACCGAACCAAAAACGAGCGGCGCTGCGACGGTGGCTGGCGGTGGATCTACTGGCGACAGTGGAGCGGCTATTCCAGCGAGTCCGAGGGGTGGGGAGGATGCTTACCAGACTCGCACGTGCACGAGGAAGCTCAACGTGGTCGCGGTTGGGCAGGGGAGTGCTGTAGCGGGGCCTAGAGCTCGTTGGAGTTACTGGCGACGTCGGGTCCTTGCAGACGAGGTCATTGCCGAGGTTCTGGATCGCCCTAGCACGAGCTAGTGGTGTCAGTAGCTGCACAAGGAAAAGGCAAGTCTGATCGTATGCATGCGAGGTCAAGGGTTGCTCAGTAGTTACCGTAATCGATCACCGGAGTTGAGCGGCGGCTCTGTCTCTTGCAGGCGTGAACGGGAATGGCGTCCTGGGTCATGTGCAGCCAAACGAATGATGTCAGGAGATGCACAAGGTCGCAAGGAACACACTCGTATGAACTAGAAGGACAGGGGTAGTCAGGCTCACCAAAATTTCATCGTCGGAGTTCGTCGGTACTGCGGCGGTGTAAGAGCAATTGTGGGCAGCCTGGTGGCGGAGCGAGCGAGTTGAGTGAGGGGAAATGAGCGGAGTGGGGAGGTGGTTAAATAGCCAAAGCGGGGAAGAGAATCACGCACTATATTAATGGGATTTGAGCCGTGATTAATCGCGGCGTCACTGCGGTGAGGTAACGGCGGAGCGGGTTGTCGCGCGGTGATTGAGTACGATGCTGATGGGGCAGGTGGGTCCAAGGCATCAGCGAGTGTGTGTGTGCGGTCTGGGTGTGAAACAGAGGGAGAGGGGAAAACCCGGGTGGGCTTCTTCTTCTACTGGGCCGAATGAGTGGCGCCGGCCATTTCTGATTTCTTTTTCCCTTTTTCTTTTTCTATTTGATTTTCCAGGAATCTTTTTCAAATGATTTTTAAAGAGTTTGAATCCAAACACTTTCTGGAATTTGTAAACTGAAACATGTTCATATTTGTGTATACAGTATTGCTGTTCACTCAAATTTGCAATGGTCCAATGATATTTGAAAATAAACCTTGCTTTTATTATTTATTTAAATAAGACATGAGAATGGTTTTGAATTCATAATTTGTTTTGAAAACATTGACCAAGCCTTAGAAACATCACCTAAACTTATGTTCAAATCTTTACTGACTAAAACAAGTATTTTCTTATTAGAAGGTAGCAATAAGGCCATTGTCTTGATTACATAAAATAATAGACCACAAAGTTTCTGTTTTTGAAGAAATGATCGTAAAATTATTATTAAGGCATGAATGATATGCAAACTTTGAAATCATGATTTTTGGGATGTTACACATTTCCCCTACTATAAGTAGGCAATCCGGTGATAAAGTCCATTCCAACGGAATCCCATTTCCATTCCGGAATCTATAGAGGTTGCAACAATTCAGCGGGTCGTTGATGTCCCGCCTTGAATCGCTGACATATATCACACTTGGCGATATAGCTTCCGATTTCTCTCTTCATCTTATGCCACCAAAATTGCTCTTTCAAATCTTGATACATCTTCGTTCCTTCGGGGTGGATATAATAAAGAGTATCATGAGATTCCTTCAGAATAACTTCTTTCAACTCTGAATTTGCTGGTACACAAAGGCGTCCTTTGTACCACAGAGCTCCTTCTTCATCTTCGGTAAATCCGGGTACTTTGCATGTACCAATACGATGCTTGATTCCGTCGATACTAGCATTTCCTTTTTGCGCCTCCTTGATCTGGCTGATCAAAGTGGGTTGAAGTTGAGATCTCCTTGAAGTTCTATGCTAGCCAAAAATCCTTCACTCACTAATTCCATTCGGAAATCTTCCATCTCCTTGTGCAAACTTGGTTGCTCCTTCAAAATCATGGAGTTCAAGCGACACGGCAATCTTCTAAGGGCATCTATTACCACATTGGCTTTACCGGGGTGATATTGAATGTCTAGGTTGTAATCCTTGATTAGCTCAATCCATCTTCTCTGTCTCATATTCAGCTCCTTCTGAGTGAATATATACATCAGGCTCTTGTGATCTGAATAAATCTCACAACGGTTTCCCATCAGGTAATGCCTCCATGTCTTCAGGGCTAGAACTACGGCTGCGAGCTCGAGGTCATGGGTTGGGTAGTTTTGGTCATGCTGTTTCAGTTGTCGAGATACATAGGATATAACTTTTCCTTCTTGCATTAGCACACATCCAAGACCGATCTTGGATGCTTCACTGACGAGGTTTAATCTCGTCAATGCCCATTGTTATGGACTTGGGTTTTGGAGAAGATGGGGATGCTGGAGATCGTGGCACGGTTAACAGACAAGCAACCATGGGACACGAGATTTACCCAGGTTCAGGCCCCCGGAGGGAAAACCCTACTCCTGCTTGTCTTCTCTTGATTACGCCGGAACCGAAGGTTACAGGGTGCGCAGATTCGATCTGGCGTGGAGGTGTGTGCGAAAGTATGAGTCAAGTCCTCTAGGGCATGCCCTCCTGGCCTTTATATAGACTTAGGTAGGTCCCGGGCATAGTCTTAGTCGGTTACAAGTTCTAGGGTTTTACCCCTTTGAATTTCCTATCTACACTATTCTTGCTCTCCAAGGATCCGAAGATGTCATGGGCCTTGGCCACCCGAAAATCTTCATGGGCCAGCGTATATCTGCTGTGATCCTTCCTTGGGCTGGACCAGGTATGCTGAAGTCAGGTACCCATAGGGTATAACCATGTCAGTAGCCCCCGAGTGATCAGTCGAATTGTAGATTCGGCTGAGGACTCTTTAATCCTTCAGGTGCAACTAAGTAGTAACAGTATTTGTGTGTAGGGATTGTTGATGCG
This sequence comes from Avena sativa, assembly GCA_916181665.1. Classification (NCBI taxonomy): domain Eukaryota; kingdom Viridiplantae; phylum Streptophyta; class Magnoliopsida; order Poales; family Poaceae; genus Avena; species Avena sativa. The sequence goes on along the minus strand of OV702293.1, from coordinate 86,567,355 downwards.
CGTGCCTGACTCACCCGACGGATCAGGGCCAGTTAACTGTCTTAGGACGAAACAACACGATCTTCATTAGGTTCGAGTCCCTTAACTTGAACCCGGAACATATGCTGGCGTAATTCGACTCAGGCCGCGGTGGACTTACAGGAGTGGAATTCCAGTGTTTTTAATTGATGTACCCAACGCGTCCGTCGGGATTTTTCATCACGCATGTTGGCATGGATTTATACTAGCAGAGCGCAGTCATGTGCGTTGCCAGGCCATCAGATGATATCTGCAGGTCTTATCTTTGCGTCGCAGACGCAGCATCCGAACATTTATCACCATGGAGGTGCTTCGGGTGGCCTAGGAGATTGTCGCTCACTCGGTCGTTTTGTTGGGGCAGAGTTGCTGAAAAGTTTTTTGTATCCTGATCCGAAGGATCACAGTCGAAGATTTCATAGGGTGCGCGACCAGCGCTCCCTATGGGAGTAGCCCCCGAGTGTCTGTTCGAGTCGTAGACTCGAGCAGAGACTTTATATCAAGCATTGTTCAGTTGTTAAGTCCGTAGGACACGGAAATTTTCAGATGCTTAAATTCATCCTCCCTATGGGAGTAGCCCCCAAGTCCGTAGTGGAGTCGTAGACTCGACGTAGGACTCGAAGAAATACTTTGTCTTTATTCATCTTCCGGGTGCGCGGCCAGCGCTCCTGATAGGAGTAGCCCCCGAGTATTTAGTCGAATCGAAGATTCGGGTGAGTACTCTTAGCTGTGGAGCCGAAGAATTGTAGTTGGTGCTAGTATAGCTTTTGATGACGTCAGTGCTGACGATCGATGACCTTAAGCGTCTGCTACGCCAGAGATGACTTGACTGGACGAAGCGTGGGTCCCACTTGCTGACTTTGAATTGACCGGTCACGCGCGGCGTGGAGATAATTACGGCGTCTCCTCGATTTCCGCGCATAGTGGACGGCGTGGTAACGAAGGTTCGTTGTGATGCTGATAAGTGTACGGACGGATCTATCGTTGGCGTTAGGTCTTCTGGATGGACGGCTGCCGTGCGTCGTCTTTGCTGTTATAATCATTGAGGAGAGCAGCGGTTTGTTTTCACCGCACCAGTTCTTGTTTTCACTGCTTCCTTGTTCTCTAGCGATTCTTGCTGCGCGCTGGGATTTCCTTCCACATTTCCGTCGTTGTTTCTGTGTTTTCACCACCGGCGCCGCCGTAGTGCAATGGGGAAGTCGAAGAAGTCCTCGTCTGCCGTTGGGACCAGCGCTGCCGGAGGACAGAAAGGCACCGCCGCTACCCGTGTCACCGACGGTGGCTGGCGGCGGTCAGAGACGCGGGAGAGCGATCTCCGCAAGCTGCGTGAGCGGGGCCTGATCCCGCAAGATAGGGAGGCCGTGAAACTTCCTGGCAATGAGGTAATCTCCCGTCCCCCATCTGGGTATCGGGTTATGTTTCTCGCATTCGTTATGCGTGGGTTCTCTTTTCCAGTCCACAATTTCCTCCGTGGACTGCTCTTCTTTTATGGGATTTAGCTTCATCATCTGTCTCCCAATTCTCTTCTCCACATTGCGTGTTTTGTCACTTTTTGCGAGTGCTGGCTTGGCATTGAGCCGCACTTCGGCCTCTTCCGGAAGCTCTATTCCGTGAAGAGGCAATCCGGTTTGGATGGTGTATATCCCATTGGGGGTTGCATCATTTCCCTTAGTCCCAATCTTCTGTTCTTTTCTTTTTCCATGTCCGAATCTGTCCAGTACTGGCGGAGGCAATGGTTTTATATCCGTGACTCCGTAGTGCCCGGGCAAGATTTTGGTCTTGTTCCCTTTGACCCCTCCCAAATGATTGAGCCGAAAAGGTCTTGGAAAAACCAAATCTTGGACGGTGAGAAGGCGGAGATAGAGGCCCTTTACCGTCGGGTGGAGGATCTCTAGCTGATTCCGGAGAAGGAGGTGAACGGTGTGGACATCATCCAGACTTTTCTTGAGCGTCGGGTGCAACCTCTCCAAGCGAGGGCGCACCCGATGTTTCTTTATTCTGGGCGCCGTGATCCAACGAGGGTTTCGGCTGAGAAAATCTCTGAGGGGGATCTTGACAGGGCCCTTTGTGCGCTGCTGAAGTTCAAGGCCGGAGAAGAAATCCCGGGGAAGTCGCTAACTCCTCCATTTTCTTAGACGTTGGCCGTACCGCAGGTGTAGATTTGTGCACGTAGTGCTTTTTGTAGGCTGTGCATTTATTTCCTTTGTTTGCTAACAAAGTTCCTTCTGATTTTGCAGAGCTTCAAAGTGCCGGGCATGGTACCTCCATTGCCCGAATTATTTCCGGCTGCCCCGGATAATGAAGTGGTTGAGTCCGTGTCCGAGCTGCCGTCGGCGCGATCTCCGGCGGAGGATGCCGACGAGTCGAGTGAGGATCATACGCGCAAGCGAGCACGGAGCTCCAGCGAGTCTTCGGATGCTTCAACTCCTCCGACTCCCAGGAACCCTCTGGGCCTTGAGCGTCATAGTGATGATCATGGAGGTTCGTCTTCTCCCCTTCCTGCCATTCCTGTGCGGGTTGTAGCCCCGCACCCGCCAGCGAAGCGGAAGAAGGAAGAGAAAAAGGAGGAGAAGAAGGAAGAGAAGAAAGAGGAGAAGAGAGTCCGAAGGACTCCTCCTGTCTTCGACCTGAGCTCGCTTGGCTCGTAAGTTTTCTTGTTGTACTATTGTCCTTTTTTCCTTCATGATTTTTGGGCTTGTACTGATTGATTTGTACGCAGGCATTCCTCCCATGATTCCTCCAGTGATGGTGCGCGGGAGATGATGGGGGAGTCGAAGATTGCATCTCCTCCTCCTCAAACGGTGGCGACTTCGGGGGGCGCCGCTCCGGATCCTCCTGTGCAGGAGGCGCAGGTGGTTGCGCCTCAGAATTTCGCGGGCGGACCTTCGGAGTCACCATTAGAGCATGTAAGTTCCTTTATTTTATGTCACGGGGGGAGCCCCCGAGTATCTTCGTGTGCCAATTTTGTTTTTACTCCTTCGTGTTGGGCGTAGCCCCCAAGTCCTTTTCTTACTGCTATTGCTTTTTCCTCAGCCTTTTGTGCAGGAGGCCAAGCGGCTGGTGTAAGAGCGCCTGGCGCTAGAGGCGAACCTTCGGCAACTTCAAGGTATCCATTTGTCTTTCAACGCCTCTCCTATGTATCCTGGTTCTGTTGTTTGACACTTGTTTGTCTTGAATGCAGAGGAGCATAACGATTCTCTCCGTAAGGTCGACGCTCTCAAGAAGAGCCTTGGTCAGTCGGAGCAGAAGGCCGAAGCCGCCATTGGCGCGAAAGAGCGCCTCGAGCTAGAGCTGACTAAGGCAGCCGAAGCGAAGGAGCGTCTGCAGCAGGAGGCCGCGGATCGTGAGGAGCAGCTGGCCACTATTGCGGCTGCTCGTGAAAAAGAGGTAGCAACGAAGCTCATGGCTGCTGCCAAGGCTCTTTCGGGTGAGTGCTAATTTTGTGCTTGTTTCTTTTTCTTTGGGTCTTCTTCTGTGCTGATTTTCTTCATGCTTTCCTTCTTATTTTTGTCTCAGATGCCGCAGGCATCGAGTTCGACCGCGGTGCTCTAGAGCACGGGAGTGCTCAAGATGATGCCGCTGTGGCGGTCGAAGACCGCTGCAGCACCGTCGTCAGCTCCCTTTCCAAGGCAAAGGAGGTCCTTGGTCGCTTCTACAGGGAGCTTGTCCCGAAGGGTGCAGCCCTTGATGATGTGGATGCTCTAGCGGAGGCTCTGTCCGCCGAAGCGCCTGCGGCGTACAAACGCAAGCAGAAGGGCATCGGCGCGTCCGTCGGGCTGGCGATGGCCATGGCGGCTGGAGCGGAGCTGGATATGCCTCAGATCACCTCTCGGATGCCGACGGCTGCGGATGGATCCGAGGTAGCCTTTGCTGCCTATTCTGCTCGCCGCAAGCGATATGGGCCCAAGCTCATTGATTTGCTGTCTGAGTATGCACTACGGCAGCAGGGCGGGGCCAAAGCTAGGCAGTCTGGCTCCGAGGCGACTCAGGGTCCTGCATCTTAGGCGTAGTAGACGTAGGGTAGTTTGTAGTCTACTTTTGTTGTAAATATTTTGAAGAATACCATCCTTGTGCCACGTAGTGGCCTTATATATTTAATGAATTCCTCTGAGTTGCGCTCTATCCTTGGCTGAATGTCTGTGTTCCTTTCTTTTTCTGCTGCTATAGGTTCCTTCGGGTGCTGACCCAGTTGACACCTCATCCGCAATGCCATTGCGACCATCGCTGGATGATTCCTCGCAGCTCACTTTCCTTCGGGATCGCGTGCGTAGTCTGGAGAGGGAGTTGCTCGGGTTACGCGGTCGTGCCGATGTTTGGAAGTCCAAGGCAGATCGTGGTGCAGCCAGAGAGGAGTACTTGATGACGGAGCTGGTTCGGTTGTCCGAGCAGCTGCAATGTAAGTTGATCTTTGGTTCGAGCTGTAGCTCAGTTCTTCGGATGAGCCTGCTGGCCTTATTCTTGTTCTGTGCGATTGTCGCAGGTGCGAATCTTGCTCCGAGGGAATAAAAAGAGCGTGTCGCTGTTCGGGTCAATTGCTTGACTCAACAGGACATGGAGGCCGGCGGCTTCTTCTGGATGGATCGCGATCGCGCCATGGCTCTGGCGACGGTGCAGGATCGTGTTTATCAAGTTTCACGGGTGCTCCGCCAAGTGCAGACATCACTTTCCTCGGTGCTGCACGTCATGTTTCCTTTGGATGCCGTGCCGACGACCCTTGCGGGTCTTCTGTCGAAGTTTCGGAGTGCGAGCAATGTCAAGGAGCTGGTGCGGCAGCAGCTCGTCGCGGGAGTGAAGGCTGCTTTGTCTCTTGTGAGGGTGCACCTTCCTGACGTAGATTTGGCTGCTGTGGCAGCTGGGCCACCTTCTCGGCCGGACGGCGGTGAGTGGGACATGCGCCCGCATTACGCAGCTGTAAGACAGTATGCCGAACAGGTCGTAGATTTGTTTGAGCAGCGTGCTCGGGTTATTCTTCAGAATAGGTAGGACCTAAAAATAAACAGATAGATGTAAAATTTGTATATTTCGGCTGGGCGTGTTGTGCCCTTTGTTGTAAAGGTTTGTTTGTTGTTAGCACGCAGTGCTTTGGTTGAGTACGTGTCCCTTTTCGTTTTCCTGACGTTGTCAGCTACTCAGGTGTACACGTTTGATCCTCAGTCGACGAAATCGTGAGGTGGGGGGAGCCCCCGAGTGCGTATGTAGCATGTAGTAGAGTTGCGAAAATAGCGAACTGAAGTTTTGGGGCGAGACACTTAGCTTCATTTATATCGTAATGGAGGAGGTACATTGTTCGGCTGAGTAGCCTTGGCTGAAATCCTTATTGAAAGTAAAAATTGCTATGGATAGAATCGTCGCAGGTGCGAGATATTCCATGGGTTGGAGTATGCGACTCCAGACTCCACGTGCTTGAGGCGATAGGCGCCACCTGGGATGACTTCGGTGATGGCGTAGGGCCCTTCCCATGGTGACTCGAATTTATTCGGTCGCTTTTGCTTGAGTCGCAAGACGAGGTCTCCTTCGACGAAGGACCTTGGGCGCAGCCGGCGGCTGTGGTAGTTGCGGAGACTCTGCTGGTACACCGCTGATCGAGCTGCTGCTATATCCCGTGCTTCGTCGAGTGTGTCGACGGCATCTTCGAGTGCAGTCGTGGATTCGGCTTCGCTGTAAGCGACGACTCGTGGGGCCTAGTGGCGTACTTTGGCTGGTAGCACGGCCTCAGCTCCGTGTACCATGAAGAACGGTGTGTAGCCGGTGGAGCTGTTTGGCGTAGTCCGTAAGCTCCACAGGACAGATGGTAGCTCTTTCGTCCAGTTTCCAGCTTTTTGCTCGAGTGAGCTCATGAGGCGCTTCTTGATGCCGGCGCCGATTAGGCCGTTGGCCTTTTCCACTTGCCCGTTTGTTTGCGGGTGTGCCACTGAGGCATATGTGATGTTGATCCCAAGGCCTTCGCAGAAGTCCCGGAATTCTTCGGAGATGAAGTTCGATCCATTGTCGGTGATGATGCTGTGCGGCACGCTGAACCTATAGACAATGGACTCGAAGAATTTGACGGCGGTTTTGCCCTTCTGGTTGGTGACTGGCATGGCCTCGATCCACTTGGTGAATTTGTCGACTGCGACCAGGAGGAAGACGTGTCCCCCTTTCGAGGATTTTGGCAGTTTGCCGATCATGTCAAGGTCCCATTGAGCAAAAGGCCAGGCTATGGGTATGGGTCTGAGCTCGGACCCAGGTGCGTGCGGTTTGTCGGCGAACCGTTGGCATCCGTTTCATCTTCGGACGATGTCCTTTGCGTCGCTCATGGCCGTTGGCCAGTAGAATCCTGCTCGTAGAGCTTTGGCGACAAGGGAGCGGCTGCCTGCGTGGTGGCCGCAGATGCCCTCATGGATGTCTTGGAGTATGGCTTTGCCGTCGTCGATGGTGACGCACCGTTGTAGTACACCCGTGATGCTGCGTTTGTACAGCTCGCCGTTGATGATGGTGAAGGCTTTTGACCGACGAGATATGCGCCGGGCATCTGTCGGGCTGTCAGGCAGTTCTCCGTTTATCAAGAACTGGAGGTATGGTCGCGTCCAAGTTTCTTCGGATTCCATGACCTGCATTAGGTTGACCGTGGCTACCTCTGTGTCCAGCTTTTCGGGTCCTTCGGGTAGCGTAGCTCCCGAGTGTTCTGCTTCTTCGGGTGATCCCTTGGGGAATTTCCGCTTGATGGATGGCACGCAGATCTGTTCAAGGAACACACCTGGTGGCACCTTTGCGCAAGTGGAGCCGATGTTGGCGAGTCTATCGGCTTCCTCGTTGCTCTCTCTTCCAACGTGTCGAAGCTCGCAGCCGTCAAATTCTCCTTCGAGTGCGTTGTAGAGCGCGCGGTACGCGATCATGTTTTTGGCGTGTGCATCGCACTCATTCATCGTCTGCTGGACGACGAGGTTGGAGTCACCGTAGATGACCAGGCGCGTTGCGCCGCATATCTTTGCCATTCTCATGCCATGGATGAGGGCTTCGTATTCGGCCTCGTTGTTGGAGGCTCTGAATTTCATCCGAAGAACGTACTTCATCTTGTCGCCTTGCGGGGAGGTCAGTATGACCCCTGCCCCTGCTCCGGCTTCGCGCTTGGAGCCGTCAAAGTGCATTGTCCATGACTGCGACATATCTGGGGTGTCTGGCAGCTGCAGCTCCATCCAATGTACCAGGAAGTCTGGAAGGACTTGAGATTTAATTGCGTGTCGCTTCTCGTAGACGGTGTCCAAGGGTGACAGTTCGATGCCCCACAGGGCCACCCGTCCTGTGCCCTCCGGGTTATTCAGGATGCTGTTCAGGGGTGCCTCGTTAACGAACATCACCTGATGCTCCTGGAAGTAGTGGCTCAGCCGTCGAGCCGTCATGAACACGCCGTAGGCTAGCTTCTGGTAGTGAGGGTACCTCTGCTTTGTTGGTGTCAGTACCTCACTGAGGTAGTAAATTGGGCGCTAGACCCCGTGGGTCTTGCCTTCTTCGGGTCGTTCGACCACGAGTACGGTGCTGACCACCTGGTGTATGGCTGCTATGTACAGCAGCAGGGGCTCGCGCTCCTTTGGTGTGACCAAAACTGGCGAGGTGGAGAGGAGCCGCTTGAGGCTTTCGAATGCGTCGTTGGCTTCTGGTGTCCACTCGAACTTGTCTGCCTTGCGTAGCAGCTGGTAGAATGGTAGGGCCTTCTCGCCCATGCGGCTGATAAACCTGCTTAGTGCCGCTACTCGTCCTGCGAGCTGTTGGACGCCCTTGAGGTTTTTCGGCTTCTCCATCGTCATGATGGCTCTAATTTTCTTCGGGTTCGCCTCGATCCCTCGTTAAGAGATGAAGTACCAGAGCAGCTGACCTGATGGGACACCGAAGGCGCACTTTTCGGGGTTGAGCTTGATCCTGTAGCGATCAAGGTTTTCGAACGTCTCGCGGAGATCATCGATAAGTGTCCTTGCCTCCTTAGTTTTTATTACTATGTCGTCAACATAGACTTGGACATTGCGACCGATCTGGTCTTTGAGGCAGGCCTGCATGCATCGCTGGTACGTGGCACCCGCGTTCTTTAGCACGAAGGGCATTGTGTTGTAGCAGAATACTCCGAACGGTGTGATAAACGCCGTTTTCTCTTGATCTTCGACCTTGAGTCGGATCTGGTTATAGCCTGAGTAGGCGTCGGGGAAGGAGAGTTTCTCGCAACCTGCTGTCGAATCGATGATCTAGCCGATCCGTGGAAGAGGGAAGTGGTCCTTTGGGCAATGCTTGTTTAGTGACGTGAAGTCCACGCACATCCGCAGGATGTCCGTGTCCTTCTTTGGGACCATCACCGTGTTTGCAAGCCACTCGCTTTCTTTGATTTCCCTGATGAAGTCTACAGCGAGAAGTCTATTGATTTCCTTGCCGATAGCTTCGGCTCGTGGCTCCGACAGTCTTCGGATGGACTGCTTGACTGGCTTGGTGTCTGGAAAGACGTTGAGTGCGTGCTCGGCGAATTCCCTGGGAACTCCTGGCATGTCCGCAGGACACCAGGCGAAGATTTCCCAGCGCTCACGGAGGTATTCGATGAGCGCGCCTTCCTATGCGGTACTGAGGTCGTTGGCGCTCAGCGCCGTCATGGAGGCATCCGTCGGATGGACCTGCACTTTCTTGGTGTTGAGGGTGGAGTCGAAGGACATGTCGGGTGCGTTTTGCCTTGTGACTGGGGGTGCCCCGTTATCCGTCACCTCGCGGAGCCTTACAAGCTCATCTTGCATGCCGAAAGACTGGGAGATTTTGTTGAAATCCCTGTCGCATTGGTCCAATCGGGTGAAGCTCCCGTGGACTGTGATGACGCCCCTTGGTCCTGGTATCTTGAGTAGTAGGTATGCGTAGTGTGGGACGGCCAGGAACCTTGCGAATGCTACACGCCCCAGGATGGCGTGGTATTGCGACGACCAGTCCACCACTTCAAATTCTAGGCGCTCCTGCCAAAAATTGTCCGGCTTCCTGAAGATGACGTCGAGCCCTATTTTGCCCAGGGGGAATATGCCCTTTCCTGGGACAATGCCGTGGAATGTTGTGTCTGATTGTTCCAGGCTGCATTGCAGGATCCGCATAGGTGCTAGAGTGCTTGCGAACATTAGATTGATGCCGCTGCCGCCGTCCATGAAGACGCGACTCATCTCGGAGCCTCCGATCTGCGCCTCCAGCACCAGGGCAGCATGACCTGGGCGAGGGATCTGGCAAGGGTGATCCGCGCGAGTGAATGTGATGCAGGACTCCGATCCGCTGAGGTACTCAGGGATTGCAGGCGGAGTTGCCACGGCCAAGTTGATTTGTCGGGTGATTTTCTTCTGCACCCTGTTTGTGGGGCGTCCCTTCTGGATCATATTTAGTGCTCCCTTTGGTGGGGGGGTATCCGACCCGGCGTTGTTTTGCGCTGGTGCGACTGGTTGGTTTGGGCCTCCAATAGGTGGCGGTGGAGGAGCTCCGTGTGCTATTTCACCTGGCGCAGGTGCGTTTCCGAGCGCAGGGATTGGAGCTTGTTGCCTCATCTGCAGCATGCTTTCGCTGAGTTTCTGGAACTCGCGGCAGTCCTTGAGCATGTGGCTGGCTTTCTTTTTGCCATCCTGTTTGTCGATGTAGAAGTGGATGGTGCATGGACCCGAAAGTTTGTCGAATGCTGAGGGTCCATTGTCGCGGTCGCGGCGTTGCCACGACTGAGTTGGTCGTCCGTTGTCGCGGAAGTTTCCGCTGCGGTATCCTCCGCTGTTGCGGCTGTTGTCGTTACGGCGGTCGGCGTAGCCGTCCGCGACCATGTCGGGTCCGTCGCGGTCCTCGTAGACGCGCGATCTCCTCTTGTTGCGGCATTCACGTCTTCGGCCGTCGTCGTCCTCTTCATCTGATTGCGCCCGCTGGATGCAATCTTCACCGTCTGCCCAACTGTTGGCAATTTCCATGAGGTGGTCGAGTGTCTTGGGCTTGACACGCCCAAGTTCCTCCTTGAAATCTTGGCGTTTGACGCTGTCTCTGAAGGCGTCGATGGCCCTCTCCTCGGAGATATGTGCCGCAGAGTTCTTGGTGGTAGACCAGCGTAATATGTACGAGCGAATAGATTCCCCTGTTCTCTGAGTACAGGCTCGCAACTCTTCGATTGAGGCGGGCCTCTTGCTGGTTCCCTTGAAATTTCGGATGAAGCTGTAAGCGAACTCCTCCCAGCTTCGGATGGATCCTGATGATAGGCTGCTGAGCCAGACCCGCGCCGCGCCTGTCAGCTACAGCTGAAGGCATTGCATGGCGGTTTCTTTGTTGCCTCCGTGAAGCTTGACGGATGACAGATGGTCGCTGAGCCAGGATTTTGGATCTTGTGTGCCGTTGAACTTCGGAGTATCCGAAGGAAGCTTGAAATTGCGTGGCATCTGTGTTCGCCGAACAGATCTGCTGAAGCATTGAGCTCTGCAAAGTTCTCCATCGTCTTCATCCATCTCGGATTCAGACGAGCATGCGCGTTTGGCGCGTGCTTTGTCAATTTTGCGCTTTGTAAGCGCGTCTCTGGCGTCGTAGTCGCGTTTGTGGCGGTGCGGGCTCTTCTTCCTTCGAGGAAGATCGTGCTCCTCTTCCTCTTCGGATGAGGGGGTGGGGCTCCGGTCGCGCCTGGCCGGAGCTTTCTTCTTTGGCTGCGCAAGAGCGTCTTCGTGGAGCGCAGCTCCGACGAGTCCGAGTCCGGTGAGTGCGGACTTATGCATGGATCTTTTCGGGTCCCCTTCCGGAGGTTGGTGGGCTGCGAGATACGCAGTGGCTGCCAGGATCGCAGCTTGCGGTGTCTTCGGGATGATGTTGCCGTCGGCATCCATATCCATGAACGATGTGTGGAGAGTTCGGGTCACATCACGGCATTCCTTGGGATCCATGTTCTCCACCCGCGAGCGATGCTTGTTTCCCTGATTTCCATTCGTGCTAGAGCCGGGTGCCATGGCGGAAAGCGCAGCTTGTCGCGCGCTGGATTCAGAGGCTGCTTGCTTGCGTTTATCGAGCGTCTCCTGCATCTTGACTTGCTTCTTGTGCTCCTCGATGAGGAGGTAGTGGTACGCCATCAGTAGGTCACGTGGTGCATCCACAGGCAGGACTATGTCTCCTGCGACGGCACGGCGTGCCTGGACCCATCCTTCTTTGCTAAGTTGGATGACGTGGCCGTTATTTTCCCCTTCGGGTGGGGGAGACTGGCTTCTTCTGTTCCCGCCGTTTCCGCCGTTTCCGTCCTGCGGGTTGGGGTTCGTGTTGGGCGGCGGGTTAGGCGTTTGTTGCTCCTGGATGACCGCGGCGCATAGGTAGCGCTCGTAGATCGGTTCACTGCTGCCGCAGCTTTCAGATCCGGAACCGTAGGTCCCTTCATCCGAAGGTGGATCGCATAGATCGGAGTTGCAGCAGCTGCTATTGTAGAACTCATCTGTCGATAGTGACGTGCGTGGCACGGGGCGTGGAGCCCATGAGGCGGGCCTGATTGATGGCACGGGCACCCGCTCAGGAAGGCGGAGGGTGCCAGTTTGTCCCACCTGGAAGCAGAAGCTCCCGAACAAAATTTCGAGTCCGTCGCCTACGGGCTCGAAATCCTTCATGGTGGCCGGCGAGTGGGCGGTGAAGTCGAAAGCGCCGAAGAGGAGGTGATTCTCCGTCGCCGCGGAGTTGTAGATCGATCGGGTCGGAACCGTCACGATCGCACAATCAGCAGCCCCGATTCCCACAGACGGCGCCAATTGACGAGGTTTAATCTCGTCAATGCCCATTGTTATGGACTTGGGTTTTGGAGAAGATGGGGATGCTGGAGATCGTGGCACGGTTAATAGACAAGCAACCAGGGGACACGAGATTTACCCAGGTTCAGGCCCCCGGAGGGAAAACCCTACTCCTGCTTGTCTCCTCTTGATTACGGCAGAACCGAAGGTTACAGGGTGCGCAGATTCGATCTGGCGTGGAGGTGTGTGCGAAAGTATGAGTCGAGTCCTCTAGGACGTGCCCTCCTGGCCTTTATATAGACTTAGGCAGGTCCCGGGTATAGTCCTAGTCGGTTACAAGTTCTAGGGTTTTACCCCTTTGAATTTCCTATCTACACTAGTCTTGCTCTCCAAGGATCCGAAGACGTCATGGGCCTTGGCCACCCGAAAATCTTCATGAGCCAGCGTATATCTGCTGTGGGCCTTCCTTGGGCTGGACCAGGTATGCTGAAGTCAGGTACCCGTAGGGTATAACCATGTCATTCACAATACACGTCAAAGGGCTTCGTGATATCTGACATGATTAAGATTGGGGCCGAAATCAGTCTTCTCTTGAGTTCTTGAAAACTCGCTTCACATTTGTTCGTCCTCAAACTTCTTGTCCTTCTTCAACAATTGGATCATGGGTCTGGCGATACTCGAGAATCCTTCTATGAACTTGTGGTAGTATCCCGCCAATCCGAGAAATGCATGAACTTGGGTCTGAGTGGTTGGGGCTTGCCAATCTTCGACATCTTTCACCTTCGAAGGGTCAACGGAAATTCCTCCGGCTGATACAATGTGGCCGAGGAATCCTACCTCCTGTAACCAGAATTCACATTTGCTAAACTTGGCATACAATTGATGCTCTCTAAGGGTTCCAAGAATGGTCCTTAGGTGTAGCTCATGTTCTTCTTCTGACATGGAATAAATCAGAATGTCATCGATGAAAACAATGACAAACTTATCCAGGAAGTCCATAAAAATCTTATTCATGATATTCATGAAATAAGCGGGGGAATTGGTTAATCCAAAAGACATGACAGTATACTCATATAATCCATATCTGGTGGTAAAGGCAGTCTTTGGAATATCCTCTGTGGGAATCTTGAGTTGATGATAGCCAGTTCTAAGATCAATCTTAGAAAACACCTTGGCACAAGTCAACTAGTTAAACAGATCTTCTATCTTGGGCAATGGGTACTTGTTCTTGATAGTGACATCATTAAACTTCCGATAATCCGTACACAAACGGTTACCTCCATCTTTCTTGTCCACGAACAAAACAGGTGATCTCCATGGTGACGCACTTGGTTAAATCAATCCAATTTCCATGGCATCCATTTGCTTCTTCAGTTCTGCTAGTTCAGATGGGTTCATACTATATGGTCTCTGGGCTATGGGTCCGGTTCCAAGGATTAGTTCAATGATAAACTCAATATCCCGATCTGGGGGCATACCGGGCAAAACATCTGGAAATACATCGGGGTATTCACAGACTATCCGGACTTTGTCAATGGTAGGTTGGGCTATACTCTGGTTGCACTTGAATTGACGAGGTAAGGTTTCAAATACATGCTCGACTGATACTCCGGCTCTACTGGTCATGGTTATGGCTTTCTTGGCACAGTCAATTAATCCTTTATGTTTGGACATCCAATCCATTCCTAGTACTACTTCCAAACCTTTAGTTCCGAGTACTATCAGATTAGCATAAAAATCTATGCCATGGATTCGGATAGGGACGGCTTTGCAAATTTGCCTAGCTTTGGTGGTTGAACCGGGGATTTGAAAAATCATAACATGCTTCAGTTTGGTTGGTTGAATCTTACTAGTGCATGAAAATTCTTCGGTTACAAATGAGTGTGATGCTCCAGAATCAAACAACACTCTTGCAAGTACTGAATTAACAGAAAACATACCCAGCATGACATCTGGCGCTTCTTGGGCTTCTTCAGCATGCATGAGAAAAATACGGCCATTGCGGTTGAGCGAATTCCCTGGGGTAAACTTTCTTCCGGGCTGAACACGATGTTGCTGCTAAGCTGGGGCATTTGCATTGGGGGCTGCGGCATTCTTCTTGGGGCACTCATTGGAGTTGTGACCCTTGTTTCCACAGTCATGACAGGTCACTTGCGACTTGTCCTTCGCTGCAACAGGCACAACATTGCTTCCAGTCCTTGGGGCAGTGTTGGTGTTGGTGGCGGCATTGTTGTTGTTGAACTTGGGTGGTGTACGGTTGAAATTGCTAGAGTTGCCGGGGTTGTTGTGGTTCCCTCCGGGCCTTGGGTTTCCACGGTTGGGATAGGTCGGATGGTTCATCGGGGGTCTGTTGGTTCTCGGGGCAAATACTGGAGCTGGGTTAGGGTGATACTTTGGTGTATGGTGGGTTCCTGGCTGATGCATCATGCGGCTCTTGCGGTTCTCATTGGCTGGGTTGATATTTCCTTCCATCTGAATGCCAGAGTTAACTAGGGCTTCAATATCAGCAAAGGGGATATTGACCAACACCGTCTGCATCTCATCGTGCAAACCATTCAAGAATCTTTCTTTCTTCTTGGCTTCAGTGTCGATCTCATCCGGGGCATACCTAGATAATGACAAGAATTTGTCACAGTATTACACTACGGTCATCCTTCCTTGCTTCAGTTCTCTGAATTCATCTCTCATCCTCTTGATCAAACCCGGTGGCACATGGGTTCTGCTGAACTTGACCTTGAATTCCTCCTAGGTCATCATCTGTCCTCCGGTCATTCCACGAACGCTGTTCCACCATGCTCTTGAATCTCCGGCTAGATAGTTGGTGGCGAACAGAACTTTCTCATTAGCTTCCACTCCGGTGACTTCCAGATTGTTCTCCATGGTCTGCAGCCAATCATCTGCATCTAAGGGCTCTTCCGACTTAGTGAAAACAGGTGGGTTGGTGTTCTGGAAATTCTTGAGCTTAGATCCATGGTTGTCCTGATTTCCTTGGCCTTGATTGTTGTTGGACATTTGAGCTACGTTCTGAAGGGTGGCTAAGTTGGCTTGACGTTCTGCTCTTTCAGCTTCGCGGTCAGAAACCAACATTTGCAGAATCTGCAACATCGGTTCCGGGGATGATTCGCTTCCTCCGCGAGGCATCTGGAGATTGAGATAGATCATGAGAAAAGAGGGAAATTTCTAAGGTTCAGGGACTTTGAAAAGTTTTTTTTAAGTTTGACTCGGATTTCCTAGGAACTTGCTTTTCATTCATTCATTCATAGAACACGATACAACACACACCACAACAAAGGAAAACAAATGGTTTTAAGAACCATTCTAGAAATTACGATACAGTGGGACCGAATACAACTCACTACGCTAGTGCTCAAGTGCTACTACTCCTCGGAGTCGGTGTACTCATCATCCTCGTCATTGATGAAGGAGAAATCCTCCTCATCGGTGAAGAAATCCATGGCCTGATCCTCCAAAAAGTCATCATCATCGCTGAGATAGGAGTAGGGATCTCCACGAAGGTCTTCTCCGGCATTCTCCCTTTCCTCCAACTACATGTCTCTCTCGTGGATGGTCTCCTCCAAATCCGTGATACGGTGGTGAAGACGGGCAATGATGCGCTCCTTCTTGTCGAGCTGACGGCGACGAGACTTGTGATCCTTCACTAGCATGGTGATGGTCTGATCCTTCTTCTTGGCGATGGCGTACTTGTGGTTGGCGTAGAAACGGGCATTGTCCAGCTCCTTCTGATGGTCGTACATCATGAAGCTGAGGTGGTCCAATTGGCTCTTCAGCTCGTGGTGATATGGGGCCTCCAGTGGCTGTCCCATAACATCACGCCTTGGGTAAAACTCAAAACGGGTACCCTTTATCTGATTCATACTCTGCCCACACAGACGGGCAAGAGCTTCCTGCATTACCCTGGCCAGTCCATCGAGTCATTTGTTATCTCTTAAGGTGAACTGAATTCCCTCTGTAGTGGGAGGTTCAATCTTTCCTCGGAGACTTGCAACAACTAGCCACTGCCGATCTTCTCCTTCCTGATCATTGAGCTGAGCTCCGAAGAACTCGGGGTGTGGACGCTCCAGCATCTCCGACAGCTTGTCCAAGTCACGCTCAAAAATGAGGTCTCCTCCATTCCCCAACTGATAAAACTAGATGTACTTCACGTCCATCTATAAGAATATAGGATGAGTAAGTTAGTAGAGTGATCAAGTGTGTCAAATTTTATGTATTTTGCAAGAGTTTTTGAGGAACATGAATTTTCATGAAAGAATCCAAGTGATAAGAATGAGAATAAGTTTTTATAAATACTTGCTTCCTTTGGTTTTGAAACTAAGTTTTTGATTCAAACATCCAGTCTAACAAGGGTCTCCTATGGTCAGGATGGCTCTGATACCAACTTGTCAACACCCGAATTTTTAATCCCAGATGCCTGTTATGCCATACATCGCAATCCCAGGATTACCATTTTTGCGAGACATGACAGATTTGGATATCACAGTACATCATCCATTACAAACCATAGATAAGGTATTACACAAATAAGGATCTCATGATCCAGTTCTTAATACAACTCAAGCAGCAGAATAACGTAATAGTAAAGATAGCGTAGGCGAAGCTCCATCTTCGGGGTCACAGGCAATGCTAACGATGGGAGATGATCCTAGTTGTCGTAACCTTCCTGCGGTCCATCATCCTAGTACTCATCTTCATAGTCTGGCCACGGGAATAGCCAGGGAAAAAGCCATGAGTACTCTTTAAGTACTCGCAAACTAATACTAACAAGTTAAGGGGGGTTTTTGTAGTAGGACACTAGGCTCTAGGGTTGTTTTGCAAAAAGACAGATTTACCTCTACTCAGTTCAGAAGCAAAGAAAGCTAATTGAAGTTTTATAACACCTAAGTGGGAACATGAATTTCATATCACAACCCTGTTATGGTCAAGTCAGAGTCTCAATTCATTTCATAAGTCATTTGGAAAACATCTGACGGGAGAACAATATGGCCACTCCAACTATCCATAACCGTGGACGCGGCTATTCGAATAGTTTGACACTTTGCAGAGATTGCACACTTTCACCATAACATTCGATACATCCATCAGGACAAATCCTGAATTCACCATACTCAGTATGCAGATAATCGATCCTAACCTTTCAATTACACGCCCTAGTATAGGCTCCTCTCCTGTGAGTTTGGCCTCCCAACCATGACCAACTGTCATCTTGGGTACTACACAGGTGGACAATCTTCACAAGGTAGCCTCAACTCAGACCTTGGCCGCGAGGGAACCCATACTAAGGTATATAAATTTCTAATCAAGCCCTACCCAATTTTCAGGTATTGTGGTTGTACGGTAAAATTTGAATGGTATCGCATCCAGACAACCATCAGTTTTATCAAGGGCTAAGGCTCATGCCTCAACATTTTCATCATCAAAATCATCTGGTGTTCGAGAACACATGTCAAAACATTTCAGTAGAATGAATCATCATTCTAAGGTTTTCATAACCATTTCCACCAAGTATTCCCATCTAAAGTTGATCAAGTTTTATGCTTAGCACTAGCATCTACAAGTGGGGGTAAGTACAAATGAGGGGTGGTAAACAGGTGGAGATTATTTAAGTTCAATCTCATGCCTTAGGATGACATCAAGATTATCTAACTTAGGCCATATTTAATGCTCTTTATGCTACCTTCCAATATCTTTCTGGTATCTACAATTTACTTTGTAAACTCTAAGAGAAAGCTTTGATAAAGAAATAAAGTATAGAGCTTGTAAGTAAAACTAGGATTGCGTATCATTAAATGTGCCTAACTAAGAATGCTTAATGCATTGCCAAGGTTATCTAACTTTCATAGTTGAAAGTGTTAGCTTGCCAGGTTTCAAGTATTGGCTTGCATAAGTATCAGTATAAGCTTGCCTTGAGCAGAGCAGTGGTTGAAGTTCTCCTCGGCTTCTTCCTCGTAGTATCCTCCTTCCTCCTCGTATCCCTAGTCGGTACTAGCGTCTATAAATAAATACGAGGTACACAATCACCAAACAATACTTAACTATTTTCAATCATCACACAAAGGTGCACTCTAGATGATCTAGCATCATCACCTACATTACAAAATTAAAGCATTTGTCTTAGTTATTTTAATTTGAGAAAAGTAATTTCTACTCATTGAAAAACTACTTAAGATTTAATATTCTCCAACTCAAACATGGGATCATGTTGACACATGTCATCACCACATATTTCAGTACATGGGAATGTGATTTAAAGTGGTGTCACAATTTAATAAGGTTTCACCTTTTTTATTTTAAATAAATAAAGTGACTAGAAATGCCTATGTGGCCTTCTTTTATTACTTGAACATTATTTCTGTAAGTAAACCCATATGTTTTATATATTCTGAAAGGTATGATCAAATGTGATTTTTGAGAGTTGGAATCAACTCCAAAGCTCTTATGGTTGAATTTTGAAAAATGTCTGAATGCAGAAAAGCTTCTGCCTTGTTATTTTTACCAAGGGTGATATACAGATCAAAATGATTTGAATCCAATGGGATTGGATTAAGCATTTCAGTACCTTTCTAACAAAATTGGTTTCATGCATTTTGGTTCACTGAATCGAGCTGGGTTGAATTTTGAATCTATGTACTGAACTATGTTTGAAATAAATGAAAAAATCTAAATTCAAACGGTTGGGTTGCACGAGAGATGCTAATGGGCCGGCCTAGTGTTACTCCACGGCACGAGGCACAGCTGACAGGGGGGTCTACCAGTTAGTGGATTATAACGCGCAAAGCGGTACAGCGTTGTGTGGGTCATTGGATTAGAGTGGGGATCGACGGCTGGGGATCGTCATCGACGACAGACCTGTCACCGGCGAGCCCGAACCCTAGTGGCTCAATGGGGGTGCATAGGTGATGTACCAGGGCTCCAGCGATGAAGGCAAGGCGGGCAAACGAACGAGTGGTCAACGACAAGATTAGGGATGGTCGAGGCAGCTCCGGGGGTGGTCGCAATCAGCGGCACCCTTCTTCTCCTGAGGCGGCCTGCTCCGGTGCAATTCCGGCGAGCTGCTGCTCCCTGTGCTCCGGGCGAGAGGTGTGGGACGATCAGTGAGGTGAGGGGAGTGGAATGGTGTGCTTCAAACGGCTGGGGGTGGCATCTGGGACGTGCTCGGCTTGTCGCAGTGGCACTAGGTGTGGGGTGTTCTTGGTGGTCCACGGCCGGGCATGGCTTGGGGAGGGGACAGTGGGCGGCGGTGAGGTGCTGGCTAGCTCCCAGACATGGCTAGAGAGGGGGAGGTGGTCTGCTGCGGCGGCGACCAAGTTGGCCGGCGAGGTGGGCTCGGCTTGTTCACCATTGATGGAAATGACAAGCTTACTGTGAGGCTAAAGGTTTCCAACTAAGCTATATGATCTACTAAATGTTTGCTGTGAGCTAGAGAGGGAACAAGTTAGGCCAAAATACTATTAAAAATAGTGGATTTGATTTGGTTTAAATTCTGCTAGCCAAGTGTTTGATGAAATGGCCGCAAGAAACTTCTTTTTGAATTTTGACAAGATTTGTGGTGGGTGTGCTATGCATGTGATGGAGACTCTGTGGGTGCTTGGGTTTTAAAAATTGAGCTTGTTTGAGTGGTTTTTGAAATAGTGGGCTCTTCCCATATGAGATAGATTCAATTTTAAACTGTCATTTAAACCTAACATTTGAATGTTTTTGGAAGATCACAAAGTGGTCCTTGGTACCTCATTATGAGTACTAACAAGGGGTGCAAAGCTCCACAAATGTTTCTGTTAAGTTTTGAGTGCTAGGAGTAGCCAAAGTAGGCATGATAGTTAAGTTGGCAGAAGTGACCATTCACTTCATTTATTCATTTTGAGTTGTTTTTCTTTGGGAAAAGTTTTTGAATGATTTAGATGATGTTTATTTCACCTAAGAATCATTTTACAAGCAATGAAACACAGAACCATGGAAATTCAAAAGAACTGCTAATTTAAATACACATACATATGAATGCTTTCATATTTTAGATGGGAAAGTTTTTGTTAAACCTAAAGTTGATGATTAGCATTTGATGATCCATGTTTAATATTTTTGGGATGTTACAGGATGTAATACTAGTGAACGGTGTATCATTGGTGTTATGTCAACGACTATAGTGTACTACATCATGCAGTGGTATGCTGGGTCACCGCAATTTCCAAGGGAGTTACGAGGTAGCTCTAGGATAAATTTGAGCCCCTTCCAACTAGACCAACAGAAACTTGTTTATATCACGGGTCTTGCGCTGAGAGGTTCTAGGTGAAGCCAATTGGGAATTCACCTCTAAATTCTCTCTAGTATTTATTAAAAATGGGGTGATGCATTTTCACATCACATCCTTGGTGGTGGCTTCAGAAATAATCCCTATTCGGCACCAGAAAAATGGAAAATGGATTTTCTATACAGAAAATGTGAAAAATTCATGAAGCAACATTGTTTGCCATCACAAGATACACGCATCTGGGAATATGGGCGCATTAAAGGAAACCATGCCATGATTGTGGACATGACCTTGCTCATTTGCCTTGAAAGTCATCAATCCTCGAAGGCAGAAGGTGATTTCTGTGAACTCTTCTTTAGAATAATTCTCATATTCCATATTTGTTATTTTTAACTACAACTACGTAACATAAAATGACAATGTGCAAAGGTTTCAGGTTTTTTGAATTTTTTAGGCCGGTTTCGAAATTCGGCCAAGATCGCGGTAGTTAGGGTTCCTGGTTATGTGTCAGGTCTTGCTAATCCTTTGTTGTATCTCTGAAGAAATGCCTTGTTTTGTACCTAGAAATGATGTTTTGGAAAATTCCCTAAGAGAGCTATGAGGTAGCTCCATGCTAAATTTGAGCCCCTTACAACTAGATCGACAAAAACTTGTTTATGTCACGGGGGTTGCACCGAGAGGTTCTAGGTGAAGCCAATTGGTGAATTGGACACTAAATGCTCTCTAGTATTTATTAAAAATGGGGTGATGCGTTTTCACATCACATCCTTGGTGGTTGTTTAGAAAAATCTGACCTTGGTGCAACCACAAGACCAGAACATGATGAAGGTATTAGATGCATTTAGGGAAATTCAGTTAGGGAAAGATTGTAGTGGTAGTTCTATGTGTGTTGTGTGCAGTGTTCGTTTAATCTGTTCTAAATAAGTGAGGTGATGATGATGTAGTGATGTGATGTAATGGATTTATCACAAAAGATGTAGTGATGTGATGTAATGGATAATTTCGCAGGTGCTGAATACAAAACATAAAAGATAATTTCGACGGTTGTAGCCCACATGAGCCACTCATCAGCTTTGCATAAGGTTCCACTAGCCGTTAGACTAAAATCCGATCCTACGTGGGACCCACTCGTCATGGTGGTCCTTGCTTAACCCTGCCTAGTCCCCACCACTCCGCTCTCCCTGTTGACCATCAAATCCTAGACCAAATCTGTCCCCTCCAACGCAACCACAAAATCCACTCCCCTCCCTAGCGACCACAATATCATGTTCCCTCCCCAGCAACGATGGCGGAGGCGGTTGTTGTAGGCTCACGGGTAAGTGCTCCTCAACCACTCTCAACGTATCTCATCCATGTTCCATGATTCTACGTCTATGCTCGATCTAGGTCACTACATCAGCAATGTTGCCTAGATCTAGGTCACCAGCGATGGGTCTAGGTCCCCATGGTCGATCTAGGTCTAGGTCCCTGGTAAACACTCGATCAAGTTCTAGGTCCCACAAAGTAGTAAACACTCGATCTAGCTGTAGCCATCATGAACAACATCAAGTGCTCCCACGATGCGTTATTTTAGTCACTTGATGCTTGTTTTAGTCACTTGATGCTTGTGCTTCCAATTAATTTTTTGTATTTACTCTCTAGGAAGGTAGGAAGAATGGTGAGGATTGCAGGTTATATGGTATGAAGGCTAGGGAGATACACGAGAAGGTTCTATATTGTTTCTACTTGCACTAACTGTTTCAACGCATCGCCTCCTTGTTCTATCATAGTAATACCCGCAGATACTAGTATCAATCCCCAATTTTCTTAATGAATTTAAGATGGGCTACTCGGTGTTGACTCCACAAATGTGTAAGCCATCACACAAATTTTTTTGGCGACGACACTAAGAAGTTGCTACATCCCACAAAACATCATAAAATGTGAGGATTGTAAGATCCGCCACATGAAGGCTAGCGAAATACATGAGCAGGTTCTAATTTTTTCTACTGGCACTAACATACTAGTGAAACCTACTATATAGCATGAAAACAAAACATTCTAATTACAATAATGTCTATTTTAGGCTAAAAAGCAAGGCTACAATGTTCCATCCGATGATGAGGTGAAGCAACTTGTAGCCAAGAAATCTGAGAAACTGAGGGACCTTACTTGAGGTTAGAGTCATATACATTGGCTTAATGTTACAGTCATTCTTATGCCACTATAGATTACTTTCTAATATTTTCTGTCTAGGTCCCTCGATGAAGGGAAGCGAGGACTTCGATGATTACTATGTGTTTGGACACGATAAGAAATTGACTTCAACCCAAGCTTCGTATCTCAGATCTGTTTCACAACACCAGCCACCTATACCACTCTATGTGTGCAAGATGAAGAAGTCAAATGTCAAGATGGTAAACTTTTGAGATTTTACTCTTTGAATCTAATTATGCAGATTGATCTATAGTCAGCAACTAACTTTATTTTTCACCTCCCGTACTTTTCAGCTAGGTACCGCAATGCCTACCTCAACCAAAATCTTCCTCTGGAGATCCCTGTCATAATCGCAGATCGTGTAGGTCATGAGCATCTTTAGTTCATCAAAGGCAATAATGATTATCGGGGGATGACCCCCGGGTAGGCTAACTGGATAAGAATCTTGGGAGAGGCTCAGCTGGATGCAAAACTATATTAAGCTAGAACGGGAAGTTGGATAACAGAGGCTAGCCAGACATAAGGCGCAAGACAAAGGCCCATAATGATCAAGACCAAGGCAAGCCGACATACACGACTATCAGATGTGGTAAGAAAGAAAAGACGATGGAACCAGAGGAGGTACACAGGGTGACGCCTGGTACAGTGCATGGTACACCCCGCTTACAGACACGGAGAAGACAGAGAAGTGATAGGAGCTTGAAGCCAATTCCGGAGACGTTATCGATGACGGCTAGAACAGTGGCTAGTAGGTGGCAGTGTGATCAACTGCTTGCACGGTGTTCATTGTGCCCACGTCGCACAACATGGTGCTGACTGTTGGCACACGACCTTAATACCGGGTAATATAGATGACCAGCTTGATGGGGCCCTCCTATGGGACCCGCCAGCCGACCTAACCAGTGTAATTGTCACCCTTGCCATATATAAGGGGCGATGGGTCTCCCGTAGCAAGGGTTGGAAGATGATAGATAGATCACACTCATACAACTCGAGGAGCGCTTGTAGTTCATCTAGTTCATCCAGATAGTCAGGTTAGAAGGAGTAGGATATTTACCGCACCACGAGGGATCCAAACCTGGGTACATCCCGTGTCTCGCTACACTTGCTTGTATACAATCCCGCCTGTAGACACCGTCGCTAGCTTCCTTGCCTGATCCTACCCTCTATCTAGCCTGCTTTGGCACTGTCGTTTCAAATACAATGACAGTTGGCGCCCATCGTGGGTCCAGACATGGTGGCGACTAGAGTTTTGTTCCGCATGTGACCTCGCACTTCTGTGGGGGGCGTGTGGCTTCTGGCCACGTGCTCATGTTGGGCCAGTTCAACTGTGTTATCGACAATGCTGCATGCTTCGCCAGATCCACTTTTCCGGTGGACGACACCGTCCGGCTGTTCCATGACATGCCAGTCTATGTTGCCACCATGCTGGAGTGCTTCCCTCGGGAAATCTTCTCCTTCATCAAGCCGCTACCCTCAGCCGGCAGCGTGCTCATCGCATCCCACAACGTGGAGGTGATGATGGCTGGGTCTATCCATAACCGCCTACCCACGCTCGAGCGCACCGCAAATGGGGCTGGGACTTTTGCTACGACGTAGGAAAAAGTGATGTGGAGCGTGCCATTGATGAGCTCCTCACCCCGGTTGACCCCTAGGACCACCCGGATTAGGTGACCGCAAAGGTGGGGGTTTATCAGGAGCATATCCTCGAGCTAGCCTGGGGGCTGGCATCGACCAAGTTCCAGATGGAGAGCACTATGCGTGAGTACCACCGTTCCCATGGCTTCGCCCCGGTTAGTCTCGATCCCAGCCAGTGTGGGATTGTGCATCACCGTGGGGAGAACTAGGGGCACGCCTCCTGAGAGACGACGAGTCGCACACGCCTCTGTTCTACCCACCACAAGAGTATAATACCCTGATCAAAAACTTGTGGTCAGCAAGGTTGTCCGCTGCGAGGAGAGGGCCCGACAAGATCCTTAGGTTCATCACGTCATCCGCATCGTAGACGAGTAGGCTGATGTTGTCTGAATAGCACACGAGGCTTCCAGTGGCACCAAGGGGAACTATCCGACTGGGGAAAGCCGGGGAGAACCCTGACATACCCAGCAATCCTCCTCTCCTCATAGAGGGTAGCCTCACTCCAAGCGTCACCATCCCGGCCACCACAGCCAGCCGCACAATGAGCAGGGCGTGGTAACGAGCATGGTGGCTGCACCAGCACAGCCGGCAGGAGCGGCCACCCACCTCCTCTCGCTCCATCCCACCTCTCTGGCGGGGTGAGAGTGCCCAACCCGATCGAGTTGGATGTACACGATAAAATTGAACTCCTGATGCAAGATCGCATCACGGAAGAGGAAGATGCAACCAGACGGTCTGCTTTGTACCACGCATCCGGAGTGAGTCGTTTCCTAACAAGTTCTCCCTACCACGGGACACCCCCAAGTACGATAGCAGCATGAAGCCGCAGGATTGGCTGAATGACTATGCCATGATATTCGGAATAGCGCATGGAAATAAGCGTGTGGCGGTATGCTATGTGCCCCTCATGTTTATCGGTTCGACCAAGACTTGGCTCAACATCCTCATGCCTAATAGTATCAATGCCTGGCCGCAATTTCAAAGGCACCTACAAGCGTCCGAGTCGACCTCGTGACCTGTCTTTGTGCGTCTAGGGAGATCGCGAGTCAAATCATGAGTACCTCGCCTAATGTACGGAGTTGCGCAATTCATGCGAGGGAGTAGTGGAGAACCAAGTGATCGGCTTCTTCATCGAAGGGTGCTGAGAGGGCACTATGCTCCACCACAGATTGTTGTGTGATGAGCCTAAGACCATGGCAGAACTGATGACCGTCGCTAACCAGTACGCCACGAATAATGCAAAAATGAAGAAGCCCCACAGTGTAAATGCTGAAGGGCAGACGGTTCTCACTAATCTGGCTTGCAAGAGGCGAGGTGGTTAAGGTGGGGACACCGGATTGACTTGGCGGCCCAACAACGACAATCGCTAACAGGGCAAGCGCTTGGCTGAGAAGCAAGGTCCTCGGTACCACTAGAGGAAAATTAATGCAATGCAGGGCAAACCGGCTAGAGATGACAAGAGGTCGAAGGCCAAATTCACCTTTGAGCAGATGTTTGACAGGTCATGGAAGTACCACATCGGCGCCTTCAATACCAAATTCACCTAGAAGTGCAGCTGGACCCGACATATCAGGGAGTAGGGAGCCTTCCCCTCCTCCTCCCCCCCCTCTAGGTGGACCCCCACCATCGGCTAGGCCAGCCGAGAACAATAACAACAACAACAATGGCGCCTACCCGCAGCAGCATGAAAACTACCACATCTTTAAATCCGAGCCATATGACAAGCGCAACGGAAGCAGAATGCAGCGCAGGTGAAGGTTGTCATCCCCCGGTCCCCCAGTACCTGAACTAGTCCGAGACTACAATCACTTAGAGCCGAGAATACCACCTAGATCTGCTCTCGTATCCTGGGGAATATGCGATGGTGCGAGACGCCCTTCTTATCTCCATCCGGGAGAAGCTACCATCCGGGAGAAGCTAGGCATACAGGAGAATCAGCAGCCTCAACCTAATCTATTATGCCCCTATGGAGAAGCTAGGCATCCGGGAGTATGACCTGCAACCCTCGAGCACTATGTTCCATGGCGTCGTGTCGGGACCCCCGTGTTCGCCCTTGGCAAAAATCTGGCTGGATTTGGGTTAGATGGAAACTTCTGGCGCGAGCCTATTTGGTTCGAAGTGGTGAACTTGGACAACATGTATCATGCTCTTCTCGGGCATCCCGCCCTTGAAAAGTTCATGGCGGTCCCCCATTATGCATACCTCAAGATGAAGTTTCCGGGGCCGAGTGGAGTAATCACTATTTCTGGCTGCTAAAAGAGGTCAATTTCTGAGGAGAAGCGTGAGATCATGCTCAATGTGGTATCTGAGCAGCAAGAAGTGCTGGCTATCTTGAAGCCAAGTGGATAGATGGCGTTCCAGCGGTCTAAGGGGACAAAGCAGATCCCGCTTGATCCTGCCGAGCCATCCAAGTTTTTCACCGTTAGTGCCGGCTTGGATAGCAATATGAAAGTTTGCTCGTCGAGTTCCTTCGTGAGAATCGAGACATCTTCAGATGGTCCCCCAAATACATGATGGGTGTTCCGAGGTAGTTCGTCGAGCACTCAATTCATGTGCGGCCGGATGCCAAGCCGGTCACACAGCCCCTCAGCCGCTTCGTCGAGGACAAGAGAAAAGTAATTGGTGACAAGATCACTCAGCTCCTTGCAGCTAGGTTCATTGTGGAAGTATACCACCCGGATTGGCTGGCAAACCTAGTCCTGTTGTTGAAGAAAAACAAGACCTGGCGCATGTGTATTGACTACATGAGACTAAACAAGGCGTTCCCTAAAGACCCTCTGGCCTTGCCCCATATCGACAAAGTCATAGACTCTACAGACGGCTGCGATTTGTTGTCTTTACTTGACTGTTATTTCGGTAAAAATCAGATCTGGTTAAATCTGGCTAATCAAATAAAGACATAGTTCATTACCTCGTACGAGGCTTACTGCTATGTAACCATGCCATTCGTCTTGAAAAATTCAGGCGCCACTTATTAGCGTTGCATGAAGAAATTATTGCACTCGCAAATCGTCCAGAATGTGCATGCCTATTTGGATGACATCATGATCAAGATGAAGGAGAAGCATACCCTCCTCGGTGAACTGAGCGAGATCTTCGCAAACCTCCGCCAGTACCAGATGAAGCTGAACCCGAGAAGTGTGTCTTCCATGTTCCAGCTGGCCAGCTCCTCGGTTTCCTCGTTTTACAATGAGTGATTGAGGTGAGTATGGAGAACATCACATCCATGAGAGGACGCAGCCTCCCAAGAGCTTGCGTGGTGTCCAGAAGTTCACCGGTTGCTTGGCCTTCCTCAGTCGATTCGTCAGCCGGCTGGATGAGAAAGCACTTCTGCTCTACCAGCTAATGAACAAGGCGGACAAGTTCACCTGGACCATCTAGGCGGATGCCACATTCCATGAACTCAAGCGCATGCTATCCACAACATTGATGTTGGCCACGATGGCTGAGGAGACGATGTTGCTATATATAACATCCACCAACCGGGTCGTCAGTGTCGTCCTATCGGCAGAGCGCCACGAGGAAGGCAAGGACTAGCTGGTACAGAGGCATGTCTACTACCTGATCAAAATTCTCTTCCTCTCCAAGAAAAATTAGCCGCATTACCAGAAGATGTGCTATGGTGTGTACCTGGCATGCAAGAAGCTTAAGCACTACTTCTAGGAGCATCCACACAAAGTGGTGTGAACCGCTCCTCTCGCAGAGATCTTCAGCAACAATGATTCCACCGGCCGGGTGCCAAATGGGCTATTGATCTTGCCGCCTAGTACATCTAGTACGAGCAGAGGATCACCATCAAATCACATGCAGTGGCAGATTTTTTCGTTGACTATGCTGAGACCCACTATCCGCCACCGGTTCCCGATTTGGATTACTGGAAGATGCACTTCGACGGCTCGAAGATGCACGCGGGTTGCGAGCCATTATCGTGCTCACCTTGTCCAAGGGAGAACGATTGGAATATATTCTCCAGATCCACTTCACCGCCTCGAATAACGTGGCCGAATACGAAGAATTAGCGCATGGCCTCCATCTGTGCGAGGAGGACCAACGCTGCCCTATATAAGAGACCCTCCTCCTACCTTAGAGAAGAAATTCGCTCAACAATCTAAACCCTAGACATTCATCCTCCATTGTACCCTTGAGAAGCCAAGCGAGCAATACAACAAATAAGTACTAGGGGATTTACCTCCTCATGAGGGTCTCGAACCTGGGTAAAAAACCCGTGTCATCTCTCTATAGTGGTTCCTGCTCCGCCGTCGCCACCATCATCGAGGTACCTTGGGATCGCGTGTTTAGCCCCCTTTCGAACCAAGGGATCGTTGGACCCTAGTTCCTTCACGGGACGAATATCGGATATTTGGCACGCTAGGTAGGGTGCTGAGGCACGCTTTCAAGATCTTCCTCAACCTCATTCGCATGTCAACCCACGTCGAGAGCCGCGCTGAGCATGCGCTCTGCCACGCATCGAGCATGGCACAAACTGATCCAGCCGCACGATGCACCCCTCCAAGCAGGACCCGTGGACCGAGGACGACGGAGGCTCCATCTACCACCCCTCGCAGGAGTCCCCGTCCTTCTCGTGCGGCGACACCTCGTTGTCTTGCACCGCATCCTCGCGTGGCCATGACGAGCGTCGCATGCCCCAGGCCACCAAGCGCATGGTGCAGGAGCTCCTAGACCACCCGCCGGCTGAGTCAGGCAAGGAGAGGTGGTGCGACCAGATCGCTGAGCTCCTCGACATCGCCACACTCTTCCCACGGGAGCATGGGGTTCGAGCATAGGATCTGGCACTAGGGGATGGGGGATCCCATCTGGCCTAGCGCCATGACAAGGCCCTCACGCCCGACCAGGCTACCCCGCAGGCGGCCAATAGCTGATAGATCGTCTTCCCCCCCCCACACTGTTGCGGTCGCATCGCGTGGGCGTAAATACCGTATTGCTGAGGAAATCATTGCAGCAGGCCGGCAAAACCATGCGCCCCTCGCCAATGGTACGGTGGTGCATGCCAACAGCTGCCTCACCCTCCTGAAAGCTCTATGTCGTGTGGTCTGGCCGGACAAGTTCTGCCCGGAGACGCTGGCATGTTACAACGAAACAACCAACCCGTACGAGTTCTTGTATCCCTACACTATTTGCATCGAGGCCGAGGGAGTAGACGATCGCATCATGGAGAATGGGCTCCCCATGTGCCTAAAGGAGACAACCAACACTTGCCTGATGAACCTGTTAGAGGATTGCATTGAATCAGGGGCCAAACTTAGCTCCCTCTTTATCGCGAACTTCAAGGGAAGCTATGAGTGCCCGCTCATATACTTCGACCTCCATCAGGTGCTCCAGGAGACTGGAGAGACCCTCTTCAAGTTCCTGCAGAGGTTCATCCAAGTCCGCAACAAGATCCCCAAGATCTCAGACTCCAACGTCATCACCACTTTCTCCGAGGGTATCAAGGACATCAAGATGAGGGAGAAGATTGGCATCAAATGAGAGAGCCTCACCATGGCTGCCAAGCTCTTCGTCATCGCTGAAAAGAGCGCTAAGGCAGAGGCAAGACGGTTGTTCGGGCTCCCTAAAGCTGAAACCACCACCAAGTCTTTGGGCTCGTCCAAGGGAAATGACAAGGATTCCAAGCGCAAGACCGCCATTATCCTCGCCGCCGAGCCAGACCGGAAGAGTCCTCACGAGGAGCGCGCCAAGGGGGAACGGGATGACAGCGCGTACTACCACTTCTACGAGCTCAAGAAGCTGCGAGACATGCGCAAAAACCAGATAAAGGGAAGGCTTAGTGGCGAGCGTGGCGGGGCGAGAGGTGGTCACCATGGGGGCGAGCGCTGGAACAACAACTACAGGGGCCGCGACACTCTGCAGATGGGCCATCAAGCCAACGCCGCACATCAGCACCCTCCGTAGGTGGAGCAAAGCCGTTCCGAGGATCTTGGGGGCTATCAGGTGCCACAAGGAGTTGTCGTGTGCATCCTTGGTGGCTCCCAGGCCCCGGTATACAACTGGCACTTCAAGATGGTCGCCGCCGCCAGGCCGGTAGTTCCATCCCCAAAGATCAGGTGGTCTCAGTACCCAATTAAATTCAGCACTCGTGCACACCCCGTCTCCACTAGGCCAGTGGGCAGAATCCCCATGATCTGCACTCCCACCATAAAATACATCACCGTCGCAAAGACTCTCATCGATGGAGGCGCCGGTCTGAACTTGATCTCCACCAAGACATTCACCCAACTGCAGGTGCCATATGACAGGCTGATGCCGACCATGATGTTCTCCGGTGTGACGGATGGAACCACCATGCCCATCAGGCAGGTTCCCCTTCCCGTCATGTTCAGGACACCCAACAACTACTGCATCGAGCTTGTCGACTTCGACTTGGCTCACATCAAGCTCCCGTACAACGTCATCGTCGACTACCTTGCGTTGGCCATGTTCATGGCGGCAAATCTCCATGCCTACAACATCCTCAAGATGCCCGGAGGCAGCGACATGATCATCATGGTCCGCTGCGATGAAGTGGAGGCCCTGTGCTCCCTCGAGCATGCCTACAAAGCAGCAGCCACCGCCTAACTCGAGGATTTTGACGAGTCGGGGGATCCTTGAGGAGGAGGCAGATTGCCGCCTAGGTGAGCACCATGGCCAAGAAGGCATTACCTGCGTTGTTTCCGCCTCGCGATGGGAAGTTCCCGGTCAGCACTCGAGCGTTCTGGAGGGGCTGGACCTTGCCACCAGCTACCCTCGT
The DNA here is from genome assembly GCA_916181665.1 of Avena sativa. Lineage (NCBI taxonomy): Eukaryota > Viridiplantae > Streptophyta > Magnoliopsida > Poales > Poaceae > Avena > Avena sativa. The sequence continues at coordinate 86,536,796 of OV702293.1, read as the reverse complement.
TAGCACTGAAGAGGCTCTAGAAGACAGCCTCAACCTGGGGGATCCCGACTTCCCGATGGAATGAACCCAGTGTGCGGACAACACCAACAGCCAGCCAGAGGGAAGCTGGCTATAGGCCAAGGAGGAGCGCATGGCAGTGGGAAGGCGTACAAGCCTCTCCAAGCAACACGCCTGACTCCATGAATTTTTGAAGGTTACCCTTGAGAAACTCTCATCCCTCTTGTAGCCTTACTTTCGGTAAGATCCCGTGCAAGCCATGGCTATGCTGTAATAAGCTTGAACTCTCAGTAGTTTTTTTTGGATATTGTGCTCTGCTCACACTTTGCCATTTGGTTTTTTCTCAGAAAGGTCTTTTCTGAAAACCGTACCTAACTGGGTTTCCTCACTTACATCTCGCGAGCGGGGGCTAGGCATGGTGCCTGACATTGGTCACTCCCCAACATCATTAGAGCTTAAAGTGTCGAGCTTTGAACTTACGACCCGTTCCTCAGATGCAAGTTACCTCACCGACGGTCTCTGGTGCTTGTGTCCCTCGCATGGCGCATGTATCGAGCTCCGGTGGTACGTGTGTTTTGCCCTATGGCCCTCTCCTAGAATGGTCTATGGGGCGGCTTGTGAGGGATCATTCCCCTCTGTTCGCCATCCAGGATCTAAAGTGTGTGCTCTGAACTTACGGACTGGGTCCGGCTACGAGTTACCTCACCCATTCTCCTGGACCTCAAAAATAAAAACACCCCTTTTAACAAATGGCTCGCGAGGCTGTGTCCCTCCGCTAGCTTGTCCAGGACCTAAAGCATGAGCTCTGAACTTACAGACTGGTTCCAGCAATGAGTTAAATCACCCACGATTCCTAATATTTGAAAAACGGCTCGTGAGGCCCTGTCCCTCCGCTAGCTTGTCGAGGACCTAAAGCGTGAGCTCTGAACTTAAGGACTGGGTTAGGCGACGAGTTACCTTACCCATGGTTCATGCTATTTAAAAAACATCTCCCGAGGTCCCGTCCCTCCGCTAGCTTGTCCAGGACTTAAAGAGTGAGCGTTGAACTTACAGACTGGGTCTGGCTACGAGTTACCTTACACATGGTTCCTGATATTTCAAAAATTCCCCTTCTAAGAAACAGATCGCGAGGCCATGTACCTTCGAGATCTTCTAGGACCTAAATTGTCGAGCTCTAAACTCACTACTCGTCCTTCGGCCGCAAGTTACCTGACCTACGGTTCCTAGCCCTTAGAAAAAATAAACCTTCGTGTGGGCCGCTAGACCTTTTTTGAGAAGCCATCCGGTCCAACACTTTCCCTAGTGTTTTCTCCTCGAGATGCTTACGGGGCGACCCTAGAGATACCTTCTCCAGCAGGTAACTTTGTAGGGCCTAGAGTGTTAGCTCTGAACTTGCAGGCCTAAATGGCAGTAAGTTTCCTCACCTATGGGTCCTAGTTCTCAAACGCTTCACCCCTAGGGAGGCATGTGAGGCGAAGCCCCTCCGCATCGCAGCTGCTACTTGCACTGTGCCAGGTACCAGCCCTGCAGTGCTCTACATGGAGACCAGAAGAGACAACTCATCCAGCTGGCCCACACCTAGGAAACCAAGTCTAGGCTCGCTCCCTTCCCCTTGGGAAGTGCACAACAAGTTTCTCCTGCACAGCTAAGACACGATGGCGCCCCAAGCCTCACGAGGTCGCATCCCCGCTAAAGAGAGTGGGCTGCACCAAATCCCACCATGAGAGTGTGCACAGGAATCCTTCTACTCAGTTCCACTTCTATTAACAGGCTACGACAAAACCTAAGGTCCGAAGGCCTAAGCTATCCCCTACGAGAGCCGAGGGCTACCCTCCTGAAGCATTAAATGACCCTCGCGGGCCTACTCCAGCGGATTTTGTGGCGTGGCAGCTCGGTCCATTTTATGAAAGGTGCCCTGCTAGCAGTGCATCGTGAGTGTCGTTTGCGGGAACCACCTCCTCAAGATACATGCCTATAACCTTGCCTCGGGAGGGCGCAGGCCTAGGTCACTCGGCCGCTTGACGGAGGCGTTCGACGGCTCAGGAGTATCATCCCTGCAGATAGAAAGCACGAGCCACCATCACTGGCCGCATCAAGCGAGCACTCCACAGCAAACAAACAAAGAACTACATGCACAAAAAGACATACAAAAGGAGGCCAATAGAACAAGCACCCGTACGGGAAGGTTCATCCTAAAAGTCCTAATTATAGGGAAAAAGGGGCCAATGGCCATTTGGGCACCACCTCTCCGGGGTCGAGCTCCGCGCTCCAGGCGGCACTATGGCGACCGCAACATCCAAGATGGTGGTGAGGCGGATAGTCAACAAGGCATAGCTGCGTATCGAACACCGAGATGGATAAGTCTTCCCGGCTGACATACCTAAATCAGAGCATGAACCCGTGCTGGACATGATGCTCAGAGAGGAAGCGATGCCAGCCATCGGTGATGAAATTTTTGACTCCGGAGAAAGTGTTGACACGCACCTCCCACTTCTCGTGCCCCTAGAGTGGTGCAGTTGCAACTCGTCTAGATGGTCGTTTGTGGTACCGAGAACGAAGCACTCGGGGAGCTTCACCCTCACCGACCAGTCCAGGTCGTCAAGGACGACGATGAAGTCGATGACCCTTTCGGGCTTAGGGTCATCTTCGTTCTTGATGACCACGGGGGAGGGTGTCTCCAAAGCGGGGGGCTCTACAGCGATGGAAGTGTTCGACCAAGATCAAGCCCCGGGCCTGTTGCCGCCCCTCCTCGATGACCCTTACCACTTCATTGGGAGTGGCTGGGCCCGTGCCTAGCAGAAAACTCTCTCGAGGCCGCATCCACAAACGCGGGTGCAATCACGACGAGTGCCATACCGCGACCACCACTCCTCCCACGACTGCTTCCGCGGGAACACCCGTGGCTGCGCTTCATCGGCGGAGTATCCACGGTCTCTGGCATTACCGCCTTCCCTTCTCCTCGGCCGAGAAAAGCTTGGGGGCCACGGAGAGCGGCAAAAGGGTTCGGCTCAGGAGTGCAAGCAAGGATGAAATAGGAGCGGAGGCGCGAAAGTGAAAGATTCCTTCTCCACCTTCCTAATTCAACTACACCAGTCGAAAAGCTGCATCACTACATAGCGCACACGGTATTAACTATCGGGCCCCATGTGTCATCGCGTCGTGGGAACAACTCCTGGAGAGAGAACAGTGCGCTCTGAATCCATGGACAAGGATGCACAGCCATTTGGGATTCACAACCGAGAGTCGAGCGTGCCATGTCTTTGTTGACCAAACGGGAGTGAGGCCGCCCACCGTCATGGTCCTCTTACCATTTTGAGCCCATAGAAGGACACGTACAGGTTAAATGCCTAGGGGCTACTGTCGGAGCCCTGGCAACTGGGGTGCCATGTCCCCGTGCTGAGCGAGGACCACTCTATGGGGATCTCCACTCTCAAGTGGCAGCGTGCCTCTGGGGGAGACCCGTTCAGACAGGCATCACGAGGCATCCACTTTGCGAGGTGGCTGCACCTCCGGAGGGTGTTTTCCCTGTCCTCGTATAACATATTTGAGCCTCAGATACCACGGAGCACCTCTAGGGCAGGGGTAGTAACTTTTCCCAGTGGAGTTCAAACTATGGCCCAAGAAGTAGAGCGTCCCTGCTAACCTAGCTGCCTCGGTAAAGAATACTTGGTCCACCCAACCCTTTTTGCAGGGAGAGGATGATCAAGCTTGTGGTAGAAGACTCCTTCTATTGTTGCTTTGTTGATAGAAGGGAAAAAGTAGAGAGCGCCAGATGAAGACAAGGAAAGTCGAGGTTGGATGCTTTACAGCAGGACGGGGTGGAGCATGGCGAGCAGGAGTGAGTCCATGTAAAGTAGCCTCCTAGACCGGGTGCTCGAGGGGCGGCACTGTGGACGCCCTTCTCTCCAAGGCTGGGGAGGAGGCCCGACACCTCCCTATATAAACCCTCCTCCTACCTTAGAGCGGATCGATCCTCGGCGATCTAAACCCTAGACATTCATCCTCCATTGTACCCTCGCAAACCCAAGCGAGCAATACAAAAAAGAAAGAGTAGGGGATTTACCTCCTCACGAGGGTCCCATACCTGGGTAAAAAACCAGGCGTCATCTCTTTGTCATGGTTCCTGCTCCGTCATCGCCAGCGTCGTCGAGGTACCTTGAGAATGCATGTTTAGCCCACTCTCAAACCATGGGATCGTTGGACCCAAGTTCCTTCACGGGACGAATCTCCAACACAATGAAGTGGCCGACACGCTCGCATGATTTGGATCCACCAGGCAAGAAATTCCTCCCGGTGTCTCCTTGGAGCACCTGCGTGTTGGGGATTTGCTAAATGGGTATCACCATTGCATGTCTCTAATCCGGCTTACCCGAGAGGCCCATAGTTGGTAACAAAGCCCATGGCCTGCTGGGCGGCCTAGTTAGAAGGATCCAGAAAGGAGGCCCTTGCCAGATAAAGGAAGGCTATGGTGCAGTCACGGACCAACCCGGAGCCTTGGAGTGCAAGACACAGAAGACTAGTTTGGATTAGTGTAGAACCCTATAACCTGCCTGGCTAGGACTTTTTCCTGTAATTCTAAGTTATGGCGCCTTTATAAGACGGACCTCTATAATCCTTTAGCACATTGGGTTACACACTCTGCGCAGCGAACGAATCCCTGTAACTAGGCCTATTGCCATATAGTGATTTATAGCAGGAGTAGGATTCTGCTACCATTGTGGGATCTGAACCTGGGTAACCTGTGTTACGTAATACCCACAAACTCACCACCTTCCACCACCTCTCTAAACATGCTCCGTTAGGAACCCTCCATGGCGTACTCGTCGGCAATACCACGACAATTGGCGCCGACCATGAGGCAAGAGGGGATTCAAGCTCTACACCGGGCGAGGTCCAATCTCTTCGTGGGAGTCAGCGACAACGTAGCCATTGGGTGCGTCCTCTTCCCCGGCAATGTTCTGATCATCCCTCCTAACGAGTTCTAGATCACGGTGAAGATGAACCCCACCGTTGCTCAATTGTTCCAATCGGGGACATCCACTTATTCATCGGCGAAACCGGCTTGGGCACTAGTTCCCAGGAAGTCGGAGGATCGTGAAGGCCCGCACAGACCGCCTCCAGGTAGGATCCGTTCATGGAAGGATTGAAGTCTGATCTCTCTTTGGAGTTTGCCGTCTTAGATCAGAAAAATTAAAGGCCCACCCAAACCACTTCTATGCACGATATAATGTGGAAGAGCACTGCAAATCCGTTGGGTTGTCTCGTGCATCTGGAAAGCAGCGATCACACATAGTCGGCATTGTGACCATATCCTATCTGGCTCGTTGCATTTGGAGAGATGGTGAAAACCCCCAAGCTTACCTCGCGAGATGGCTCCGACTGAGGGCCGACTTGGAGGGTTATCCCGACAATGACGCGATCTACCATTTTGTCGAAGGGCTCGTGCGCAGCACACTTCTCCGACATATGCTCAGGAGGAAACAAACCATATGGAACCTCACTCTCACATAGATGGTTGACACTATTAAAAGTTTTTGTTGTTGCCGATTAGCAGGCCCAGGCCAGCCTTGTCGCTTTACTCAGGCCACCGTCGCCACCTCTGCCACCACACAATGGCCCCACTTCCTAAGCATCGTCCTCCGCCATCGATGAGGCTCCCGCTCCCTCCGACTCTGTCCTAGACGTGCTCTATGTTGACATCAGCATTGAATCGAAGGAAGTTGATGTCAACACGGAAGAACTCGACACTCCTATGATAGAGATGGAGGAGGAGATCAACCGCGAGGAGCGCGCCGACAAGGTCATCACTTCCCAGCAGGTGCTAGTCCCCATCAGGGGTGTGATAGAAGAAGATTAGCAAATCGGAGAAGCTCCACCAAAGACACGGGACACCAGGAAGGGTCTAGCCTACAATGCCGACGATCATCCGGCAAGGGCTATGCCTCTTAAGGATATCCTCGTGCAACAGCCACATGAACTGGCCACCGGGCCCAGCAACGCCAATCCCGCAAGTCTATCGCCACTGTCATTTATGTCTACGGCCTCCCAAATCATTCCAGCTGATACACTGATGTACGGAAACTTTCTCGTCAAGACCATGAACGTGGCCCATATCCGAAATATTCTCCATCTCGATGAGAAATGCCTGCAACTACTGGAGGATGTCGGAGATTTGACATGTGAAGGAACTAGGGTCCAATGATCCCTTGGTTCGAGAGGGGGTTGAACACGCGTTCCCAAGGTACCTCAGCGATGGTGGCGATGGCGGAGCATATACCATGATAGAAAGATTACACGGGAGTTTTTTCCTAGGTTCGGGACCCTCATGAGGATGTAAAGCCCCTACTCCTGCTTTGTTGTATTGCTCGCTTGGCTTCACGAGGGTACCATGGAGGATGTGTGTCTAGAGTTTAGATCACAGGGGATCAATCCCTTCTAAGGTAGGAGGAGGGTCTCTTATATAGGGAGGCGTCGGGCCTCTTCCCCCGTATTTGAAGGGAAGGGCGTCCACAGTGCCGCTCCTAGAGGTTCCGGTCTAGGAGGATACTTTACGTGGACTTGGTCTAGCTCGCCATGCTCCACTCTGTCCTCCAGTAAAGCGTCCTTTATTGACGTTCCTTATCTTCATCTGGCGCTCTCCAGTTTTCCACCTTTCACCAAAATGGCAACTGGGGGAGCCTTCCACCATGAGATCTTTTGTCCTTTTCGAGCGAAAGGTGCATGGACCGAGTCCTATTTACCGAGGTGGCTGGCACCATGGAAGCACTGAGATTCCTGTCGGGGCTGTAGTTCGTACTCATTCCGGCAAAGTTACTATTCTATCCCGGACACACTTGGAGGTATTCGAGGCTTGAAGGCGTTACATGATGACATGGTAGACTCCCTAAAGAGGTGTCATATCAGGAGGTCCATCCTCTCACGAGGTGGGTGACTCGGGATACTAGTGTGTGCATTGCATTCATGCATAGAAAATATGGATAATTTTGCACTTTTAAATAAAATTCAAAGTAACAGAAGCTTAATTTAACTTGATGGAATTGAAATAAATCACCAAGTAACAAGAACTCAATAATTAAATCTTGATCTCTCTTATCCTTATATATTCCTACCATGATCATCAAGGTAGTTCTTAAACCTTTAACTCTTTGGCTTATAATGAGTAGGAAGGTAACCAAGTCAAGACATTTCACCACATATCTTTCTTGCCATACGAATCCTTATCATCTCTATTGAACCATTCCCTAGTATATGTTGATCATCAATGTTGAGTGATCAATCCATGATCTATCAATTCTTGATCTATCAACTCTTATCTTATCATAGAATTCATTTCAATACTTGTGAAGAAAGAAGTAAGAAGAGGCGCCAAGCCACGATGACAATACTTGTATGAATGTTGTGGTTCTTGTTCGTAGGTATGAACGGTTCTTATTCGAAATCCCCAAGCCATGTAAAACATGCAAAGAAAATTAGAGGCGTCTAACTTGTTTTTGAAGTGCATGTGATGTGATGTGATATGGCCATGATATGATTGTGATTATATTTGATGTAGGCAATGATGTTTATTTTAAGTTGGCAAGTGGAAGGAGCCTTATGGTTGTATTTCAATTTGTTAAGACCTGCATGTCTATTCATCATGTAATCGCTTTATTCCAAGTAGTTGTAATAGTTGCGGTTGGTGATGGACAACCATGAAGCGGCGCCATTGTCCTTGACGTAGTGTTGGTGATGATTGAGATCATGTCCGTGCTTTGGAGATGGAGATTGAAGGAACACGAATAAAGGCCATATCCCATCACATATTATGAATTGCATGTGATGTTATCCTTTCTATGCATCTTGTATTTCTTAGATCGCGACATAAGATGATCATTTGGAAGCATAGTGTTGGTAGCTATATAAGATGATCCCTCACACTAAATAGCAAGTAAAAAAGTGTTCGTCCTTAGTTGGCACCATTGCTAAGACTCGTCATTTGGAAGCATCACATGATGATCGACTGTGATAGATTCTACGTGTGCATACAACGGGTGCAAGCCAGATTTGCACATGCGCATACTAAGGTTAATCTTGACGAGCCAAGCATGTAAAGACATGGCCTCAGTACACAGAATATCCAAAGGTAAAGAATGAGTCATATGGATTATATGATGAACATGTTGATTGTTCGCATTTGAAGCTACATCATCTTTCGTGATTATAGGACTTGGTGTAGTGGATTTGGTTCGTGTAATCACCAAAATGACTCGAGGGATGTTATTTTGAGTGGGAGTTCAAAAGTAATATGATTAAAGTTGAACATAATTTATAATAAATTAAATAAAAGTGAATTTGCATAATGTTGTAGTCATTGGCATATGTTCACCACCTTACGCTTAGTTTTAATTGAGATAATAAAACTATAGAATTCTTGATAGTTACTTTACGAACTGGTATCATATTGCTTTGAGTGTTAATCTAAATTTTAAAGTCCTATTGCAAACTTCCAGCAAACTCCATTTACTCTGTGAAGTTTAATAATTAGTATTAAATAAAGAGTAACAATTCCAATGTTAGTATATAAGTATCATGTTTGTCTCCATGATTCTTGATATTCAAAATATTATTTTAATATCAAGGTTATCTAGGAGAAAAAAGAATTTTTTTAGAAACAATCATGTGTGGAAGATATTGTGATATTTGAAATGATGTTTTGGTTGCAACATAAAAAAGTAAAATTTAGAAAAATATATGTTCACATATTTTATGAGAATTTACAAATGTTGGAGATACTAGATGTCCTAATCCTCCAAAGGGTTTTGGAAAGCAACATTATACTCGCGATTCGTTGTCATAAGCTAGAGTAACTTGATCATGAAAATTGTCATGATGAGGATGAATAAAATATGTAGGTAAAATGTTGACTACACTAAAAGATTACTAAAGAATGGAATATGAAATAATGTCAAACATTTGATGATCGTGATCTACTTAAAAGTGCAAATTCAAAGGTATTAGTATTTGACTATACACGCTTTGGACTATGTGTCATGTGTATGGCGCCACTATTGATGTTGATAGATTACTTTAAAAGGGAAAGGAAATGCTGAAAGTGAATCTCAAAAATATTTGGCAGAAAAGAAAAGATTGAAATGTATAGCTTGAGTATATAGATGATATACATGTTATGGTTGTAGTATTTGCTTATTAAACAATGTGGTTCTTGGGTATTGGATACCGAATTGGTTGGTGTGAAGTGTCATACATGACAACAGAGTTCATGAACTGCAATGGCCTAAGTAACCAGCAAGAGAATATGTGGTGATGTTCATCCAAAGCAAACAAGGTGATGTTGTGTTTCTTGTTGACATCAAAGCTTACCTTCAAGATTTGTTTCAATAATTGTTATTTCTATTAGGTATTATGAGAACAAAAGGTTGTTCAAATAATTACCGTGTTTCATATAAGATGGATGATTTACAAGTCTGGTTGGAGAAATCACATCCATAAAACTAATTCTAAAAATGTCGCAAGACATATGATGGAAATATCACTTACGAAGTGACATCGCCGTTTAAATTATATTAGAAAGAAAACATGTAGAAACTCCATGTTGATGGAATTTTGGAGTCTTTTTATTTTGATCAAATGACACTTGTGAGACTTTCCTAGAGATAATTGAATTTTCCTTCAAAGGCCAAAGAACAAAAAATGACTAACTTATTGGAATTTTTACATATTTATGTATGTAGTCCATCATGTGTAGTCGTGAGCAGTGGATTTCAACTTCATATGCTTTCTCCGAAATTTAAGTGAATACATAAGTATATTTACTTAATCAAGATTAAGTATGAAATATTCGAAAATATTCAAAGACTTTCAAGATGAAGTGGAAAATCATTGTAAGAAGAAAATAAAGAATTTATGATTCGATCATAAAAGAAGATATTTGAGTTACAAGTTTAGCATAACACCTAAGATTTGAGGAATCGTTCCATGGATTTGCATTTAACAAAACACCATACGAGTATGGAGTGTTCAAGATATGTAATGAAACCTTGTTTGACATGGTGAAATCAAAGGTGTCATTTATAAAATGTCATTCTATTTTAAACGATTGAAACTTTAGTGACTACCGCTTTTAGATAGAAAAGAGCTCCATCATGATCAGTTGAAATGACACCATATTAGTTATGTTCTAGGATAAAACCCAAGTTGTCCTTTCTTCAACTTTGGTATGTTAGGCATAAGTAAAATGTTTACAACCAAAGTCGGATGAGTATGTCTTTGTATGTTATTTCGAACAACTATTGGGTGTTCCTCCATAACACCAAAGACACAAGTGTTTGTCGGTTAGAACGTCAAGTTTCTTGAGAAGGAATTTTTCGTGAAAAGTTAAGTGGGAGGACAATAGAACTTTGATAAGGTTATTGAACTTTAGCTAATATGTGATGAGTTACGTAGCGCCCGAATGTTTCCCAGAGGTAGCAACGATGCTCATGGATCACGTGACTTAATGTTTGTGGTCACGGAAGTCTAAGTTCCTATTGAACTGAATAGGTCGGGTAAAACAATCAAATACTAAGATTTGAGAGTAAATCATTGTTGTTTTACAGTGATGAACCGACTATATGCAAATAAGCGATGATGGGCCCTGACTCCATCAAATGGCTTGAAGCCATAAAATCTGTGATAGTTCCATACACGAGAAATCAAGTTTTTGAACTTGGAAGATCCTATGGAAAGGTGTAAGACCTTATAGTCGTATTTGGATATATAGAGATATATACATGGATGTTTCACATCTATGAAATAGTCGACATGTCGGGAAAGCGTTTACAACAATGTTCAAGGAGTTGATTATGACAAGATTTAATCTTTCATAGCGATATTTAGTCTGGACGGATTTATGTAGCAACCACTATATATAATTTTGGTATACGGTAGTTGAATAAACAAAACAAGGTTCTTATAATAGAATGGTTACCTAAGACATGTACATGAAACGATCCAAAGGGTTTTGTTAATTCAAAGGATGCTAAAAGCGTATGCAAACTTCAATGGTTGAAGTACGCATCACGGAGTTGGAATCTTCACCATGATGAAACTGTTAAAAGTGTTTAATTTCATCGAAGACTATGTAGATGCTTGCATTTGCAAGAAATTATGTGGGAGCACGAAGACATATTTATGATACATTATGTGAAAGACATATTGTTGATTGAAAATGATGTACCTTTTATTGACACAAGTTAAGAATTTCATTTTGATGAAAGACTTATGCAAAACCTGAATAATGAGTATTAATGTATATATGGATAGATTGAGACGCTAATATAGTTGTGCCAAATGTACATAGATGATATATTGAATGAGTTCAATATGGGAACGACAAGAAAGGTATTTGTCTCACAGGCGGGATTGATTCAAGATTCAAGTGTTTTGACACTTGGTAAGTAAAATAAGATTCACGTGTTTTGACACTTGATGAGCGAAGTTAAAAGAATATTTTGATCAATCATATTGTGATTTGTACACATCCAGATATGTCCTATGCTCTAAATGTTATGAGAATATACCAGAATGATTCATAAGATTGTCATTGGATGATAGTAAGGATATTTTTATGATCTTTGGTAGAACTAAGAACATTTTATTTATGTATAGGTCACAAATAAATAGATATTTCATTGTAAAGTGTTACATTGATACTAGGTTTGTCATTTTATCAATTTATACTATGGGTGGCACAATGTAATGTAAAGGAAGTTACATAATGGATTTTGATTAGTTCCAAAGTTAAGACATTGTGACGTATACTACAACAAAAGGCTAAGTATATGTCTGTTATTGTAGCAGCAAAACAGGGCATTTCTGTCAAGTAGTTTGTTACCAAACAAGGTGTAGTTCACAGTGGTCTAGTACTATGAAGATATATTGTACGAAAATTGTATCGACATGGTTTAACCCCAAGTAACTAAAGGTCTCACCAAAGGACCAAAGTTATAGAATTCCATCTCATTGGAGAATGAGTGATGCGTAGAGACGCAAAGACATGCAAATACACATGGACCTAGAAGTGTCGGATCCAAAAATTATGTTTCCCACTAGCAATTGTGTATATACAACACCATAAAGCCATAGGTGTTGAATGCACAAGTTTTTCCAAACTAGATTATTGACTCTAGTGATAGTGGGAGACTGTTTGTAGAGGTCCCAACCTTTAATAAGGTAGAGATCCCTGTGTTTACAATGCTAGTCCCTGGATCAATAGCTAGCATCCACAGTTAAGATGTAATATCAAGAAACAAAGGTCATAATACAACTTTATAACCAGGAAAAAAATAATTCGTTACATCTTACATAGCTCATTTGGCTATCTTATTACAATGCAGCAGAAATAACTATATAGCATGGAGTCCTTCACCTTCAAAGTGCCACAGGCAAACACGTTGGTTATAGACTTGTAATCCTATTCAACACACTTCACTAACATCAAACAAACCTGCAACATAATAAGTTGCAGCCACAAGGGTCAGTACATTTGAATTGTATTGGCAAGTTTCACTACTATGTAGAAATAAGTGGAACCTATGAATATATGCATATTTGGGTAAGTAGGGTTTAGGCTCATTTACAGAAAGCAATATAGTTTTATCCTATCTTTTAAAAATAGTTTTTATCATTTGATAATCTTTCTGAACTCCTTGGAAAACTCCAAGTGCTTCTAATCCCTTGTTGACACCATCAAGTTTTTACTTTGAGAAATTGGAATGTCGAGATCTTCCATAGCTTTAGGCGTTAGTTGCTCAGAGTTGTCCGTAACCGAGGACACGGCTAAGTACTTAGAATTTGATCTTCTGGAGAAGTTGTACACTTTACCCACATGACACAATCTCGTCTTGACGCCACCAGTGGGCGCTGGATAAGTACACACCAAATGGAGTACCGGCAGATCGAGAATGTGCCAAAGTCTTTCCATAGAAGTCCTCCCAATACATGATGCTAGCTAGTCTACCAGGCACCAATGTAAGGATGTATTTCCAATACATGAATCTGGTTAACCTGAGTAGGTGCCAATGCAAGGGTCTTACACTATGTAGTTGACTAAGCCAGAGCCCATTTAGCATGTGGTTGTACATGGAAGTAACTGTAAAAGAAACATGTTCAATCTCTAAGTCCCTGGGTGGTTTTCTTCTAGTGCACATACAAAAAGATATCCATATAAACATGGTTCCCTTTGTTGCCACCTTATCCACTTTTGAGTATCCACATTCCACCCAGGTGGTTCATTGAGTACTTGTTTTATTATATAAAACATATATTTTTCCAACACTTCATATAATCATATCATGTAATACATCCCAAGTCTATAGTAGGGCTAAGCATACTACAACTATGATGTTTTCACTAAGGAGGATACAGAGGATATCCTAATAGGACATAGCATAGAATAGTAATATAGTAGCCCTATCATGCATACTACAAAATTACCACTAAGTGTAATTAAGATAGTAGGACATGGATGATAGTGCCACTTGCCTTTTTAGTAGATAATACTGGTTCACTCCTTGATCTTGCAACAATCACACTCTTCAAATTTCACTACAATTCAATCAAGCAAGCACATATTCAAACTAACATTCATAAAATTCACCACATAAAACAATAACATCAAGCAATGCATGTAAGCATGCAAAATATTGTTTTATTTGGAAAATTGCTTTCTAATAGGCTATAAACATTTTAAAACTCCTATTGGTCATTTACAAAAGTGGTAAAACAATTTAAATTCAAGTTGGTGAAAATGGCTATTTAAATCATTTTGTTTTGCTAGAAATGATTTAAATCAAAGTAATATTTTGTAGTGTTAGCCAAATATATTCTTTAAACACAAATGTTAGTGTTTATGGTTTAACGTTTTAATATTACTCCATTTGCAAAAAGGTTTCATCTAAATTCCATTTTTAAATCAAACAATATTTTATGTACTAGAAATGCCTTTAACAAGGTAATAATTTACTAAAGTTTAATCAAATACATTTTTAAGTCCAAAACTTTGTGTTTAGGGTCAGAGAGTTTAATTCAATCATTTTCCAAAAGGTTTTACTTAAAAACATAATCAACATTTTTATTTAACTAGAAATGCTTTTATTCAATGATTTATTCTTTAGCATCACAAAATATTCTTCTAAATCTACAAGTTGGCCCTTATGGTCAGTAGGTTCAAAACCATCCATTTACAAAAGATTTTACCCTAAAAAAATTTAGAATATATTTTATACTCAAAATATGCCTACACATGTTTCTGCAAAAACAACCAATATTACAGAAGCAAATCATTAAACAAATGGCATGGTTCGAAAGAATTCTTTTTACTTACTCCAATGATATAAAGTTTGCGAAATTTGGATGTGTAGATTTAAAGTTATGAATTTTACAAATCTTATCATCTAATAGATCAAATTTCTGTTTTTAAAACAATCACTGGCCACGTGTGTGTTTCTAACTGGTGCGTACAGTTTCGTGTGGATTGCGCTCTGTGGATCGTTGGATCTAAATAAGATCATGCGGCACAAAGCACACGATACCCTTTCGTTCAAAATCTAATCTCAGCCAGGCGTTTCAGATCTAACGGCTACCAGCGCAACTGCCAGGAACTGGCGGCGCTCGACGGCAGCACATGGCAGCGAGCGACGCTCGGCTAACGGCGGTTCCGGCGATACAGGAAGCAAGAGAGAGGATGGAATAGCTCACAGGGTTCGCAGGGGTGTAGAGAAGCTCGACGTGGTCGTAGTAGTCCAAGGGGCGCACGGTGGTGTCAGGGATTGCTCGCCGGAGTAGCTCCTGACGACGGGTGCTCTCTGTTGAAGATGGAGGCGAGATTGAAGGCCACGCGCGGATTATTGGAGGGCACCTAGAGATGCACAGGAAGCAGGCGAACCAAATGGCGTAAGTCGCAACTCGAGGCGCGCACGAGGTTGAGGGCTAAGACTCACTGGAGATTCGGCAGAGGGTGGCGATGCTCAGAGGCAGACCGATGGGAGCTCCTAGGGCACGTGCGGGCGAGTGGGAGGAACCGGCAGGTGTGTGAGGGGGTGGCGAGCACGCTCGTGGAGTCCAGAGGGCAAGGGGAGGTCGGAAGACGCCGGATTTCGCCGGAAAAGCTCGTCGGAGCAGGAGGTTTGCAGCGGGCAATTGGGGCAGCCCGGTGGCAGAGAGTGGACGGCGTCTGGGGGAAAATGAGGAGGAGGGCGAGGCTATTTATTGTGCGTGATCACGGACGAGTATTACTCGTGCATTGATGCGAATTCAGATGTGGATTCAAAGCAGGAACGGCGAGGTGCGAGGGGGGGAACGGTCGTGGCGGGTGAGAATGATGACTGGCCGTGTGGGGTCGCGATGTCAGCGAAGGAGAGGGTTACGCGTGGGGTCGTCTCGTTAGCGTCTGAGGGGGTGAGGTTTGCGGTAAGAAAACGATTCGCGTTGGGGGGAAAGTAGGCTGCGAGTTGGGATGGATGGGCTGGTTCGGCTAGTTTGCTTCTATTCCATTTTTTATTCTTTTTTCTTTTTCCTTTTTCTATTTCTATTATCTGTTTTGAATTTAATTCAAATGTTTCAAACACATTTTTTATTTCAAATCTTTTCCAAACTTTGAGTATTCTTTTAATACTGTTTATTAAAATATTCTATAGTCCATTTTAGAATATTTTTTTATTCTTTTAGGGTCTATTATTTATTTAAAATAGACATTTTTCCTTATTTTAAATAAGATTTAAATATGTTTTCAAACTCTATTTGAATTCAAATTTTTACCAAACCTTTTTGAGTAGGTTTTATTTATTCCTTAGTGTAAATAATTCACTTTGAATTATTATTTAAAATACTTTTATATGATTTAGATTTAAATTGGGAATTGTCTTTATTTAAATAAAATTGGATAATAATCAATCATTATGATTTTATTTAAATAATCATTTACTCTTTTTATTAATCAATAATCTTTCATTTCATTTGTTTGGCAAATATTTAATTTGGCTTTTAAATAGTCCTTATTTATTTGTTTCTTCCTTTGCTTATAAAATCCATATCTTTTTATTTAAAGATCCAAAAATGGTGATTCCAACTTGTATAATTTTATTTATTATTTGTTTATCTTTTTAATCCCTTTAGGATTCATTTGCCCAATATTTGGTATGGATTTAGATAGGAGCTTTTATTAGCTTTGGAAAATATTTTATTTTAACTTATTAAATTCATAAGTTTTTATCTATGGATCCAAATTGAGTGAAACCACTTTCTATAGTTTTATAATATTTTTCTTTATCATTCTTGATCATATATAAATATTTGTTGACAAAAAAATTTATATGGATCAAATCCATAGTCTTAGAGAGGTCTTAGAAATGAATTATTCCATTAGGGTTTTAGGGTTCTTGTTTAACTTTTCCAAGTGTTTAAATTTCTAGATACATTATTGATGAATGCATTTTACTTGATTGAAATTTTGTTTGATTCCCTTTTCATTCAATGTTTGTTCAAGATGGGTTTTGATGTTTCCATTTGGAATCAAAAAGTTTCTTTTCAGCCTAAATTTCAACAATTATTTATTTTGTTTATTTATTTTTCACATTTCAAAATTTGGAAAATTTTGGGATGTGACAGGCTACCACCCTTAAAAGAAATCTTGTCCCGAGATTTGGGAAGGCTAGAGGTTACAAGTTGGCTTCAAGGCAACTAGGGTACTACCACCCTAAAAATAAAATCTTATAGGGTTACATTGATGGTTCGCTTGACTATGGGTTCAATAATTGATATCCAAACAAGGAATCCTTATTTGACTCAACGGAGTTAGATAATTCTTGCCATCCATATCATCTAAATCTTCAAGGGTTCCATACATGTCGATGTGGTTCACATGTCCTTTCTGAGCCACATTGGAATCATTTCCATTGGAGTTTCTAGCATCCTTTTTCTTTTTCTTCTCAAGATAATCTAATGCATAAGGTCCAAGTTCCGTACAATTATAGCACTACAACTGGCTAATGTCTTTCTTCCTGGGATTGCCGTGTTGGTTTTGACCAAGGTCATCTCCATTGTCAGTATCATTCCCATTATTCTCACTTCCATTGTTGTTGTGGTGATGCTGATGTGGTCCAGAATCTCCATTGCTCTTTTTGAACGAACGCTTCTTTTGTGATGATCCTGAGTGATACTTGAGGTTATGCTTCCTCTTTCTGTTCTCAACTTGATTCATCTTGTTTTCCAAGATGGTGACTTTGTCATAGAGTGATTGATAAGTTGTGACATAGGAAACAAACAACTGCAGGTTTAACTCATCATTAAGTCCTTCGAGGAATTTATCTTTCCTCTTAGCATCTATATCAACTTCATTCGGTGCATAGCGTGCCAGATTGTTGAACTCCTCAGTGTACTCAACCACACTGCGGTGACGCTGCTTTAGATTGTGGAACTCCTTTTTCTTCAAGTTCATCACCCTGAATGAGATGTGAGCTGTACAGAAACCATCCTCAAAAATAGCCCAAGTTACATCCTCAAGGGGTGTGGTGATCTGAAGTTGTCCCACCATGTTGTTGCTGGCCCTTCAAGCAGATATGCTGCAAACCTAACTTTTTCCTCGTCGGTGCAGCCAACAGTCACTAAGTCCTTGTTCACCGAACGTAACCAGTCATTGGCTACCATTAGATCAGTGGTTCCAGAGAACCTTGCAGGCCTTAGTTTCAAAAATCTGGTGAGTATGTCAAGGGCTAGAGGATTATTTTGATTGTTGTTGTTGTTGTTGTTGTTCTGATTCTGATTTGCACAAACTGCGTCATCATCTGCATCAGTTGAGCTTGAGATGTCATCAACTGCTACATCTCGGGAGTGATGTTATTGTTGTTGTTTTGGTTGGGGTTGGAACGACGGGGAGGCATTTGTTGGTTTGATAGGGATAAGTAATGATAGATAGATCTAAAGAAGTTCTAACACACAACCCAAACCAATCAAGTTCAAACAAACAATCAACAAGCAACTATTCACTTAACAATTTATGAGCTTAACTCATGAGTTGAAGGAAACAACAAGTTTTCTTGAAACAATCAACCTAGTATAGTCATACCTCATAGGTCAGTATGGACCATACTCTAACATGTTATCAATGTCTTAGATAGTTGGTAGGCAATCTAATGTTCTCTTGGTTCTCACTTGTAGTCCTTAGTGATGTCTAAGTTGAAGTCCTTGGTGAAACTAAAGTTGAAGTCATTGGTCATGGTGGAGGCTTTGTCCATCAAGTTGAAAAAGGAAGAGATGTAGTATGAAAACCAAAAAGGTTGAGGAAAGAGTTTACAAGATTGTTTGTAAATAAGTTTTTGGAACAAATACAACTCCTATTTTCTAAGGGGTTTTGTCCAATCCTAGGGTTACAATCGAACAGGAAACACAGTGCTCTGATACCATCTATAGAGATCCCAACCTTTAATAAGGTAGAGATCCCTCTGTTTACAATGGTAGTCCCTGGATAGATAGCTAGCATCCACAGTTAAGATGTAATATCAAGAAACAAAGGTCATAATACAACTTTATAACTAGGAATAAAATAATTCATTACATCTTACATAGCTCATTTGGCTATCTTATTACAATGCAGCAAAAATAACTATATAGCATGGAGTCCTTCTCCTTCAAAGTGCCACAGGCAAACACGTTGGTTATAGACTTGTAATCCTATTCAACACACTTCACTAACATCAAACAAACCTTTAACATAATAAGTTACAGCCACAAGGGTCAATACATTTGAATTGTATTGGCAAGTTTCACTACTATGTAGAAACAAGTGGAACCTATGAATATATGCATATTTGGGTAAGTAGGGTTTAGGCTCATTTACAGAAAGCAATATAGTTTTATCCTATCTTTTCAAAATAGTTTTGGTCATTTGACAATCTTTCTGAACTCCTTGGAAAACTCCAAGTGCTTCAATCCCTTGTTGACACCAACAAGTTTTTACTTTGAGAAATTGGAATGTCGAGATCTTCCATAGCTTTAGGCGTTAGTTGCTCAGAGTTGTCCGTAACCGAGGACACGGCTAAGTACTTAGAATTTGATCTTCGGGAGAAGTTGTACACTTTACCCACATGATACAATCTCGTAATGACGCCACCAGTGGGCGCTGGATAAGTACACACCAAATGGAGTACCGGAAGATCGAGAATGTGACAAAGTCTTTCCATAGAAGTCCTCCCAATACATGATGCTAGCTTGTCTACCAGGCACCAATGTAAGGATGTATTTCCAATACATGAATCCGGTTAACCTGAGTAGGTGCCAATGCAAGGGTCTTACACTATGTAGTTGACTAAGCCAGAGCCCATTTAGCATGTGGTTGTACATGGAAGTCACTGTACGAGAAACATGTTCAATCTCTAAGTCCTTGGGTGGTTTTCTTCTAGTGCACATACAAAAAGATAGCCATATAAACATGGTTCCCTTTGTTGCCACCTTATCCACTTTTGAGTATCCACATTCAACCCAGGTGGTTCATTGAGTACTTGTTTTATTATATAAAACATATATTTTTCCAACACTTCATATAATCATATCATGTAATCCATCCGAAGTCTATAGCAGGGCTAAGCATACTACAACTATGATGTTTTCACTAAGGAGGATATAGAGGATATCCTAATAGGACATAGCATAGCATAGTAATATAGTAGCCCTATCATGCATACTACAAAATTACCACTAAGTGTAATGAAAATAGTAGGACATGGATGATAGTGCCACTTGCCCTTTTAGTAGATAATATTGGTTCACTCCTTGATCTTGCAACAATCACACTCTTCAAATTTCACTACAATCAAGCAAGCACATATTCAAACTAACATTCAAACAATTCACCACATAAAACAATAACATCAAGCAATGCATTCAAGCATGCAAAAGATTGTTTTATTTGTAAAAGTGGTTTCTAATAGGCTATAAACATTTTAAAACTCCTATTGGTCATCTACAAAAGTGGTAAAACCATTTAAATTCAATTTGGTGCAAATGGCTATTTAAATCATTTTGTTTTGCTAGAAATGATTTAAATCAAAGTAATATTTTGTAGTGTTAGCCAAATATATTCTTTAAACACAAATGTTAGTGTTTATTGTTGAAGGGTTTAATATTAATCCTTTTGCAAAAAGGTTTCACCTAAATTCCATTTTGAAATCAAAACAATATTTTATTTGCTAGAAATGCCTTTAACAAGGTAATAATTTACTAAGGTTTAATCAAATACATTTGTCACATCCCAAGATTTTCCAAATCTTGTAATGTGAAAAAAAAGAATCAGGACACAGCCCAGCTGGCCAGCCCAATAAGCCCAACAACCAGCCCACTCCCTCTCCCCCGAAGAAAACGATTCGCACTCATTTTTTAACCCGCGCAGACACTGACTGGTGGACCCTCTCCCTGTCTCTCTCCTTCGCTGACGAAGCGGACCCACGCGCCAGCTCACTCTCTTCTTCCTCGCGCAGACGACGCCCTGCCGTTTCCTGCCTTTACTCCGACGATCAATTCGCGCTGTTAACGGCCATTACTCCCCTTGCGACCCCGCCGTATTAAACGCCTGCATCTTCTCCTCCTTTCCCCTCAAACCCCATTGCACGAGCGCCACCAGGCTGCCCTGAATCGAAGCAGCACCACCACTGCTCCGACCACCGTCCCCAGCCAATTCCGGCGACTCTGCGCCACCCCTTGCATCATTGACCAAGCACACACACTCCCCAGCCTCTGACGCTTCTCTCTGTGCCATCCGTTCAACCGCGGGCGCCCCAGAACGTCGTCTTCGACAAGCTCTGAGCGCTGCCGCGTCTGCTACTATCTCCGGCGACGTTTCCTGGTAAGAACCAACCACCCCGAGCCCTATCCTTCACGCATGCGTCATCGCCTTGGCCTTGCGCATCTGACCATGCTCTTATCTTGCCTTAGGGCGATCTGCAACGTCGACCCCGACCACGAACAGAACCATCTGACGCCGACGACGACTCCGGCGAGCGATTACTCCTGTCCCCGTGCGCCCCTTGCTTCCTCGAGAGCACCTCGAGCTTCACCTCGACCCTGCGAGCACGGTGAGACCTTCCTCTGCCTTCTTTGCTTCCTGTAACCACCGTTATCTCATCTTTCGACCGAGCGCCGCCGCCAGCCGCCGCACAGCGCCTCCCGTTGTTGACCAAGCAGTAGTGCTCGTAGGATCTAGATCGGACGAACGGGATAGATCACTTAAACGCTGAAGGGGTGCGCAACCAGAGCCGTGCGATCTGCTTAAGATCCAACGCACCAGAGAGGCTGATCCACACGAAGCGGTACCGCCCAATAAGAAAGCGACGCGTGGCCAGTCTTCGTTTAAAACAGAATTTGAAATCAGATTTAGATGCAAATTTGAAACCCTTGTAACTTTTGATCCACACATCCAAAAATTGCAAACTTTATATCAATAGAATCAGTGGAACAAGCCCTAGCCAACCATGCAATTTGTTTAGTAAAAAGTTTATGTTAGAATGTTTGTTTTTGCAGAAACATTTGTTTGCTTGTTTAGGTTATAAAAATTGTTCCAAAATGTTTTTAAGGATGAAATCTTTGCAAATTGGTTTGTGGTGAACTTACTGACCCTAGGAACCAACCCATGGATTTAAAAATGGATTTTGAGAAGATTAGGAATGAAAACTTGAATTAGTCCATTTCTAGTCAAATGGAAATATTACTTTTGTTATGAAAATGATTTTGGAGTAAAAACTTTGGGAAAATGATTTGAATCAAACCTACTGACCCTAAACACCAAGTTTTGAGAATTAACAACTTATTTGGTGAACAACATAAAGTTTTTACTTTGATAAAAACATTTTCCACCACATAAAATATTGATTGGATTTAAAAATGGTTTATAGATAAAACCCTTTTACAAATGACTCTGCCACTTTGGAAAATGACCACTTTGGACCTTACAATGTGTAGATTCTAGTGGAAACCACCCTTGCGAATAAAACTACCCTTTGCATGCTTGCATGCATGACTTAGTTTCTCTTATTTTATGTGTGTTTGATTGTTTGAATATTGGTTGGAATGCTAGTTGATATTATGTTTGCTTGATTGAATTGTAGTGAAGTTAGAAAAGTGTGAAACTAGCAAGATCAAGGAGTGAACCAACATTCCCTACCAAAAGAAAGGCAAGTGACACTATCATCCAAAGTCCTACTATTTTCATTATACTTAGTGGATTTTCAAAACATGCATGAAAAGAATTTCTATACTTATGCTATGCTAAATCCTAATAGGATACCTTATACATTCCTTAGTGGAAACAATGTAGTTGTAAAATGCTTAGCCATGCTATATATTTGGAGAAGAGATACATGTTGAGATTTTATGAAGTTGAGAAAAAGACTTATGTTTTATATAATAAAACAAGGACTCAATGAACCACCTGGGTGGACAAGGATACTTTGAGTTTTGGAGAAGGTGGCAACTAAAGGAACCATGTCTATGGCATTCTCTTTGTGTTGTGCACCAAAAGAAAACCACCCAGGAACTTAGATATTGAACATGTTTCTCCAATTGTGGCTTTCGTGTACAGCCACATGCTACTTATGGCTCTGGCTTAGTCAACTACATTGGGAAGACCCATGCATTGTCCCAGGTACTGAAAATGAGGGAACTCGAAACCCTACATGGGTGCCTGAAGACAAGCTAGAAATGGTGTATGGGAGGACCCTCTGGAAAGACTTCGTCACATTCTCAATCGGCCAGTACTCCATCTTGGTGAGTACCAATCCAGCGGCCACTGGTGGAAACAAGATGAGAGTGTGTCATGTGGGTAAAGTGTACAACTTCTGCAGAAGATAAAAATCTAAGTACTTAGCTGTGTCCCCGGTTATGGACAATACTGAGCAACTAAAGCTTGAAGCTATGGGAAATCTCGACATTCCAATTTCCAAAAAGAAAAACTTTAAAGTAACAACAAAAGACTTGCAGCACTTGGGGGTACCAAGGAGCTCAAGAGATTTGGATAAAAACTTGAAGCACTTGGGGATTTACCAAGGAGTTCAAGAGGTTTTGATAAAAACTTGAAGTACTTGGGGTACCAAGGAACTCAAGAGATTTTGACAAAGACACTTGGGGTTTTACCAAGGAGTTCAGAATAACTTGACAAAGATTAAAACCATTTTGAAAAGATAGGATAAATTATTGCTTTCTGCAAATGATCCTAAAACCCTACCTAGCCAAATATGCATGTAATGATAGGATCCACTTATATTCAACATAGTAGTGAAACTTGCCAATACAATTCAAATGTATTGACCCTTGTGGCTGTAACTTGTTATGTTGCAGGTTTGATTGTTTTTAGTGAAGTTGATTGATTAGGATTACAAGTCTACAACCAACATGTTTGCCTGTGGCACTTTGAAGATGAAGGACCCCATGCTTATAGATTTTCTGCTGCAATGTAATGTAATAGCCCAATGAGCTATGTAAGATGTAATAAAATTATTTTATTCCTGGTTATAAAGTTATATTATGGCCTTTGTTTCTTGATATTACATCTTAACTGTGGATGCTAGCTATTGATCCAGGGACTAGCATTGTAAACACAGGGATCTCTACCTTATTAAAGGTTGGGACCCCTTACAGATGGTATCAGAGCATTGTGTTGCCTGTAGGATTTGTAAACCTAGGATTGGACAAAAACCCTTAGAGAGATAGGAGTTGTATTTGTTCCAAAAACTTATTTACAAAAAATATTATAAACTCTTTCCTCAACCATTTTGGTTTTGACTCTACATCTCTTCTATTTCAACTTGATGGAAAAACCTACCCCATGGTCAAAGACTTCACCTTGTGCAAAGGACTTCTTCAACTCTAATGACTTCAACTTCTTCAACTCTAATGACTTCAACATCTTCAGCATTTTCACCAAGGACTTCAAACTTGGATGTCACTAAGGACAAGTGAGACAAGAAATCTTGCTCAAGATTTGTAGACTAAGGAAACACAAGTTAGAAGGAGCCCACATCATTTGAAGTCTTGTGACCAATAGGTTGTCCCAAAGAGACCATGATCTCATGCAAGAAGGATCACCCAAGAAGGATGGAAAGAGCAAAAGTAAACCATATAGATGGACCACCATATTTTAGTTAAGTCAAACACACCAACTTATGTGGTGTAACAAAAATATTTTGTTGCCTAAAAATGTGCTTGAACTTTTTGTTTGAGTGAAAAGTTGTTTGTGAATGCTTGCACATTGCTTGAGTGAATTGTGATTAGAATCCTTACTTAGAAATCTTTTTTCCTATTCTAATCTTCCTTCAACCCAAACAGATGACTACTCCAAGAAACTCCAACATCAAGGTTGATGACACCAACACCAACCAAGAGGACAACATGGAGAAACTCATAGCAACCCAAAACCAGTTAAACCAAATGACAGCTCAGTTTATAGCCAACACCAGTGGGGAAGATCCAACCCTGCAAGGATTTTTGGAAAACCAAGCTGAAATGTTGCATAAGGTGACAGATCAAATGCTCAACATGGAAAGCAACTTCAAGGATGACAAGGATGTTATTCTAAAAGGAGCCAAAGCTTGCAATATTTGTGGAGACAAGGATCACACTACTAAGGAGCATGGAGATCAATGCCCCAACTGTGAAGAGAAACATCCAGTAGGCCAATGCCCCACATCTCAAGCTACTTGCTACCTATGTGAAGGAAACAATCATGTACCTATCCAATGCCCCATCTATTCCATTGTGGAACAAAGGAAACAAGATGGAGTGCAACAAATGATTGCAAACTATCAAGAAGGATCCAAATCTACTAAGAAAAATGATGACAAAGGAAAAGGACCACTTATACCTCCATGCAATACCACCCAATTCAAAGGACCAAAGAAGAGGCATATGAATTTTCCAAAGAGCAATAGAAGGTCCAAGAAGCAAGTAGACATTCCTACCTACCATATAACATATGAGCAACATGAACTAGATGCACTCCTAGCTTTGGAGAAGCCCAAAAAGAAAAAGAAGGACAAAAGCCATGTGCAATGTCATCATTGCAAAGAAATGGGACACTATTCCAGTGAATGTCCAGAGAAGGAAAAGTATAAAGAGATTGGCCAAGTATGGTGCAACAACTGCAAAGGACTAGGCCATTATGCAGCAACTTGTCCACAAGAGACACGTGAAGAACTCAAAGTTATCATATGTTTCAATTGCAAAAACCCAGGACATTATGCAAGCAATTGTCCAGAAAAGATGAAGAACAAGATAAACAAGCCAATGAAGGATCTCAGCCTTGACACATGTGCCAAGTGTGGAAACAAAGGACACTCTGCAGATGTTTGCCCAGAGAAGTTTCCCCAAGATCCCAAGCAAGCCAACATGTAATGCAGTTGGAAATTTTTGAAGGGTGGTAGTACCCTAGATGTTTTGAGCCTACCTGTAACCCTAGCCTTCCCAAATCTCGGGAAGAGATTTATTTTAAGGGTGGTAGCCTGTCACATCCCAAGATTTTCCAAATCTTGTAATGTGAAAAATAAATGAATAAAATAAAACTTTGTTGATTTTCAGGGTGAAAAGAAACTTTTTGATTCCAATTGGGAACCTTCAAACCTATTTTGATCAAGATAAATCCTAAAGGGATTTAAAAAGATAAACATTTAATAAAGGAAAATAAAAATATTTGGAATTACTATTTTGAACCTTTTAATAAAAAAATAGTTTTCAAATGAAAAGGTAGAAATATAAATAAGGATTATTTTATAAAGCCAAATTAAAACTTGGCCAAGCCTTTGAAATAAAATATTTCTATTTGATAAAAATAGTAAAGGTTATTTAAAAATAAAATAATAAGGATTTAATATCCAAGTTTATTAAAAAAATAGATGTTTTGCTATTTTAATTAAATACCAAAACTCATTTATTTATTTTAAACAAGTTTTCCAAGTATTCTTTATTTTCAAATAAAACCTACTGATTTGGTTTTGAAAATATTTAGATTTCAAATGGAGATTTTAAAATTTAAAACCCATTTGGTTTATTAACTAATGTCCATTTTATTTAATTATAAATGGACTCTAAAATAAAAATATTATTTTATTTTGGGACTTTGGTTTATGTTGTTAAACAGAACCAAATTCAATTGCAATGTTTGGTGAAAGTCTGATTTGATTTGAATGTTTGATTGTTGTTTGAAATTCAAAACAGAAATTAGAAATGGAAAAAGATAAAACTTTCAGAAAGAAAAAAAAGAATCAGGACACAGCCCAGCTGGCCAGCCCAACAACCAGCCCACTCCCTCTCCCCCGAAGAAAACGATTCGCACTCATTTTTGAACCCGCGCAGACACTGACTGGTGGACCCTCTCCCTGTCTCTCTCCTTCGCTGACGAAGCGGACCCACGCGCCAGCTCACTCTCTTCTTCCTCGCGCAGACGACGCCCTGCCGTTTCCTGCCTTTACTCCGACGATCAATTCGCGCTGTTAACGGCCATTACTCCCCTTGCGACCCCGCCGTATTAAACGCCTGCATCTTCTCCTCCTTTCCCCTCAAACCCCATTGCACGAGCGCCACCAGGCTGCCCTGAATCGAAGCAGCACCACCACTGCTCCGACCACCGTCCCCAGCCAATTCCGGCGACTCTGCGCCACCCCTTGCATCATTGACCAAGCACACACACTCCCCAGCCTCTGACGCTTCTCTCTGTGCCATCCGTTCAACCGCGGGCGCCCCAGAACGTCGTCTTCGACAAGCTCTGAGCGCTGCCGCGTCTGCTACTATCTCCGGCGACGTTTCCTGGTAAGAACCAACCACCCCGAGCCCTATCCTTCACGCACGCGTCATCGCCTTGGCCTTGCGCATCTGACCATGCTCTTATCTTGCCTTAGGGCGATCTGCAACGTCGACCCCGACCACGAACAGAACCATCTGACGCCGACGACGACTCCGGCGAGCGATTACTCCTGTCCCCGTGCGCCCCTTGCTTCCTCGAGAGCACCTCGAGCTTCACCTCGACCCTGCGAGCACGGTGAGACCTTCCTCTGCCTTCTTTGCTTCCTGTAACCACCGTTATCTCATCTTTCGACTGAGCGCCGCCGCCAGCCGCCGCACAGCGCCTCCCGTTGTTGACCAAGCAGTAGTGCCCGTAGGATCTAGATCGGACGAACGGGATAGATCACTTAAACGCTGAAGGGGTACGCAACCAGAGCCGTGCGATCTGCTTAAGATCCAACGCACCAGAGAGGCTGATCCACACGAAGCGGTACCGCCCAATAAGAAAGCGACGCGTGGCCAGTCTTCGTTTCAAACAGAATTTGAAATCAGATTTAGATGCAAATTTGAAACCCTTGTAACTTTTGATCCACACGTCCAAAAATTGCAAACTTTATATCAATAGAATCAGTGGAACAAGCCCTAGCCAACCATGCAATTTGTTTAGTAAAAAGTTTCTGTTAGAATGTTTGTTTTTGCAGAAACATTTGTTTGCTTGTTTAGGTTATAAAAATTGTTCCAAAATGTTTTTAAGGATGAAATCTTTGCAAATTGGTTTGTGGTGAACTTACTGACCCTAGGAACCAACCCATGGATTTAAAAATGGATTTTGAGAAGATTAGGAATGAAAACTTGAATTAGTCCATTTCTAGTCAAATGGAAATATTACTTTTGTTATGAAAATGATTTTGGAGTAAAAACTTTGGGAAAATGATTTGAATCAAACCTACTGACCCTAAACACCAAGTTTTGAGAATTAACAACTTATTTGGTGAACAACATAAAGTTTTTACTTTGATAAAAACATTTTCCACCACATAAAATATTGATTGGATTTAAAAATGGTTTATAGATAAAACCCTTTTACAAATGACTCTGCCACTTTGGAAAATGACCACTTTGGACCTTACAATGTGTAGATTCTAGTGGAAACCACCCTTGCGAATAAAACTACCCTTTGCATGCTTGCATGCATGACTTAGTTTCTCTTATTTTATGTGTGTTTGATTGTTTGAATATTGGTTGGAATGCTAGTTGATATTATGTTTGCTTGATTGAATTGTAGTGAAGTTAGAAAAGTGTGAAACTAGCAAGATCAAGGAGTGAACCAACATTCCCTACCAAAAGAAAGGCAAGTGACACTATCATCCAAAGTCCTACTATTTTCATTATACTTAGTGGATTTTCAAAACATGCATGAAAAGAATTTCTATACTTATGCTATGCTAAATCCTAATAGGATACCTTATACATTCCT
This sequence comes from Avena sativa, assembly GCA_916181665.1. Lineage (NCBI taxonomy): Eukaryota > Viridiplantae > Streptophyta > Magnoliopsida > Poales > Poaceae > Avena > Avena sativa. Next base: position 86,508,529 of record OV702293.1, on the reverse strand, counting down.
TAGTGGAAACAATGTAGTTGTAAAATGCTTAGCCATGCTATATATTTGGAGAAGAGATACATGTTGAGATTTTATGAAGTTGAGAAAAAGACTTATGTTTTATATAATAAAACAAGGACTCAATGAACCACCTGGGTGGACAAGGATACTTTGAGTTTTGGAGAAGGTGGCAACTAAAGGAACCATGTCTATGGCATTCTCTTTGTGTTGTGCACCAAAAGAAAACCACCCAGGAACTTAGATATTGAACATGTTTCTCCAATTGTGGCTTTCGTGTACAGCCACATGCTACTTATGGCTCTGGCTTAGTCAACTACATTGGGAAGACCCATGCATTGTCCCAGGTACTGAAAATGAGGGAACTCGAAACCCTACATGGGTGCCTGAAGACAAGCTAGAAATGGTGTATGGGAGGACCCTCTGGAAAGACTTCGTCACATTCTCAATCGGCCAGTACTCCATCTTGGTGAGTACCAATCCAGCGGCCACTGGTGGAAACAAGATGAGAGTGTGTCATGTGGGTAAAGTGTACAACTTCTGCAGAAGATAAAAATCTAAGTACTTAGCTGTGTCCCCGGTTATGGACAATACTGAGCAACTAAAGCTTGAAGCTATGGGAAATCTCGACATTCCAATTTCCAAAAAGAAAAACTTTAAAGTAACAACAAAAGACTTGCAGCACTTGGGGGTACCAAGGAGCTCAAGAGATTTGGATAAAAACTTGAAGCACTTGGGGATTTACCAAGGAGTTCAAGAGGTTTTGATAAAAACTTGAAGTACTTGGGGTACCAAGGAACTCAAGAGATTTTGACAAAGACACTTGGGGTTTTACCAAGGAGTTCAGAATGACTTGACAAAGATTAAAACCATTTTGAAAAGATAGGATAAATTATTGCTTTCTGCAAATGATCCTAAAACCCTACCTAGCCAAATATGCATGTAATGATAGGATCCACTTATATTCAACATAGTAGTGAAACTTGCCAATACAATTCAAATGTATTGACCCTTGTGGCTGTAACTTGTTATGTTGCAGGTTTGATTGTTTTTAGTGAAGTTGATTGATTAGGATTACAAGTCTACAACCAACATGTTTGCCTGTGGCACTTTGAAGATGAAGGACCCCATGCTTATAGATTTTCTGCTGCAATGTAATGTAATAGCCCAATGAGCTATGTAAGATGTAATAAAATTATTTTATTCCTGGTTATAAAGTTATATTATGGCCTTTGTTTCTTGATATTACATCTTAACTGTGGATGCTAGCTATTGATCCAGGGACTAGCATTGTAAACACAGGGATCTCTACCTTATTAAAGGTTGGGACCCCTTACAGATGGTATCAGAGCATTGTGTTGCCTGTAGGATTTGTAAACCTAGGATTGGACAAAAACCCTTAGAGAGATAGGAGTTGTATTTGTTCCAAAAACTTATTTACAAAAAATATTATAAACTCTTTCCTCAACCATTTTGGTTTTGACTCTACATCTCTTCTATTTCAACTTGATGGAAAAACCTACCCCATGGTCAAAGACTTCACCTTGTGCAAAGGACTTCTTCAACTCTAATGACTTCAACTTCTTCAACTCTAATGACTTCAACATCTTCAGCATTTTCACCAAGGACTTCAAACTTGGATGTCACTAAGGACAAGTGAGACAAGAAATCTTGCTCAAGATTTGTAGACTAAGGAAACACAAGTTAGAAGGAGCCCACATCATTTGAAGTCTTGTGACCAATAGGTTGTCCCAAAGAGACCATGATCTCATGCAAGAAGGATCACCCAAGAAGGATGGAAAGAGCAAAAGTAAACCATATAGATGGACCACCATATTTTAGTTAAGTCAAACACACCAACTTATGTGGTGTAACAAAAATATTTTGTTGCCTAAAAATGTGCTTGAACTTTTTGTTTGAGTGAAAAGTTGTTTGTGAATGCTTGCACATTGCTTGAGTGAATTGTGATTAGAATCCTTACTTAGAAATCTTTTTTCCTATTCTAATCTTCCTTCAACCCAAACAGATGACTACTCCAAGAAACTCCAACATCAAGGTTGATGACACCAACACCAACCAAGAGGACAACATGGAGAAACTCATAGCAACCCAAAACCAGTTAAACCAAATGACAGCTCAGTTTATAGCCAACACCAGTGGGGAAGATCCAACCCTGCAAGGATTTTTGGAAAACCAAGCTGAAATGTTGCATAAGGTGACAGATCAAATGCTCAACATGGAAAGCAACTTCAAGGATGACAAGGATGTTATTCTAAAAGGAGCCAAAGCTTGCAATATTTGTGGAGACAAGGATCACACTACTAAGGAGCATGGAGATCAATGCCCCAACTGTGAAGAGAAACATCCAGTAGGCCAATGCCCCACATCTCAAGCTACTTGCTACCTATGTGAAGGAAACAATCATGTACCTATCCAATGCCCCATCTATTCCATTGTGGAACAAAGGAAACAAGATGGAGTGCAACAAATGATTGCAAACTATCAAGAAGGATCCAAATCTACTAAGAAAAATGATGACAAAGGAAAAGGACCACTTATACCTCCATGCAATACCACCCAATTCAAAGGACCAAAGAAGAGGCATATGAATTTTCCAAAGAGAAATAGAAGGTCCAAGAAGCAAGTAGACATTCCTACCTACCATATAACATATGAGCAACATGAACTAGATGCACTCCTAGCTTTGGAGAAGCCCAAAAAGAAAAAGAAGGACAAAAGCCATGTGCAATGTCATCATTGCAAAGAAATGGGACACTATTCCAGTGAATGTCCAGAGAAGGAAAAGTATAAAGAGATTGGCCAAGTATGGTGCAACAACTGCAAAGGACTAGGCCATTATGCAGCAACTTGTCCACAAGAGACACGTGAAGAACTCAAAGTTATCATATGTTTCAATTGCAAAAACCCAGGACATTATGCAAGCAATTGTCCAGAAAAGATGAAGAACAAGATAAACAAGCCAATGAAGGATCTCAGCCTTGACACATGTGCCAAGTGTGGAAACAAAGGACACTCTGCAGATGTTTGCCCAGAGAAGTTTCCCCAAGATCCCAAGCAAGCCAACATGTAATGCAGTTGGAAATTTTTGAAGGGTGGTAGTACCCTAGATGTTTTGAGCCTACCTGTAACCCTAGCCTTCCCAAATCTCGGGAAGAAATTTATTTTAAGGGTGGTAGCCTGTCACATCCCAAGATTTTCCAAATCTTGTAATCTGAAAAATAAATGAATAAAATAAAACTTTGTTGATTTTCAGGGTGAAAAGAAACTTTTTGATTCCAATTGGGAACCTTCAAACCTATTTTGATCAAGATAAATCCTAAAGGGATTTAAAAAGATAAACATTTAATAAAGGAAAATAAAAATATTTGGAATTACTATTTTGAACCTTTTAATAAAAAAATAGTTTTCAAATGAAAAGGTAGAAATATAAATAAGGATTATTTTATAAAGCCAAATTAAAACTTGGCCAAGCCTTTGAAATAAAATATTTCTATTTGATAAAAATAGTAAAGGTTATTTAAAAATAAAATAATAAGGATTTAATATCCAAGTTTATTAAAAAAATAGATGTTTTGCTATTTTAATTAAATACCAAAACTCATTTATTTATTTTAAACAAGTTTTCCAAGTATTCTTTATTTTCAAATAAAACCTACTGATTTGGTTTTGAAAATATTTAGATTTCAAATGGAGATTTTAAAATTTAAAACCCATTTGGTTTATTAACTAATGTCCATTTTATTTAATTATAAATGGACTCTAAAATAAAAATATTATTTTATTTTGGGACTTTGGTTTATGTTGTTAAACAGAACCAAATTCAATTGCAATGTTTGGTGAAAGTCTGATTTGATTTGAATGTTTGATTGTTGTTTGAAATTCAAAACAGAAATTAGAAATGGAAAAAGATAAAACTTTCAGAAAGAAAAAAAAGAATCAGGACACAGCCCAGCTGGCCAGCCCAACAACCAGCCCACTCCCTCTCCCCCGAAGAAAACGATTCGCACTCATTTTTGAACCCGCGCAGACACTGACTGGTGGACCCTCTCCCTGTCTCTCTCCTTCGCTGACGAAGCGGACCCACGCGCCAGCTCACTCTCTTCTTCCTCGCGCAGACGACGCCCTGCCGTTTCCTGCCTTTACTCCGACGATCAATTCGCGCTGTTAACGGCCATTACTCCCCTTGCGACCCCGCCGTATTAAACGCCTGCATCTTCTCCTCCTTTCCCCTCAAACCCCATTGCACGAGCGCCACCAGGCTGCCCTGAATCGAAGCAGCACCACCACTGCTCCGACCACCGTCCCCAGCCAATTCCGGCGACTCTGTGCCACCCCTTGCATCATTGACCAAGCACACACACTCCCCAGCCTCTGACGCTTCTCTCTGTGCCATCCGTTCAACCGCGGGCGCCCCAGAACGTCGTCTTCGACAAGCTCTGAGCGCTGCCGCGTCTGCTACTATCTCCGGCGACGTTTCCTGGTAAGAACCAACCACCCCGAGCCCTATCCTTCACGCACGCGTCATCGCCTTGGCCTTGCGCATCTGACCATGCTCTTATCTTGCCTTAGGGCGATCTGCAACGTCGACCCCGACCACGAACAGAACCATCTGACGCCGACGACGACTCCGGCGAGCGATTACTCCTGTCCCCGTGCGCCCCTTGCTTCCTCGAGAGCACCTCGAGCTTCACCTCGACCCTGCGAGCACGGTGAGACCTTCCTCTGCCTTCTTTGCTTCCTGTAACCACCGTTATCTCATCTTTCGACCGAGCGCCGCCGCCAGCCGCCGCACAGCGCCTCCCGTTGTTGACCAAGCAGTAGTGCCCGTAGGATCTAGATCGGACGAACGGGATAGATCACTTAAACGCTGAAGGGGTACGCAACCAGAGCCGTGCGATCTGCTTAAGATCCAACGCACCAGAGAGGCTGATCCACACGAAGCGGTACCGCCCAATAAGAAAGCGACGCGTGGCCAGTCTTCGTTTCAAACAGAATTTGAAATCAGATTTAGATGCAAATTTGAAACCCTTGTAACTTTTGATCCACACGTCCAAAAATTGCAAACTTTATATCAATAGAATCAGTGGAACAAGCCCTAGCCAACCATGCAATTTGTTTAGTAAAAAGTTTTTGTTAGAATGTTTGTTTTTGCAGAAACATTTGTTTGCTTGTTTAGGTTATAAAAATTGTTCCAAAATGTTTTTAAGGATGAAATCTTTGCAAATTGGTTTGTGGTGAACTTACTGACCCTAGGAACCAACCCATGGATTTAAAAATGGATTTTGAGAAGATTAGGAATGAAAACTTGAATTAGTCCATTTCTAGTCAAATGGAAATATTACTTTTGTTATGAAAATGATTTTGGAGTAAAAACTTTGGGAAAATGATTTGAATCAAACCTACTGACCCTAAACACCAAGTTTTGAGAATTAACAACTTATTTGGTGAACAACATAAAGTTTTTACTTTGATAAAAACATTTTCCACCACATAAAATATTGATTGGATTTAAAAATGGTTTATAGATAAAACCCTTTTACAAATGACTCTGCCACTTTGGAAAATGACCACTTTGGACCTTACAATGTGTAGATTCTAGTGGAAACCACCCTTGCGAATAAAACTACCCTTTGCATGCTTGCATGCATGACTTAGTTTCTCTTATTTTATGTGTGTTTGATTGTTTGAATATTGGTTGGAATGCTAGTTGATATTATGTTTGCTTGATTGAATTGTAGTGAAGTTAGAAAAGTGTGAAACTAGCAAGATCAAGGAGTGAACCAACATTCCCTACCAAAAGAAAGGCAAGTGACACTATCATCCAAAGTCCTACTATTTTCATTATACTTAGTGGATTTTCAAAACATGCATGAAAAGAATTTCTATACTTATGCTATGCTAAATCCTAATAGGATACCTTATACATTCCTTAGTGGAAACAATGTAGTTGTAAAATGCTTAGCCATGCTATATATTTGGAGAAGAGATACATGTTGAGATTTTATGAAGTTGAGAAAAAGACTTATGTTTTATATAATAAAACAAGGACTCAATGAACCACCTGGGTGGACAAGGATACTTTGAGTTTTGGAGAAGGTGGCAACTAAAGGAACCATGTCTATGGCATTCTCTTTGTGTTGTGCACCAAAAGAAAACCACCCAGGAACTTAGATATTGAACATGTTTCTCCAATTGTGGCTTTCGTGTACAGCCACATGCTACTTATGGCTCTGGCTTAGTCAACTACATTGGGAAGACCCATGCATTGTCCCAGGTACTGAAAATGAGGGAACTCGAAACCCTACATGGGTGCCTGAAGACAAGCTAGAAATGGTGTATGGGAGGACCCTCTGGAAAGACTTCGTCACATTCTCAATCGGCCAGTACTCCATCTTGGTGAGTACCAATCCAGCGGCCACTGGTGGCAACAAGATGAGAGTGTGTCATGTGGGTAAAGTGTACAACTTCTGCAGAAGATAAAAATCTAAGTACTTAGCCGTGTCCCCGGTTATGGACAATACTGAGCAACTAAAGCTTGAAGCTATGGGAAATCTCGACATTCCAATTTCCAAAAAGAAAAACTTTAAAGTAACAACAAAAGACTTGCAGCACTTGGGGGTACCAAGGAGCTCAAGAGATTTGGATAAAAACTTGAAGCACTTGGGGATTTACCAAGGAGTTCAAGAGGTTTTGATAAAAACTTGAAGTACTTGGGGTACCAAGGAACTCAAGAGATTTTGACAAAGACACTTGGGGTTTTACCAAGGAGTTCAGAATGACTTGACAAAGATTAAAACCATTTTGAAAAGATAGGATAAATTATTGCTTTCTGCAAATGAGCCTAAAACCCTACCTAGCCAAATATGCATGTAATGATAGGATCCACTTATATTCAACATAGTAGTGAAACTTGCCAATACAATTCAAATGTATTGACCCTTGTGGCTGTAACTTGTTATGTTGCAGGTTTGATTGTTTTTAGTGAAGTTGATTAATTAGGATTACAAGTCTACAACCAACATGTTTGCCTGTGGCACTTTGAAGATGAAGGACCCCATGCTTATAGATTTTCTGCTGCAATGTAATGTAATAGCCCAATGAGCTATGTAAGATGTAATAAAATTATGTTATTCCTGGTTATAAAGTTATATTATGGCCTTTGTTTCTTGATATTACATCTTAACTGTGGATGCTAGCTATTGATCCAGGGACTAGCATTGTAAACACAGGGATCTCTACCTTATTAAAGGTTGGGACCCCTTACTACATTTTTAAGTCCAAAACTTTGTGTTTAGGGTCACAGAGTTTAATTCAAATCATTTTCCAAAAAAATTTACATAAAAAGCATTTTTAAAACATAATCAACATTTTTATTTAACTAAAAATGCTTTTATTCAAAGACTTATTCTTTAGCATCACAAAATATTCTTTTAAATCTACAAGTTGGTCCTTATGGTCAGTAGGTTCAAAACCATCCATTTACAAAATATTTTACCCTAAAAACATTTTTAGAATATATTTTATACTTAAAATATGCCTACACATGTTTCTGCAAAAACAACCAATATTACAGAAGCAAATCATTAAACAAAGGGAATGGTTGGATACAATTCTTTTTCCTGATTCCAATGATATAAAGTTTGCAAAATTTGGACGTGTAGATTTAAAGTTATGAATTTTACAATTCCTATCATCTAAATTTCTGTTTTTAAAACAATCACTGGCCACGTGTCTGTTTCTAACTGGTACGTACCGGTTCGTGCGGATTGCGCTCTATGGATTGTTGGATCTAAATAAGATCGTGCGGCACAGAGCACATGATACCCTTTCGTTCAAAATCTAATCTCAGCCAGGCGTTTCAGATCTAACGGCTACTAGCACAACTGCCAGGAACTGGCGGCGCTCGACGGCAGCGTGCGGTGGCGACGCTCGGCTAAAGGTGGTTCCGGCGATACAGGAAGCAAGAGAGAGGATGGAGTAGCTGACAGGGTTCACAGGGGTGCAGAGAAGCTCGACGTGGTCGTAGTAGTCCAAGGGGCGCACGGTGGTGTCAGGGATTGCTCGCCGGAGTAGCTCCTGACAACAAGTGCTCTTTGTTGAAGACAGAGGCGAGCTTGTAGGCCATGCACGGATTATTGGAGGGCACCTGGAGATGCACAGGAAACAAGCGAACCAAATGGCGTAAGTCGCAACTCGAGGCGTGCACGAGGTTGAGGGCTAAGACTCACCGGAGATTCGGCAGAGGGCAGCGATGCTCAGAGGCAGACCGACGCGAGCTCCTGGGGCACGCGCGGGCGAGTGGGAGGAACTGGCACGTGCGTGAGGGGGTGGCGAGCACGCTCGTGGAGTCCAGAGGGCAAGGGGAGGTCAGACGACGCCGGATTTCGTCGGAAAAGCTTGTCGGAGCGGGAGGTTTGTAGCGGGCAATTGGGGCAGCCCGCTGGCAGAGAGTGGACGGCGTCTGGGGGAAAATGAGGAGGAGGGCAGGGCGATTTATTGTGCGTGATCATGAACGAGTATTACTCGCGCATTGATGTGAATTCGTGCCGCAGATTCAAAGCAGGAACGGCGAGGTACGAGGGGGGAACGGTCGCGGCGGGTGAGAACGATGACTGGCCGTGTGGGGTCGCGCTATCAGCGAAGGAGAGGGTTACGCGTGGGGTTGTCTCGTTAGCGTCTGAGGGAGTCGGGTTTGCGGTAAGAAAATGATTCGCGTTGGGGGGAAAAGTGGGCTACGAGTTGGGCTGGATGGGCTAGTTGGGCTGGTTTGCTTCTATTCCATATTTTTATTCTGTTTTCTTTTTCCTTTTTCTATTTCTATTATTCTATTTTGAATTTCATTCATATGTTTCTAACACATTTTTTTATTTCAAATCTTTTCCAAATTTTGAGTATACTTTTAATACTGTTTATTAATATATTCTAAAGTCCATTTTAGAATATTTCTTTTATTCTTTTAGGGTCTATTATTTATTTAAAATTGACATTTGTCCTTATTTTAAATAAGATTTAAATATGTTTTCAAACTCTATTTGAATTCAAATTTTTACCAAACCTTTTTCAGTAGGTTTTATTTATTCTTTAGTGCAAGTAATTCACTTTGAATTATTATTTAAAATACTTTTATATGATTTATATTTAAATTGGGAATTGTCTTTATTTAAATAAAATTGGATAATAATCAATCCTTATGATTTTATTTAAATAATCCTTTACTCTTTTTATTAATCAATAGTCTTTCATTTCATTTGTTTGGCCAAGATTTAATTTGGCTTTTAAACAGTCCTTATTTATTTGTTTCTTCCTTTACTTATAAAATCCATATCTTTTTATTTAAAGATCCAAAAATGGTGATTCCAACTTGTATAATTTTATTTATTATTTGTTTATCTTTTTAAATCCCTTTAGGATTCATTTGCTCAAGATTTGGTAGGGATTTATATAGGAGCTTTTATTAGCTTTGGAAAATACTTCCTTTTAACTTATTAAATTCATAAGTTTTTATCTATAGCTCCAAATTGAGTGAAACCACTTTCTATGGTTTTATAATATTTTTCTTTATCATTCTTGATCATTTATAAATGTTTGTTGACAATTTTTTTATATGGATCAAATCCATAGTCTTGGAGAGATCTTGGAAATGAATTATTCCATTAGGGTTTTAGGGTTCTGGTTTAACTTTTCCAAGTGTTTAAATTTCTAGATACATTATTGATGAATGCATTTCACTTGATTGAATTTTTGTTTGATTCCCTTTTCATTCAAAGTTTGTTCAAGATGGGTTTTGATGTTTCCATTTGGAATCAAAAAGTTTATTTTCACCCTAAATTTCAACAATTATTTATTTTGTTTATTTATTTTTCACATTTCAAAATTTGGAAAATTTGGGATGTGACACTATTGGAGATATGCCCAAGAGGCAATAATAAAAATGTTAATTATTATATCTTTGTGTTTATGATGATTGTTTGCATAACATGCTATAATTGTATTAACCGGAAACATTAATACTTGTGTGTTTTGTAAACAAAAAAGAGTACCTAGTAAGCCTCTTGTTAAAATATCTTGTTGATTAATAGATGATCATTGAAACATGGACATTAGCTGTTATTAATAACAAGATCATGTCATTAGGAAAATGATCGGATGGACACATTCCTATAGTTAGCATAGCATAATATCAAGTCATTAGAGTTTGTTTTCTACAATCTTTCAAATACATAGTAACCTAATCCTTCGACCATGAGATCATGTTAATCACCATCACCGGATGGATACTTTGATGACATCAAACACCAATTTCATAACTAGGTGGTTATAAAGGTGGCATTAGGTATTATGAAAGTATGTGTTGAAGCACATGGATCAAGAGTGGGGAATTTGTCCATCCGTATGACGGATAGATATACTTTGGGACCTCTTGGTGGAATGTCATCCAATTGGCTTGAAAGTATATGACAAGGTCACACGGGATGTCATATCACGGAACAAGTAAAGATTACTTATTGATAACGAGGTTGAACTAGCTATAGAGATACCGATGATCAAACCTTGGATAAGTAAAGTATCGCGCGACAAAGGGAATCCATATTGTATGTTAATGGTTCATTCGATCACAAAGTCATCATAGAAATATGTGGGAGCCATATGGATTTCCAGATCCCTCTATTGGTTATTGATCGGAGAGGTGTCTCGATAATGACTACATAGTTCATGAACCGTAGGGATACACACTTAAGGATCCGATTTTGTTTAAGTCGATATGGAAAATGAGTTGGACACCGAATGTTGTTCGGAGTCTCTAATTGGATCTAGGACATCACGAGGATATCCATAATGGTCCGGAGAATAAGATTCATGTAAGGAAAGTCAATTTCCGGGGTTCGGAAACATTTTGGGTGTTTTGACCAGAAGCTTCTAGAATGTTCTTGAAGGTCCACCACCCCGGGAGGGGATACTTGGGATGCGGCATGCCGTAAGGGGCTGGCCGCATCATGCCCAAGGAAAACTCGGCCAAGGACTATGTAACACCCTCAGAATCGACCATATGCAAGTTTCAACGATTCCTGCCAAACCCGCATAGAAACGATTCAAAGGTGCCCACCAGGCACTTTCGTGCGGGTGGAAAATGAAGTAATACCATTACACAATAGTCCATGATGAAACCCACAGGACAGATATATACAACGATGACTCAAAGAGTCAAGAATATATATATATACAATACAAAGATCGAAATCATCTTTAAAACGATACAACGTCCGAGTACGAACGAGATGCAAATTGAGCTAAGAGCCCTGAAGAATAACCAATGGTGTCCATAACCCTGGCCAGGCCAAGCCGGAAGGGTAACCCTGCTAACGACGTCGATCTCATAACCTGCTTAAACAAAAGGGGTGTCGACAAAGGGCAAAGGAAAAAAGAGAGCGGTCAGTACTGAGGCCAGTACACGGCGAGGCTAAAATTCGGCGGTCCTCTCCTACATAGGTATGGTGGACTGAAGCAGCAGCTTAGCATGCACTAAACAACCTATAGAGACTCAATACAACTGGCGTCTATCAGATAGGGATAAGAAAGACCTATTCGGATCCAACCTGAAACTATCACCAAGCATACCCATCCTGGTATTTCCCCCTCGAGACCAAACGAGGAAGTCAACCAAGGAACTCACACAGTTGGCAGTTTTATTCATTCCTTTATAGTTGCGGCAATTACTATTCAGATATAGATAGCATGAGTCATCCTGATATAATAAGCAGTGGGCAGTTTTAGTTAACCATTCCGTTGTAGTTGTAGTACTTACTAGTCAGATACATATAGCATGAGGCATCCCCAAACCCAGCAGCTGTTGGTACTTTTATTTAGCCATTTCGTTGTAGTTGCAATACTTACTAGTCAGATACAATGATAACAGGTGACAACCCAAATCAGCAATTGTTGGCACTTTTACTTAGCCATTCTATTATAGTGAAGCTGATTACTAGTCATTATAAAGTCAAATTTATAGCACTACTTTAGTTATAGTTGTCTATGATCAAGATACTGTGCTCCAAGTCGTCCATAACCGCGGACACGGCTTTCAGAAAGTTTTACCCTGCAGGGGGCACAAATAGCAACACACGCAGGATCAACCTCGGGAAAAACCAAATAAAAACCCAACAAGGAATCACGGCAGAGCAATTTCAAGATTCATATAAATTTCAGGGGGCACCCCACTAAGCAACCCGCGACGAAGTTGGCCGGCTCCGAGACGGACCCAGAGGTTTGTGTCAATGGCTGTAAACGACTGGGAACTTGAAAGTGTGACTGGGCTTGTCGATACCGTGGACATATTCCACATTTGTTCCTAAACAGTACAGGCGCTCCACGCGCAATCATAAATAAAGAAGTAAAGCATGGCATAAGTACAGGATAGTAATAAAGCCCCAAACTACTTTGTGGACCCAAGAAATAATATATGACTCAAGATCTGGCTAGGGGGATTCATGGTCCCGCATGCGGATAGTGCGAATAATCAAAGAACAGGTATCAAGTACTTGGGGTCCTACGGGACACAAGTGGACGGTTAAAAACCAAATAACATCTAGTGCCCACCTGTGCCTCTGCATTATTTACCTACTTCAATTTTAGTTATTAAACGATAATTAAAGCCATGATCATATCCAACATAAAGAATAAGACATTTCTACAACAACTATGGTACTTGGCAACATCCAACAACATCTGAGCAAGCAACTGCGACTTGCAAGGCCGACTGTCTACCAAACAACAGGTAATAGGTGGTGTCCAAGGCAATATAGGGGCCGCAAGTAATATAACAGGGGGTACGAAAACTAAAGCATCGCAACACGGATAGCAATAGATCAACAGGAAGAAATAAACACTAGAAATGTAAAATAGGTAGAAAAGGGAAGAATGCTCGCCTGGAAAACATTGCCGAAGGTTCATCCGAAGAACTTGTCGAAACTCACAACATCTCATCGTCCTATCCGGGAAGAAGCAAAACACTACAAGGAACAAGTGATGCACCAAATTATAACTAATGCGAAAGAACCGGCATGATCATGATATGATGCATGGCATAGAAATTTAATATTGCAAATCATGTTGAAAATATATCATTAGCATGGTACAAGGATGATACAACATTAGTGAGGCATTAGTAACAAGACATAATTATTTTCCCATTTTATTCATCACGTTTTCCTTGCATAAACAGTTCTGATTTTACAAGTTACCCATGATGCATGATACAATTGCAAGTATGGAACGCACTGTTGGAAAGGGCTCGTCGAGCTAATCAATTTAGACATATCATTTATCAAATTCCGAGTTATAGATTAAAAGATATTAATATTTGAAGTATTAATATTAAATAGGACAACATTTAATTGTTTGATTAGTTAGAATATTCCAAACTGAAATCAAATTATATACTTGAATTCCTCAAATAATTTTGAAAATATTTTCGTTTGGACAAATTTTAGTTTGAAATATTACTCAAGACTTACTTGGAACTTGAATTACGCAAAGGGTTTTAACAAACTGAATTCTACACAGGGGCAAAAAAAAAAAGATAGGATTTAAACAAACAGATGGAGAATTGAACCAGGGATCTCACGGACAGAAGGTTTGGGAAATTGCCACTAGGATAGCTCACTAGCTGCAATAGGAATTTGACACAACGCTGTTTAATAATAATGTGGACGAGGTTGGTCTCTGCTGAAACAAAACAGAGGCTGCTGCAGCGTTGTCTTCACAGCACGCAGGGATTTGAACTCCAAACCTCACTGTTACATGATCTAGATTGTAACCACTGGACTACAACTCGATTTTTGTTAAGGATGGAGGGTACATGAATTAAGAACAACAACTACTGGAGTTTAACTGATGGCAAAAGTAGATGGATTCGAGCTCACGAGATGTACTCACGAAACCATGGTGGAGGCATATGTACAGGAGATAGTGGCATCGCGACCACAGCTATAGAAGTAGATGGACAAGAGGGGGAACGGGTTTCGTACCTCACCAGGATGTTATGGGAGTGCTTGGTAAGGGCAGAGATGATTCACACATGATGAATTTTTAGGCCAACAAACTCAGTGTTCGGGATGACGACCTTGATTTCTTGCGGCTCCGAGCATCCTAGCATGGACTACTTGACGAGGACGAAGAGGACATCGAGGTGCATCTCCAGGTGCCATCAGATCTACTTGGGGCTGTCCAAGACTACAGGGCATCGAGGCGTACATGCTCTGCTCGCTCTCTCTCGTTGGGGAAAACTCACACAGAAGAAAGGGAGGAGGATAGAAACTAAGTGGCGGCTGCACTGACATGCAGATGGAAGGGATTAGGGTTTGATGGGACCTCGCCTTGGTGTGGATAAGTAGAGCGACGGTGCTGACGCGAATGAAGGGAGACGGACACCTGCTCCGTCGCACTACCTGCAGAGACAAGGGCACGGGGATGGAGGGGAAGAACATTAAATGGCGTCAAGGTTTATCTCCACTGAAGAGGTACTGGGCTAGGTGGGCTGGAACTCGGGACCAGCCCAAGAGGAAGGAAGAAAGGCCGCAGTGCTCGGGCTACTGGGCTGTGACCAGGTATAGTTCTCCCTTCTCTTATTATTTTTATTAACTGTTTTTATTTATTTTGTTTGTTACTACTTCAAACAAGTGTTTAACTTAAAACTCTTTTGAATATTTTGCAGATGTTTTGAAAAGAAGTTTTTAGGCAAAGATAAGACAAGAGGGAAATAGCATCAAAGGAAAAAGGGGATGCCCATATACATAGTCATTTTGGACATTTTACAGGTTTAGTAGATTTAGGTTTTACAATTGAACAAAAACATTTATAAATAATATATCTCTCTATCAAATGGATCCAATCTTGTATAAAGCAAAATACTGAGAGTCAAAAGAGAGGAGAGGTTAATGGTGATAGCATTTATACAAGCAAGACTAAAACATTGCAAGGTTTGATATGATGCTCAAATGTAAGGTGGCATGATGACATGAGCATGTGATCACGATGATGCACAAAATGAAAACACATCGATTTTACAATAGTGGTTTATCCGGGGTGCTACAGACTAGGAAGAAGGGGTCAAACCCTAGTTTGAAAAGTCAAATCCTAGTTTGAAAAGTCAAATCCTAGTTTGGGAAGGAAAGAGAAAACTTGGAGGGTAAGTTTCCACCTCTTCTCTTCCTAGCCAAGTTTGGGAGGAACTCTCTCCTTGCTTTCCGAGTTGGGGGAGGGGCAACTTGGCTAGGGCAGGGAGGCCCTTGGCCGCCACCCCCTCTACCATATATGTAGGTATAGGGCGCCACCCCTTGCCCCCTTGTCCATTGGCACCTAACCCTAGCCGCCCCTACTGTTCTCTCTCATCCACCGTCCTGCTCCGGGTTAGGCGAAGCCCTGCAGAAATCTCTCCTCCTCCAGCACCACCACCACATTGTCGTGTTATTGGGATTCCGAGTCGATCTACAACCTCCACTTCCCTGCTAGAACAAGGGAGGGGAAGGTCCTCATGGACTACCATATGTGTGACCCACTGCGGAAGCGCTGCTGGAAGGATCGTCTACACGACCTTGAGATCAGCAAATGATCGACTACATCAACCACAAGAATCTGATATCGTTAAATGCTTTGGATCTATGAGGGTTAGTTCTCTATAATCTCCTTGCACCGTTATCATATATTAGATCTTGTCTTTGCCATAGATTACAACTTGTATTTATGTGTTCTTGCAATAGAATTTTTTTTGTTTTCCATGCTACGAACCATACAGAACAATGTTTCGTTGGTGTTATGTCAGCGACTATATTATACTACATCATGTAGTGGTATGCTGGGTCACCGCAGAGACTTTGAATCTTACCGATTCGAGTCGTTAAAAAATGGTATCAGAGCATATGTTGACTTTAGGTCATGACCCTAGCAAGTGGAAGCCATAGGTTCAACTATTTCCTCAAGTTATCTTGAAAATACTCTTGTACCACTTATCTTTCTTTTTTCTAAAAATATTTCCAATCTCTTTCCTCTTCAAAATAAGTAGCTGACATCACCCTTCCAAATTTTGAAGTC
Organism: Avena sativa; assembly: GCA_916181665.1. NCBI lineage: Eukaryota > Viridiplantae > Streptophyta > Magnoliopsida > Poales > Poaceae > Avena > Avena sativa. Next base: position 86,492,425 of record OV702293.1, on the reverse strand, counting down.
TATAAGTCTATTTTTATTAGGACTACCTAAATTTGAAGGATCGATAAATTAGAATTTGTAGTGGATTTGCATTTTTGATTAATGGAGTCAACACTGAACCTTAAGTCATGCCCATGAATATATTCTACAAAAGTAAGGATGCATGAGTTCTAGGTTGCGTGATTCACCTATCTACTTGCAAAGTTAATGATTTGGGTGCGGGATGGATTGGCCCCCATACCGGCTACTCATATTATTCTCTCTTGTAATTTTGGGTTGTGAATCTGGAGTGCCTTAAAACATAGAAGAGTTTTCGGTGTTAACAAGCCCGAACCATAGAATGGTATAACATTCACTACAAGAAAATTTTCCTTTTACAATGGGAGATTTTCGTGGTCGAAAATCCTTCTACGACGGATGCCCTGCATGGTAGAAGCCCCGTCACAAAAGAATCTACCACGGGTTTTTTCTGAGCGTGGAAAATCACACCCTTCCGCCATGGAAAGTCGTTCCGCCGTAGATCTGTTTGCTAGTCGCATTTACTGCTGACCTCATGCAAACTTCCATGTGGCGAACACTGTTAACGGCTAGTTGGATCTGTTAACTGTCAATGAAACCATGGTAGTATAGCTCTTTTTTCCTAGTAGACCAAGGTTATTGAATCCTCATGAAGCAGAAACCTTAGTAAAGTTACTTTAATGGACCTTCGGGAGTTTTAGAATTCATTTTGTGTTTTACCGGACCAAGAGTTCGTGATATTTTATTGTTGTCGATGATGGAGAGAGAGGGACCGGGGCTTTCGGTCTCACCTGTAGCTATGCAAAACATATGCTGCTAATAAAGGATAATAATAAATTATGCATGTAATTGTTAGAGCAAGATAATTATATGTGGGTAGTGTATCCATAATTGTTATTGGCTCCGCAACCGCTTATATCAATAACCTACTAGTCTCATCCATAGAAGAAAGAGAACTAATGATATGCATAGTGATGTCACTGATACGTCGTAAACGTATCTATAATTTTTTATGCTATATGCTTGTTTTGTATCAACTTTGCTATGTTTTGTCTACACTTTGAGGTATTTTTATACACTTTCTGGAACTAACCTATTGACAAGATGCCACAGTGCCAGTTGCATGTTTTCTGCTGATTTTGGTTTCAGAAAGCTAAAAAATGAATATTCTCGGAATTGGACGGGACAAAAGGCAAAGTTCATATTTTTCCCTGAATGATATGGCAAATCAAAGACGAGACGGAGGAGGAGACCAGGGTTGCCACACCCTAGGTGGGCACAGACCCACCCTGGCCGCGCCCATAGGGGGTGTGGGCCCCGTGGCCCTCCACCGACCTTGCCTCCTTCGCCTATAAGAAGCCCCTGACTCAGAAACCCTAAAGAATCGACCAAAAAAGCCACGAAAAGCTCCGCAGCGCCGCCACCACCGAAGGGGAGATTCGGGGGACAGAACTATCTTTTCTGGCACCCTGCCGGGATGGGGAAGTGCCCCCGAAGCCATATCCTTCGATCTCCACCACCATCTCCATCGATCTCCATCGCCATCGTCATCACCGTTGCCGATTCCCATGATGAGGAGGGATTAGTTCTTCCTCAAGGCTTAGGGCTCTACCGGTAGCTATGTGTTCATCTCTCTCTGTGCGTGATCATATTGTGATCATGAGCTTTGTAATCAAGTAGATATACCTTGTTACTTAAGTGCTTTAATAGATCTCTGCTCTCCCCACGTGTGTGAAAATGACAGCGTGCACGCCGTGTGTGGCACTTAAGCTACGTTACATATATATTTATCATGAGTTATATTTGGAGTTGGATGTCTTTATGAAATTGTGGTGTTTGTTGGAACCATCTAGCGCTCAAGGTGACAGTGTGGGGTTATCTAGATGGGGAAGGCGGACTTTGAGGTGTTCTTTTGTATACCTACCATGGATTAGAGTGTCCAACCGTAGAGTAGTTCAGGGTAGTATCATGAAGAGAATATATTTATTGAGAGTGTTCACTAGTGAAAGTATGATCCCTAGGCCTTGTTTCTAAGCATTGAAACAATTTTTGCATCTAGATCTGTTGCATCTTTTCTTGCTTCCTTCTTGTTGCCTTTAGTCTTTACCTCACCGTCAAGCTATTTTCTAGCACCATTGCCTCTTGTATTTCACTATATCTTCGCCGAACTAGTGCACCTATACACCTGAAAAGTGTATTGTGTATGTTGGGGACACAATAGAGTTCTTATATCTTGATTGCAGGGTTTCTTGAGAGGCATACCTTTGATCACTTCCTCGCTGAGTTCGATAAACCTTGGGTAATCCACTTAAGGGAAACTTGCTGTTGTTCTAGAACCTCTGCACTTGGAGGCCCAACAACTGTGTACAAGAATATAAGTGCATAGACATCAAGCTATTTTCTGGCGCCGTTGCCGGGGAGGAAAGGTAAAAGGCACTCACACACGTTACCCCACGACAACAACAAGCCAAAAAGCTATTTTCTTCCACCGTTGCCGGCCGGGGAGGTAAGGTAAAAGGTACTCACATCCTCCGGTGTGAGGGCTCGAAGTTATTTCCTTTAGATTCCGCAATTTTGTCTTTTTTTTCTTGTTTTCATTAGTTTGGCTTAATGGAAAACAACAACAAAATTAGAGAGCTTTATAGTGTTTATCTTTAGCTAGGACATGAAGTGTTTGAAGAGAAAATTAAAAAACCTATGGAGCTTTATTTGCATGCTAATAGCAATGTTATTAGTAAATTATTTGGACACCATTATTGCTAATGCTAGTTCCCCAGCTTTGGAAGATAGCTATTCTATTGCTTCTAATGATACCAAACCTCCAATATATGATGAGTACAATGATGAATATGATATTTTCAGTCCACCTACTATTGAGGAGGAAATTAATTGTGATTACAATATGCCTCCTATATTTGATGACTATGGTGATGAGAACAATAGTGATAGCTATTTTGTTGAATTTTCTCCCACTACAATTAATAAGAATGACTATGATTATGTGGAGAGTAATAATCATTTTATGCATGTGGCTCATGATAAGAATGTTTTATGTGATAGTTATATTGTTAATTTTATTCATGTTGCTACTGAAAGTTATTATGAGAGAGGGAAACATGGTCTTATGTGTCTCAAAAATATTACGTTTCCCCTCTTTATGTTGAAAATCTTAAAGTTGAACCTGTTTTGCTTTCCTATGCTTGTTGCTTTGTGCTTTCATGACTTGTTTCTTTACAATATTCCTATGCATAGGAAGTGGGTTAGACTTAAATGTGTTTTGAATTTTCTTGATGCTCTCTTTTACTTCAATCCATATTTCCTATGTGAACATCTTCTCAAACTATCAAGCCTAACTTAAAGGCGTTAAAGAAAAGTACTTGTTGGGAGATAACCCAAGAGTTTTCTTGAGTCTTGAAAGTTATTACTTCAGTAATTACCTCTCCTTATCATTTTATTTTCTTTTTGTGCCAAGAACAACCTCTAATGAGAGGGAAGTAAGATTTGGGGAGTTGTTGTCCCAAAACATATTTTTGTGCTCCACCATAGAAATTCGTGAGGAATGTCTATAGTCGGATTGAGCTGATATTTTCTGAATAAATCCCCCAGTATGTTAGCTAACTTTACTTAGCTCAACACTTTTGATTTGAGCAACATAAGGTCTTAGAAAAAATAGGTTTCTACCTGCTGGTCTGTTTTGACAGATTTATGCCATTATTTGCATTTGCTTCTTATTGATTCCTTTTTGGGTTCTTTTTTGGAAATTGATATTTTGAGGCAATTGCTACAGTACCTTGTGTCTTTTTTGAAAGTTTTTATGTTTCAAAACTAAAACCCAAAGGTCTATTATCTTTTGAATACACTAATGTTGGTAATGAAGATTGTGTGAAGGAAAATTTTCAGGTGTAGGGAAAGAATGATGTAATGAGATGAAGAATGGACAAAATCTCAAGCTTGGGGATGCCCCCCATGTCACCCCAAGAAATATTCAAGAGGTACAAGAGTCAAAGATTGGGGGTGCCCAAGGCATCCCCTTCTTCATCAATAAAATTCTCAGGTCTTTCTAGACACTTCATTTTTATTGTTTAATGCACTGTTGTGTTGTTCTTGGAGCGTCTTAGTTTTAGTTTTTGGTTTTCTTTAGTTTGGTTTGCTTTAATAAGTTTTTTGGATCCCAGCACACTTCTTTTGGAGAGATACACACTCTGTTTTCATTGCCTTGAACACTCTAGTTTTCATTCTTATTATATGTGAGTGTTCAATTTTGCTAGCATTGTGTTTAGCCTTAGTTTTCTTGTGCTTTCATCTTAGAACTTTTTAGTTCTTCTTTGGGGATTTGTGAGACTTTCTCACTGATCTTTATTGATTATTATCTTTGTGAGTTGTTTGAAATAAGTTGATTGGTGTTGGAGAGGAGTAGAAAGTTCTTGCTTGAATAGTGCAAGAGGAGCTTGTTTTTGACTATGGCTTAGACTTTACCATGCCATGATAGATGTTGCTTTGACCTTATGATTAGTGATTATTTCTGTAGCATCACTTTTTCCAAACAATTGAGATTGCTTAATGTGCCTTGAAAGAATCATGCGTTGTTTTAGCATACAAAAGCATAGTATTGTGGTATTCTCCTTTGATGTTTTATTTGGGTTGACTTGGCACATGCTCACACCATGTTATGACTATGAACCAGTCACCGTAGCCTCTATGATCATTTAGTTTTTGAATTGTGGTACCACTTTATTCTTTGATTAGTAATGTTTTGTCGCTCTACATGATTATGGCCATTATTGCTCTCTTAGTTGGTCGCTCCCAGTCTTTTGCTACCCTCCACTTGTATGAGTAAGCTCTACTCATGCATCCAACTCCCAAGAAACCATGTTATTCCAAAGAGTCCACTATAAATTCCTGTGTATGGTGTGTTACACCATTCCAAGTATATTCTTATTTTATCTATCTTCCAATTAAAAAGTATTTTTTATGTGAAAACTTAACGATTAAAGCTCTCACTAACTTGATGGCACACTTTATTTTTCTTGCCCCTAATAAACTTGAACCATTGTGTCATCTATGTTGTATATGCTTGCACTTATACGTTGGAATTAGCAGAACCATGTTGTCACGGGGAACGCTTTCAACATTGCACTTGTACTTTGTACCCAGTTGATAACATGATCTTTTGTCTATGGATGTCGTCGGTGTGAAATAAAAGGGGAGCTTGTAAGTCCATGGAGTTATGTATGTGTGTTAGAGAAACGCCTGGGCCGCTAGCCTAAGCCAAGCCTAATCATGGTGGAAACTTGCAGCATCACCATAATGACATCTATGAAGCTTTCTTCTTATATAAAAAAAGAGACATATTGAAAAGAGGAAAGAGAAAAAAACACCATTTTGCCATGGTAAATAAGAAGATTGCTGAGATGCTCATTGTCTGCTTGCCTTGTCATTTTGATTATGGAATAGCTCATGTATCATGTGCAAGGGGTACCCCGTTGCGGTTCTATATGATACACATGTACTTACTACGACAAGAACTTACAAGTGACTGATGTTGAGTAGCATGAGGTGCGGCCCTCGTATTCAAGGGACATGAGATTGCCAACTTATACTATGTCAAGCATATACTCCATAGTTTATTCACTTTAACCTTAATCACTTCAAGACGCTTATGATAGGGGCAATGAGAGATGAAAGCTAAGAAGTACCATAATTTTTGGAAGCTCTTTTTGAAACTTGAAATCCCTGCTTCCCTCTTGAAGGGCCTTTCTTCCACTTTTATATTGAGTCTCCACCTTCTTTCTTTACGCACCAATTAAGAGAGCATGGTTGCCATTCTTATTTCTATGTGCATTGTCCCAAAACTTATTGATTGATGCATATTGTTGATATTGCTTGTTCTTGTGCTACTTGTATCTAGTCACTCTTATGAACTTTGAAGGTGCCCTATGCATCTATTTGCTACTCCATGAGGGACAAGCTGAATGCCACTATGCTATGTTTTCTGTATGTGAAACAAACAAACGTTTTTCAATGCATGTTTTAGTGATCTTTGTTTGTATCCTTTCATGTTGCATGCATAGTCACTTTGTCTTATTGTTAGAAATCTACCTTTCATGCTCATGTTTAGAGTTCTTTGATGCCAGCTTTCAATGCTTGCAAATGGTTTGATCTTGAATTTGATGGTGCATGTCACCTCAAAAATTATTCTTTTATCACTTACCTACTCGAGGACGAGAAGGAGTTAAGCTTGGGGATGCTTGATACGTCGTAAATGTATCTATTATTTTTTATGCTCCATGCTTGTTTTGTATCAACCTTGTTATGTTTTGTCTACACTTTGAGGTATTTTTATACACTTTCTAGAACTAACCTATTGAAAAGATGCCACAGTGCTAGTTGCCTTTTTTCTGCTGTTTTTGGTTTCAGAAAGCTAAAAAATGAATATTCTCGGAATTGGACGGGATAAAAGCCAAAGTTCATATTTTCCCTGAACGATACGAAAAATCGAAGACGAGACGGAGGAGGACACCAAGGTGGCCACACCCTAGGTGGGCGCGGGCAAACCCTAGCCACGCCCATAGGGGGTGTGGGCCCCCTGGCCCTCCACCGACCTTGCCTCCTTCGCCTATAAGAATCCCCTGACTCAGAAACCCTAAAGAATCAACCAAAAAAAGCCACGAAAAGTTCCACAGCACCGCCGCCACCGAAGGGGATATTCGGGGGACAGAATTCTCTGTTCCGGCACCCTTTCGGGATGGGGAAGTGCCACCGGAGCCATCTCCTTCAATATCCACCACTATCTCCATCGCCATCTTCATCACCGTTGCTGATTCCCATGATGAGGAGGGTGTAGTTCTTCCTCGAGGCTAAGGGTTCTACCGGTAGCTATGTGTTCATATCTCTCTCTATGCGTGATCATATTGTGATCATGAGCTTTGTAATCAAGTAGATCTACCTTGCTACTCAAGTGCTTTAATAGATCTCTGCTCTACCCACGTGTGTGAAAGTGACAGTATGCATGCCGTGTGAGGCACTTAAGCTAGGTTACATATATATTTATCATGAGTTATATTTGTAATTGGATGTCTTTATGAAATTGTGGTGTTTGTTGGAACCATCTAGCGCTCAAGGTGATAGTGTGGGGTTATCTAGATGGGGAAGGCGGACTTTGAGGTGTGCTTTTGTAGAACTACCGTGGATTAGAGTGTCCAACCGGATAGTAGTTCATAGTAGTATCATGAAGAGAATATATTTATTGAGAGTGTTCACTAGTGAAAGTATGATCCCTAGGCCTTGTTTCTAAGCATTGAAACACCGTTTGCATCTAGATTTGTTGCATGTTTGCTTTCTTTCTTCTTGTTGCCTTTAGTCTTTACCTCACCGTCAAGCTATTTTATGGCACCGTTACCAGTTGTATTTCACTATCTCTTCGCCAAACTAGTGCACCTATATGCCTGACAAGTGTATTGGGTGTGTTGGGGACACAAGATACTTCTTGTATCTTTATTGCAGGGTTGCTTGAGAGGGATACCTTTGACCACTTCCTCCTTGAGTTTGATAAACCTTGGATAACCCACTTAAGGGAAAATTGCTATTGTTCTACAAACCTCTTCACTTGGAGGTCCAACAACTGTCTACAAGAATAGAAGTGCGTAGACATCAGTCACCGTTAATCCTAGAATCGTCACATACAGCCGTACTACCATTTCTGTCACTGGGGTTCCCATCTTGCAGATCGGTCATTACTCACACTCGCTCCCTATACCTGGATCAATCCTTGGGGTCTTGGGTACCTAACAAGTCCATGGATTAAGGCAAGATAGGGTATAATAATCATCATGTCATACAAATAATACGTGATCCCATCTATCATAAATAACATGCACAAAGCTACATGTCTAGGCCGAAGCCCTTAGACCAATGAGAATTACTCACATATAGAGATGAAATCGACAATCATAAACATTGTAATGGAAATGAAGATTAATAGTAATAGTCTTAAAATGTCGCCAATTGGAGATGAGATCTACGATTACAACTGGTGGAATATGGCTATGGTGGAGGAGAAGGGTTTAGAGATTAGATATAGATCTATCCCTCTAGAGTTGTAGTTTTTGATGGCTTGGCGTAGTCGGGAGATATTTTCTCATCACCCGAGGCCTATTTATATAGGGGTACCTTCACAAAAGTTGTTCTGTTTGACCTAGCGGTGTTGGTGGCAACTATACGGCCAGAACTATATGGCCAGAATTTTATTCCCATTGTATAGTTGGTCGTTAAATCTTCTGCCTCCTCTTTAGGACCCCTGGTTTCTTTGGGTTGTTGGAAATCTCATATCTTTGACTTTAATTTTGTGGTTCCCATCATCAAACGTCATTATCTATGCAGGGAAAAATAGACAGACAGGATTGCATACCCCTTTGATCATTAGGAAGTAGTGGCAAGATTTAGAGAGATATTTCATCAAAAAGATGAACAATATCTAGTTTAAATGTGGACATGGATGGATATATTCATAGCCATCAACCTCGCCAAGCTTAAACTTGATCGTCCTTGAGCAACAAAACCAAAAACAAAAAGGAACTCAACATTTAATCTGAAATAGTGAAATGTTGATCTTACTCATGATTGGTAGTCTCATGTTTCCTCCACTTTATTAATCTGAAAAACTTTAGCATAGATAGAGTGATGGAAAGCATATCATATGGGTTTTAATGAATTATTATAGCCATCAAGATTATTGTTATCATAGATGATTCAAATGAGTAAACTTTATTCCATGTCATGTAATCAACTCGTAATCTTGCCTTTGAACAATAAAGTATACATGTAAAATTGAGAGTGTGAGAGTTTTGCATGAAAAGAATATACACTAGAGTGTATCAATTCTCCCACATCAATAAGTCAAGACTTTTCAAGCACTACTTTTCTATTCATTTTCCTTCAACAATTTCAATTCTTAATTAATTGATAGCATTCCAAATATTATAATAAGTTTATCGGGCTGTGATAGACACTCGTGGCATTACCAATGGTTTTGTTCCTTTTGCCTAATGATTACTCATATCTGCCAGAGGAGTGATTCCATCATGAACACAGCTACACGAGAATGCCAAGAATCTTACCCATTATAGCATTGCTGCTACATATGTTTAATCAACTCATAGCCAAAATCTAGGAGTTTCCTCCAGGAAGATCGTTCGTAGGCTAGCGGAGTTGTAGGCATCCCATGAAGTTTAACACGCATAAAGCTATATCATTATTATGATTCACACGACGAATTTTGTCATGCTCATAAAAACCTCTAAACATTAATTCAATTGAACAAATCCTTTCAAAGAGAGCTATCAAGTCAATCATTATTTTCTATGGTGTTGAGTGTATCTAGGAACGAGATTTCAAGACTAAACACTACAACACCCAAGCCTTTAATTGTGAGACTTTTTCTTATTACAATTGTTTAGCAGATTTTTAGGCAAGACTTAGACAAGAGCTAGAACAAAACATACTCAACTAAATATCCATGCAAACAAAATTTTACTCCAATAAAAAGACTCACTCCACCAATATAATTTCTCAACATTTACTTCTAACTAGCATGGTTTCTCAAAATTCAAAAGTGGGGAGTCATAAGGCATACCTCTCATGATTGGTTCCACCTCCCTCTTCCTTTTTGATTTGTTTCTAGGAAACTTGAAGTCGATCATTCTGCTGCTCATACGTGAGAACCACAAGGATAATAGAAAAGAGAAAGAGAAAATAAAGATAAATGGAAAAATATTTCTGTTGTTTTTAAGAGAGGGATTTAAAGAATAGAAAATTGGCGGCAAAGCTCGGCTATAAAATCTCGAAAACAGATAAATATAATTAAAGATAAAGTGTTGGGGAAAGCAACATGAGTGCTTATAAACTCAAATAAAAAGCATAACCTAGACATATACAAAAACAAAGGAATGACAAATAAAGATAATGAGGAAACGCCCCCAAGCTTAGGCTTTTGCAAGCCCTTCAAATCATTGAGGTTGTGGGAAAAAGTAGTAACTCCAGTTCGCAAATTGAGTTGATAAATTACTAGTGGTTTCTCGGAGATTCAGGGCAAGATTATGCATTCCCTCCATAGTTCCTCCAAGTTCTTGGAAGTCTTGATATGTAGCAAATCAGGTTAGTGGTTGCTCCTCTTGATAAGGAATTTCTTGATCCTCTTCTTGGTCCTCATCCTCATCCGAAATCTCCTCCTCGGGTTGGTTTTGTTCAACCTGCACATTGCATAAAAAATGTCCTTCCTCGATAGAGAAAATACCATTAGTCAAAAGAGTAGGGTAAAGACACCTAACTCCTACAATATGAAAGTAATAACCACCACCTCTCCTAGTGAGCATTCCACAAGCTTTTAAAGTAGAGAAAGCAACACGTCGCTCACCTAGCAATGGTTGCAACTCACCTAGGTTGATTCCCAAGGTAATGGCAAGAACGGTGATGATGCCTCCACATGTGATTGGTCCTTGGCTTTGGGAGGATTGGTGCTCCAAGTAGCGCCCAAGTCGAGTGACAAGTTGTTGTTGAAAGAAGCTTTTGCGAGGACCAGGATGTCCTCCTAATTGAGTCTTGTAAACTCATTTCGTGCCTGCAAGGTGTTAGAAATAACATAGAACATATAGCGAATAGCAGGATGCTGAATATTCTTCCCCTTCTTGACTCTAGAAGTGAAACTCATTCTATTATAATAATAATCCAGGGAAGGGTGCATGTTGGCATAAGATGCGCGTAAGGCATTAACATCATTGTTTCGTAATTGCACCATTCATCGAGCATTAATGTGTAATTGTTGTTCATAAGTCGGAAAGAAATCCTGTCCTCTCCGTGCCATCTTTTAATGGTGCTTTTTAAAGAACTTAAAAATTCAAGAGTTAACCGGCGATAAGTAGGCACATCTTGGAATACAAAGTTTTGCAAGCTAACTCTATTGCATAGTAAATTGAAGTCATTAGAAATACCAAGTTTATTCAATATAACGGGACAAGACCACTTGGTTGTCTTCACTTCTCGGTTCTTGATCTTGTTGAAGTGATCACGTTGGAGCTCATTCCTGTACCGTATCCCCATGCGGTCGTGAGATGTAGCGGCAGCCTGAGAAGAACTCGCAGCGGCACGAGCACGCGTTTGGCTCCTTGTGTTCATCTTCTAAAATAATAAGAGATACAAAAAAATAAAACTTTTTGATCCAATAGTAATAAGCATAACATATTCCTCATCATAGAACACTAAAGAATCTCCTCAAAATAATAATATAGGGAAGAGAAATGTAAGACCCTGGCACATGGCTCAATAGGATTGATAGGAAACTCATACCAACAAGTTGCAACTTATTTTCCGGAAGCTCATTCGAAAAGTACTCTAAGGTTAATCGTGCTTGGCCTAGAGCAATTCTAGGATGGGTGACTGACCGGGAAGTGGGTACCGGGTGCACACGAGTGAGGACAAAGTGCACAGAAAATACTAGTTTTGGTTTGTGGGGTTAGTATAGAGATCCCATTGAGCTGCTAGAAGTGACAGCCGTCGATCCAGAGTGACCGGGGGTGTTACAAGTGGTATCATATCCGACCCTCACGGTTACATGGGCATGTGCAGGTCAGTGTAGGACATGTGTAGCATGGCTCGTGTGGCCCGGAGTGGACATGGCATGGAAATGTGCCGGCACTGGACGCACAGACGTGTGCCAAGAGGGGATGTTTCTGGCTTGTGGTTGATCGACGAGGACGTCGATCTTCTAAGGGTGGGTGTATGTGAGACCTTGGTGCATGGCTCAATAGGATTGATAGGAAATCCATACCAACAAGTCCCAACTAATTTTCCGGAAGCTCATTCGAAAAGAACTCTAAGGTTAAGCGTGCTTGGCCTAGAGAAATTATAGGATGGGTAACCGACCGGGAAATGGGTACCGGGTGCGCACGAGTGAGGACAAAGTGCGCAGAAAAGACTAGTATTGGTTTATGGGGTTAGTCTAGAGAACCTATTGAGCTTCCAGAAGTGACAGCCGTTGGTCCGGAGTGACCGGGGGTGTTACATGAAACATGGAAATTAGTTCATAGTAGGTCTCACCATAGATTGATAATGACAAAAGATCAGAGATGGATTTGCAAAAAGTAATTGGAGGATCGGAAGATAAACATACCGTAGATCACTTTTGTGTGAGGAAATCGAAAGAAATTGAGTAGAGATGAAGATCTCTTGAGGTTTTGACAGAGTTTGAAGGTAGAAGAGAGAAAATTGAAGTTGTGGTGTTGAGGGTACCTTCCCATGGCATTTTTGTGGTCGAACGAAACTATACGGTCACAACTATAAAGTCGGATCATCTATTCCCATCGTATAGTTGGTCTGACGGCAAAAGTTTTTGGTTTCTTAGGGTTTTTTCCTGGCGGCGAAATCTATATGGACGGAACTATATGGCTGGGATTTTTATCCCCGCCGTACAGTTGGTCGTTAAACCTTCTGTACCTGGAAAATATAATTTGACGATGGCATAGATATCTATACGGCCGAACCTCTCCTCCTCAACTGGAGTTTTCTAGCACTCTTTATTCAACATGAAACTTAAACCAAAACTTAAAAACTTTACTCAAACATTTATTTCACATGGGTTGCCTCCCATGAAGCGCTCTTTTATGGTCAATAGCTTAACCTTGATGTTGCTCACTTAAGCCAAATGAGTGGAACACCCACTCCAAAATAGTTGGCCTTCAAAGTGATGGTCTTCTTCTCATCATGCTTGTCTTTCTTCTTCCTGGGAAAATGAATAACAAAAGGATCCCGTGAAGGCAATAGAAGCTTCAGGTTACCTTCATGCTGGTTAATCAAATCCTTAATAGTTATTAAGAACGGATGGCCTAATATGATAGGAGCAGTAGAATCTCCAGGCATGTCAACAATAACAAAATCAATAAGAGCATGACAGCCTTTAATGTAAACTAAAGTATTTTCTTTAATCCCTACAGCTTGTTTGTAGGTAGAATCTGCTAGATGTAATTTAACTCAGTGATTTCAAAAGAGCCAAGATTTAACTTATTAAAAAGACTTTATAGAATTGTTGAAACACTTGCACCTAAGTCACAAAGTGCAGCTATGTCATTAGACCCAATTTTAATCTTAATAGTAGGCTCAAATATATCATCAAGATTAACAGGTAGTTTTTCATCAATTTTCTTATATTCTTCCTCAGGCTCATGTACCTTTATTGCTACTTGATTAACGAAGTGTTGATACATAGCTTCCTCATTTTCTTCACTTACGGGAATTTTTATATTGATCCTTTTCACAAGATTTTCAACTGTGTAATTTGGTGAAGGAGTATTGCTATAATCAAGTTCTTCATGCTCCTCCCTTTGAATTCTAATCATCTTGAGGTCTTCAACTAGATTGGGATCAGCTTTGCCTACAAACTTAGCTAAAATGAGATTTTGAATCTCGGTTATATTACCTAGTTCTGCCTTAACAATCCTTGTTCTTTCTTGGAGGGCCTGCAAATCATTTCTTAAACTCACAGCTTGGTTAGACAATTTTCCAAGAATACTATCATGGTTATCCGTTATCTTAACAATGATATTATTTTGCTCATTTTGTGAGTCCATAAAGGACTTAAGAGTTTCTTGGAGACTACCATTACTTTATCCCATATTATTACTAGAGTTACCTACAGGACTAGAATAATGTTTCTTGAAATTAGGATTATAGTTATTATTCCAAGCAGGGTTATAATCGTGATCTATGAAGCCTATTTCTTCAATATTTGATTCTGGGATAGCTCTTACCTGGGTTCCATACCTTTGATGGCTAATATGAGCTCATCCAGCTTATCATTGAGTTCTTCATTTTCTTGAGGTGTGACGATGTTCACCTTCTTTGTTTTTGATATTTCTACATGCCATTAGGCATGGTTGTCTTGCATATTATCTAGCAGCTTCTTTTCTTCAGTAATTTGTTTGCCCATAAATGTTCGTCCAGCTGCAGTATCAAGCATAGGCTTAGACACATGGTTAAGAGAATTATAAAATAAATGGAGAATTAACCAATCTACAATCCCATGGCTGGGACAGTTTCTCATGCATTCTTTCATTCTCTCCCATGCAAGCCCTAGTGGCTCACGCTCTTCCTGTCAAAAACTATTAATATTAGATCTTATTTGTATAGTCTTTGCAGGTGGTATAAATTTGGTCATAAATAAAGAAGTACATTCCACCCATGATGCAATAGTATTTCTATGCAACCATTCAACCATTCTTTTGATCTTCCTCTAATAGAGAAAGGAAATAAGTGCAGCTTGACCGCATTGGGGTCAAAATCTACAATGTGCATCATATCATATATTTTAGTGAAAGTATTAAAGTGCATACCTGCGTCCTCAACAGCAGAGCCTCCAAATTGATTCTGTTGAACCAAACTTAAATAGCGGGGCTTAATTTCATAGTCCTCAGCAATAATTGCTGACTAGGTAATAGGAGTATGCAAATAATCATTATTGGGAGTTGCAAACTCCCCAAGCTTCTTTTCAGCCATATTTCCTATGTTTTTTGATTTTATTAAATAAAAACTTATGATAGTAAAAACAAGAAATAAAGACTAACTAATTTTTTGGGTTTTTCAAATAAAGACTGAAAGCAAACTAACAAAATTAAAAACAAGAATTAAAACAAGCAAGGTTCCTAATAACTGATGACCCACAAGTGTAGGGGATCACAACAGTCTTCGCGGGTAGTATTGCCCAATTTATTGATTCAACACAAGGGTAGCCAAAGAATACTTGCAAAACTTAACAACTGAGTTGTCAATTCAGCTGCACCTGGAAATAGTTCTTGCTCACATAAGTTTATGAGTAGCAATAGTTTGGTAGTAGCAACAGCAAAGCAATAGTAGTAGTAGAACAAGAGAAATAGTAACAGTAACAGTAAATAGTGGGATTCGAGTGCGGTAGGCATAGGGATGGATGGACGGGCGTTGCATGGACGAGTTTAAACATGTAACTTAAAGATCTAGGGCATTGAAGATAAATAATAACAAGCATCCAAGTACTAAACAATCCTAGGCATGTGGTCCATATATAGTCATACGTCCTCACAATGAGAACTTGCACAACATATTCTTTCTAGCGAGCCTGTGGCAGCGGAGCCTCTAGGGAACTACTAGCAATTAAGGTGCTCCTTTTAATAGAGCACCGGAGCAAAGCATTAACACTCTATTGTCAACACCCGGATTTTTAAATCCCAGATGCCTGTTATGCCATACATCGCAATCCCAGGATTACCATTTTTGTGAGACATAACAGAATTGGATACCATAGTACATCATCCATTACAACCGTACATAAGTTCTTACACAAATAGGGATCTCATGATCCAGTTCTTAATACAACATCAAGCAGCGGAATACGTAATAATAACGGTAGTGTAGGCGAAGCTCCATCTTCGGGGTCACAGGCAATGCTGACGATGGGAGATGATCCTAGTTGTCGTAACCTTCCAGGGGTCCATCCTCTAGGTACTCCTCTTCATAGTCTGGCCATGGGAATATACAGGGACAAAGCCATGAGTACTCTTTAAGTACTCGCAAACTAATACTAACAAGTGAGAGGGGTTTTTGATAATAGGACACTAGGCTCTAGGGTTGTTTTGCAAAAGCCATATTTATCTCTACTAAGTTTAGAAGCAACGAATGCTAGTTGAAGTTTTATAACACCTAAATGGAAACTGGTATTTCATATCACAACCCTGTTGTGGTGAAGTCAAAATCTCACTTTGTTTCACAAGTCATTTTGAAAAGTCTGACGGGGGAACAGTATGGCCACTCCAACTGTCCATAACCGCGGACGCGGCTATTCGAGTAGTTTGACACTCTACAGAGATTGTATTCACCACAACATTCGATACATCCGTCAGGAACAAATCCTGAATTCACCATACTCAGTATGCGGATAATCAATCCTAACCTTTCAATTACACGCCCTAGTATAAGCACCTCTCCTGTGAGTTTGGCCTCCCAACCATGACCAACTGTCATCTTGGGTACTGCACATGAGGACCATCTTCACAAGGTAGCCTCAGCTCAGACCTTGGCCGTGAGGGAACTAATACTAAGGTATATAAGTTTCCAGTCAAGCCCTACCCAATCTTCGGGTATTGTGGTTGTACGATAAAATTGGAATGGTATCGCATCCAGACAACCATCAGTTTTATAAAGGGCTAAGGCTCATGCCTCAACATTTTCATCACCAAAATCATCAAGTGTTCGGAAACACATGTCCAAAACATTTCAATAGAATGATCCATCATTCCAAGGTTTTCATAACCATTTTCCACCAAGTATTCCCATCTAAAGTTGATCAAGTTTTATGCTTAGCACTAGCATCTACAGGTGGGGGTAAACATTAATGAGGGGTGGTAAACTAGTGGAGTTTTAAATAAGTTCAATCTCATGCCTTAGGATGACATCTAGATTATCTAGCTTAGGCCAAATTTTATGCTCTTTATGCAACCTTCACATATATCTCTCTACAATCTACAAGTCACTTAAGTAGACTCCAAGTAATAGCTTTCATAAATAAATAAAATAGAAATCTTGTAAGTAAAACTAGGCTTGGGTATCATCAAATTTGTCCAACCAAGCATGCTTAGTGCATTGCATAGGTTATCCAACTTTCATAACTACAAGTGTTAGCTTGCACATTCAACTAGTAGTATTAGGCTTGCATTAGTGTCAATATAAGCTTGCAAGTATTGTCTTGCATAGGTATAGTATCAGCTTGCCTTGTGCAAAGCAGTGGTTGAAGTTCTCCTCGGCTTCTTCTTCGTAGTATCCTCCTTCCTCCTCGTATCCTTGGTCGGTACTAGCGTCTATAATTAAATACGAGGTACACAATCACCAAACAAATACTTAACTACTTGCAATCATCACACACAAGGGTCCTATAGATGATCTAACATCATCTCTAACCTTTCAAGATTAAGTCTTGGTTTAATTCCTTTTATTTTTAGAAAATTAATTTCTACTCATTGAAAAACTACTTAAGATTTAATATTCTCCGAACCAAACATGGGATCATGTTGACACATGTCATCACCACATATTTTAGTCCATGGGAATATGATTTAAAGTGGTGTCACAATTCAATAAGGTTTTACCCTTTTATTTTAATTAATTAAAGTGGCTAGAAATGCCTATGTACCATTCTTTTATTACTTGAACATTATTTCTGTAAGTAAACCTATATATTTTTATATATTCTGAAAGGTATTGTTAAATGTGATTTTTGAGAGTTGGAATCAACTCAAAATATATTACGGTTTAAATTTGAAAAATGTTTGAATGTAGAAAAGCTTCTGCCTTGTTATTTTTACCATGGGTGATCTATAGATCCAAATGACTTGAATCCAACGGGCTTGGATTCATCATTCCTAGCCCTTTCTAACAAAATTAGTTTCATTCAATTTGGTGCACTAAATCGACCTGGGTTGATTTTTGAAAATGGGTACAGAAGTGTGTTTGAAATTAAATGGGAAAGGTTTAATTCAAATAACTGGGCTGCGCGGGAAAAGTTAGCGGGCCAGCCTGCTAAGCGTAGCGCTTCCGCGGGCTGCTTAAGTGGCTGTCCCCACTCGTTAGTGAGACAGGGGGGTGCAAAGCAGTATGGGGCGATGGGAGTCGTTCAATTGGGTTCTAATCCAATGGCTGAGAGTCATCGTCGATGTTGGGCAACGCCGGTGAGATAGAAACCTAGCGCGGCCAGTGGGGGTTGCTGGGGGCTCACCGGGGTGCAGGCGAGGGTCGGCGAGGCGGGCGAACGACGAAGTCGACGACGGCGAACTCAGGGGTGGTCTTGGCAGCTCCTGGGGTGGATGAAATCGATGGCGCCCTTCTTCTCCAGAGGCGGCGGCTCCGGTGAAATTCCGGCGATGCACGGCTCTCCTTGCTCCGGGACTGAGGTGGGGTGGTTCTGGGTGAGAGAGGAGTGGAATGGTGTGAAGAATTCTAGCAGGGGAGTCCTCTATTTATAGTCTCGACGGTGAGACCGAACGGCATGGGCAGGCGACGGTGGCGACATGGCTACGGGCTGCTAGAGGCATGGCCGGCGGTGGCGATCGCTTGGTGGTCTCTTGGCGATGCTCTACGGCTTTAATGCGTTTGTAGGGGCAGTGCGGTTTGGTCTAGAACACGCGACGCTCTGCGCGGCAGAGGCGTCTTCGACGGGGGGCGGTGGCTGTGTGTCATGCGGCGGCGAACGGGGATGTCTGGCGGTCTCCTGGGTCGGTGGTAATCATGTATGCATGCGGTGAGGGCGGCGCGCGGTCTGGCGCATGCTCGGCACGGTTGGTAGAGGCACGGGCGCGGTGTTCCTGGGTGCTCTGGTCGGTGTCTTCGAGGCAGGGCTGGTCGAGAGGGAGCGGTGAGGCATGGGTGATCTCCTAGACAAGGTTGGCGTAGCTAGTTTCCTTCCTAGCTTGCTGTCTACACTGGGGTGGCAAGGGTGGCTTTGGCTGTTCACCATTGATGATATTGGCAAGCTCACAGTGGTGCTAGTGCTTGGTTAATCTTGCTAGATGATCTACTGAGATGGTTGTGAGCTAGATAGGGAACCAGTTAGGCTCAAAACACTGCACACTATAGTGTTTTCATTTTGTTTGATTTGTGTCTGCCAAGTGTTTGATAAAATGGCCGCATGAATTCAAGTTTTGAATTTTGAAAAGATTTTTGGTGGGTGTGCTAGATTGGTGCTGGTGAGTCTGCAGATGCTTGGGTTTTGAAAGTTGAGCTTGTTTGAGTGGTTTTTGAAAAAGTGGGATCTTCCCATATGATAAAGATTCAATTTTGAATTGTCATTTAAACTATGTATTTGAAAGTTTCTGGATGATCACAAAGTGGGCCTTGATACCTTGTTATGAGTATAATCAGGGGTGCAAAGATCCAGAGAAGTTTTTGTTAGGTTCTGAAAGTTTGAGACAGCCAAAGTAGGCATGGGAGTTAAATTGGTCAAAATGACCATTCCTTTATTTTATTTGTTTTGAGTTACTTGTCTTTGGGAAAAGTGTGGGAAATGTTTTAGATGATGTTTATTTCACCTAAGAAACATTTTACAAGCAAGGAAACACACAAACAAGGTGGTTCAAAAGAATTTCAAATTCAATGCATATTCATATGCCTGCATTCATAACTTTATTTAGAAAAGTTTTTGTTAACCCTAATTTTGATTCTTAGAGTTTGATGATCCAAGTTCAATATTTTTGGGATGTTACAAACCTTCCCCCCTTAAACAAAATCTCGTCCCGAGATTTGAAAAAGGATGAAAAGATTACCTAGGATTTGAAGAGATCGGGAAACTCTGTCCTGATGTGATCTTTGTGCTCCCAGGTAGCTTCCTCTTCGGTGTGGTTGCTCCACTGAATCTTGAGAAACTTGATGCTTCGGGTTCGGGTAGTTCAAAAAGCTTCTTCCAAAATACGGATGGGTACTTCGGGATAGGTCAGGTCATCGTTGATCTCTATGGTCCGGTGGTCGATATTTTTGAACACTTCGGTCTTCTCTGGGACTTCAAGACACTTGCGAAGTAACGAGATATGGAACACGTTGTGCACGGCTGACATTTCTTTGGGTAGTTCCAATTGATACGATACTTCTCCTCGACGGTTCAGAATCTAGAAAGGTCCGATATATCTAGGGGCTAACTTTCCTTTGAGTTGGAAACGCTGCATTCCCTTCAATGGCGACACTTTCAGATAAACAAAATCTCCTATGTTGAAGGCGAGATCTCTACGTCTCTTGTCAGCTTAACTCTTTTGTTTGGATTGGGATGTCTTGAGGTGCTCACGAATCTTGTGAACCTTCTCTTCTGCTTCTCGTAGGATGTCGGGTACGAAGACCTGACTCTCTCCTACTTCCGACCAGTTCAAAGGGGTGCGACACTTCCGTCCGTACATGAATTCAAAGGGGGCCATTTGCAAACTGGCTTGATAACTGTTGTTGTATGAAAATTCTGCGAAGGGCAGACAGTCTTCCCACTTGGATCCATATTCGAACACACATGCTCCCAGCATATCTTCGAGTATTTGATTTACTCGCTCCGTTTGTCCATCGGTCTCAGGGTGATATGCGGTGCTGAAATCTAGACGGGTTCCTAAACCTTCTTGGACTTTCTTCCAAAATCTCGAGGTAAACTGAGTTCCTCGATCCGATACGATGTTCTTGGGGACTCCATGCAAACTAACGATTCTAGCGATGTACAACTCCGCTAGTTTCGAACTCTGATATGTGGTCTTGACGGGTAAGAAATGGGCGACTTTGGACAATCTGTCCACTATGACCCAGATAGAGTCATTTCCCCTACTAGAAGTAGGCAGTCCAGTGATAAAGTCCATTCCTACAAAATCTCATTTCCATTCCGGAATCTGCAAGGGTTGCAACAATCCAGCAGGTCTTTGATGTCCTGCCTTGACTCGCTGACATATATCACACTTGGCGATATAGCTTCCGATTTCTCTCTTCATCTTATGCCACCAAAATTGCTCTTTCAAATCTTGATACATCTTAGTTCCTCCGGGATGGATAGAATAAAGAGTATCATGAGCCTCCTTCAAGATAACTTTTTCAACTTAGAATCTGATGGTACACAAAGGCGTCCTTTGTACCACAAAACTCCTTCTTCGTCCTCGGTGAATCCGGGTACTTTGCCTATACCGATACGACGCTTGATTCCGTCAATACTAGCATTTCCCTTCTACGCCTCTTTAATCTGACTGATCAAAGTGGGCTGGAGTTCTATGCTAGCCAAAAATCCTTCAGTTACTAATTCCATTCGAAAATCTTCCATCTCTTTGTGCAAACTTGGTTGCTCCTTCAAAATCATGGAGTTCAAGCGGCACGGCAATCTGCTCAGGGTGATAGTGAATGTCCAGGTCATAATCCTTGATTAGCTCAATCCATCTTCTCTTCCTCAAATTCAGCTCCTTCTGAGTGAATATATACTTTAGGCTCTTGTGATCCGTATAGATCTCACAACGATTTCCCATTAGGTAATGCCTCCATGTCTTCAGGGCTAGAACTACGGCTGCGAGTTCGAGGTCATGGGTTGGGTAATTTTGCTCATGTTGCTTCAGTTGTCGAGATAGATAAGATATAACTTTGCCTTCTTGCATTAGCACACATCCTAGACCGATCTTGGATGCGTCACAATACACATCGAAGGGCTTCGTGATATCTGGCATGATCAATATTGGGGCTGAAATCAATCTTCTCTTGAGTTCTTGAAAACTCGCTTCACATTTGTCGGTCCATTCAAACTTCTTGTCCTTCTTCAGCAATTGGGTCATGGGTCTAGCGATACTAGAGAATCCTTCTACGAATTTGTGGTAATATCCCGCCAATCCGAGAAATGCACGAACTTGGGTTTGAGTGGTTGGGGCTTGCCAATCTTCTACATCTTTCACTTTGGCAGGGTCAACGGCAATTCCTCCAGCTGATACAATGTGACCGAGGAATCCTACCTCCTGTAACCAGAATTCACATTTGCTAAACTTTGCATACAGCTGATGCTCTCTAAGGGTTCCAAGAATGGTCCTTAGGTGTAGCTCATGTTCTTCTTCTGATTTGGAATAGATCAGAATGTCATCGATGAAAACAACGACAAACTTATCCAGGAAGTCCATAAAAATCTTATTCATGAGATTCATGAAATAATCAGGGGCATTGGTTCGTCCGAAAGACATGACTGTATACTCATACATTCCATATCTGGTGGTAAAGGCAGTCTTTGGAATATCCTCTCCACGAATTTTGAGTTGATGATAGCCAGTTCTAAGATCAATCTTAGAAAACACTTTGGCACCGGTCAACTTATCAAACAAATCTTCTATCTTGGGAAATGGGTACTTGTTCTTGATAGTGACATCATTCAACTTCCGATAATCCGTACACAAACGGTTACCTCCATCCTTCTTGTCCACAAACAAAACAGGTGATCTCCATGGTGTCGCACTTGGTTGAATCAATCCAATTTCCCACATGGCATCTAGTTGCTTCTTCAGTTCTGCTAGTTCAGACGGGTTCATACTATAGGGTCTTTAGGCTATGGGTCATGTTCCGGGGATTAGTTCGATGATAAACTCGATATCCCGATCTAGGGGCATACTGGGCAAAACATCTGGAAATACATTGGGGTATTCATAGACTATCCGGACTTGGTCAATGGTAAGTTGGGCTATACTCTTGTTGCACTTGAATTGACGAGGTAAGGTTTCAGATACATGCTCGACTGATATTCCGGCTGTACTAGTCATGGTTATGGCTTTCTTGGCACAGTCAATTAATCCTTCATGTTTGGACATCCAATCCATTCCTAGTACTACTTCCAAACCTTTAGTTCTGAGTACTATCAGATTAGCATAAAAATCTATGCCATGGATTCTGATGGGGACGGCTTTGCAAATTTTCCTAGCTTTGGTGGTTGAACCGGGGATTTGAACAATCATAACATGCTTCAGTTTGGTTGGTTGAATCTTACTAGTGCATGCAAATTCATCGGTGACAAATGAGTGCGATGCACCAGAATCAAACAACACTCTAGAAAGTACCGAGTTAACAGAAAATATACCCAGCACGACGTCTGGCGCTTCCTGAGCTTCTTCAGCATGCATGAGAAAAAGACGGCCGTTGCGGTTGAGTGAATTCCCTGGGGAAAATCTTCTTCCTGGCTGAACACGACGCTGCTGCTGAGCTGGGACATTGGCATTGGGGGCTATAGCATTCTTCTTGTTGGGGCACTCATTGGAATAGTGGCCTTTATTTCCACAGTCATAACAAGTCACTTGCGACTTGTCCTTGGCTGCTACAGGCACAACATTGCTTCCAGTCCTAGGGGCAGTGTTGGTGTTGGCGGTAGCATTGTTGTTGTTGAATTTGGGTGGGGCACCATTGAAATTGCATGCATTGCCGGGGTTGTTGTGATTTCCTCCGGGCCTAGGGTTTCCACGGTTGGGGTAGGTCGGACGGTTCATCGGGGGTCTGTTGGTTCTTGGGGCAAATCCTGGAGATGGATTGGGGCGATACTTTGGGGTCTGATGGGTTCCTGGTTGATGCATCATGCGACGCTTGCGGTTCTCATTGGCTTGGTTGATCTTTCCTTCCATCTGGATAGCTGAGTCGACAAGGGCTTCAATATCAGCAAAGGGGATATTGACTAACACAGTCTGCATCTCGTCATGCAGACCATTCAGGAATCTTTCTTTCTTCTTGGCTTCGGTGTCGATCTCATCCGGGGCATACCTAGCTAATGACAAAAAAATTTCACGGTATTCCACTACAGTCATCCTTGCTTCAGCTCTCTGAACTCGTCTCTCATTCTCTTGATCAAACCGGGTGGCACATGCGTTCTGCTAAACTTGACCTTGAATTCTTCCCAGGTCATCATCTAGCCTCCGGTCATTGCGCGAACACTGTTCCACCATGCCATGGCATCTCCTGCTAGATAGTGGGTGGCGAACAGAACTTTCTCGTTGGCTTCCACTCCGGCAACTTCTAGGTTATTTTCCATGGTTTGCAGCCAATCATCGGCGTCTAGGGGTTCTTCTGACTTAGTGAAAACATGTGGGTTGGTATTCTGGAAATTCTTGAGCTTAGATCCATGGTTGTCCTGATTTCCATGGCTTTGGATGTTGTGGGCTAGATGGGCTATCTACTGAAGGGTGGCTAGGTTGGCTTGACGTTCCGCTCTTTCAGCTTCACGGTCAGAAGTCAACATTTGCAGAATCTGCAACATTGGGTCCGGGGATGAACCACTTCCTCCACGTGGCATCTGAAGATCGAGATAGATCATGAGAAAAGAGGGAATTTTCTAAGTTTTTGGGTCTTTGAAAAAAATTTAAAGTTTGACTCAGATTTTCTAGCAACTTGCTTTTTTCATTCATTCATAGCACACGATACAACACACACCACCACAAAGAAAAACAGATGGTTTTAAGAACCATTCTGAGAACTACGATACGGTGGGACCGAATACTACTCACTACGCTAGTGCTCAAGTGCTACTACTCCTCGGAATCTATGGCCTCATCATCCTCATCATCATCGATGAAGGCGAAATTGTCTTCATCGGTGAAGAAATCCATAGCCTGATCCTCCAGAAAATCATCGTCATCGCTGAGATAGGAGTAGGGGTCTCCACGAAGATCCTCTCCGGCATTCTCCCTTTCCTCCAACTGCATGTCTCTCTCGTGGATGGTCTCCTCCAAAGATGAGATGCGGTGGTGAAGGCAGGCAATGATGCGCTCCTTCTTGTCGAGCTGACGGCGGCGAGACTTGCGATCCTTTGCTAGCATGGCGATGGTTTGGTCCTTCGTCTTGATGATGGCAAACTTGTGGTTGGAGTAGTCACGGCAGTTATCCAACTCCTGCTGACGATCGTACATCATGAAGCTAAGGTGGTCCAATTGAGTCTTCAGCTCAGGGTGGTATGGGGCTTCTAGTGGTTGTCCATTTGCATCACGCCTTGGGCAAAACTCAAAGTGAGTACCCTTGATCTGATTGATGCTCTGCCCACATAGACGGGAAAGAGCTTCCTGCATGGCCCTGGCAAGTCCATCGAGCGAGTTGTTCTCTCTTAAGGTAAACTGAATTCCTTCCGCAGTGGGAGGTTCAATCTTTCCTCTAAGACTTGCAACAATTAGCCACTTCAGATCTTCTCCTCCTTGATCATTGAGCTGAGCTCCGAAGAACTCGGGGTGGGGACGCTCCAGAAGTTTCGAAAGCTGGTCCAAATCCCTCTCAAAGATAAGGTCTCCTCCATTCCCTAACTGATAAAACTTGATGTACTTCACGTCCATCTATAAGAATATAGGATGAGTAAGTTAGTAGAGTGATCAAGTGTGTCAAAATTTTATGTATTTTGCAAGAGTTTTTGAGGAACATGAATTTTTATGAAAGAATCAAAGGGATAAGAATGAGAATAAGTTTTTGTAAATATTTGTTTTCTTTGGTTTTGAAACTAAGTTTTTGGATTCAAACGTCCAGTCTAACTAGGGTATCCTGTGGTCAGGATGGCTCTGATACCAACTTGCCAACACCCGTATTTTTAAATCCCAGATGCCTGTTATGACATACATCGCAATCCTAGGATTACCATTTTTGCGAGACATAACAGAATTGGATACCATAGTACATCACCCATTACAACCGTACATAAGTTCTTACACAAATAGGGATCTCATGATCCAGTTCTTAATACAACATCAAGCAGCGGAATACGTAATAATAACGGTAGCGTAGGCGAAGCTCCATCTTCGGGGTCACAGGCAATGCTGACGATGGGAGATGATCCTAGTTGTCGTAACCTTCCTGGGGTCCATCCTCCAGGTACTCCTCTTCATAGTCTGGCCATGGGAATAGCCAGGGACAAAGCCATGAGTACTCTTTAAGTACTCGCAAACTAATACTAACAAGTGAGAGGGGTTTTTGATAATAGGACACTAGGCTCTAGGGTTGTTTTGCAAAAGCCAGATTTATCTCTACTAAGTTTAGAAGCAACGAATGCTACTTGAAGTTTTATAACACCTAAATGGAAACTGGTATTTCATATCACAACCCTGTTGTGGTCAAGTCAAAATCTCACTTTGTTTCACAAGTCATTTTGAAAAGTCTGACGGGGGAACAGTATGGCCACTCCAACTGTCCATAACCACGGACGCGGCTATTCGAATAGTTTGACACTCTGCAGAGATTGTACACTTTCACCAAAACATTCGATACATCCGTCAGGAACAAATCCTGAATTCACCATACTCAGTATGTGGATAATCAATCCTAACCTTTCAATTACACGCCCTAGTATAAGCACCTCTCCTGTGAGTTTCGCCTCCCAACCATGACCAACTGTCATCTTGGGTACTGCATAGGTGGACCATCTTCACAAGGTAGCCTCAGCTCAGACCTTGGCCATGAGGGAACTAATACTAAGGTATATAAGTTTCCAGTCAAGCCCTACCCAATCTTCGGGTATTGTGGTTGTACGATAAAATTGGAATGGTATCGCATCCAGACAACCATCAGTTTTATAAAGGGCTAAGGCTCATGCCTCAACATTTTCATCACCAAAATCATCAAGTGTTCGGAAACACATGTCCCAAACATTTCAATAGAATGATCCATCATTCCAAGGTTTTCATAACCATTTTTCCACCAAGTATTCCCATCTAAAGTTGATCAAGTTTTATGCTTAGCACTAGCATCTACAGGTGGGGGTAAACATTAATGAGGGGTGGTAAACTAGTGGAGTTTTAACTAAGTTCAATCTCATGCCTTAGGATGACATCAAGATTATCTAGCTTAGGCCAATTTTATGCTCTTTATGCAACCTTCACATATATCTCTCTAGAATCTACAAGTCACCTAAGTAGAATCCAAGTAATAGCTTTCATAAATAAATAAAATAGAAAGCTTATAAGTAAAACTAGGCTTGGGTATCATCAAATATGTCCAACCAAGCATGCTTAGTGCATTGCATACGTTATCCAACTTTCATAACTGCAAGTGTTAGCTTGCACATTCAACTAGTAGTATTAGGATTGCATTAGTGTCAATATAAGCTTGCATAGGTATAGTTTCAGCTTTCCTTGTGCAGAGCAGTGGTTGAAGTTCTCCTCGGCTTCTTCTTCGTAGTATCCTCCTTCCTCCTTGTA
The DNA here is from genome assembly GCA_916181665.1 of Avena sativa. Classification (NCBI taxonomy): domain Eukaryota; kingdom Viridiplantae; phylum Streptophyta; class Magnoliopsida; order Poales; family Poaceae; genus Avena; species Avena sativa. The sequence continues at coordinate 86,465,732 of OV702293.1, read as the reverse complement.
TCGTTGGTCGGTACTAGCGTCTGTAATTAAATACGAGGTACACAATCACCAAACAATACTTAACTACTTGCAATCATCACACACAAGGGTCCTATAGATGATCTAACATCATCTCTAACCTTTCAAGATTAAGGCTTGGTTTAATTCCTTTTATTTTTAGAAAAGTAATTTCTACTCATTGAAAAACTACTTAAGATTTAATATTCTCCAAACCAAACATGGGATCATGTTGACACATGTCATCACCACATATTTTAGTCCATGGGAATATGATTTAAAGTGGTGTCACAATTTAATAAGGTTTTACCCTTTTATTTTAATTAATTAAAGTGGCTAGAAATGCCTATGTGGCATTCTTTTATTACTTGAACATTATTTCTGTAAGTAAACCTATATATTTTTATTTATTCTGAAAGGTATGGTTAAATGTGATTTTTGAGAGTTGGAATCAACTCAAAAGCTATTATGGTTTAAATTTGAAAAATGTTTGAATGCGGAAAAGCTTCTGCCTTGTTATTTTTACCATGGGTGATCTATAGATCCAGATGACTTGAATCCAACGGGCTTGGATTCAGCATTCCCAGACCTTTCTAACAAAATTAGTTTCATTCAATTTGGTGCACTGAATCGACCTGGGTTGATTTTTGAAAATGGGTACAGAAGTGTGTTTGAAATTAAATGGGAAAGGTTTAATTCAAATAACTGGGCTGTGCGGGAAAAGTTAACGGGCCGGCCTGCTAAGCGTAGCGCTTCCGCGGGCTGCTTAAGTGGCTGTCCCCACTCGTCAGTGAGACAGGGGGTGCGAAGCGGTATGGGGCGATGGGAGTCGTTCGATTGGGTTCTAATCCAACGGCTGAGAGTCATCGTCGACGTTGGGCAACGCCGGCGAGACAGAAACCTTGCACGGCCAGTGGGGGTTGCTGGGGGCTCACCGAGGTGCAGGCAAGGGTCGGCGAGGCAGGCGAACGACGAAGTCGATGACGGTGAACTCAGGGGTGGTCGCGGCAGCTCCTAGGGTGGACGAAATCGATGGCGCCCTTCTTCTCCAGAGGCGGCGGCTCCGGTGAAATTCCGGCGATGCACGGCTCGCCTTGCTCCGGGACTGAGGTGGGGTGGTTCTGGGTGAGAGAGGAGTGGAATGGTGTGAAGAATTCGAGCGGGGGAGTCCTCTATTTATAGTCCCGACGGTGAGACCGAACGGCATGGGCGGGCGACGGTGGCGACATGGCTACGGGCTGCTAGAGGCATGGCTGGCGGTGGCGATCGCTTGGTGGTCTCCTGGCGATGCTCTACAGCTTTAATGCGTTTGTAGGGGCGGTGCGGTTTGGTCTGGAACACGCGACACTCTACGCGGAAGAGGCGGCGTCTTCGACGGTGAGCGGTGTCTATGCGTCACGGGGCGGCGAATGGGGATGTCTGGCGGTCTCCTGGGTCGGTGGTGATCGTGTATGCACGCGGTGAGGGCGGCGCGCGGTCTGTGGGCTTCGGTCGAGGGTGGCGCTCTGGCGCATGCTCGGCATGGTTGGCAGAGGCACGGGCGCGGCGTTCCTGGGTGCTCTGGTCGGTGTCTTCGAGGCAGGGCTGGTGGAGAGGGGGCGGTGAGGCATGGTTGATATCCCAGACAAGGTTGGCGTGGCTAGTTTCCTTCCTAGCTTGCTGTTTACACTGGGGTGGCAAGGATGGCTTCGGCTGTTCACCACTGATGATATTGGCAAGCTCACAGTGGTGCTAGTGCTTGGTTAATCTTGCTAGATGATCTACTGAGATGGTTGTGAGCTAGATAGGGAACCAGTTAGGCTCAAAACACTGCACACTATAGTGTTTTGATTTTGTTTGATTTGTGTCTGCCAAGTGTTTGATGAAATGGCCGCATGAATTCAAGTTTTGAATTTTGAAAAGATTTTTGGTGGGTGTGCTAGATTAGTGTTGGTGAGTCTGCAGATGCTTGGGTTTTGAAAGTTGAGCTTGTTTGAGTGGTTTTTGAAAAGGTGGGATCTTCCCATATGATAAAGATTCAATTTTGAATTGTCATTTAAACTATGTATTTTAAAGTTTCTGGATGATCACAAAGTGGGCCTTGATACCTTTTTATGAGTACAATCAAGGGGTGCAAAGATCCAGAGAAGTTTCTGTTAGGTTCTGAAATTTTGAGACAGCCAAAGTAGGCATGGTAGTTAAATTGGTCAAAATTACCATTCCTTTATTTTATTTGTTTTGATTTACTTGTCTTTGGGAAAAGTGTGGGAAATGTTTTAGATGATGTTTATTTCACCTAAGAAACATTTTACAAGCAAGGAAACACACAAACAAGGTGGTTCAAAACAATTTTAAATTCAATGCATATTCATATGCATGCATTCATAACTTTATTTAGAAAAGTTTTTGTTAACCCTAATTTTGATGCTTAGAGTTTGATGATCCAAGTTCAATATTTTTGGGATGTTACATCTGTGAACACATGTGATCCTCATATCACAGTCGTCCCCTCCGGTTGTCCCAATTATTGTAACTTTGGGGCCTTTGGGTCCAGACAATGATATTTGTACACAACTTGCAGATAAGATCACAAACAATTCTATCATAATGATTCAATAATAAGTTCAGATCTAAGACCATGGCACTCGGGCCCTAGTGAGAAGCATTAAGCACAACAAGTTGCAACGAAGTCAAATAGCACTAATAGAGATACTAGGCACTATGCCCTAACAATCTTATTCCATTACAAGATAGAACTCATCCAATCCCTACCATCCCCATAGCCTACAACGGGGGATTACTCACTCATGGATGAGGAAAACATCAATGGTTGATAGAGAGGCGTTGGTGATGACGATGGCGATGATCCTCTCCAAATTCCTCATCCCGCCAGGGTGCCAGAATGGAGTTTCTGGATCTGAATCATGGTTTCTGATGGTGGTGGTGGAGCGGAAATCTTCTATGGAAAATGTAGAACCCTCCTCGGTTTTTAGGTCAAGGGGTAACTTATAGGCGCAGAGGGAGCCCGAGGGGGTGCCTTGGGTGGCCGCACCCCCTAGGCGCGGGGAAGGGCCCACCCGCGCCTGACAGGGGTGTGGGCCCCCCAGGCCTCCACTCCGTTTCGTCTTCTGGCTCCGTGGATCTTCTGGTTAAATATAATTTTAGGCATATTTTCCGGGATTTTTCCTAATAGTTGATTTTCTGCACAAAAACTAGACACAAGGTAATTCTGCTAAAAGCAGCGTTAGTCTGTGTTAGTTGTATCCAAATCACACAAGTTTAAAGGAGAAACAATAGCAAAGTGTTTAGGAAAGTAGATACGTTTTGGATGTATCAACTCCCCCGAGCTTAGCTTATTGCTTGTCCTCAAGCAATTCAGTTGAAAACTGAGTGCGATAAAAGAACTTTCACGAACACATTTGCTTCATATGATGTATATATTCTCAGCACAGGAGTAGATGCTTAAACCATTCATAATAATAAGTATGCAACTAAGTATATTCAAGAGTCATTGCAAGCTATGAAGAGAAACCAACTCAATAATAATAAGTAGCATGAAACATAAACAAAAGCAACATTGCAATGCTCATAATAAGGTATGATAGAGTGGTATGTCGCTTGTCTTTGTTTGTAGAGCACAATATAAATGCCAAGGCACCTCTGAAGTTTAAGTGAAGACTAGAAGTGAAGATATCAGAGATACAAGCATCAAAGTCATGACATAATTAACCAAGTTTTGAGAAAAACACAAGAATGACAACTACACTCTCAAGAAGGTGCTCATAGAATAAGTGGTGACTCAACATGGAAGTGAAAAGGTTTTGAGTTTGAAAGGCTTCCAAACTGCTGAAAGGAAGGTACTCATTAGCTTTGATATCTCATTTCCCCTATCATAGGCATCTTCATATGGTTAAGGTGAAAGTGAGGTCCAATCTGAGTTATATGATTGACAGACCATAAACTGGAAATCACAAGTCCCTTGAGTACGAGGGCCGCACCACTTTCTACTCAACTTTGGTTACCTGTAAGTTCTTGTCATTGTAAATACATGCATATCATAGAGAACCGCCAACGGGGTACCCCTTGCACGTGATACATGAGCTATCCCGTGATCAAAATGACAAGGCTTCCAAACTGCTGAAAGGAAGGTACTCATTAGCTTTGATATCTCATTTCCCCTATCATAGGCATCTTCATATGGTTAAGGTGAAAGTGAGGTCCAATCTGAGTTATATGCTTGACAGACCATAAACTGGAAATCACAAGTCCCTTGAGTACGAGGGCCTCACCACTTGATACTCAACTTTGGTTACCTATAAGTTCTTGTCATTGTAAATACATGCATATCATAGAGAACCGCCAACGGGGTACCCCTTGCACGTGATACAGGAGCTATCCCGTGATCAAAATGACAAGGCAAGCAGACAATGAGCATCTCAGTGATCTTTTTATTTACTATATGCATAGCTTTTTATTGAGGATGCTTCACAGAATGCTCATTATGGTGATGCTGCAAGTTTCCACAATGATTAGGCATGGCTTAGGCTAGCGGCCCAGGCGTTTCTCTAACACAATGTATAGACTCCATGAACTCACAAGCTCCCCTTTTATTTCACACCGTCGACATCCACAAACAAAAGAGAAAAGTATCAACTAGATAGGATATCCAAAAAGTGTTGAAAGTGTTCCCCATGACAGCACGGTTTTGCTAACTACCAGCATATAATTTGCAAGCATATAACTTTCATGGACAAGTCACAATGGTTCAGGATTATTAAGTATAAGGAATAAAGTGTGCCATCAAGTTCGTGAGAGCTTTACTAACTAACTTTCTCAAAACAGACAAACATTTTATTTGGAAGAAAACAAGGCATATGGAATATGCACTGAAATAGCAAATGATGCTAATAGGTAGTTATGGTGGAAACAGTGGCAATATTGGTTTTGGGGAGTTGGAAGCACAGGTAGAGCTCATACTCAGTGCAAGTGAAGGCTAGCAATAGCGAGGGAGCGACAAACGAGAGAGCAATAATTGTCATAATCATGGTTGCAACAAAACATGACTAATTATGGCATGAAAGTGATACTAGAACTCTGAGGCATAATAAATCATCGTGGCTTACTTACTATTGTTTAGTCATATGCATGCGTGAGCATGTTCCAAGTCGATTCACATGAAACTTCCAGAGGAGGATACCAAAATATCATACCAAAATATGAATAAAACAATGCAAGCAAACGTTCATATGATATGCTACAAACTATTAGCAAGATGGAGCTAATCATATACAAGCAAGAACTACTAAGCATCCATCAGTAACATACGCCTTACAATGAACAGACTAAGCATGCTCACAATGATGAGTATATGTACAAAAATGAAAACAAATATAGTTCGTTACCAGCCTCTTACCACTCCTCAAGTTGTCTTAATCTTCATTATTTCCCATCACTTGTGTGACTTGAATAATAATATGAAACAAAAATCCACTGATGACGGATGAACCCTGCAAAGAACTCACAAAACAAGAGAGGACCAAAAAATATTTTTGGTATTTTCGATTTTTTAAAAAAGACAACAAACAAAAAACAAACAAAGGAAAAACAAACCAAACAAAGCAAAATCTTATTGGATTTTTCTTTTAAGACAAACCAAAGCAAAGAAATAAAGAAACAAACCAAGAGAAACAACGAAAATATTTTTTGTATTTTTGTGTTTTGAGAAAGCAGCAACAAAAACCGAAAAGAAAGCAAAACAATGGATATACAAAGAACCGACCGAACATGATATATATATAAGTGTGATGTCGGTATACCTCCCCCCAAGCTTAGGCTTTTCTAGCAAAGCAGCTTGTCTAGCACTGGGAGGAAAATATTTCTAGAAGAAACAAGCAATCAAGCAATCAGGGCTATCAATGGAACCAGGAGGTAATCTATTAAACCAAGCCCTAGCTTCTCCTTTTACTTAAAAAGGGAAGATCTTAGTAACAAAGTACTTGCGCATTTTAAAATCATCAGAGAACAAAGAACTCATAGTAGAAAGCTCATTCATATAAGCCACAACACTCTCATTTTCAGTCCCATAGAAAGGTTCTTTCTCAACAATATCTAAATAGGATAAATCAATAGAGAAATCATAATCTTTATCTTTAATATCTATGGGAGAGGTGGCAAACTTAGGATCAGAGGACAACTTAGGAATAATGGTGCGTCTAGAAAGGAGACTCTTAATAGCACTAGTACCATGTGTGTTTTGGCAGTCTTCAACAAATTCATCAGTGAAATCAATGTAACCATCATTAATATCATAACTCTCTCTAGACTCAGGTGAGCTAACACATGTAACAGTGTCTTCACTAGGAGTTTTGGTATTTCCTAGACTAGCCATAGTAGCATCTAGAAAAGGACCTAATGAAACACTCGCATCAAGCACAGTAGAAGTAACATCATGAGCATCAAAAGCAGTTTAAGATTTAGCAGTAGTAGCAGTGTGTACCATGAGTATGTGGTGGTGGTGTAACAAGCTTACTTATAACAGACGGTGAATCAAGAGCAGCAGGGGTGTTTAGGACTGTACCTCTTCTTGTAGTGGATGGTAAAATAGGGAACTTTCCATCACGATACTTCCCCATGATGAAAGTAGTAGAAGTGAACAATAATAGATCCAAGTGAACTTACAAATAAAGCTATGCTCCCCGGAAACGGCGCCAAAAAATAGTATTGATGACCCACAAGTGTAGGGGATCGCAACAGTCTTCGCGGGTAGTATTACCAAATTTATTGATTTGACACAAGGGGAGCCAAAGAATACTTGCAAACCTTAACAACTGAGATGTCAATTCAGCTGCACCTGGAAATAGTTCTTGCTCACAGAAGTTTATCAGTAGCAACAGTGTGGTAGTTGCAATAGAAAAGCAAAAGTAGAAGTAGAACAAGAGCAATAGTAACAGTAACAGTAATAGTAAACAGTGGGATTCGAGTGCAGTAGGCATAGGGATGGATGGACGGGCGTTGCATGGACGAGTCTAAACATGTAACTTCAATATCTAGGGCTTTGCAGATAAATAATAACAACCATCCAAGTACTAAACAATCCTAGGCATGTGCTCCATATATAGTCATACGTGCACGCAATGAGAACTTGCACAACATCTTCTCTCCAGCCAGCCCCGTGGCAGCGGAGCCTCTAGGGAACTACTGGCAATTAAGGTGCTCCTTTTAATAGAGCACCGGAGCAAAGCATTAACACTCTGTGAACACATGTGATCCTCACATCACAGCCATCCCCTCCGTTTGTCCCAATTATTGTCACTTCGGGTTGTTTGGATCCGGACAATGATATGTGTACACAACTTGCAGATAAGATCACAAACAATACTATCGTAATGATTCAATAATAAGTTCAGATCCGAGATCATGACACTCGGGCCCTAGTGACAAGCATTAAGCACAACAAGTTGCAACAAAGTCAAATAGCACTAATAGGGATACTAGACACTATGCCCTAACAATCTTATTCGATTACAAGATAGAACTCAGCCAATCCCTACCGTACCGATAGCCTACAGCGAGGGATTACTCACTCATGGATGAGGGACACATTGATCGTTGATGGAGAGGAGTTGGTGATGACGATGGCGATGATCCTCTCCAAATTCCCCGTCCTGGGAGGGTGCCAGAACGGAGTTTCTGGATCTGAATCTTGGTTTGTGATGGTAGCGGCGGAGCAGAACTCTTCTCTAGAAAACGTCGAACCTCCCTTGGTTTTTAGGTCAAGGGGTAACTTATAGGCACAGAGGGAGCCCGAGGGGGTGCCTGGGGTGGCCTCACCCCCTAGGCGCGGGGCAGGACCCACCCGCGCCTGGCAGGGGTGTGGGCCCCCAGGCCTCCACTCCGTTTCGTCTTCTGGCTCCGTGGATCTTCTGGTGAAATATAATTTTTGGCATATTTTCCGGGATTTTTCCTGATAGTTGATTTTCTGCACAAAAACTAGACACCAAGGTAATTTCGCTAAAAATAGCGTCAGTCTGTGTTAGTTGTATCCAAATCAGACAAGTTTAGAGGAGAAACAATAGAAAAAGTGTTCGGGAAAGTAGATACATTTTAGACGTATCAATAACCTCACCAGGGTAGCTGTTGGTTCCCCGGCAACAACACTAGAAAAAGGGTTGATACCTTCGATACGGATTACGGATGTAGTATAACTCTTTTTCCCTATTAGACCTAGGTTATCCAATTTTCGAGGAGCAGAAAGAGTAGTAAAGTTACTTTAACGGACCTTCGGGAGTTTTAGAATTGTTTTTGTGTTTTACTGGACCAAGAGTTTGCGATCTTTTGTTGTTGCCGATCATGGAGAGAGAGGACCTGGGGCTTTCGGTTTCACCTGTAGCTATGAAAAACATCTGATGGGAATAAAAGATAATAATAAAGTATGCATGTAATTGTTAGAGCAAGATAATTATATGTGGGAAGTGCATCCATAATTGCTATTGCCTTCGCAACCGCTTATAGAAATAACCTACTAGTATCATCCATAGAAGAAAGAGAACTAATGATATGCATAGTGATGTCACCTTTAATCCCAAGTAAATCCCTCACATAAAGCCATACTACCCTGTCTGTAACTGGGATTCCCATCCTGTAGATCAGTCATTACTCACACTCCCTATACCTGTATTAATCCTTGGGGTCTTGGGTACCTGACAAGTCCATAGATTGAGGCAAGACAAGGTACAATAATCATCATGTCATATAAACTAATACATGATCCCATCTATGATAAATAACATGCATGGCTAGGCTGAAACCCTTAGCCCAAGGAGAATTACTCACACATAGAGATGAAATCAACAATTATAAACATTGTAACGGAAATCATGATATTGATAGCAATAGTTTCACAATGTCGCCAATTGGAGATGAGATCTACTATTACAAGTGGTGGAATATGGCTATGGTGGAGGATAAAGGTTTAGAGATTAGATCTAGATCTACCCCTCTCGCGTTGTGGTTTCTAATGGCTTGGCATAGTCAGGGGATCTTTTCTCATCGCCCGAGGCCTATTTATATAGGGGTCCCTTAACAAAAAAAATCTTTTTAATCTAGCAGTCTCGATGGCAACTATACGGCCAGAACTATACTGCCAAAATTTTATTCCCGCCATATAGATGGTCGTTAAAGCTTCTTCCACCTCTTCACGACCCTTGGTTTCTTTGGGTTGTTGGAAATCTCGAATATTTGAATTTAATGTTGTGATTCCCATCATCAAACGTCATTATCTGCACAAGGAAAAATAGAATGACAGGATTGCATACCCCTTTGATCATTAGGCATTAGTGGTAGGATTTAGAGAGAGATTTCATAAAAATATGAATAATATCTAGTTTAAATGTGGACGTGGATGGCTATATTACACAAGCTTCAACACCGCACAGGAAACCATGGTCCGCATAATGAGCGAAGGCATTATGGCTAGAGTTTTGAAATGCGCGACGACCGACATGATACGAAATAGCATGACGGAGATAAGATGTCCGTGCAGAAGATGCAAACTCAATTGGTAGATCGACCAAGGTTTCGGGCATGTGCAGGTGCACCTACTCCACCATGTTTTCATGAATGGCTACACTCATTGGTAAGTGATGAAGACTATGAGGACGTAAATGGGGTGGCGGGAAATGAGGAAGATGGGCAACATGATGATGATCATGTCGAGGACAGGCGAGATGATGAAGAGTCTCCTGGAGATGGTGGAGAAGTATACCAGGATGATGATCATCTAGATGCCAGAGAAGATGATGGAACAATGTTAGGTTGGGTGCAGGACACTTATGTTCAAGAATTGCTTCTCAAGCGGACGAGTAACACCAGGGTTGATGCTAGAGGGAAAGCCAAACTTGCGCAACTTTAGAAAGACACAGTTACTACATTGTATGAAGGATGCAAGTCCGATGATACCCAGTTGAATGTAATGCCCAAGGCTATGGAGATGAACGAAAAACACAAATGGCCAACGCAAGCTTCAATGATATGATGGCATTCTGGAACGATCGTCTCCTAGAGGGAAACACGTGTCCAACTAGTATCGAGGATGCCAAGAAAATCGTGTGTCCTCTCCATCTACCACACATTAGATACCATGTCTAGATCAACGACTGCATCATTTATTGGGGTGAGGATGCGGAGAAAGCCACATGCCCGGTGTGCGGCGTGAGTTGATACAGGAAAGGGAATAAAGATCCTCGAAAAGTGGTATGGTACTTTCCTACCACTCCTCGTCTGTAGTGCTATTTCGCAGACCCAAAGGAAGCAAGACTTATGCGCTCGCATGCATAAAGAAAGAAGCCAGGAGATGATGACCACCCTGAAATGGACGAGCCGATGACACACCCTTCAGATGCTAGCTTGTGGAAAGCATTGGACCTTGAATTCCTAGTATTCGGTGGACATTCGAGGAACATCAGGTAGGTGCAAGAACTAATGGAATCAATCCATTCGGTAGCCAGAGCAGCACGCACAGCACTTGGCTTGTGTTTGTATGTATGTACAACCTCCCTCCCTGGTTGTGCATGAAGAAGAAGTACATACAAATGAGTATTCTAATTCAAGGGCGAAAACAACCTGGTATCGACATCAATCTGTATCTCGGGCTGTTGAAAGAGGATCTAGCGACGTTATGGGAATCCGGAGCCAATACGTACGACGCTGTCGCACAAGATTATTTCACTATGAGAGCCGTGTTGGTCACTATGGTTCAAGACTATCCAGGTTGTAGATATTTCTCGTGGCGCGTTATCCAAGGATTCTTCGCATGCGTTAGATGCATGGATAACATAACCTATCTCAAACTAGAGAAAGATCCAGGGTCTTCGAAAACCATGTTCATGGGGCTCTAGAGGTGGCTTGGCAAGAACGATGCATGGAGAAAATATGGAGATCTATTTGATGGGAAATACGATACCCAAGGAATAGCATAGCAAAGGAGCAACAAAGAACTGGATGAATTGTTGAAAAACTGGAAAGAGTATCCTAAGCCGGGAAAGAAGCAGCAAGACAAGTCGTTGCTGAATGTGTGGAAAACAAGGTCTGTTTTCTAGGATTTGCCATACTGGAAGTTTCTCCGCATGCCTCATAGCCTTTATGTCATGCATATCACGAAAAACATGGGCGAGAGTCTGGTCGCCACCCTAATCAACATGCCAGATAGGACAAAAGATGGTCCGAAAGCAAGGCACGACTTGATATTAATGGGAACCCGGAAGGATCTTCATGGATAATGCACTACTCCTGATGATCAGGAAGATGACGATGATCATCAGTCGAAGGCGACACAAGGTCGTAGAAAGGGTACAAAGTTCAATATGAACAGATATTACTGCCCCCTTTGTGCTTCACTCTAAGCCAGGATGAGATCAAACAGTTTTTCAAGTGCCTTCTAGTAGTCAAATTTCCATACGGCTATACGGGCAAGATAAGCAGATACCTAGACGAGGCGAAGAAGAGGTTTAGTGGGATGAAGTTTTGATACGTCCAAAACATATCTACTTTCCTGAACACTTTTGCTATTGTTTCTCCTCTAAACTTGTGTGATTTGGATACAACTAACACGGACTGACGCTGTTTTTAGCAGAATTGTTTTGGTGTCTAGTTTTTGTGCAGAAAATCAACTTTCACGAAAAATCCGGGAAAATATGCCAACACTCCTATTTTACTAGTAGACTCGTGGAGCCAGAAGATGAGACGGAGGAGGGCCACGAGGGGCCCACACCCCCTAGCCGTGTGGGCCAGCCGAGGCCGCGCCTAGGAGGGGTGTGGACACCTCGGGCACCCCCTCGGACTCCCTCTTCGCCTACATAAAGCCTTCTGACCTAAAAACTTCGGGGGTTCGACGTTTTTCCAGAGATAGTTCCACTGCACCGCCACCACCAGAAACCGTGATTCGGAACAAGAAACTTCGTTCTGGCACCCTGTCGGGACGAGGATTTGGAGGAGATCATCACCATCATCACCACCGACGCCTCTCCATCAACCATCCATGTTTACCCCATCCCTGAGTGAGTAATCCCCCGCTGTAGGCTATGGGGATGGTAGGGATTGGATGAGTTCTACCATGTAATCGAATAAGATTGTTAGGGCATGGTGCCTAGTATCTTTATTAGTGATATTTTACTTTGTTGCAACTTGTTGTGCTTAATGCTTGTCACTATGGCCCGAGTTCCATGATCTCAAATCTGAACATGTTATTGATTCATGATAATAGTATTGTTTGTGATATTACCTTCAAGTTGTTTACACATATTATTGTCCAAAACCAAAGGCCCTGAAGTGACAGAAATTGGGACAACCGTAGGGGATGGCAATGATATGAGGATCACATGTGTTCACAGAGTGTTAATGCTTTTCTCCGGTACTCTATTAAAAGGAGTACCATAATTGCCAGTATATTCCCTTGAGGCCCCGCTGCAACGGGCTGTCAGGACAAAATATTTTCTGCAAGTTCTCATTGCGAGCACATACAACTATATATGGAACACATGTCTATGATTGTTTAGTACTTTGATGCTTTATCTTATTTATCTGCAAATGCCCTAGATTTTGAAGTTATATGAATAGTCTCGTCCATGCAACACCCGTCCATCCATCCCTATGCCTACCGCACTGATATCCTACTGTTTGCTACTATTGTTACTAGTGCCTTTATTTTACTGCTGTTGTTACTTTGCTATTTCTACTACAAAACTGTTGCTACTAATAAACTTCTGTGAGCAAGACCATTTCCAGGTGCAGCTGAATTCACAACTCAGTTGTTAAGGCTTATAAGTATTGTTTGGCTCCCCTTGTGTTGAATCAATAAATTTGGTTATACTACCCTAGAAGACTGTTGTGATCCCCTATACTTGTGGGTCATCAAGACTATTTTCTTGCGTTGTTGCCGGGGAGAATAGCTTTATTTGTAAGTTCACTTGGATTGATTATACTTTGATGCTATCATTTTTCATCATGGGGAAGTCTCGTGATGGAAAGTTTCCTATTTTACCATCCACTACAATAATAGGTACAGTCCTAAACACCTCTACTGCTCTTGATTCACCATCTGTTATAAGTAAGCTTGTTACACCACCACCACATGCACATGCTACACACACTTCTACTACTGATGAGTCTGAAATTTCTTCTGATGGTCATGATGTTACTTCTACTATGCTTGATGAGAGTGGTTCATTAGGTCCTTTCGTAGATGCTATTATTGTAGAACTATATTGGGAAACACTGAAACTCCTAGTGAAGACACTATTACTCCTGTTAGCTCACCTGAGCCTAGAGAAAGCTATGATATTAATGATGGTTACATTGAAATGACTGATGAATTTATTGAAGAGTATCGAAACACACGTGGTGCTAGTTCTATTAGGAGTATCCTTGAGAAACGTACTAGTATACCTAAACTATCTCCTGATGCTAAGTTTGCTACTTCTCCCATAGACATTAAAGATAAAGATTATGATTTATCTATTGATTTATGTTATATAAACATTGTTGAGAAAGAACCTTTTTGTGGGACTGAGAATGAAAGGACTGTGGCACATATGAATGAGCTTTCTACTATGAGTAACTTATTTTCTGATGATGTTAAGACGCATACCTACTTTGTTGCTAAGATTTCCCCTTTGCACTAAAAGGAGAAGCTAAATCTTGGTTTAATAGTTTACCTCCTGGATCCATTGATAGCCCTGATTTCTTGATTGCTACTTTCTTTCAGAAATATTTCCCTCCTAGTGCTAGACATGCTGCTTTGCAGAAACTTTTTGATTTTAAACAGGGAGAAGAGGAGAAATTGCCTGAGTCATGGACAAGGTTTTATGCCTTGATTCATGCACATCCTGGATGTCCATTACCTAAAAATGAGCTTCTTGATATCTATTATAGTGGACTAACTGATGAATCTAGGACATACCTAGATAGTTTTACTGATTGTGTTTTCAGGAAAAGAACTCCTGCAGAAGCTAAAGAATTAATGGCGAAAATAAGCAAGAATTATGATGATTGGACTTCAACTGAGACAATTACACCTGAGCCTACTACACCTAAACCAATTGTGCCTGAACCAACTCCAACATCAACACCAAAGAAGAGGGGAGTGATTGAATTAAATGATGAAGTGATGAAAGAAGCTAAGAAATGCCTTAAAGACAAGGGTATTAGATTTGAAGATGTGATGAATTTACCTCCTATAGAAGAATTATGTAAGACAATTTCCCACGCATCCACTATTGTGGTACACTCTCTCTAACACTTTGATGAAGGTAATATTCCCTATGGTAAACCTCCTTATCAATTCTTAGAGGAACTTGACATATTTATTGTTAAACAATGTAATTTTAATAAAGAAGTTTAGAATCATTTATTGGAAAATTCTAGAGCTATTAATGAGTTGAAAGATATTGTGGAAAGAACTTCTTATGATGTTAAAATGCTTGTTAAACACTTCCAAATGGTTCAAACCCTAATTGATCAAATTTCTAAGGTACAAAAATATATGCTAGTTAATGCTTCTAGAGATAAACATGCTTATGGAATTAGAACTAGGAGTGGTGCAGCCACTCAAGATCAGTTATATCCTGAGGGACATCCTAAAAGAATTGAGCAGGATTCTGAACAAGCTGAAAATAGTGGTAGTCCTCATAAGAGAAAGAAAAAGAAACATAAAACAATTGCGGAACCCTCTGAACCTGATATATATCCTTATAGTATATCTGTCTCTGATGCTGAAACTGAAAGTGGTACTGATAACAATGATGCTCCTGATAAGGAAGAAATTGAAGAAGAACCTGAGAAGCACACTAAGAACACTAGGTACACTAAGGAAGATTTTATTGCTAATAAACATGGTAGTGAAAGAGAACCTTGGGTGCAGAAAGCAATGCCTTTTCCTAATAAGAAACACAAGTCAAAGGAGGAAGAACACTATAAAAAGCTTTGTGAGTGGATGAAACCTTTATTTTTTCAAATTCCTTTGACTGATGCTATTAAGTTGCCTCCTTATTCAAATTATCTAAAGGGTATTGTCTCTAATAAAAGGAATATTCCTAATGAGGAAATTTCCACTTTGCTTGATAATTATTCCTTCAATGGTAAGGTTCCAAAGAAACTTGGTGATCCAGGTATGCTAACTATTCCTTTCTCTATTAAAAATAATTATGTTAGAACTGATTTGTGTGATTTGGGAGCGAGAGTTAGTGTTCTTCCTTTTTCTCTCTACAAGAGACTTCAACTAGAAAAATTGATACCGACTGATATATCTTTCCAAATGGCTAATAAGTGTAGTACTATTCCTGTTGGTATATGTGAAGATGTTCATGTTCAAGTAGCTCATAATTGCTTGGTTTTAACTGATTTTGTTGTGCTTGAGATGCCTAAAGTTGATAATATGTCTATTATTCTTGGGAGACCGTTTCTTAATACTGCAGGTGCTGTCATCAATTGCAATCAAGGAAAAGTAACTTTTAATATTAATGACAAAGATCATATTGTCTATTTACCCAAGAAGATTGATAAGAGCTATGGCCTGAATTCCATTAAAATATTGAGAGCATCAAAGTTGGAGAAATATATTGTCCCATTCCACAAGAAAGTTTTGAAACTATTATGATTGGGACTATTGCTATCAAGATTGAGGTAACATAATCATTTTGTGAAATGGAAAGTTTTGTTTCATATAAGATTGTTTTGGTAACAAGGCTTGATCAACCTTGTTAACAAAGGGATTTTAATAAACAAAAAAATATTTTTACATTGGTTATACTTGCTCACTTTTATTTTTCTCCTTTCCAATCTTTGCTCTTCGTCTTGTTAGTCTTAGTTTTGCTAGTTATTTGCTTTCTAGAGTGTCTTAGAACTTCTGTAGTTTTGCTTTGCTTTTGTGTCTTTCACAAAAAAATCTTTTTCTGCGAGAAAATCAATTTTCATAACCTGAAAATTGGCCAAAAATAAAGTTTCCCGATAAATTCCAGAAAATTCATATTAAATTTTTCCTCGAAAAAGGGGCAGAGGGGCACCTGGATTGGCCCAGGGGGACCCACTAGGCCAGCACACCCCCTAGTGGCGTGGCCAGCCCCAGGACGCGCCTGGCCTGGGTGTGGCCCACCTGTGGCCCTCCAAGTTGCCCCCTTCTAGCCACTTCTTTCTCTCTCCCAAAAACACCGAAAAACTTTCTCAAGCTCGAATTCCTTCTGTTCTTGTTCCCTATTTTCAATCTCCTTGATCATCCCATCTTTGCTGCTGATTTTTGGAGGGATTGCTCTCCAGTATGTGCCTCCTCCGCTTGTCCAATTAGATTTTTGATTGGTGGAATGTATCATGAGTATTTTGCTACTATAGGTGACTGGTTGTGTGAGCTTGCATTCTTGGTCTATGCTTATAAATTTGGTTTTAATGCATGTTTAGCGCTCTAGCAAGTTCCTATAGTAGTTCCTCATCATTTATCAACTTGGAAATCACTTGGTTTGATGTTTGTCTAAAAATTTCAGAAAAGAAGACAAGTGCATACCAACTGAATCAACATGAATTGATGGTACCTAAGCTAATGAAAGTCCATCGTGAGGAAGAGGTTTTCTCTTCCTTATATCCATGCCCCGAATTTATGAGAGCTGCGGGGATCTTTCAGGATTTCCAAACTATGATTTCTAATGCAGGGTTGGAACATTTTGTTGGAGAAGAGCCTTACCAATATGTTAAGATAACCATGTATGTGGTGTAGGACTTTCAGTTAAGTTGGTCCTTGTATAATCCCATGGTCCACTACAAAATTTATAATATAGCTGTTAACCTCCCTTTCAATGATTTTTTGCAGCTATCAGAGTGCCATAGTGGGGTTCATGTGAGAAGATTAGAGAGAGGCCTAAGCCAATGATGGACTTATATGCTGAAATTTGCCAAGGTTGCGACTTCTCAAAGGAAAGTGGTAAAATTTGGAATATTCATTTCCCATCCATTAGATATTTTACCTATTTCATTGCCAAGTGTGTTCTTGCTAGGAAGACTGCTAGAAAAATATCTTCATTTGATATAGCTTTTATCTTAGCTGCTTTGAATAGGGATAGAACTTATAAATTGGGTGTTTTGATAGCTTTATGTCTCGCTACTAACCGCGAGAAAGGTGGAATTTGTGGAGGTCTCATTACCTCTCGTTTGCTAGCTTTTCATGGTTTAGAGCCTCATCATTTAGATTTCTAGTTCCCCATAGAGAGACTTGATCTCAATTCCATGGTTCAGCATAAATTTGTATCCTCTTGGGATACTTTGAGTGAGCTACCGTATGAAATAACCTTTGTCAAGAGTGGTTGGAGAGGGGGTAGGTCTCAGGAAGTAGTCTCTTTGCTTGCACCTGTTTTGTTTAACTTTGATAACAGGAAAGGATGGTCACTCATGGAGGAAGAACTTGACACATACGTGGCGGAGCTCTCCCAGCAAGAGGAGAATGTTGGAGAGCATGCCGAAGATGATTCGGTTCAGCCCTCCAACATGGGGGAGTCTTCATACCAGCAGCCCTCTTATGATTGGGGCACTTCTTCTTCTTCATCGCGAGGGCCCGACTATGATCATTCCTACGATGATCCACCATCTTGGGGTTACTACCCGCGCTATTGAGCTCCACTTAGGCCAAAATCCTAAGCTTGGGGGGAGGTATACCGACATCACACTCATCTATATATCATGTTTCGTCGGTACTTTGTATATCCATGTTTCGCTTTCTTATTGGTTTTTGTTTATGCTTTCCTAAACACAAAAAGACCAAAAATATTTTCGTTGTTTCTCTTGGCATGTTTATTTGCTTTTTAGCTTTGGTTTGCTTTAAGAAAAATCCAAAAAGATTTTGCATTGTTTTCTTTTGCTTTGAGTGCTTGCTTTAAAAAATCGAAAACCCAAAAATATTTGTTATGCTTCTTTGGTTTTGTGAAGTTCATTGCAGGGTTCAACGGTCCTCAGTGGAGTTTGGTTTCATGTTATTATTCAAGCCACACAAGTGAAAGGCAATAATGATGATTTATGACAACTTGAGGTGTGGTAAGAGGCTGGTAATGAACTCTATTTGTCTTCATTTTTGTACATATACTCATCATTGTGGGCATGCTTATTCTGCTCTCGTAAGGTGTATGTATTTATTGGATGCTTAGTAGTTCTTGCTCTCTTATGATTAGCTCCAACTTACTAATAGTTTGTAGAATGTCATATGAATGTTTGCTTTCATTATTCTATTCATAACTTGGTATGACATTGTGCTATCCTCCTCTGAATATTTCATTTGAATCAACTTGGCGCATGCTCACGCATGCATATGACTAAACGAAGTTAGTTAAGCCTTGATGATTTATGTTGCCTCATAGTTCTTGTATCACTTTTGTGCCATAATTAATTCTGTTTTGTTGCAAGCATGATTATGACATTTATTGTTCTCTCGTTTGTCGCTCCCTTTCTATTGCTAGCCTTCACTTGCATTGATTATGATCTCTACTCGTGCTTCCAACTCCCCAAAACCAATATTGTCAAAAGTTTCCACCATACCTACCTATTGGGACCATTGCTATTCAGCACATATTCAATATGCCTTGTTTTCTTCCAGATAAAATGTTTGCTTGTTATGGCAAAGTTAGTTAGTAAAGCTCTCACGAACTTGATGGCACACTTTATTTCTTGCACTTAAAAAACTGAACCATTGTGACCGTCCATGAAAGTTATATGCTTGCAAATTATAGGCTGGGAGTTAGCAAAACCGTGCTATCACGGGGAACGCTTTCAACACCTGTAAATATATACCCAGTTGATATCATGCTCTTTTGTTTACGGATGTCGTCGGTGTGAAATAAAAGGGGAGCTTGTAGTTCCATGGAGTTTTGTATATGTGTTAGAGAAACGTTTAGGCCCCTAACCTAAGTCATGCCTAATCATGGTGGAAACTTGCAGCATAACCATAGTGAGCAATCTATGAAGCATTCTTCTTATAAAAAAGAGAGAGAGATTTAGAAAAGAGGAAAGAGAGAGAAAAACACCATTTTTCCCATGGTAAATAAGAAGATTGCTGAGATGCTGATTGTCTGCTTGCCTTATCATTTTGATATGGGATAGCTCCTGTATCATGTGCAAGGGGTACCCAGTTGGCGGTTCTCTATGATACGCATGTATTTACCACGACAAGAACTTACCAGTAACTAAAGTTGAGTATCATGAGGAGCGGCCCTCGTACTCAAGGGACATGAGATTTCCAGTTTATGGTTTGTCAAGCATATAACTCATACTGGACCTCAGTTTCACCTTAACCATTTAAAGATGCCTATGATAGGGGCAATGAGAGCTCAAAGCTAATGAGTACCATACTTTCAGCATTTGGAAGTCTTCAAACTTTTCAAAACCTTTTCACTTCCTTGTCGAGTCACCACTTATTCCATGAGCACCTTCTTGAGAGCATAGTTTTCATTCTTAGTGTAATGTGCTTGTCTCAAAACTTGGTTAATTATGTCATGACTTTGATGCTTGTATCTTTGGTATCTTTACTTCTAGTGTTCACTTGAACTTCGGAGGTGCCTTGGCATTTATGTTTTGCTCCATAAACAAAGGCAAGCGATATACCACTCTATCATACCTTCTTATGAGCATTCCAATGTTGATTATGTTTATGTTTCAGGCTACTTATTATTATTCTGTTGGAATCTCTTCATAGCTTGCAATGACTATTGTGTAGACTTAGTTACATACTCCTAATTATGAATTGTCTAAGTACTGATCATACATTGAGAATATATACATTACATGAAGCAAATGTGTTTGTGAAAGTTTCTTTTATCGTAATCAGTTTTCAACTGAATTGCTTGAGGACAAGCAATAAGCCAAGCTTGGGGGAGTTGATACGTCCAAAACGTATCTTCTTTCCCAAACACTTTTGCTATTGTTTCTCCTCTAAATTTGTGTGATTTGGATAAAACTAACATGAACTGACGTTGTTTTCAGCATAATTGCTTTGGTGTCTAGTTTTTGTGCAGAAAATTAACTTTTAGGAAAAATCACAGAAAATATGCCAAACCTCCTATTTTACCAGAAGACTCACGGAGCCAGAAAATGAGACGGAGGAGGGCCACGAGGGGACCACACCCCCTGGCCGCGCAGGCCAGCCAAGGCCGCACCTGGGAGGGGTGTGGCCACCTCGGGCACCCCCTCGGCCTCTCTCTTTGCCTGCATAAAACCTTATGACCTAAAAAGTCCGAGGGCTTCGATGTTTTTCCAGAGATAGTTCCGTTGCGCCGCCGCCACCAGAAACCGTGATTCGGAACCAGAACTCCGTTCTGGCACCCTACCGGGACAGGGATTTGGAGGAGATCATCGCCATCATCACCACCGACGCCTCTCCATTAACCATCCATGTTTCCCCCATCCCTGAGTGAGTAATCCCCCACTGTAGGCTATGGGGATGGTAGGGATTGGATGAGTTCTATCATGTAATCGAATAAGATTGTTAGGTCATGGTGCCTAGTATCTTTATTAGTGCTATTTGACTTTGTTGCAACTTGTTTTGCTTAATGCTTGTCACTCTCGCCCGAGTGCCATGATCTCAGATATGAACATGTTATTGATTCATGATGATAGTATTGTTTGTAATCTTACCTGCAAGTTGTTTACACATATTATTGTCCGGAACCAAAGGCCCCGAACTGACAGAAATTGGGACAGCCAGAGGGGATGGCTATGATATGAGGATCAAATGTGTTCACAGAGTGTTAATGCTTTGCTCCGATACTCTATTAAAAGGAGTAACTTAATTGCCAGTAGATTCCAATGAGGCCCCGCTGCAACGGACTGGCAGGACAAAAGATGTTGTGCAAGTTCTCATTGCGAGCACGTATGACTATATATGGAACACATGCCTATGATTGTTTAGTACTTGGATGCTTTATCTTATTTATCTGCAAATGCCCTAGATCTTGAAGTTATATGAATAGTCTCGTCCGTGCAACGCCCGTCCATCCATCACTATGCCTACCGCACTCATATCCTACTGTTTGCTACTATTGTTACTACTGCCTTTGTTTTACTGTTGCTGTTACTTTGTTATTGCTACTACACAACTATTGCTACGGATAAACTTCTGTGAGCAAGACTATTTGCAGTTGCATCTGAATTGACAACTCAGTTGTTAAGGTTGGTAAGTATTCTTTGGATCGCCTTGTGTCGAATCAATAAATTGGGTTATACTACCCTCAATGACTGTTGCAATCCCTTATACTTGTGGGTCATCAAGTATCACGACTATGCCGTGCTAATGACGCAGGTATTTCCTGTTGTACTAAGAGGGATACTGGATGAGCTCGTCCATGCAATGTTGTTTGGGCTCTGCAAGTTTTTCAACATCATCTCTCGAAAGTCGATTGGCGTGAATCAGCTCGGGAGGTTATAGGAGGAGATCGTCATGATACTATGTGATCTCGAGATCTACTTCCCGCCCATAATCTTCGACATTATGGTGCATCTGCTGGTCCATATCGTAGAGGATATCATCCAACTCGGGCCGATGTTCCTCCACAGCATGATGGTGTTCAAAAGGATGAACAGGCACATCAAATGATAAGTTCGCAACAGGTCCCATCCAGATGGAAGCATAGCTAAGGGCTTTCTGGCCGAAGAGTGCATCTCTTTCTGCACGAATTATCTAGACATCGATAATCCTGTCGGTCTTCATGTCAATGGGCACCTTGCAAGCTCGAGGGATAGGGTCACCGAGAGGGTCGTCGCGTACTACATGCAGACTTCAATGGTCAACGCACAAACTTTGATAGAGCAAACCTGGTCGCGCTACAACTTTTAGAACTGGTCAATCCTTGGGTACAAAAGCACAAAATTTTAATCGAGAAGAAGTACAGTTACCAGGGCACATAGAGGACACATGGAGAAATTATCAAAGAGCACAACTCAGATTTCACGCATTGGTTTAGGCAGATGCTCCTAGATAATCCCCCGCAATCGCATTCTGTGGATCATATTCACCTTGTCATAGGGACCCATGCACAACCTGGTCACCTATCAGGCATATGATATCAACGGCTACACTTTCTACACCGAGGAAAAGGAAAACAAGTGTGACTATCAGAACTCAGGCGTAACGTCGGAATTCTACACCGATGACAACATGAAGGAAAGATTATACGGAAGGATGGAGGAGATTTGGGAGCTCGAATACTATGGAGAAAAGGTTCCGATGTTTTGTGTTAGATTGTCCAAGAGCATCGAAAGAGAATACCGGTATTTCACAACCATGTTTTACCCGAAGAAGCTAAATCCAAGGCCACCGATGCGAACGCCGCCGCGAAAAATGAACTGTGGGTACTGGCTAGCAAAGTGGACCAATGTTTTTTTATTACTGACCCAACAAAGCCTAGTCGTGTTGTCGTGAGGAGAGGAAAAATAAACATCATCGGAATGGATGGATTCGCCAACGAGCAAGACTTCTACCAGTATGGTGATCCAAAGATTGAAGATGACGATTCCTACGATGAAGTAACATACATCGCAATAATAAAAATGACAACCTTACCCAAAAAAGGTAGCCCATTCGAGAAAATAAACATTAAAGTGCCAAGGCTAAATTATTCAACCGTGACAAATAAGGGCAAAAATATTGTAAAACGCTAGCTCAAAAAAGATTGTAAAACGCGTTCTCAAAAAATATTGTATTGACGCATGGATGGCATATTACTAATGGACACATTATTATTTATTTTTTTCTACTTTGAATCACTTTTGAGCCACTTTTATGATATATATGTACCACTTTTGACATATAAAATATATAACAAATATTTATTTAGTTTAGATAATTTTTTGGCATTTTTTTAACATTTTAAAGTACTTCTAAATTAAAAAAGCAAAAAAGGTGGGCACCAGGATTCGAACCTGGGTGCTCATACGTTTAGAATCGAGAAAAGTGCAGAACCAGTGGAATATGGCGGTGCTAGTGTCAACAATTGGGTGGCCGCCCTATTATGTGAGTAGCCAGAGCTTGTAGCCGTAGCGCACCCATGCCATGTCCGCTACGATTAAGTCATTTACCCGTAGCGCACTAGGCAAGGGTTCGCTACAACTATGAGCTTTGACTTGTCAACCCCGCATGCATGACACGTCCCTCTCGCCCGTCCCTTCACAGATCGAACTCACCATCTGCCACTCGCCAGCCCCGTCTTGCCACTTATGATCCGCCGCTCCTTGTTGTCTCATGCCGCCCTTGCCGTCTCGTGCCGCCCCTCGCACATGTGCCACACCTGCCGCCCATAGCCCGCGCGCACGCCAAGCCTGCCAGAGGAGGAGGCTCACCCCGCCCCGCACTCTCACTGTAAGAGGATGAGGAGGTCCGCCTTGCCCCGCGCTCTCACTTGAGGAGGAGTCCCCCATGGTGCGCATAACCTAGGAGAGGAGGCCTGCCTCACGCATGACCGAGGAGTAGGAGGCCCCCCGCGTGCGCTCTCACCAGAGAAGGAGGACCATCGTTGGCATCCCCACACCACCGCTTGTCCTCGAGACCGACCTCCGCCCTCCTCCCACCTGTTAAGCCCCCTCTCCTACGTCTAAACTTTCTGCACATAATAACAGTGCAAGTATTGAACTTTTTGAACTTCATGAAATCGGGTACTATGTTCTTCAGTGACTTTCCTACTGGTACTAAGATTCTACGGGATCTCTACTTATACTTATGTTTATGCTAATATTTATTATAGCATCTCCGATTGTTTTTTTTGTGACTTGTGTTTGTGTTCATTATAGCATCTCTGATTGTTTTGTTACTAAGGTGATGCTCTGTTGTTGTGTTGCTACTCGATTTATTCTAGTGAGATGTCCACTTGCCTTGATACTATCATTTTGACAGCTCCTAGTTGTGCTACTTCTTAGTAGTTTAACATGGGTGGATTATATGTTTTATCCCTCACTGTCTAATTGGTTTAGCTAGGATTTGTTCTTCAAAAATGTATTTGGATTCAAAACATGTTTCAATTTCATTCATATAAAATGATCTACTAAACTACTTGTGTGTGTAGCTGTGTAAATTACTAAACTATATGCATTTGCATTGTAAACTACATGAAATTTAATATAAGCCTGGTAGAAGACAAAGAAATACTCCAATAGTAGATAAATAGGTAATGGGTTTCTAACATAACAAAAACATCGTTCCACAGGAGTACTGTACTTTAAAAATGTGTTTCCAATGGCCATTTGCGCACACTCCTCTTAGAGAATCTGCACACGAGATACAAGTTCCCCACTCAGTATCGGAACACAAATTATCATGGGAATGGAGTAAACAAATCCGCCATCACAAAGATGAGCACCGCCCTGGCCAGATGGAGAACCTGGATAAAGAAGAAGATCTTCAAATAAGGAAAAAGTCTCGAGGAGATCTAGAAGATTGACCTGCAGATCACGGAAGATCAATACCTGGAGTTCAAGGCCAAGTGCGAATCCGATACAGCCCAGGCCTCGAGTAGGCAGGGAATGGTGTTGTAGGCCATGAATATAGGTCACCACCATCTCGGATCTAGTAGTTACAGAGCTGTGGAGCCCAGATGGGATAAGAAGGATGATGAGTGTAGAGCTAAGGTGCTACCTAACCCCTTTGCGAAATTCGAAAATAGGCAGCTTTGAAACTTTATTAGGGCCCGTTACCATGTGGAACCAAAAACTAAACAACTCACCGGGGATCCTAAGGTGAAGGACTTCGAGGTTCTTGTGGTAATTAATTTGATTACCAACGATCAAGTAGATTGCATTCTAATCGTTGAAGTCAAATTTATAAATGGTTCACGTTACTTCTTCTGCATGAGAAAGAAATTGCTAGTCAGGGATCCTAGGGTTCCTCATCCAAGGGGTCGACGGCGGACACCTGGTGGGATAACCCTTTTAACAGGGTGATGAACCATGCCATGGAAATCATGCGGGTTACGCAGAAGCCGTTGTCGATTGTCCGTCTGGCTAGATTCGGGGGTAAGAATTGGGTGGATCATTTTGGTCCACCGCCGAGGACGCGTGTGGTGGGAAGGAGCAACGAGGAAACCCGCGAAGTTCAAGAACTTAAGGAACAAGTGGCCCGGATACCATAGATCATCCAAGACAACCTAGCAATCGCCCTCACCTCCATCCCACCTAACTTGTTGGATTCAGTAGCGAACTGGAATGCGAGTGGTCGACAAGGGTCATACCAGATTCCAAGCATGGTCAACATCCACTCGAATAATGTGGCGCTGGTGAATCCGGTGAATTATGTGTTCATGACTTCTCCCACTAGCACTATGGAGTCGAAAGCGTTAGTGACTCCCCCTTCCATCACTGTGGCACCGGACGCCTTGGTGACTCCCCCTACCATAATTGCGGTGGCACCAAAGATTAATACACCCGGTAGCGAGAATACACCGGCGGATTGCACCGCACCGTCAAGCACCGCTCTGTCTCTTGCACGCCTGTTGCTGTATGCGGTGCATCAACATTAGCCGAGCTCGACACCATCACGGTAAACAAATTACTTTACCGCCTGCCATTTATTACTCGTATGGCATCTCTGACGCCATACATGTTTTCTGCAGACGGATGTTCCTTGCACTCTCTTAGGCTACGTGAACACAAGATGAGGGATGTTGCAAATGGTACCATCATTCAACCCTTGCACTACATGTTCCACTCAAATCCGATGCCAGATAGGGTGCATAGGGTTAAAATTATTCGGGTGTTAAGGGGCTGCGACGACCTAGAACCTCCCATTCAACCCCTAGGAGCGGATCAAGACGATCCAGGTGTCCTCAGAAGTTGCTTCGGCTTATTCATGCTATGGAAAAAGAGCATGATTCGTTTGGGGAAGGCCGGACCATCATCCCACATACAACAGCACCACCTATCGTGCCAGCACCAAGCCATGGCAAGACCCCCACACCGCTACCGCCGCCAACTCCACGCGGTGGGACGGATGATCGTATTGATGATATGCCCATGGCGTAGGATCCAAACAAGGATGAAGAAGACGTTGATCGGTACATCAACACTCAGATTTTCAACGACGGCCCAAAGGAAGACCCAGTTGGTGACCCCGTAGAGAAACACGCTTGCAGCAAGCGTCTATCTGGTTATCAGGAGACGCTTCCATCTTACGACTTCACCGAGACAACTGATACATCCGACCGACCATTTATTCTAAGACCTAACACACTACATAGGGCGGCCGATGCTCAGATTGCAGTGCATGCCCGCTCTCCAAAAGGCAAGAAGTCCAGGAAAAGAAAATCTAGCAGCTCGAGCCAGCCAGTGGCGTCAATTGCGAATCTATCAGGTTTCAGGACAAGACAGCAAGACCCAAGGGTATTATGTAGAGGATGCATGTGGTGAAGGAAATATTCCCTAGAGGCAATCATAGAGACAATTATATTTCTTATGTATCCATGAGTTATTGTAATGTTCCTTGAATATCCATATCAGGCAACTTGTATTGATTGGGAATTATGTGAATTGTTTGTGAAACACTTTACTTGTATGGTTATCTAATAGTTGTCCCTAGTCAGAGTTCATGTGAGGACACACGTGAATATTAGACTAGCACATCGATTGGTTGATGACTATATTTCGCAAGTCATAGACATGGAGATGTCAAACTAATGATGTGGACACATGTTATGAACATGGGGTTAGACTGACCCAACTTAAGACTAGCAATTAGACTTGCAGCTCTCTCTACACATCGTGTACGTTTTTGTCCTTAGACCTGAGATTGTCGCATGTACTTGAGATGTGGATCGACCTACTTTGGTGATATCAGACACTACTCTGTAACTGGTTAGTTATAAAGGGAGTTTTTAGGTTTGTCCTGAAGCATGCTGCAAGGCATGGTAATCAAGATGGGGTTTGCCCCTCTCTACTTGAGAGAGATATCTCTAGCCCCTCGAGTGATCAGATCCAGAAATGCATGGCCATGCTAAATAAGGTTAAGAGCTAACCTAGTAAAGGGATTCTGAATCACAGTATCAAGAAAGGGAGGTCAGCTTGGAGCTAGACCAAATATCGTGAGGAAAAGGGAAAGACATGTACTAAACCTTGTGATGGTTCGTCCAATATGATCTTTGTATGCGTTTAGGAGTTGGCATGTGTTGCTAGAGGCCGCTACCAACTATTGACAAAATAAGTGTATTCGTGTCATCTCTATACGTATATGAACCTATAGGGTCACACACTTACGGGGCTGGAAGCCTAATGAGGATTGGATCCAAATTAGACCAGGCTTAGGCTACTAATGGGATGCTAATGTAGAAGCCCACTAGGGACACCTATATAAGAGAGGGTGGGGCGAGCTGACCAGGGTTAGACCATTCCACCCAGCCGCTACTCCTCACGCATGTGTTGCACGCGCGGACCTAGCAGTCCGGCGTTTGATGCTTCCACCCTGTACGTGTGGATACCTCGGAGGTGCTGCAGCTATAGCACTTGGATGAGTCGCGCAAGGGGAGCTGCTCGTGGGACGAGGACAAGGAGGACACCTAGAATGTCTACACTGCCTCGACGCGCTTCATCAAGTTCCGCAACCGCGCATCTAGTGGTAATCTCGTGATCTATGACAACAGTATTCCTGGTTTACGCGGTAGAATTTTTTTGATTTCTGCTAGTGTAGCCTACCCGTATCCCTTAAGTGGTATCAGAGCCGATGCTGTTCAGTTATAGGTTCGGGATGTTTGCATATGGTGATATGTAGATTGATATGAATGATGTGATCATTTATATGGCGGTGGTTCAGGATCGATCTATGATCTTGCTTTCTGTGATCGTGATTCTGAGGTTATTGAACGACTTACCCCTACCGGTCGGTTTCCGCCATTGGGGTAAACAGTGACACACAAATCCTGTTGAATCACGCGAAGATCAATATGATTGATCGAATCGGAACCTAGATCTAAAATCGATGTACTGTGATCAAAGTAGTTTGGTCGAATCGGAACAATAGTCGGTTTATGGTAAATTTGATTTGCCGATCAAAATCCTTAAAGAAAATTGTATAGATTTGATCTCTCATTTTCACAGTTCTGTATAGATACCGGGAGGGGCGCTGCCCCTTCAAATCCCGTAGGGGGAGACTCCCTAGACCCCCCTTAGTCGTAGCTCCTTTTGTATCTCGTTAAGGTAACTAGGTGTTGCGATTTCACATGATCCGGTAGAATGCCATTCTATGCATAACTTGTTTTTGCAGGATGTATGTGATCAGTATGGCCCATATATGTATGTGATGCATGTATAAAATTTATCATGACCTGTGTGTCGTGAGTAGGGCAACACGGCTAGAGCCATATGTGTTGTCAATTTTTGTAATGGCCTACGTGCCAACTTGTGATGATCCCAATACTATGTAATTTTGATTACTAGCTGTTAGGAGTAATAGCTTTTATTAGTTCTTGGAGGACTCATCACTTGGAGGATGGATCGCATGGAGCATGAAGATGGAGATCTTTATGGTGGAGAAGTTCTATGGCGATAGAGATCACCATGAGAAAATGGGCCATACTGTGTCACAACTATGTGAATGCTATTCTTATGTGTTTTACTCTATGCATGCTTAGATCAGAGAAGTAGAACGATCCCTCACAAAGTTTAAGTTAAACCATGCCCTCCCAACCAAACCTTGCACCATCCTATGCCCTGTACAATTGTTGGTGGGCCTATGAAATTAGGGTGTCGCTGTTTTCCTTGGCTGGATGGGTTTATATCGGATACCTACACGCATAAGGGTTGGTGAGCTTGACAAGGTCATCTTAACGGGTAATGATCTTGGGGCATAAAGGTTGGGCGCCTAGTTTTGACATAGAGATTTCACCCAACAACAAGAGTCATATGTGATATGATTAGCAAGTGTTGCTTACCAATTTACCTTGTCTTAGCAGTGATGCTAAAGCTCACTAGTCGACTTGTTAATTGTGGATCTTGAATTACTTAGTATCAATAGAGGGATATTGATTTAAGTGGGAGTATATGCAATTAAATTGTTTAATATGTTTTACTCTTTCATGGTTACACGGCTTAGTATTTTGCATGTTTTTTGTTGTAGATCAATGGCACCAAACACTGCATCACCTTTTTCTTTGCGTTTTATTCTTGACAAAGATAAAATAAATGGAGCAAACTATTCGAACTGGGTCCGTAACCTGAGAATTGTTCTCAGGTCTGATAAAAAGGAAACGGTTCTGGATACCCCAATCCCCGATGAACCTGCTGATAATGCATCTGCTGCCCTCAAGAATGCCTACAAGAGAGCATGTGATGATTCTCTTGAGGTTAGTTGTCTTATGCTTGCATGTATAACCTGAACTCCAAAAGAAGTTTGAGGATCAGGATGCGTACGATATGATCGTTGCGCTTAAGGACATGTTCCAAGATCAGGCAAGGACTGAGAGGTACAATGTTTCCAAGTCCTTTGTGGAATGCAAGCTGGCAGAGGGAGCACCTTTAGGCCCCCATGTGATCAAAATGGTTGGTTATAGTCAGATTTTGTAAAATCTTGGTTTTCCACTAGGCCAAGAGTTGGCTACTGATTTCATTTTGGCGTCCCTTCCATCCAGCTATGGAAAGTTCATTTTGAACTACCATATGCATGGGGTAGAGAAGGGCCTTAATGAGTTATGCGGGATGCTAAAAATAGAAGAAAGTGAAATGAAGAAGTGTGCAGGGCATAGCCATGTGATCGCTCTGCAGAACAAGACTAGCTTCAAGAAAAAGGGTCCTTCTTGGTCGAATAAGAAGGGCAAGGATAAGGATATGATCCCTAAGCCTGCACCCAAGCAAAAGGCTGGACCTACAGATGACACTGAGTGCTTCTTTTGTCATGAACATGGCCATTGGAAGAGAAACTGCAGCAAGTACCAGGCTTCTTCGAAGAAGAGTGGAAGTAAGAGTACTTACCACTCAGGTACGCTTGTTGTAAATGTTGTGGACATTCTTCTTGCTGATTCTTACTTTAACTCTTGGGTATTTGATACCGGATCGGTTGCTCATATTTGCAATTCGATGCAGGGGCTAATAAGGACTCAAGAAGTGTAGAAAGGCGAAGTGGATTTTCGCGTCGGAAATAAATCAAGGGTTGCTGCATTGTTCGTCGGCGTCATGCAACTTCACCTCCATTAGGATTTATTATGGAGTTGAATAATTGTTATTACATTCCAAGTATGGGTCGAAACATTTTATCACCTTCATGTTTGATGAGGGATGGATATTCATTTGCGAGTATGAACAATGGTTGTGTAATCTCTAAGAATGATATGTTTCTGGCTAATGCTCCCATTGTGAATGGGTTATTTATTTTAAATCTTGATGATGCATCTATTTACAATGTTAGTGCTAAAAGGCTTCGGCCTAATGATTTGAGTCCTACCTATTTATGGCATTGTTGTTTGTGGCATATAAGTGAAAACTCATGAAGAAGCTCCATGGTGATGGTCTTCTAACTTATTTTGATTTTGAATCATACGAGACATGTCAGGATTGTTTACTTGGAAAGATGACCAAGTCGCCTTTTTCGGGTTTACCCGAGAGAGCAACAGACTTGTTGGAACTCATACATACTGATGTATGTGGAACAATGATCACGGCGGCCAGAGGAGGATATCACTACTTCATTACTTTCACTGATGATTTTCAGTAGATATGGTTATGTCTACTTGATGAAGCATAAGTCTGAAACTTTTGAAAGGTTCAAGGAGTTTCAGAGTGAGGTAGAAAATCAACGTGGCAAGAAAATAAAGGCCTTGCAATCTGATCGTGGAGGTGAATATTTGAGTCAGGAATTTAGCAATCATCTTAAGAGTTGCGGAATTGTTCCACAGCTCACGCCGCCCGGAACGCCTCAAAGAAATGGGGTCTCTGAATGTCTCAATTGAACTTTGTTGGACATGGTTCGATCGATGATGATCCAGTCGGATTTACCATTATCATTCTGGGGTTACGCTCTAGAAACGGCAGCTTTCACACTTAATAGGGTACCATCTAAATACGTAGTTAAGACACCATATGAGATGTGGACTGGAAAGAATCCCAGTTTGTCTTTTCTAAAGATTTGGGGATGTGATGCATTTTTCAAGCGACTTCAGTCGGACAAGCTAACACCCAAATCGGATAAGTGCATTTTTTTGGGATATCCAAGGGAAACCTTAGGGTATTACTTCTACAATCGAGAAGAGGGAAAAGTGTTTGTCGCTCGTAGCGGTGTTTTCCTAGAAAAGAGTTGCTCACAAAGGGAACGAGTGGAAGATCGGTGCGACTTGAAGAAGTTCAAGATGAGCCAGTCGGGGATGCTTCTACGAGTGATGCTATTGTAGCAGAACAAGTTGAGGAACCTGTGGCAATACAAGCACCCCAACCACGAAGGTCGGCGAGGCTCCGCGAAGCGCAAGAATTATTATTGTTAGACAATGATTAGCCTGCGACCTATGCAGAAGCGATGGTGGACCCAGACTCTGAGAAATGGTTGATCGCCATGAGATCTGAGATAGAGTCCATGGGAGACAATCTAGTTTGGAACTTGGTTGACCTTCCTAATGGTTTTAAAGCCATCGAGTGCAAATGGATCTATAAGAATAAGATTGATATGGATGGTAATGTTCACATCCATAAAGCTCGACTTGTTGCAAAAGGTTTTCGACAAGTTCAAGGAGTTGACTATGTAGAGATGCTTAAATCTTTATGGATTATTCTAGCCATTGCTGCACATTTCGACTATGAAATATGGAAGATGGATGTCAAGACGACTTTCCTTAATGGAATCCTAACTGAGGACGTTTATATGATGCAGCCCGAAGGTTTTGTCGATCCAGACAATGCTAGAAAGGTATGCAAACTTCTAAAGTCTATTTATGGGCTGAAGAAAGCATCTCAGAGTTGGAACATTCGATTTGATGAATTGTAAAGGGGTTTGGCTTCATCAAAAATGAACAAGAACCTTGTGTTTACAAGAAGGAAAGTGGGAGAGCGCTTGTATTTCTAATCTTATATGTAGATGACATATTGCTGATTGGAAATGACATTCCTATGCTCGAGTCTGTTAAGACCTCGTTGAAAAATAGTTTTTCGATGAAGGACTTAGGAGAAGCGGCATATATTCTGGGTATCAAGATCTATAGAGATAGATCAAGGAGGCTAATTGCATTAAGCCAGAGTACATACATTGACAAAGTGTTGAAATGGTTCAGCATGGAAGAGGATAAGAAGGGGTTCTTTCCCATGTCTCATGGCATTAAACTCAGCAAGACTCAGTGTCCTTAAACTACTGATGAGCGTGAGCGCATGAGCAGGATTCCATATGCTTTGGCTGCTGGATCCATCATGTATGCAATGATATGTACTCGCCTAGATGTTTCCTATGCTCTAAGTGTTACGAGCAGATACCAGGCTGATCCAGATGAAGGTCACTGAATAGCGGTAAAGAACATCCTTAAGTACTTTAAAAGGACTAAGGATGTATTCCTAGTTTATGGAGGTGAGGATGAACTCAGTGTAAGGGGTTACATAGATGCGAGTTACCTTAACGACTCGAATGACTCCAGATCGCAATCTGGTTATGTGTTTGTCATGAATGGTGGTGCTATGAGTTGGGAAAGTTCCAAGCAAAATTCAGTGGCCTCCTCTTCAATAGAATATGAATATATTGCCGCCTCGGAGGCTGCAAAGGAAGCTGTTTGGATTAGGAATTTCATGATCGCTCTTGGTGTGGTTCAGGGCGCATCCAATCCCATGGACGTTTATTGTGAGAACAATGGTGCTATTGCACAAGCCAAGTACCCTAGACAGCACCAGAAGAACAAACATATTCACATGCGTTACCATCAGATTCGAGAGTTCGTTGAGGATGGTAGTGTCATGATATGAAAAATACATACAGACTCAAATTTTGCTGATCCCTTTAGAAAGCCACTCCCGCATCCTACGCATGAGGCACACGCAAGAGTAATAGGTGTTAGATACAATCTAGATTGACTCTAGTGCAAGTGGGAGACTGAAGGAAATATGCCCTAGAGGAAATCACAGAGATGATTATATTTCTTATGTATACATGAATTATTGTAATGTTCCTTGAATATCCGTATCAGGCAACTTGTATTGATTGGAAATTATGTGAATTGTTTGTGAAACTCTTTACTCGTATGGTTATCTAATAGTTGTCCCTAGTCGGAGTTCATGTGAGGACACACATGAATATTAGACTAGCACATCGATTGGTTGATGACTATGTTTCGCAAGTCATATATATGGAGATGTCAAACTAATGATGTGGACACATGTTATGAACATGGGGTTGGACTGACCCGACTTGAGACTAGCAATTAGACTTGCAGCTCTCTCTACACATCGTGTACGTTTTGTCCTTAGATCTGAGATTGTCGCATGTACTTGAGATGTGGATGGACCTAATTTGGGGCTATCAGACGCTACTCTATAACTAGGTAGTTATAAAGGTAGTTTTCGGGTTTGTCCTGAAGCATGCTGCAAGGCATGGTAAATCAAGATGGGGTTTGCCCCTCTCTACTTGAGAGAGATATCTCTGGGCCCCTCGAGTGATCGGATCCAGAAATGCATGGCCGTGCTACATAAGGTTAAGAGTTAACCTAGTAAAGGGATTCCGAATCACAGTATCGAGAAAGGAAGGTCAGCTTGGAGCTAGACCAAATATCGTGAGGCAAAGGGAAAGACCTGTACTAAACCTTGTGATGGTTCGTCCAATATGATCTTTGTATGCGTTTAGGAGTTGACATGTCTTGCTAGAGGCCGCTACCAACTATTGAAAAAATAAGTGTATTCGTGTCATGTCTATACGTGTATGAACCTATAGGGTCACATACTTAAGGGGCTGGAAGCCTAATGATTATTGGATCCGAATTAGACCAGGGTTAGGCTACTAATGGGCTGCTAATGTAGAAGCCCACTAGGGACGCCTATATAACAGAGGGTGGGGCGAGCTGACCAGCGTTAGACCATTCCACCCAGCCTCCACTCCCCACGCATGTGTTGCACATGCGGACCTAGCAATCCAGCGTCTGATGCTTCCACCCTATACATGTGGATACCTCGGAGGTGCTTCAGTTGTAGCACTTGGACGAGCCGCGCAAGGGGAGCTGCTCATGGGACGAGGACAAGGAGGAGACGTAGAATGTCTACACTGCCTCGACGTGCTTCATCAAGTTCCGCAACCGCGCGTCTAGTGGTAATACCATGATCTATGACAGCAGTATTCCTGGTTTACGCGGTAGAATTTTTTTGATTTGCCCTAGTGTAGCCTACCCGTATCCCTCCATGTGGCGGGTGAACCCATGATAACTGAGAAATTGCTCAAGCTCGCCAGTTGGGAAATGCAGAGTGTGCATGACAGTATGTTGATGGTATAGAAACGCCTTCTTGTAGAGAAAGATTCCTCACACACGGTATTCGTGGTTAAGGTGCCACCAAGATTGGGCTTCGTTGATAATGTCCCTGCGGATCTGTTTTCTCTGAACTTGGCAATGCACATCATTAGAGAGAACACCCCAGGCATAGAGATAGTGGACCCCGGGCATCGTGATAGCCGGAAACTCCCCCTAGTCCATATTATAGCATGGATGAAAACTACACCATGCAGGATGACATGGACACCGGAGATTCGTCCGAGGTCCACAAGCCAACTACTACGAAAATTACCGACGCAAGTTTATCTCCCGGTACCGGACCGAAATCCGTCTTTGCCACCGGTCAAAGAAGAAGAACAACAACAAAAATCCAACACCGGCAGAGCCGGATGTCGAGGAAACCAACGAAGAAAAGGTTGATTAAGAGATCGAGATGGAGAATCGGGACGGATATCCGATTAATACCACGCCGATCGACCCTCATGTGGATGGACATGTCGTCAGCAAGGGTGCACGTGAAATTTATGGGGATGCACTCACCATACCAAACCAAATAGCGTCGGATCTTACTAAGGATGTGCTGGAGAAAAGGGCTGAGGACCTAGAAAAGCACCGTCTGTTTTGACTCCAAGAAGCTGCGCGCATCGTCGAGCTTAAACAACAGTTAGACAGTGATCCTGCCAAACATCAGTCAGATTTCAAGCGACTACCAAACAAGACAAGGGGAGGTTCAGTTCTTTCTAGTAGGAACCTGGATATCCACAAAGATTTATTCAACGGAAAAACTGGAGAGAAAATCCGAGTCTACATTACGCCGTTGGAAAAACGCTGTAGCAGCTCGAGCTATCCTCGCCAACAATCCGTCTACTGAGCAGGTCTGACAATGTGTTGTGTTGCTAGAAAAAGGATTAAAACAGCAGAAAACGGCCGCGTCATTCAGTGGCAAGCTGTCTTCAAGGTCAGAATTTTGCCACACTAACATCAACCAAAGCGATGAGGAGAGACCCCGCAGGGATACAGATCAACACTGTCGTCCCCAGGGAGAAGAAGAAAATTGAAGGACCAGATCAAACGGTCATCATCGTAGGCCCGCACTTGACTGGGGAAGAGTTATTCTGGCTGTGTCCAAAGATGCAATCAGGGTAATGGTTCCCCATCAGGGCCATCGTCGGCAAAACAACCACCATAGAGAAGACCCGGAAGTGCACCGCCAGCGAGAACAGGATTGGCTAAGAATGCCACCACCAAGCCATCCGGCTGGTAACGTCAGACGACGAGATGATCCGGATCGTCCTTAATCAAGTAGGGACAGAGCCCGTAGAAACCAACCTCGGAGTCAGCGTAATGAGGATCTACCACCACCACGTAACCCAGCTGGAAATAATCCACCAGGGCCACCATCGCGTCCAGGCAGCGACCATGAAGGATCTCATCATAGCCATGGAAGCCGTAGGGGAGGAGGCGACAATGGTGAAAGGAGAAGCAGAAATTCGACTCGACCGCGCAGAAGCCGCGAGCCACCAAGGCGCAGATCTCTCTTGCCAAAGGACGCTCGCCACCGCATTGAATCAAACATAGAAGCTCAGTGGTATGAGGTAGAAGATGTGTACGTGGGACTCAAGTTCTTTGTCCCACACATCCGTCAAAAAAAAAATTCCGGTTGACTTTGGTATTGCCAAACACATCCAACCCTACGATGGCGTGGTTCAGCCAGATACTTGGCTCCAAGACTTTTTCCAGACTTGCTGCATTGCCAAAGGAGAAAACATCCTGGTCGTAGTCCGATATCTCCCTCTTATGCTGAGGAAGATGGCTCGATCATGGCTCAATGAAATGCTAGAGAATTCAATTCATAACTGGTATGATATGCAAAGTGCGTTCTTTTTAAACTTCGAGGGAACATACAGGAGTCCTTGACAGTCAGCGACTTGCAGCGTTGGACCCAAAGAGCCGGAGAAACTTGCCAGGATTACCTCGGACGCTGGATCGAAACAAAAAACTCCCGTGAAGGAGTAAACGAACAAATTGCGATTGAGGCTTTCATTGCAGGACTCCCAGGCGGACTTTTGCGTCATAGACTGAAGCGTGACCACGTCACTGATATGGGAGAGATGATAGAGACAGCAAGCAAATACACTGATGCTGATGATGATTTAGAAGCGCTGGTAAATATTCTAGCCAATCCCAATGCGGCCAAACATCTAAAACAACAAGCTCAGAAGCGCAAGAACACCTCGGAAGATAAGCCGGCTCCGGACAACACATCTGTTAACGCAACGTTCGGATCCGGAGGACTAGGAGGGCGCGGAGGCGGCCGGGGTCGAGGCCGTGGAACTTCCTGAATCCAGGGCAGAGGAGAGTAGCAACCTAGAAGAACCTATACCTGGGCTGACATAGCCAATAATCCCTGTGTCCACCACTTGGATAGTAACTAAGGAACTACCCACACAAATGCCTAGTGTCATTTCAATGACGACATCAAAAAAGGAGATTCCGCTGGCTACAGGGCCAAGCGACGATTCCGACAAGAAAAAGTCCGAGAAAGGGAAGGAGACCAAGGAAGATTTCGACATGGAAGAAGCGGACGCCTCACGGCCCAAGTCGGATGGAAAGAAGGATTATCCCACAAAGAAAGAGGCATACGTATGCTTCCTTGGATCTCAACCGGCTAAGGCCAAGAAGGTGGTTCTCCGTCAGTTCAATGTCACGGTTCCGGCTGTTCCCCAATTTCTGGACTGATCGGATGTAACCATCACCTTTGATCACTCAGATCACCCGAGGAAAATACATCGTCAGGGAAAATACCCTCTGGTTGTCAATGCTCTTATTGATGGCTACGAATCCTCTAAAACACTCATGGACGATGGTAGAAGTATTAACATCCTCTACATCAAAACGCTCCACCGCATGAAACTCCACGAGATCCAGTTGAGTTACAACAGTGTAACTTTGCATGGCATTGTACCAGAGAGACAAGCGGATTCTCTGGGTGAGATTACTCTGGATGTGACATTCGGAACCCAAGAAAATTACCGAATCGAGCCACTCTATTTCAAGGTGGTACCGTTAAAAAGTGCTTAACACGCCATCTTCGGGCGTCCGGCTTCCCGGACGTTCATGTCTTTTCCCTGTTACATTTCAATATGATAAAACTTCCAGGTCCAAAGGGAGTCATCACCATCCGGGAAATCTGAGGAAAGCGCGAGAGTGCGATGAAGGATCTGCCGCCTTTGCCGAAGCCGTTCTACACGCCCAAGAGTACCAAGAGATCAAGAAGACCATCGATCCGTCCGAGATGCCCACTATAAAGAACAAGGTGCTGAAGCCAAGCATGCAGTTCAAGGAGTCGGAAGAGACGAAGAAAACATCGCTGAAGGAACATGATCCCTCCAAGATGACGAACATGGGAGTAGGCTTAGACCACACATAGGAAAGCACGCTCGTCGAGTTCCTCAAAGCTAATAGTGATAGCTTCACATGGCAGCCTTTTGACATGACCGGAGTACCTAGGGAACTTGCCGAGCACTCTCTTAATGTGTACCTTGACGCAAAACCCATCAAACAGTCCGTACGACGGTCTGGTGATGAAAAGCGCAAATCAATAGCCAAGGAAGTATCTCGACTAGAATTAGCCGGATTCCTAACAGAGGTCATCCACACAGATTGGGTGAAAAATCCTATACTCGTCCCTAAAAAGAACACTATTGATTTAAGGATGTGTGTTGATTATACCGCTTTGAACAAAGCCTATCCCAAAGACCCGTTCCCTTTGCCAAGAATCGGTCAAGTTATCCACTCAATGGCAGGGTCAGAAATACTCTGTTTTCTCGACGCATATTCTGGATATCACCAAATACCGATGAAAGAGTCAGATCAAATCAAGATGTCTTTCATCACTCCTTTTGGAACCTTATTCTACAAAACTATTCCTTTTGGCTTAAAGAACACAGGAGAAACATATCAACATACTATGCAACATTGTCTCAACGATCAAATCGGATGCAATGTCCACGTATACATAGATGACATAATAATTATGTCCAAAAAGAAGGAAACTTTAATTTCCGATTTGGAGGAAACATTTGCTAGCCTACGGAAATTTAATATGATGCTAAATCTGAAGAAGTGTTTCTTTGGAATTCTAGCCAGAAAATTGTTAGGTTTCATCGTGTTTTCAAGAGGAATAGAGGTGAACTAGGACAAAATTAAGGCTATACTAAACATTATCAATCTGACTCGCTTGAAGGACGTACAGTGTCTCACTAGTTGCATCGCAAGAGTGAGTTGGTTCGTCAGCCGGCTCGGAGAAAGAGTCGCACCTTTATACAAACTCTTGAAGAAAACCGACAAATTTGTCTG
Organism: Avena sativa; assembly: GCA_916181665.1. Lineage (NCBI taxonomy): Eukaryota > Viridiplantae > Streptophyta > Magnoliopsida > Poales > Poaceae > Avena > Avena sativa. Next base: position 86,426,973 of record OV702293.1, on the reverse strand, counting down.
GACCCAGGAAGCCGAAGATTCCCTACAAAGTTTGAAAGACCTACTTTCAAACCCACCAGTACTCGCAGCGCTAGAGCCTCAGGAGCCTATGTTACTTTACATTGCTGCAACTAACAAAGTAATAAGTTTGGTAACAATAGGAGGAAGGCCATTAGCACAAGGTGCAACATCCCACTTATTACTTGAGTGAGGTTCTGACACATTCGAAAAATGGTATCCACACCATAAAAATCTAGCCTATGGAGTGTTCTTTGCATCTAGAAAGCTACGACACTACTTTCAAGAGCACAAGATCACAGTGGTGAGCACTGCTCCCCTGCGAGATATAATCAACAATCCCGATGCCACATGACATGTTGCAAAGTGGGGAATAGAACTTGCAGCTTTTGACATTGAGTACAAGCCGCATACAACAATCAAGTCCTAGATATTGGCCGATTTCGTTGTTGATTGGACGGAAATGGTAGAAAATACAAATCCGCAAGACTCGGAATTTTGTACACTTCATTTTGATGGAAAAAAAGCACGAGGAGGCTCGGGGCTGGCGTGGTGCTCAAGTCACCCCAAGGAGATAAGATGTTCTATGTGTTACAAATACACTTCACGGCAACCAATAGTATTGGCTAGTATGAAGCATTATTATATGGAATACGCATGGCCAGAAACATTGGCGTAACAAGACTCATGTGTTACGGAGACTCGAATTTAGTTGCTCAACAAGTATCCGACATCTATAATGCAAACAAGCACATGGTAGCCTACAAAGCTGTCATGGATGAATTATCTAAATCGTTCGAGGGTTTTGAGGTTCAACACTTCCCTCGAGAAGAAAATGAGGAAGCAGATGCTCTATCAAGAATAGGCCCTGCACGAAAACAAGTCCTGGATGGCGCTTTTTTAGAGCATTTAAGGGTCCCCTCCAAAACTGGAGTTGATGAGGACTATCTGACGAAATCCGACTCACCTTTAATAGCAGTTCTGGTTGTATTTCCTAGCTGGAAAAAACCCTATCTGGATTTCCTGATAGACGGAAAACTACCCGAAGACGAAGTCATAAGCCGGCAGATTGTCCGACGAGCAAAATCCAACACAATAATAAATGGTGAGCTCTATAAGCGGGGTGTTTTTAGGGTTTTTCATCGATGTATTTCTCCGGAAGAAGGAGTGGAAATCTTGTAACACCCTCATAATCAACCCTATGCAAGTTTCAGCGATTCCTGCCAAACCTACATAGAAACGATTCAAAGGTGCCCACCAGGCACTTTCGTGCGGGTGGAAAATGAAGTAATACCATTACACAATAGTCCACGATGGAACCCACAGAACAGATATATACAACAATGACTCAAAGAGTCAAGAATACAGATATACAATACAAAGATCCAAATCACATTTAAAATGATATAGCGTCCGAGTACGGACAAGATGCAAATTGATCTAAGATCCCTGAAGAATAACAAATGGCATCCATAACCCTGCCGGGCCAAGCCGGAAGGGCAACCCTGCTAACGACGTCAAGCCGGAAGGGCAACCCTCATAATCAACCCTATGCAAGTTTCAGCGATTCCCGCCAAACCTACATAGAAACGATTCAAAGGTGCCCACCAGGCACTTTCGTGCGGGTGGAAAATGAAGTAATACCATTACACAATAGTCCACGATGGAACCCACAGAACAGATATATACAACAATGACTCAAAGAGTCAAGAATACAGATATACAATACAAAGATCCAAATCACATTTAAAATGATATAGCGTCCGAGTACGGACAAGATGCAAATTGATCTAAGATCCCTGAAGAATAACAAATGGCATCCATAACCCTGCCGGGCCAAGCCGGAAGGGCAACCCTGCTAACGACGTCGATCTCAAAACCTAATTAAACAAAAGGGGTGCCGACAAAGGGCAAAGGAAAAAAGATAGCAGTTAGTACTGAGGCCAGTACACGGCGAGACTAGAATTCGGCGGTCCTCGCCTACATAGGTATGGTGGACTGACGCAACAACGCAGCATGCACTAAACAACCTATAGAGACTCAATACGACTGGCGACTATCAAATAGGGATAAGAAAGACCTATTCAGATCCAACCTGAAACTATCACCAAGCATACCCATCCTGGTATTTCCCCCTCGATACCAACGAGGAAGTCAACCACGAACTCACACAGTTGGCAGTTTTATTCATTCCATTATAGTTGCGGCAATTACTAGTCAGATATAGACAATATGAGTCATCCTGATATTATAAACAATAGGTAGTTTTAGTTAACCATTCCGTTGTAGTTGCAACACTTACTAGTCAGATACAATTGTAATATGTGACCACCCAAATCCAGCAGTTGTTGGCACTTTTATTTAGCCATTCCACTATAGTGAAGTTGATTACTTTTATTATAAAGTCAAATTTATAGCACTAGTTTAGTTATAGTTGTCTATGATCGAGATACTGTGCTCCAAGTCATCCATAACCGCGAACACGACTTTCAGAAAGTTTTACCCTGCAGGGGGCACAAATAGCAACACCCGCACGATCAACCTTGGAAAAAACCAAATAAAAACCCAACGAGGCATCACGAGAGAGCAATTGCAAGATTCATATAATATTTCAGGGGGCCACCCCACCAAGCTACCCGCGACGAAGTTGGCCGGTTCCGGAACCCAGAGGTTTGCGTCAATGGCTGTAAACGACTGGAAACCCGAAAGTGTGACTGGGCTTGTCGATACCGCGAAAACACTCCGCTTACCTAAACAGTAGAGGCGCTCCACGCGCAATTGTAAATAAAGCAGTAAAGCATGGCATAAGTACATGATAGTAATAAAGCCCCAAACTAGTTTGTGGCCCCAAGAAATAATATATGACTCAAGCTTTGGCTAAGGGGATTCATGGTCCTACATGCGGATGGTGCTAATATTCAAAGAACAGGTATCAAGTACTCGGGGTCCTACGGGACATAAGTGGACGGTTAAAAACCAAATAACATAAATTGCCCACTTGTGCCTCTGCATTATTAACCTACTTTAAATTTTAGTTGTTAAATTGTAATTAAAGCCATGATCATCTCCAACATAAAGCATATGGCAGTCTTCCAACAACTGTGGTACTTGACGACCCGCAACAACACTTGAGCAAGTGACTACGACACGCAAGTCCAACTATCTACCAAGCAACATGTAATAGGATGTGTCCAAGGCAATATAAGGCTGCAAGGGATATCACGGGTACGAAAACTAGAGCATTACAACACAGATAGCAATAGATCAACGGGAGAAAATAAAGACTATAAAAGTAAAATAGGTAGAAAGGGGGAGAATGCTCGCCTGAAAACATTGCCGAAGGTTTATCCAAAGATCGGGTCGACACTCGCATCAACTAATCGGCCTAATCCGTGACGAAGCAAAGCACTAGGAGAAACAACGGATGCACTACTTAATACTTCGGCAAAAGATCGGGCATGATGCATGTATGATGTATGGCATGGAAAATATGTGATGCGACTAGACAATATTAAGCGGAACCGGGGTCCCGACAATTAATTAATAGGTTCTTGTTATTTAGATACCCTACAATTTAAATGTTGTCTTAACATGGAAAATATATCACCGGTTCGCTACACAATTTTAAATGAGACCAATATTAGGCTAGATTTGCCCGTATATGGTCTCCATATTTAATTATGAGGTGAATCGGCGTAATGCCCCCAAAACCACATGTTCAGAATGCAATCATGACAATATAATATGCAACAATTTATATTGTTCATAAAAATAGGGGTCTCAAAAGAGGGGTCACACATATTGGATCGACGATCTTGGGGTACTATGGTTGGGGTTCGGGGGATCAGTCTTAGGATCCGTGAAGACGATCTTGGCGCGGCGCCGGGTTCAGGGTGTCGAGGCTTGGTCTTAGGACCTTCAGATCCAGGGTTCTCGAGTCCATGACGGAGGACTCGGGGTTCCGTGTAGGAGTTCTTTCCGGTGGTCTTCGAGTGGCACCAGGTGCGGTTCTTCTAGTTCCGCTTCCCACGTATATCGTCTCGTCTGAGGAACCCATGCGTACCAGAACAAGCAGATTCAGGACAGAAGCGGCCATACGAGGCTATGACAGGAACAAGATACAGTAAACCACTGTACACACGGAGGAAAAACAACACTGCGGAGGAAAAGGAAAACGGCAGCAGCATACTACCAACAAGGCCATGAAGAGCTTCTCCACAGGCATGCTCGGCTAGATTGGAGCATAGCAGGGTGAACGTGAGGTGTCGAGGTGGCCAAACGGAGACGTGCCGATTGCAGCCGCGTCGACTGCAGGGAGGTGGAGGCGGCATCGGTAGGAGGCACGCACAAGGCTCGCGCGGCCAGGAAGAGCTCGGCTCAGCGGCGAAGCTGGCCTGCGGGCGAGGACGCGAGGGAGGGCTGCCTGAGCAGCCAGGCGTGGATGGGCGACGGAGTGTCTCAGGCAGCCTAAGGTGCTGGCAGCCGGAGGAGGTTGCCCGACGGGGGGAGCGAAACCGGCAGCGTCAGTTGCCGTCGAGGACGTCGACACGCCGCAGGAGACGGCGACCGGCGACCAGAGACAGAGAGGCGAGGTGGGCTCAGGGAGGCGGGGTTCTGTGACAGAGAGGTTCTCTGACAGGATCGGCGGCTCGCGAGCGCGTTCTGCGGAGAGGCGTCGCGGTGGCCAGAGGGAGGGCCTGGCGGGCTCGCGGCTAGCGGAGGAGGGCGGCGGGGCAGAGGGAGGCCAGCCGCTGCGCTCGGCGCGATGGGGACGAAGGTCGGTGGGGATTCCCGTCGGGGTGAGGACAAGGCCATGAGGGAGGCACGGGGTTGGGGACGGTCGAGAGGAAGACGCAGGGGAAACATGGGGCGCGTCGCGAGTGGGGGTGTGACCGGGCTCGCGGGAGCGGGGCTGCGAGAGGAATCGGTCGCGGGCGGTGATGGGTAGCATGCTCGGGGTGGGGCCGCTGCTTGCTGTGCGCTGTGTGGGTGTAAGTGGGCAGGGTCGCGTGTAGGCATGCGTGCGGATGTTGTGTGGCGGCGGCGGGGTGAGGAGAGAGGGGTTGGGGTGGGATTTGGTTAGGGTTAGGGTTAGGCTAGGGTTTGGTCTAGTGGTTTGTAGGTGGCCAGTTGGCTGTGCCTTTGGGCCTGGCCGACTGGGCTGCCTCCCCACAAAAATAGTTTTTATTATATATTTAGTTGTAGATATTCTTTTGTAATTAATTTTTAGTCAAAACAAAATATTTGGACGGACCGGATTTTGCAGTTGAAATAAAGAGGGAGGTAAATAGAAAACAAATAGGGTTTTGGAGAAATAGTTTTAAGGTTAAAAGATGCATGATGGTGTCATGATGATGCAAAAATAAATAACAAACATTTTCTAGTAGTGTCTTTTACCCGGGGTGCTACAATTCGACACCACTAACAATGGATCTCGCCCTCGAGATCTGTCTCATGGTACGGGAAAGAAGCTGACGGTCTGAATCTTCTCGCTTTGTGTAGATCCTCGCGACACCACTAACAAGGATTCTTTCTTCAGGTTGAAACCGACAACACCACCAACAAGAGGTCGTTGTCTATGATCATCAAGAGAACACTCCAGAGAAACAAAGACGAAGTTAAAGGTATCAAAACATAAGGCCACCTCTAACTTCTATGGAAGAAGTCAAATTGCTTGATCCACCGATTTGATGTACAAGAGCGAAGGATAAGAGTAGTCGGATGGTGATCAGTCCATCGCGCACCCAAATCATTACTCTGCACATGAATAGGAGAATTATGCAACCAACTCTCAGAATTCAGACTGAAGATCTCGACAAGCGAGGTTCAAAAAACAAAGTAGTGATGTAGGCTCTTTATCAGATCTGACACCGAAGAGGTCAGCACGAAGTAGAACACCAGAATATACACAGAAGAAAATTTAGTGAATTTTTCGGTCCACTGAAAGGTACAACAGATGAAAGATTCACCAGATAGCATGAATGTCGGATGTTAAAGCACCGTTACAAGAGGATGGAAGTGAAACCCTGAAGGTATGATGGAAACCCAACAACGAGAATTCCTGGACTTGGAGAAAAATAAGATGGCAGATTCAAAACAGGAAGAGATAAGAGGAGAATAGCAGAGGGGTAAGGAGTAAAAGCAGACCTAATCAGATCTATCCAACCGATTTTCTAAAATAGTTTTTACACTCTACATCGGCCGTTAGCTAGGTTATCCTACAGGCTGGACCAGTGGGGTATCATAACTGCTGAGCTCTGATACCACTCTGTAACACCCTCAGAATCGACCCTATGCAAGTTTCAGCGATTCCCGCCAAACCCGCATAGAAACGATTCAAAGGTGCCCACCAGGCACTTTCGTGCGGGTGGAAAACGAAGTAATACCATTACACAATAGTCCATGATGGAACCCACAGAACAGATATATACAATAATGACTCAAAGAGTCAAGAATACAGATATACAATACAAAGATCCAAATCACCTTTAAAATGATACAGCGTCCGAGTACGAACAAGATGCATATTGAGCTAAGAGCCCTGAAGAATAACCAATGGCGTCCATAACCCTGCCCAGGCCAAGTCGGAAGGATAACCCTGCTAACGACGACAATCTCAAAACCTGATTAAACAAAAGGGGTGCCGACAAAGGGCAAAGGAAAAAATAGAGCGGTCAGTACTGAGGCCAGTACACGGCGAGACTAGAATTCGGCGGTCCTCGCCTACATAGGTATGGTGGACTGAGGCGACAACGCAGCATGCACTAAACAACCTATAGAGACTCAATACAACTAGCGACTATCAGATAGGGATAAGAAAGACCTATTCGGATCCAACCTGAAACTATCACCAAGCATACCCATCCTGATATTTCCCCCTCGAGACCAACGAGGAAGTCAATCGAGGAACTCACACAGTTGGCAGTTTTATTCATCCTGTTATATTTGCGGCAATTACTAGTCAGATATAGACAGCGTGAGTCATCCTGTTATTATAAACAATGGGGAGTTTTAGTTAACAATTCCATTGTAGTTGCAATACTTACTAGTCAGATACAATTGTAACAGGTGACAACCCAAATCCAGAAGTTGTTGGCACTTTTATTTAGCCATTCTATTATAGTGAAGCTGATTACTAGTCATTATAAAGTCAAATTTATAGCACTACTTTAGTTATAGTTGTCTATGATCAAGATAATGTGCTCCAAGTCGTCCATAACCGCGGACATGGCTTTCAGAAAGTTTTACCCCGCAGGGGGGCACAAATAGCAACACACGCACAATCAACCTCGGAAAAAACCAAATGAAAACCCAACGAGGCATCACGACAGAGCAATTGCAAGATTCATATAATATTTCAGGGAGCCACCCCACCAAGCTACCCACGACGAAGTTGGCCGTCTCCGGAACGGACCCAGAGGTTCGCGTCAATGGCTGTAAACGACTGGGAACCCGAAAGTGTGACTGGGCTTGTCGATACCGCGAAAACACTCCGCTTACCTAAATAGTACAGGCGCTCCATGCGCCATTGTAAATAAAGCAGTAAAGCATGGCATAAGTACATGATAGTAATAAATCCCTAAACTAGTTTGTGGCCCCAAGAAATAATATATGACTCAAGCTCTGGCTAAGGGGATTCATGGTCCTACATGCGGATAGTGCGAATATTCAAAGAACAGGTATCAAGTACTCGGGGTCCTATGGGACACAAGTGGACGGTTAAAAACCAAATAACATCTATTGCCCACCTGTCCCTCTACATTATTTACCTACTTTCAATTTTAGTTGTTAAACTGTAATTAAAGCAATGATCATCTCCAACATAAAGCATATGGCAGTCTTCCAACAACTGTGGTACTTGACGACCCGCAACAACACTTGAGCAAGCGACTACGACACACAAGTCCAACTATCTACCAAGAAACATGTAATAGGATGTGTCCAAGGCAATATAAGGCTGCAAGGGATATCACGGGTATGAAAACTAGAGCATTGCAACATAGATAGCTATAGATCAACAGGAGGAAATAAAGACTATAAAAGTAAAATAGGTAGAAAGGGGGAGAATGCTCACCTGAAAACATTGCCGAAGGTTTATCTGAAGATCGGGTCGACACTCGCATTAACTCATCAGCCTAATTCGTGAAGAAGCAAAGCACTAGGAGAAACAGCGGATGCACTACTTAATACTTCGGCAAAAGATCGGGCATGATGCATGTATGATGTATGGCATGGCAAAGATGCGATGCGACTAGACAATATTAAGCGGAACCGGGGTCCCGACAATTAATTAATAGGTTCATGTTATTTAGAAACCCTAGAATTTAAATATTGTCTTAACATGGCAAATATATCACCGGTTCGCTACACAATTTTAAATGGGACCAATATTAGGCTAAATTTGCCCGTATATGGTCTCCATATTTAATTGTGAGGTGAATCGGCAAAATGCCCCCAAAACCACATGTTAAGAATGCAATCATGACAATTTAATATGCAACAATTTATATCATTCATAAAAATAGGGGTCTCGAAAGAGGGGTCACACATCTTGGATCGACGATCTTGGGGTACTATGGTTGGGGTTCGGGGGATCGGTCTTCCGATCCGTGAAGACGATCTTGGCACGACGTTGGGTTCTGGGTGTCGAGGCTTGGTCTTAGGAACTTCAGATCCAGGGTTCTCGAGTCCATGACGGAGGACTCGGGGTTCCGTGTAGGAGTTCTTGCCGGTGGTCTTCGAGTGGCACCAGGTGCGGTTCTTCTGGTTCCGCTTCCCATGTTTCTCGTCTCATCTGAGGAACCCATGTGTACCAGAACAAGCAGATTCAGGACAGAAGAGGCCACACGAGGCTGTGATAGGAACAAGATACAGTAAACCACTGTACACACGGAGGCAAAACAACACTGCGAGGGAAAAGGAAAACGGCTGCAACATACTACCAACAAGGCCATGAAGAGCTTCTCCAGAGGCATGCTCGGCTAGATTGCAGCATAGCTGGGTGAACGTGAGGCGTCGAGGCGGCCAAACGGAGATGCGCCGATTGCGGTCGGGTCGACTGTAGGGAGGTGGAGGCGGCATCTGCAGGAGGCACACACAGGGCTCGTGTGGCCAGGAGGAGCTCGGCTCAGCGGAGAAGCCGGCCTGCAGGCGAGGACGCGAGGGAGGGCGGCCTGAGCAGCCAGGCGTGGACGGGTGACGGAGTGGCTCAGGCAGCCTCGGGTGCTGGCGTCCGGAGGAGGTTGCGTGACGGGCGAAGCAAAACCGGCAGCGTCAGTTGCCGTCGGGGACGTCGACACGCCGCAGGAGACGGCGACCGGCGACCAGAGACAGAGAGGCGAGGTGGGCTCAGGGAGGCGGTGTTCTATGATGAAGAGGTGCTCGGGGAGGCGCGGAGGCTCGCAAGTGCGTTCTGCGGAGAGGCATCGTGACGGCCAGAGGGAGGGCCTAGCGAGCTCGGCGGGCTAGCGAAGGAGGGCGGCGGGGCAGAGGGAGGCCAGCCGCTGCACTCGGCGCGATGGGGACGGAGTTCGTTGGGGATTCCCGTCGGGGTAAGGACAAGGCCACGAGGGAGGCACGGGGTTGGGGACGGTCGAGAGGAAGACGCAGGGGAAACGTGGGGCGTGTCACGAGCGGGGTGGGACCGGGCTCGCGGGAGCGGGGCTGCGAGAGGAATCGGTCGCGGGCGGTGATGGGTAGCATGCTCGGGGTGGGGCCGCTCCTTGTTGTGCGCTATGTGGGTGTAAGTGGGCAGCGTCGTGTGTAGGCGTGCGTGCGGCTGCTGTGTGGCGGCAGCGGGGTGAGGAGAGAGGGGTTGGGGTGGGATCTGGTTAGGGTTAGGGTTAGGCTAGGGTTTGTTCTAGTGGTTTGTAGGTGGCCTGTTGGCTTGGCCTTTGGGCCTGGCCGACTGGACTGCCTCCCCACAAAAATAGTTTTTACTATATATTTAGTTGTAGATATTCTTTTGTAATTAATTTTTAGACAAAACAAAATATTCGGACGGACCGGATTTTGCAGTTGAAATAAAGAGGAAGGTAAATAGAAAACAAATAGGTTTTTGGAGAAATACATTTTAGGTTAAAAGATGCATGATGGTGTCATGACGATGCAAAAATAAAATAACAAACATTTTCTAGTAGTGGATTTTACCTGGGGTGCTACAAGTCTGGTCACCACGCTACAGCCATATCCTTAGTGGCAAAAGCATTTAGACGCGGATTATTTTAACTTACAGCTAAGGTGGGTGCCAATAAACTTGTCAAAACGTGCAAAGGCTGCCAAAAGTACGCCCGTCAGGCACACGTTCCGGCTGATCAGTTGCAAACAATTTCTATTGGCCATTTGGGGTCCGGAGACTTGATATGGTAGGGCCGTTTCGCATGGAAAAATATGGATTTACTCACCTACTAGTGATGGTGGATAAATTTACAAAATGGATTGAGGCTAAACCCATAACAAGTTGTGATGGAGCAACAACCATAAAATTTGTTGAGGACGTGATCATCCGATTTGGATATCCGCTCAGCATAATTACTAACAATGGAAGCAACTTTTCCATGGGACAACTTGCCAAATTCTGCGAGGAACAAGGGATCCGACTTGATATTGCATAAGTCGCACATCCACAAGCTAATGTACAAGTTGAAAGAACTAACGGTCTTATTTTACAAGGACTCCGACCTCGCCTTGCGGCACCACTTCGTCGTGTCGCGGGGGCTTGGGTGGAAGAATTGCCTTCTGTGATATGGAGCTTACGTACAACTCCTAATAGGTCAACCGGTTATACTCCTTTCTTCATGGTCTATGGTGTAGAGGCAGTTCTTCCAAGCGATCTAATTCATCAGTCTCCTAGAGTCAAAGTGTATATCGAAGAAGATGCAGAAGTTTCTTCACAAGATAATCTCGATATAACCGAAGATGTTCGCGTCATTGCTGCATAGAGATCTACAGCTTATCCGCAGAAGTTGCGCAAGTATCATAGTTAGAGAGTGCAGAACTATTCTTTGAGGAAGGGCGATTTGGTTTTTCGACTTGTGCAAAAAAGAAAGCACAAACTTTCGCCAATCTGGGAAGGACATTTTATGATCAGTAGAGTTATGCATAATGGGTCGTATTATTTAACCGATATGAGACCAGTCAAGGAAAGACCAGATACTTGGAAAAGAAAGAGAGTTGGCGGTAGTACAAACCCGGACGAGATAGACCGACCGTGGAATATTGCACAGCTACGTCCCTTCTATTCTTAGTTATATTTCCTTGTAATCATATATGTACATGTTCAAAGTGAAATAAAGTATTTGTTTCCTCATATGTTATTCTTTGAAAAGTTTTTACCATCTTATTTCCAAATGAGCATGTCATTTTCAAATATCCCAGAATGCTTGAAAGTAGTTTATGCTCATGTTTGTTCTGGTTACGATTTTTGAATATCTAAAAAATGTTACCTTACGGTAAAAAAATTAATTTATTGTCTATACTTTGGTTTTTTATCTGATTGCTCAGACGTGGGTATCTTCCGAGTAATTAATTGTTGATACTGGAAGCCGGCTTTGTTTCCGAGTTTAAACTGGTTTAGCAATTGAGATCCATTGCTCGGAAAAGTTTCCATGCTAACGATTGGCCGTCTCATGAAAGGGACGAGGCAGAAAGCCAGATAAAACGATAAGTATAAACATAAAAAAAAGGTGCTTAGAAATTTTAAATGCACGCATAAAAATATATAGAAACAAGTGCTACGGTAGTAAAGCATTAAGTTTTTATAGACCATCACAAAAAAAATATTGTTTCCATCATTACATAGTTCAGAATAATGCATTATAAATGTTTATGCTGCAGACTCAGGCGATGGTGATGTAGAATGTGGAGCGTTGGATTCGGCATCATCGTCGCCCTGGACTTGGGACTCGGAAGACGCTTCAGCGATGCTATCTTCCGGCTCTTGCTGTGATGGAGGCACGACAACAGGTTCAAAAAATGGAGTCGTATAATTAGTCATCCCCGCTACACGGCAAGCATAACCTGTGCAGGAATCTTGGATAGCCTTGATGTCCTACGGGTTACCCTCACCGTCCTCATTGGCGATACCCTTGGTGACATGCTAGATCTGCATATCGCTATGGTGGCTCATCACCATGGTAAGGGTGGTCTTGGTAGCGGTCCGAGTGTAGGAGATCTTATAGTCTTCAATAAGGTTCGGAATCTCCTTGGCCTTGTCCTTCACCTTGTGCACTGACATTTTGTGCAAGTCGGAAAGTCTGACCGACTTGCCAGCCAATTCAAGAGTCTGGCGAAAGTTGAAAAGAATATCTCTGATGATCTTTATGCGCTCAAGGCGAGGTTTGGAGGTACGAGAGTCAGAAAGGTTCAGAGGATTTGGGAAAGAACCAAAAAATCAGAACTGACTAAACAAAATTCGAAAAATCAATCGAATAAAGAAAGTCGGAAAGATTACCTAGCACAGAGTGGTTCCACTGAGTACGCTCCTCTCAGAGGTTATTCAGTTTGTTCTCTATGGCCTGGGCTAGATCTCTCTGGCTATAAAGTCCTTCTTGAGATCATCTTGTTTGTCTCGGAGAGCCTGCAGCTTCCCGTGCCTCTCGGTCTCCATGTTGCTTGACTCCAGGACGGCATTCACGGATTTCCTCGATTCAGTCTTAAGCTTCTCATGCTCGTCCCGGAGTCCAGCATTCTCCATCTTGCTGGATTCACACAACAATTTTGCCAAGGGAAAATATCAGTCGGACAGAACAAGTTTGACTATGGAAATAACTAAATGAAAAAGAGGTAGTCGGAAAAATTTACCTTCTGCTTCATCTGTCATAACTTTCAGCTTTGAATTCTCAAGGCGCAAGGCCTTAATCTTGCGCTTATGGCATATATTCTTGAGAAATTCCTGGTTGTAAAATGCAATTTTATATAAGTTTAGAGACAGAATACCGTTAGACGGCTACTAAGACTGGGGCTGCAAATTTAACTAAGTAAAAATACAACACGAGCCTTGGGTGCTATACTACATCGTTCTTCTGCATCCTATAAGCATCAACTAGGATTCAATGATGTTCATCCGACTTTATGCTTGGGGGCTAGAGGATATGATAATAAAATACTGCAAATAAGAATCAAAAACTTACAATGTGTTCCAGGTGCAACTTCTCAAATCCGAGTTTAGTGTTATGAAACACTTTCTAAGCAAGGGATAGGAAGGGAACATCCATCACTGGGAGTTTTCTAGAATCAATCTTCGCATCCCAGACCAAAATTTGGTCGAGGAGGCTGACCAACTTCACGTCCTCCATCTCCTGGCTTGCTGCCTCTGGAGTGAGGGTATGCTTCTCGAGACTAGACTGAGCCAGCTTGAGGATGTCCACTTTCTTCTTCTTCTTCAAGCCGGAGACAGCAGAGCCGGCCACTTAATACAATTGTCATGTAGACATTACCATGGGATCATTACCCTTGGAGGGTTCACCTTTGTTAATTGCCTAGCTACCAACGGTAACCAGGGCTTTCGAGGTATTGCTGGCGTCAGGGACGGCGGAGTCGGCATCAGGAGAGGCAGAATCCTCTAGTGCTGGTTGGAGTTGGTGGTGGCATTGCTGGGGACATGACAAGTTTCTGGTGATGCAATTGCTTGCCTGGCTTGCTATCTGACTTCACTTTGCTCTTCCACACTAATTTTGCTCTGAAACACATAAATCTAAAATATCAGGTGTGTTTCAGAAGGAAAGAAAGGTACAAAGTACTGAAAACATTGACAAGGTGCTTAGTTTTTAACTATTGGTACCACTTAGCGGCTAGTAGTGATAACAACCTCCTTAGTCTTGCGCTTCTTGGAATCGGAGGAAGGAACTTCCTTCACCTCGTCGTCCTCCGTCGCTTCCGATTCATAGACCTTGATGGGGGCAATATCAGACTCGTGAAGATCCTTGAGATGATAAGTATAAATAAACATCAGTAAGAGATAAGTCGGATTACATATCGTCAAAGAGCAAATAAGCTTAAAACAAGTCAAAACATTTATCGAGGTCAGAGGCCGGTTGGATGTGTACATCTTCATGGAGACTTCGGGGATTCTCTTCTCCACCCGCTCCTTGATCAGGTACTTCATTCGGGTCTTTTAGTCCTTCGCGGCTATGCGAGTCGGACTGACCCTCAGGTTGTCCTTCCGATCTCCGGTAACCGTGTGCATCAAGCGATCTTCGTGAAACTGTAATGGTTGAATCCGGCGATCCATCTAAAAGTGGATCAAATTGGACCCATGGAGCCCCTTTTTCTTCATCAAGAACTCGATCCGCCTCTTGGCAAGGATCAAGTCCTTAGAAAGTTCCGGCACCTCCGCATCCCACGATTCTTGGTGGGGAGCAGCACTGTCGACGAATGCCGGAAGACCTTCCGCCTTTTCAGGAGCCGGAATATCCTTGTGATAAAAGAAAGTTCCGACCCAACATTTTATAGATTCACTAGCATTAATCCTAGGATAAACTCGGTTTCACCTAAGGACTAAGCTAAGAGTGCCAGTGGTGTAAGGAACACCAACACTCATGGAATATTTCGGAGTACCATAGTAGTACCGGAAAATGGTGAGACTTGGCCTAATTCTAAGAAACCCCTCGCTCAAAGCTACATGAGTACTAAGTTCTAGCAGAGATTTGGGAGGGAGATTATGTAACTGCAAACCGTAGTACTGAAGAACTTCGGTAAATAAATCCGATGGTGGCAGACTAAGGCCACGGTCGACGTGCGTACCAAAAAGGATGCGTTCTCCTTCGCGTGGTGCAGGGACGGCCTCTCCAGCGCCGCTTCTCCATGCACCGGCGACGATGTAGCCTTCGTCCTCCATAACTTGGAGCTCTGTGTTGTCCATGGCACTGAGAACCTAAAGTCCCCACAGTTTCCTCTCGTCCACCGCCGTGAGTCCCGCCGCCGCGCCTGAGCTGGATGGTGCTTCCATATCGCTAGGATTGGTGGCAATTGGGGTTTTCTCTCATGGTGTATATATGATAATGCTTGCGAAGGGATCGAGGAGTACAAGGAGGCAATAAGTGAAAACAGTGGAGAGATGAATCTGGGGGAGAAGGGTTTCCTCTCTCTTTTATTTACCTCTACACCAAGATTCGTGCTGTAATCGAGCGATTTACGGCATGCGTATAGGAGAGAGGGAGGTGGCTTCCTCGCGACTCCTCCGCCCCCTCGATTCTCGCGTTATCATTAAAACAGGTGCTCTGTTTCGTAGGGAACGGACCCACCAACGGTCGTGTTACGAGAATCGTGTCAGTGACACGACCTGGTCTGAAAATTTGTTAGACAACACACCGCTTTTGAAAATCTGGCTCATGTTTCAAGTCGAGCAAAGGAAAAGACTAAGGTCAGAGTAGAATATATCCGACTGAGATGACTCGGAATCCTACACTATTGAAAGAAGTTTTCGGGAACCCTTCAAGATTATCAAGGCGAAGAAACCATCAAGCTAGACGATTTATCCGACTTAAGATCTTCGAGACTTCCGGGGGCTCCTGTTGGGGATATGCTTTCTGGGTATACCCATAGGACTGACTGACCAGGGTGGCCCACCAACGGGTTAGAGCTTTGCTTCACGGGCGACCCAGTCAGAGAAAGAGGAGAAGCCAGTTCCGGCTATGACAAGGCCTATAATAGTTACTGACTTAGGCTTGTAGTATTACTTGTAGTCCAAGTTGTATCTAGTTACTGACTATAACATAGACGGATAGGTATCTCCTATAACCCTAGGTCCTGGTGACTATATAAGCCGGCGCTATGGGAGCCTTTAGGGCAATAACCATAATCACTACTCTCACAAACGAACCCCTCTTGTAATCCGCTGTAACATCTGGCTCTTGCCAATATATTACTGGGTTGCTAGCAGGATCTGAACCTAGGTAAAGTTGTGTTCATCGTTCCCGGAACATCCAACGTGTCACACCCCATCTTCTCAACGGCTTCAGGACCCCCTATGGCATAATTTTCGACAATCCGACGACAACATGCGTGGTGGCTTCTTGAGAAACCCCGTGGAATGGTGATTCGTAGCCTCTTACCTCCAAGGCATCTTGGTGGCAGACAAGACAAAGGAATAGATTCTTGGCCTTAATTTCCCGAGTAAGTCTCACTCTCCTCAATAACATGCTTTATTAGATTTTCATTATTCCTTTTCCAACACATTCCGTTTGAATTGTTTTGCAAGGAGATGAACACTGCACACAGTCATCTCCTTATCGTCGAAACATTCGCAAGCCTTGTATTTTGACTCAGGGAGTCGAGAAAATAAGAAAAACTACGACAATATCAAGGAAGTTCTAGATGATGCTCTCATTGGCTATACCTCAGTGGAAGGCACCACCTTCCTGCGTAAGAAGGTCAAGTTCGGCAGGCACATCTTAACCCATGGACTTCCCCTCCATGAAGCAGCTAGAAAACAGTCAGAAGGAAGCCTACTACACACTCCATCACATGAGGGTGTTCCTACTAGAGCAACAGAATTCTACGCTGCCAGATCATCTCAAACTGTGGGTTGAAGCCAAGGACAAGATCAGTAATTCAGATATTAGACAAGAGATGTATCGCATCCAGCAGCAGTTTGGGGCAATCATCTTTCGTGATGTCATGACTTCAGGGGGGATCTTCTACGAAGGCAATCCCCCAAATGACCGTGACATAGTAGATCTCCTAAAGATGCATTGTGATTATAGGGCGTTCATGACGAAACAAGGCATACCGTTCCCTAAGCCGAGCCAAAAGACTTGATGTTGGCCTAGTTGTAGTTTTGAACTATAGATGAGCTTGTGCCATGTAAACTGTATCCCCACAAGTACTTGTGTGTGTCGATAAGTACATGATACTACTTATTAGGGTTATGAATCAACGCTTACTTATTTTTCTTATTATTAGGGTTATATATAAATCAATGCTTAGTTTGTTTGCTTACTCTTTGGTCCTTCTTTGCTTACTTTGGCCTTTTTTCTTACTTTGGTATTTTTCGAGAATGGCGATGATTGAAATGTAGTGGCACACTATATATGTGAATGTGATGGGATCGTGAGCTTTGTTCTATGCAGCACAAATGTGATGTGAATGTGATGGGATCATGAGCATTTTGTGAATGAGGCACAAATCTGAGTTACTTTGGTATTTTTCGAGAATGCCGATGATTGAAATGTCATGACACACTATATATGTCAATGTGTTGTGATGGGATAGTGAGCCTTGTGCTATGCACAATTCCAAGTCTTATGCATCCTACTTGGCTCACTATTCCATCACAACATATTCATGTGTCCAACGACCTATGTATATATGATGCATGCTTTTTGAGTTGGGACTACTTTCTTTTTTCGAGAATGAGGCACATATCCGAGTTACTTTGGTGTTTTCCGAGAATGCCGATGATTAAAATATCGTGGCACACTATATATGTGAATCTGCTATGATGGGATAGTCGGCTTGTGCCATGCACTAGTCCATGTCTTGTGCATCCTACATGGCCGGACTATTCCATCATAGCATATTGTTGTGTCCAACGAACTATGTATATATGAGTCATTATTTTGTAGTTGTCGCTATTTGTTAAGTGTATCTTTATATGCGACTTATAAATGTCTTTTCACAAACCATTTAATTATTATTTCCAAATTGTAGATGACGTGGTACGTTGTGTATAAGGGATGGGTTCCCAGAGTCTAAGATGATTGGGAATACTACCGGAGACAGGTGCACCGTTTTAGCGGCAATAGCTACAAAGGGTACAACACTATGGCGGAGGCTGAAGATAGATACACACGCTATCTTCTAGGTGTTAGGATGAGGAATCGGATGAAGACCTACACCTCCATCACGGTGATGCTTATCGTCCTTGGTTGTCTATCCCACATGTTTCTACTTTAGATGTCTAGGCAAGCTTCCGAGCTCTAACTTGGTTGAGACACATGTATTCATGTCACTAGCTACTTTGTAACTTGATCGAAACAATGTAACTTATAATGTGTATTCATGTATGTGACTTATCTATATGTATTTGTTTCTATCTTGTATGTGTATGTATATCTGTATTGTATATCTGTATTGTATATCTGTATATGTATATCATCTGTATTATATATAATCTGTATTGTAGGGGTTCGTAGCATGGAAAACAAAAATTTTCTATCGCATACAAACAAACAAGCCAAGATCTATCTACTAGATTGCAGCAACGAGTCGATAGTGGAACTCACCCTCGAAGATTCCAAAGCGGTTAACGAGAGCAGATTCTCGTGGGTGATGTAGTCGTACTCTTTCCGATCTCAAGATCGCGTAGACGATCCTTCCGGCGCCGCGTTCCCGCAGCGCTCCCGCAGTCGGTCACACGTTCGGTACTCGACGAAGACCTTCCTCTCCCTTGTTCCAGCAGGCAGCGGAGGTTGTAGCACTCTCCTCGCGATTCCGGCAGCACAACGGCGTGGTACCGGAAGTAGAGGGGAGATCCCGCAGGGCTTCGCCTTAAGCCGGTGCGAGTATGGTGGAGCTTATGAGAGAGGCTATTAGTGGTCTAGTAATTAGACACACCAATTAGAGGGCTCTAAACCAATTAGAAGGCTCTAAACCGAAACAGCTCTAAACCGGGGTCTAGGTCTAGTTTCTAGTTTAGAGGATAGGAACTTGTGTGTCTTGTGTTGTATTGGGAGGGGAGCCCTGCCCCTCCCTTTATAGGTGGGAGGGCTGGCGCGCTAGGGGAGGGAGGGAGTCCCTCCCCAACTCGGCCTAGGGCTGGCCGCCGGCTTGGGGAGGAGGACTCCTCCCCAAATTCGGTTTCCTCCTCTCCTCCCACTTCCCAAAAACTGCCGTTTGACTTTCAAACTAGCCGTTTGACTTTTTCAATTTAGGATTCAATTTAATCCTTTATTTGGGACAGCAAGAACACTTAGTACATGATGCAATCATTCCAACATGCAATGACACATTCATGTACCCCTTCCCCTCCGGAGTGCCGGACATTCCGGGACCTTCTAGAATGTTCCCGATGGAAACACCGGAATCATTCCCGAACTCCGAAACGGGACTTTCCTTATATGAATCTTATTCTCCGGACCATTCCGGATCACCTCGTGATATCCCGGACCCCATCCGAGACTCCGAACAACATTCGGTCTCTTTCTCATAATACCATAACTACTCAAACAACGTCGAATCCTTAAGTGTGTCTCCCTACGGTTCGTGAATTATGCGGACATGATCGAGACACTTCTCCGAACAATAACCAATAGAGGAATCTGGAAATTCATATGGCTCCCACATATTTCTACGATTACTTTGCGATCGAATGAACCACTTACATACGATACCAATTTCCCTTTGTCTCACGATATGTTACTTATCCGAGGTTATGATCGTCGGTATCTCTGCATACCTAGTTCAACCTCGTTACTGATAAGTACTCTTTTCTCGTTCCCGTGATATGTGATCCCTTGTGACCAAGTCACATGCTTGCAAGCTAATTGGATGACATTTCACCGAGAGGGCCCAGAGAATATCTATCCGTCATGTGGATGGACAAATCCCACTCTTGATCCATGTGTTTCAACCAATACTTTCTGAACACCCAATGCCACTTTTATAGCCACCCTGTTACGGTGTGGTGTTTGATGACATCAAAGCATCCATCCAGTAAAGGCAATATGCATGATCTCATGGTCGAAGGAATTAGGTTACTATGTATCAGAAAGCATATAGCAATTGAACTATTGAAATGACTTGATCTTTATGCTACGCTTATCTATAGGAGTATGTCCATCACATCATTCTCCTAATGATATGATCCTGTTGTTAATAACATCTCTATGTTCATGATCAGGAAACCATGATCATATATTAACCAACAAGCTAGTTTAACAAGAGGCTTTACTAGGGACTCTTATTTTAGTTTACAAATCACACAAGTATTAATGTTTCCGGTTAATACAATTATAGCATGGTATGTAAACATTTATCATAAGTGTGAAGACATGATAATAACCACTTTATTATTGCCTCTTGGGCATATCTCCAACAGTCTCCCACTTGCACTAGAGTCAATAATCTAGTTTCGAACCTTTGTGTATTCAACACCTATGGCTTTCCGGTGTTGTATGTACATGATTGCTAGTGGTCAACTGATCTCCGGATCTGACACTTCCAGGTCCGTGTGTAATTGCATGTCTTTGCGTCTCTACGCATCACTCATTCTCTAATGAGATGGCTTTGTATAAATTTGGTCTTTCGGTGTGACCTTTAGTTCTTTAGGGTTAAAACATGTTGACAATATTGTCGTACAATATATCTTCATAGTATTATCCCGCTGTGAACTACACCTAGTTTGATAACAAACTACTTGACACAAATGCCCTCTTTTGCTGCTATAATAGCAGTCATATACTTAGCCTTTTGTTGTAGTATCTGTCACAATGTCTTAACTTTGGAAATCATCCAAATCCATTATGGAACTCACTTTCCATTATATTGTGCCACCCTTAGTTTAGATTGAGATAAACTTAATCTGTACTTTGTGACAAAGCTAGTATCAATGTAGTACTTTTACAATGAACTAACCATCTATTTGTCACTTCTACAAATAATATACTCTTAGTTCTTCCAAAAGATCATAAGAATATCCTTACTATTGTCCAATGATCATCTTACAAATCATTCTGGTATATGCTCACAACATTTAGAGCATAGGACATATCTGGATTTGTACATATCACAGTATGATTGATATAAATACTCTTTGTGATTTCATACATCAAGTATCAATCTATACTTGATTATTTGTTTCACTTTACCAAATGTCAATACACTTGAATATATCATCAACATTGAACTTATTCAATCCTTTCTGTGCAACAAGAACCTTTCTTGTAGTTCCTATATTGAACTCATTCAATATCTTGTCTATGTACTTCTGGCACAACCATATTAGCGTCTATTGATGCCAAAATACTTGGGTTTTGCCTAAGTCTTTCATCGGGATGAAATTCTTAATATGTGTTAATAAAAGATACATTATTTCCAATCAACAATATGTCTTCCACATAATGTATTAGAAACATGTCTTAGCGCTCCCACTTAATTTCTTGCAAACGCAAGCATCTTCATTGTCTCTGATGAACTTTTAAACTCCTTTAACAGTTTCATCACAGTGAAGATTCCAACTCCGCGATGCTCACTTTAACCATTGAAGTTTGCATATACTTTTAGCATCCTTTTGAATTAACAAAACCCTATGGACCATGTTATGCACATGGCCTAGGTAACGATTCTATTAGAAGAACTTGTTTTGTTTATTCAACTATCATATAACAAAATTTATATGTAGTGGTTGCTTTCATTAATCCGTCTAGACTAAATATCACTATGATAGATCAAATCTTGTCATAGTCAACCTTTGAACATTGTTGTGAACTCTTTCCCAACATGTCGACTATTTCATAGATGTAAAACATCCATGTCTATTTCTTTATAGATCCAGACACAACTGTAAGGTCTTACACCTTTCTCGAGGGTCCTTCAAGTTCAAAACTTGATTTCTCGTGTATGGAACTATCATGGATTTTATGGCTTCAAGCCATTTTACGGAGTCAGGGCCCATCATCGCTTCTCTGCATGTAGTCGGTTCATTATTCTCAAATAATGATTCAACCCTCAAATCTTGGTATTTGATTGTTCATCCGACCTACTTGTTTCAATAGGAACTTGGATCTCCGTGACCACAACCTTTTTGAGGTACGTGAACCATGAGCATTGTTGCTGCCTCCGAAACACTTTTCGGCGCTGCGCAACTTTGCACATACAGCTAAGGTTCTTAACCTTATCAAAGTTCTATTGTCCTCCCACTTAACTTTTCACGAAAAATTCCTTCCAAAAGAAACTTGACGTTCTAAGCAACAAACACTTTTGTCTCCGGTGTTTATGGAGGAATACTTAATAGTCATACAAAGACAGGTTCATCCGACTTTGGTTGCAAACATCTTTCTTATGCATAGCATACCAATGTTTAAGAAAGGACAACTTGGGTTTTATCCCAAACCATAACCTTATATGGTGTCATTTCAACGGATTATGATGAAGCTCTTTTCAGTGGAAAAACGGTAATCTCTAAAGCTTTTAATCTTTAAAATACAATGGCAGTTTTATGAATTACACCTTTCGATCTTACCATGTCAAACAAGGTTTAATTACATATCTCGAACGCTCCATACTCTTATGGTGTTTCGGGAAAATGCAAATCCACGGAACGATTCCTTAAATCTTAGGTATTATGCTAAACTTGTAACTCAAATATCTTCCTTTATGATCTTATCATAAACTATTTATATTCTTGTTACAATGATTTTGCACTTCATCTTGAAAGTCTTTTGAACTTTTCAAATATTTCATACTTCATCCTTATTAAGTAAATATTCATATATTCACTCAAATTTTCGGAGAAAGCATATGAAGTTGAAATCCATCGCTCTTGACTACACATAATGGACTTCGTACAACAATATGTACAAGTTCCAATAAGCTAGTCATTCGTTCCCTTTTGGCCTATGGACGAAGTTTTAATTATCTCTAGGAAAGTTTCACAAGCGTCATTTGATCAAAATCAAAAAGACTCCAAAATTCCATCCATATGGATTTTTCTTCATGTTTTCTTTCCAATATAATTTTAAACGGCGATGTCACTTCCTAAGTGATCTTTCAATCAATTTGTCTTTCGACATTTTAGCACTAGTTTTATGGATGTGATTTCTCCAACGAGATTTGTGAATCATCCATCTTGTATGGATTACGGCAATTATTTGAACAACCCTTTTGTTCTCATAATACCCGATAAAACAAATCTTGAAGGCAAGCTTTGATGTTTTAACGAGCAACATAATAACCCTTTATTTGTTCTCGATGAACATCATCACATATTCTTTTGCTAGTTACTTAGGCCATTGTAGTTCATGAATTCTGTTGTTTCGTATGACGATTCATACCAACAAATTCAGTATCAAATACTTAAGAACCACATTTTAATAAGCAAAGAATATAGCCACAACATGTACATCATCTATATACTTAAACTGAACAATTCTAGTTTTTCTTTTCTGCCATATATTTATGAGATTCCCTTTCAGTATTTCCTTTTCAGTTTGAAAGAATCTATCAACATCAATAGTGGAGTCATACATATGACACATAGTCCAAAGCGTGTATAATTAAATACTAATGTCTTTGGATTTGCACTTTGAAGTAGATCACCATCATCAAATGTTTGGTGTTCTTTCAAATTCCTTTCTTTAGTAATCTATTGGTGTAGCAAACATTTTACCTACATCAAATATTCACCTTCATCATGGAATCGTCCATGACCAAGCTACTTTTAGCTTATAACGGTGAATCGCGAGTATAATGTTGCTCTCCAAAACCTTTTGGAAGATTAGGACAACTAGTGTCTCCAACCTTTTTGCAAATTCTCATCAAATATGAGAACATGACTTTTGCCATATTATACTCTATCATGTTGCAACCAAAACTTCGTTTCAGATATCACAATATCTTCCACACATCATGGTTTCTGAAACAACTCTTTCAGATCCTAGATAACCTTGATATTAAGGGAATCCTTTGAATATCAAGAATCATGGATACAAACATGATACTTATATACTAACACTTGGAATTGTTACTCTTGATTTAATACTAATTATTAAACTTCATGGAGTAACCGGAACTTACTGAAAGTTTGCAATAGGACTTTTAAACTTTAGATTAACACTTAAAACAATACGATACCAGTTCGTAAAGTAACTAACCAGAATTCTATAGTTCTATTATCTCAATTATAACTAAGCGCAAGGTGGTAAACGGATGCCAATGACTACAACAACTATGCAAATTCACTTTGATTTAGTTTATGATAAATTGAGTTCTAATTAATAATTAAATTAATCTAGGTGAACTCCCACTCAAAACAATATCCCTCACATTGTTTTAGTGATCACACGAACCAAATCCACCACATCAAAACCGATCATCACGAGAGTTGATATAGTTTCAATGGCGAACAATCGACATGTTCATCATATCTACTATATGATTCATGCTTTACCTTTCGGCGATCCGTGTTCCTGAGGCCATGTCTGTACATGCTAGGCTCGTCAAGACAAACCTTAGCTTCCGCATAAGCAAATCTGGCTTGCTTACGTTGTAGTCACCCGCGGAATCAAAGACACCCGATCATCACGTGGTGTTTCGAAGCAGCAAGCTTTGGCAACGGTGCATACTAAGGGTGAACACTTTAGAACTTGAAATTTATGTGTATGAGGGATCATCTTATAATGCTACCGTTGTCTACTAAGCAATACAAGATGCATAAAGGATTAACATCACATGCAATTCATAATATGTGATATGATATGGCCTTTCTTCTTTGTGCTTCTGATCTCCATCTTCAAGCACGAACATGATCTCCATCATCACCGGCATAGCATCAAGGTCAATGACGCTTCTTCATGGTTGTCGTCCACCAGCTTCAACTATTACAACTATTTTGAATAGACACGCAGGTCTTAACAGAAATTAAAGACAACCATATGGCTCCTGCCGGTTGCCAACTTACAATAAGGAACATTGCATACATCAAATATAATCACAATCATGGCCATATCACATCACTGCACACCCCTGCAAAACAAAGTTAGACGCCTCTACTTTCTTTGCATATTTTACGTGGTTTGGGGCTTTCAATAAGTGTCGTTCTAACTTACGAACAAGAACCACAACATTGATACTAGCATTGTTGATCACCCGTTGTAAATTGGATCTTTACTATGCTAGGAGAAACAGGCACCCGCAAAGCCACTTATGCAATACAAGTTGCATGTTAAGCGTGGAGCAAGTCTCATGAACGATGTCATGTAAGGTTAGCCCGGGCCGCTTCATCCCAACATACCGCAAGATGCAAAGTACACAAAAAGCAATCGACAATAAAAGCATCAACGCCCACAATGACCATTGTGTTCTACTCGTGCAACAGATCTACATATAGACACGGCTCTGATACCACTGTAGGGGTTCGTAGCATGGAAAACAAAAATTTTCTATCGCATACAAACAAACAAGCCAAGATCTATCTACTAGATTGCAGCAACGAGTCGATAGTGGAACTCACCCTCGAAGATTCCAAAGCGGTTAACGAGAGCAGATTCTCGTGGGTGATGTAGTCGTACTCTTTCCGATCTCAAGATCGCGTAGACGATCCTTCCGGCGCCGCGTTCCCGCAGCGCTCCCGCAGTCGGTCACACGTTCGGTACTCGACGAAGACCTTCCTCTCCCTTGTTCCAGCAGGCAGCGGAGGTTGTAGCACTCTCCTCGCGATTCCGGCAGCACAACGGCGTGGTACCGGAAGTAGAGGGGAGATCCCGCAGGGCTTCGCCTTAAGCCGGTGCGAGTATGGTGGAGCTTATGAGAGAGGCTATTAGTGGTCTAGTAATTAGACACACCAATTAGAGGGCTCTAAACCAATTAGAAGGCTCTAAACCGAAACAGCTCTAAACCGGGGTCTAGGTCTAGTTTCTAGTTTAGAGGATAGGAACTTGTGTGTCTTGTGTTGTATTGGGAGGGGAGCCCTGCCCCTCCCTTTATAGGTGGGAGGGCTGGCGCGCTAGGGGAGGGAGGGAGTCCCTCCCCAACTCGGCCTAGGGCTGGCCGCCGGCTTGGGGAGGAGGACTCCTCCCCAAATTCGGTTTCCTCCTCTCCTCCCACTTCCCAAAAACTGCCGTTTGACTTTCAAACTAGCCGTTTGACTTTTTCAATTTAGGATTCAATTTAATCCTTTATTTGGGACAGCAAGAACACTTAGTACATGATGCAATCATTCCAACATGCAATGACACATTCATGTACCCCTTCCCCTCCGGAGTGCCGGACATTCCGGGACCTTCTAGAATGTTCCCGATGGAAACACCGGAATCATTCCCGAACTCCGAAACGGGACTTTCCTTATATGAATCTTATTCTCCGGACCATTCCGGATCACCTCGTGATATCCCGGACCCCATCCGAGACTCCGAACAACATTCGGTCTCTTTCTCATAATACCATAACTACTCAAACAACGTCGAATCCTTAAGTGTGTCTCCCTACGGTTCGTGAATTATGCGGACATGATCGAGACACTTCTCCGAACAATAACCAATAGAGGAATCTGGAAATTCATATGGCTCCCACATATTTCTACGATTACTTTGCGATCGAATGAACCACTTACATACGATACCAATTTCCCTTTGTCTCACGATATGTTACTTATCCGAGGTTATGATCGTCGGTATCTCTGCATACCTAGTTCAACCTCGTTACTGATAAGTACTCTTTTCTCGTTCCCGTGATATGTGATCCCTTGTGACCAAGTCACATGCTTGCAAGCTAATTGGATGACATTTCACCGAGAGGGCCCAGAGAATATCTATCCGTCATGTGGATGGACAAATCCCACTCTTGATCCATGTGTTTCAACCAATACTTTCTGAACACCCAATGCCACTTTTATAGCCACCCTGTTACGGTGTGGTGTTTGATGACATCAAAGCATCCATCCAGTAAAGGCAATATGCATGATCTCATGGTCGAAGGAATTAGGTTACTATGTATCAGAAAGCATATAGCAATTGAACTATTGAAATGACTTGATCTTTATGCTACGCTTATCTATAGGAGTATGTCCATCACATCATTCTCCTAATGATATGATCCTGTTGTTAATAACATCTCTATGTTCATGATCAGGAAACCATGATCATATATTAACCAACAAGCTAGTTTAACAAGAGGCTTTACTAGGGACTCTTATTTTAGTTTACAAATCACACAAGTATTAATGTTTCCGGTTAATACAATTATAGCATGGTATGTAAACATTTATCATAAGTGTGAAGACATGATAATAACCACTTTATTATTGCCTCTTGGGCATATCTCCAACATGTATTGCATATCATCTGTATTGAGTATTTTAAAAAAACTTGGCCGTGTGGCGCACATGGCCTTGGTTAGTGGCGTACTACGTTCAGAGCACACGTGGTCTAGTCTTAGTGGCGCACTTCCTCATGCGGCACAGGAAACCCAATGGAAACGCACCATGTTTCACAACCGTGGGACACCATGCAGTGCGCTACTGCTATCTCGAGATACCTGTAGTGCAGCAGGCAATGAGCTATGGGTAATATTTATCCGTACCGCAGAGCTCATGGCGCACCCCTAGTGCGCCACGGAAGGGGAAATAGCATGCGCCACTAACATCCATTTTCCTAGTAGTGATGTGCACACAAGATCCATTTCTTTTGTTGAGTGGTAGACCCTTTTTTGCGCGCTTGGGGCCCTCGTCTGCTAATGACTCTCGCTAATCAACATAGCTCACACATTCTGTACTTTGCAGTCAAAACCGGACTTCTAATGAAATCAGACGAGTAACTCAGAATAAAAGTACAGTAACAATCAGAGAGACACAGTTAAGTGTCAAACAATCTTGTTCGTCCATCCAAAATCAATGAGCCAGAGCAGATAGCTTTTCTGCAAAAGGCTCCGGCGGGAATGCATATGCAAGTAATCATTGGGTGTCCCTGGGTATCTATAGGGATAGTTGTGCCTGTGACCCATAGTACTCCAGACAAAGCTCGGTGTCGCTGATCCTGATGGAGAATTTTCTTTTCTAGATAGACACATCCTCCTAGAACGTATGCAGCGTAGTACTAAAATTCTGAGTCGGGCATCTGTAAAGTGCATGAAACGTTGCCCGTGAGGAATAGAAAAATAATTTTCCCTCTCTCCTCTGTCTTGCATGAAGCAATATGATGATAAGATATGTTCACCATATAGATTGAGCTAAAAAAAAGTGAAGCGAGTCGAAACCAAATGGATGCACAAGTTAAATTCAGCATGTTGGACCCAATAATCAGAGCATGCAACAATTCTCAGCCAACCATATGATCCTCCCTTGAATACAACACGAATGTAAGTACTTAATAATTTAGTGGGCTACTATAAAACCAATTAGTAAGTACTATCGTTAACAAAAATCTCCATATAGCGCATCCGATTGCTAATAAGAGTGCAATATCATTATGCGAAGATGGATGAGAAACCAAAAAAAGGAGGGCCAGTGGAATGCTTCTGCCTTCCTACCAATTCCTACTCTAAAGACAAATATTTCCCTGTCTCAGGGAGCAAGAGGGCCTCTCGACGGGAGTGATTCCCCGAAAAGAGATCGTTCCCAGCATCCTCGAGTTCGTAATTGGCGATGCAACACTATGACCGCCCTTTGAAGGCACGATCTCCAAAATGGTCGTGAGCTCGACGACCAACATGAGATGGCTTCTCCCTTTCTACTTAGAGAGGCTTGACCTCTATGGCCTCCGCAATGGTAGAAGCTGGCTGTGGAGCTCGGTGACTTACTTTTTCAAATTATTGCACTCAGCGCTAAGGGTTGAGGAGTCACGCTCATAAGATCGTGCGAACTTATTTTGAAAAGCCAAATCATCTCAGAGGCAATCACACTCCAGGTTGAGCTCGAAGTTTTTCTATAGAATTTTGATGTTATGTCTGTTGATTTCATCTACTTTTGTCGAGATAATCACCGTGACTTCCTGCATGGAAAATCCATCATTAGTAAGAGAGCATGGAGTGCATGAAGAGAAGAACATAAAATTCCACTACATGTATAGTGCCTACCTCTCTTTTTCGACGGAGAGCGGGCATGATGTCATTATACAAGTCAGACATATCCATCATGCTATCGACCCGTGGGGTAGAAAATTTGACACTCAAGCCGCCTGGCCTGGAAGATGTAGAAAGATGGTTCAATAGTAGGAGCAGACAGCCTAGGAATCAATAGAAGTACAAATAACTACCCAGACTCTTGGTCCTAGTGATAGCCGCTCTTTGTATACATGCGCGAGGAGGAGCCTTCGCCCCATTGTCGGTCCCCTTTCTCGGTCCGAGCCTGCAGGCCCCCCTGTCGACGGGAATTCTCCACTACCATATTATTGTTCTGCCGACGAGACAGGTTATTTCGTGACATCGCTGGATTAAGAAGTAAAGAATCAAGGGAGGATCAGTGGAAGAAAATGGTTTGTGTGAAGGCGGAGCGGGGTAGTACTAGTAGGAAGAGAGTGAATAGTGGAAGAAAGATGTCAAGGTCGGGGTCTCATTGCCGCCCGTTAAGCAATATCATCGGTCCATCCAAAGACCCAGCATGCAGGATGAAGGCTCTGCCGCAGTAGGAAAGAAAATGTTGGTCTCCCGGAGTAGACTATGGGTAGGCTACCAGGCTAGCGATCGAGAAATTAGCTGTAAATATTTTTATGACCCACCGAAGGTTAGTACTAATGTCTTGTAAAAGTAGTAGACAAGCTTTCATCCGAGTGACGAAAAATTGTAGTGGAATTACATAACCCAGAGGCTTCTACAACATTTTTTTTTGTGATCAGGCTTCTACAATGTCTTCTACCACCACATGCAAAAGATACTAGTAGTACTAGTACTCCGTATAACTATCCAATGTAGATTAGTACTTGTAGTAGTAGTCACCTTAAATTAAATATACTTAGGGCTTGATGCCTAATGATCACAAACACTCACCACAAGATCGAATGGAAAATTTAAAGAGAACTTCGGGCTTCTTTAGATCATAGGATTTCAAAACACAGGAATTTAACAGGGTCTCATGTACAAAACAAAGGATTGCAAAACATAGCAAATCTATAGCCTTGAAACACACATGAAAAGTGCCTCAATGCTACACAAATGAGTGTAAAAAAGTGGATGTTGAAATTTCTATCAGATTGGGGTGTAGGAATGCAATCCATAGGAATTTTGGAGGTATCATTTCTTTCATCCAAAGGGCTTCCTTATGGAAAAATCTTATGCATTCAACTCCTCAAAAATTCCTTCGATCCAAAGAGGCCCTTAATTAAGATGAGCGTGCTCATCATAGACGAACACCTTCCATCAAGAGGTGATGCGGTCATAGATTTTCATCTTGAACCCGTCGGCAGTGACCTTGAACATAAGGCAATCACCCTCCTTCAACTCATGGAAAGAAGCAAAGGTAGCCCACTCTTTGTCCATGATGACCTGGTCTTTGTTGCGGTTAGCATGGACAACCCACTTGCATTCCTCGCACGCATGGACCACTAGTAGCTGCGAGTAGGGGTGTCCCTTCACGTAAGGCTTGAATTAAGTTGGGATGATAAGAATATACAAGTCATACTGGACTAACTGGATGTAGAAGCACCTAGGACAATGCGTGGTGGCATGGTGTTCAACTGACCTAGGCCGTCCACTTCGTTTGGCAGAACTAGTGACCGACCTTGCTGCACTCACCCTTGCCAAGGCCTCCACTCTCCTCCCGGCAGCTTCAACTCCCTTGGTATGATGGGGAGAGCATCTTCATAGCCACCTGGAGCAGGAGAAGTCCAGTCAAGAATGTAGTCCAATTTTGGCATTACAGCTGAGCCTTCCGAGATGAAAATCACAAAAACACCATAATGCATCGTACAAATTTACTAAAGATCACAATGCGTCATTGCACATAAAATTACCTAAAAAACACAAGGTATCAGGTAATTTAAATTGCTTAAACAACACAATGCATCATCAGAATCACCTAACCCGGTGGGTCCTCAAAATTATATAATTAAACAACTAGAAGGCATACCATTTAATTAAAATGATTAAGCAACACAATGAATAATCTGTATGGATAAAATAGCACAATGAATTATCTGGTAGAAAAAATAGCATATATGCAATGCATCATATAATATACCAAAACAACACTAATTAAATAGCTAGAAGGCATATCATTTCATTAGATTGATTAAGTAGAAAAATGAATAATCTGTATGGATAAAACAGCACAATGAATTATCTAGATAGACAAAACAGCATATATGCAATGCATCATCAAAAATACCAAAATAGCACAGGGCATCATGTAATTATATTTAATAAATAGTGTCAGCATAATCAAAATTACCTAAACTAATGGGTCATTGAGATAATGTGAACAGCTAGAAGGCATATCATTTAATTGTAAACAGCAAAACACACATCAAAATGGATGAAACGACACAATGAGGAGACATGACACAATGCATGAATCATAAAAAATACAAAAACAACACAATGTGTCAAGGAAAATAACTAAACAGCACAAAGATTCATCTAAGTAGCAAAACAGAACCATGCATCATTATTAAGAATATAGCATAACTAAGCAGAATAACACAACAAACAATTACCAAGAATATGACATATAAAGAACATCACAAAATACAATTATCATGAATATGCCATATAACTAAGAAGTTCAATAAGTGACCTATAGTAGACATTGCCAAAATCTGACTAGATGCATGTTGGATTTGCGTTAAAGCCCCAATCCTCCAAATCTAACATTGTTGTAGTGGGGGAGCGCAAACCTGCAGCATAGGGGTGGATGGGTTGAGAAGATGAATAGGGCGTCACTGACGAAGAACCATCCACATATACCAAAGAAGCACGGACAATCGCAGATGAAGGGGGAGCCATCGATAGCGGTTTCGCCACATACACTCTAAAATTTGGCACATTAGGAGTGAAAGTCCAACCTACAGATGACAAGAATGCGTCTGCTACTGCACGAGGTGAGAGTCCAATCGACGGGCAATGAGGATTCTGGTGTGGCTAGCCAAAACCCTAAGGGTGACGGACACCTCACATTGCGCGTGACCCGAAAACACGTGAAAGGAGAAGGACACTTTTGAAAAGGCGCTGCGGCTGGAGGAATAGAACAATCCACCTGCAGATCCGAAGGAGAGCTTGATGAGGACCCCAGCTCCACCATAGACAAAGGTTGACGAATTTTTTAGAAAAAACAATCAAGAACTATAATATTATATGGATACCATGTTAATATATGTTTCACGATGTATCAAAGGATATGTATTTCATCTTAAAAATTAATATATTTTTCTACAAAATTGATCAAACTTTACATAATTTGAAATTTCAAAAATATATAGGCCTTAAGCCTTGGGAGGGAGGTAGTAGTATCGTACTACAGAAAAAAAACTACATTTCACATATCATCACATTTTGAAAAACTAGTTCATTGTTTGAACCGACTAAAATAGTGGGTACCCTTAGGTCCTGAAGCAACTCTCCCCAAAGGAAATCTCAGGTTATGCGTATCATCTATTGACAAGACCACACAACTTTATTAGTACATGTTATTCTAGTAATACATACGGTATAATACCTTGTATTACCCTCCATGGTACTTTTGCACAAAATTTTATTATTATACTACACTTTTTAGATAAAGTGAATTGCACAATCCATGAATTTAAGTCGATTTGTCAATATGAGGTAAAATTTGAGCTATGAGTAAATGGTAGCAAGATTGATGTAGTATGAAGTGAAAAATTGAACTATGAGTAAGTTGTAAAATTTGAACTATGAGTAAGTGGATCAAGAGAGGAAGTAGTATGAAGAGTATGACTCGACCGGCTACATTTTTCTCGAGAAGGTGCCGGACCCGATTGTGTCCCTTGCTTAATTTTAGGGTGCCTCGTTCTAACTTTATTCACCTCGATGTAATTTTCACTTTTTAGGTCATTGATGTAAAATTTACTCCCACCGTCCATGTAAAATTTGAACATAAATGTAAGTGCTAAAATTGAAACGAAATTAAGCTCAGTTGTCAACGAGTATGAACATTTTTGGATTTCGAGCCGAACGACCAAGGACATAGCCATATATGTACATCATACTTTATATCGATGATGATCCCATATCCAAGAATTTGCATGACGGCAGATTTGGCCATATTTTAAAAATAATTGAACAAGAAGTACCATGAGGAGTATGACTCGATCCGCTCCTCTCCCGAGAAGGAGCCAAACTTATGGACCTTTGTGCTAAATTTATGGACCTAGATGTTATTTTCCCCTTTTTATGTCCTTTGTGTAAAATATACTCCCACCGCTCATGTAAAATTTTAATCTAAAAGTAAGTGGTAAAATCAAAATTAATTTAAGCTTAGTTGGGAACGCTACCCACCGGCACCCTTCCTCCTTCTTTCTCTCTCGCTATAGTTCCTCCCCAGATCCAGATCGGACGGCCCGATCCCGAGCCCCTCCGACGGCCATGCCGGCCGGAGGTGGCGGAGGAGAGGTGCCGGCGTAGAATAGGGTAGATATAGGGTGTTTTGCGGCGTTTCTGCCGCGGTTTGGGCGTCTTGCCCGGAGTTTTCTTCGGACCTTTCGACCTAGGTTCGAAGTTGGCGGCGGTGGCTCCCACGACCAAGTGTTCCGGTGGTCGGAATCAATGGTGTGTTGCGGATCTACCCTCGGCGACTCCCAATAAAGGTCTAGGACCCGGTGTTTCAGCGTCGAAGGCGAAGCCCTGGTCTTTCCTCGGCCGGCCGTGGCGGCGAGGGGGGAAGGGCCGGTGTTGGATGGCTCGCGTGCTTCTCCTTTTCCCGGCCGGCCGTGGAGGCGAGGGGGTCATGGAGCTGCGCGCCGTCTTCGTTTCTTCTTCTCTGGACGGCGGGGCAGGTTCTTGCTGCGATGGGTTCCCTTCCTCGGCTTTCTTTGGTGGCCATGGTGGTTGCCTTGGAAACAGGGTCTCGGTGCCTGTTGAAGCGGCTTCTTTTTGGAGCTTCTCTCCGGTGTTCACTGGCGGCCTGTGTCCGCCACTGTGCCGGAATCTATGGCAGTAGGGCTGCCGCTCCGCTGCTGCTCTCCTCTGTGTGTTTGGAGCTCCCTGCTCTCCGCCCCAAGTGGTGTGTCCCCGGCGGCGCGGTTGCAGGCCGGCGACGGAGGAGGTCGTCGATCTGGAAGATGAAGAATAGGGACCTGATCACTTTTCTGTATTTTTCTTTAGGTTCCTTTGCACAATTATCTCGGCCCTCTGTGTAATTTCTTCATCTTTTAGGGCCTTTTTGTAAACTTCTAGAGACTTCTATGCAGCTAATATATCGGGTGCTTTGCGCCCGTCACTTGTTCAAAAAAAATTTAAGCTTAGTTGTCAACGAGTATGAACATTTCTAGATTTCAAGCTGAATGACCAAGGTCATGGCCATATGTACACATCATACATTATGTCGATGAGGACCCCATATCCAAAATTTTCATGCCGGAAAATCTCACCATATTTTGAGAACAATAGAAGACGAAGTAGCATGAAGACAATGGCTCGATGACGGTGCTTTCTCGAGAAGCAACCGACCCGTCTATTTTCCTTGCTTAATTTAATGGTGCTTCATGCTAGATGTATGGACCTTGATGTAATTTTCCTTTTTTAGGTCGTTGATGTAAAATGTACTCACCCGCTACCTATAATATTTGAACCTAAAAGTAAATGGTAAAATCTAAACGAATTTAAGCTTACTTGTCAATGAGTATGAACATTTTTGGATTTCAACCCGGACGACCAAGGTCATGGCAATATGTATATCACACTTTATGTCGATGATGATCCCATATCCAAGAATTTTCATGCCTCCAAGTTTGGCCATATTTTGAAAGTAATCAAACAGGAAGTAGTATGAAGAGTATGTCTCAATCCGCTGCTATCTGGAGAAGGATCCAAACACGACTATTGTCCTTTCTTTATTTTAGTGCCCTTTATGCTAAATGTATGGACCTCGATGCAATTTTACATTTTTTAGGTCCTTTATATAAAATATAAACCCACCGCCCATGTAAAATTTAAACCTAAAAGTAAGTGGTAAAATCTAAATGAATTTAACCTTAGTTGTGAACGAGTATGAATATTTTTGAATTTCAAGCCAAACAACCAAGGTCATGGCCATATGTACATCATACTATATGTCGATGATGATCCCATAGCCAAGAATTGTATGCCAGCAAATTGAGCCATATTTTGAAAATAATCGAAGAGGAGGTAGTATGAAGAGTATGGCTCGATGATATGTTTTTTCTAGAAGGAGCCCACCAGTTTGTTTCCTTGCCTAATATTATGGTGCTTCATGCTATATTTATGGACCACGATGCAATTTTCCCTTTTTGGTCCTTGATGTAAAATGTACTCACCTGGTCCATGTAAAATTTTAACCTAAAAGTTAGTGGTAAAATCTAAACGAATGTAATCTTAGTTGTCAACGAGTATGAATATTTCTGGATTTAAAACCCAACAACCAAAAAGGTCATGGACATATGTAAATCATATTTTCTATCGATGATGATCCCATATCCAAGAATTTACATGATGCCGAATTTGGCCATATTTTTAAAACAATTGAAGGGGAAGTAGTATGAAGAGTATGACTCAATGAGGTGCTTTCTCGAGAAGGAGCCAACCCGACTGTTTTCCTTGGTTAATTTTATGGTGCTTCGTTCTAGATGTATATTGAAATCGATGTAATTTTCCCTTTTTAGGGAGCTGTGTGTAAATGTCTAGACCCCAATTTAATTTTCCCTTTTTATGTTCTTGGTGTAAAATGTACTCCCATCTCGCGTGTAAAATTTGGTCATATTTTGAAAACAATCAAAAAGGAAGTAGTATTAAGAGTATGGCTTGATGAGGTGCTTTTTCGAGAAGGAGCCGACCCGACTGTTTTCCTTACTTAATTTTATCGTGCCTTTTGATAGATGTATATGGACATCGATGTAATTTTCCCTTTTTAGGGTACTGTTTGGTAGATGTATGGAATTTGATGTAATTTTAATTTTTTTCAGGTCCTTGGTGTAAAACGTATTCCCACCGCTCGTGTAAAATTTTAACCTAAAAGTAAGTGGTAAAATCTAAACAAATTTAATCTTAGTTGTCAATGAGTATTAACATTTTTGGATTTCGAGCCGAACGACCGAGGTCATGGCCATATGTAAAGTATACTTTATGTTGATGATGATTCCATATCCAAGAATTGCATTCTGCCAAATTGAGCCATATTTTTGAAAATAATCAAAGAGGAAGTAGTATGAAGAGTATTGCTTGATGAGGTGCTTTTTCGAAAAGGAGCCGACCGGTCTATTTTCCTTGCTTAATTTTATGGTGCTTCGTTCTAGATGTATGGTACTCGATGCAATTTTCCCTTTTTTAGGTCCTTGATGTAAAATGTAATCACCCGGTCTGTGTAAAATTTTAACCTAAAATTGAGTGGTAAAATCTAAATGAATTTAATCTTAGTTGTCAACGAGTAAGATTTTTTTTGGATTTCAAGCCAAACAACCAAGGTCATGGCGATATGTAAATCATATTTTCTGTCGAGGATGATCCCATATCCAAGACTTTGCATACCGCCAAATTTGGCCATATTTTGTAATCAATCAAAGAGGAAGTAGTACGAAGAGTATGGATCGTTGAGGTGCTTTCTCCAGAAGGAGCCAAACCGGTAGTTTTTCTTTCTTAATTTTAGGGTGCTTAATGCTAGATGTATATGGACCTCGATGTAATTTTCCCTCTTTTTAGGTCCCTATGTGTAAATGTTTGCACTTTGATTTAATTTTCCCTTTTTAACGTCCTTGGTGTAAAATGTACTCCCATCGCCCGTGTAAATTTTGTCATATTTTGAAAACAATCGAAGAGGAAGTAATAATAAGAGTATGGCTTGATGGGTGCTTTCTCGAGAAGGAGCCGATCCGACTATTGTCCATGATTAATTTTATTGTTCCTCGTGCTAGATGTATATGGACCTCGATTTAATTTTTCCCTTTTTGTGGTCCTTTTAGGTAGTTGTTTGGAACTCGATGTAATTTTACCATTTTTCAGGTCCTTGGTGTAAAATATACTCCACCCACTCGTGTAAAATTTAAACAAATTTAATCTTAGTTGTCAATAAGTATAAACATTTTTGGATATCGACCCGAACGACCGAGGTCATGGCCGTATATACATTATACTTGATGACGATGATGATCCCATATTCAAGAATTGCATGTCGCCAAATTGAGCCATATTCAAGGAGCCGGCCCGTTTGTTTTCCTTTCTTAATTTTATGGCGCTTCGTGCTAGATGTATGGACCTCCATGCAATTTTACCTTTTTTATGTCCTTGATGAAAAATGTACTCACCCGGTCCATGTAAAATTTTAACTTAAAAGTGTGTGGTAAAATATAAACGAATTTAATCTTAGTTGTTAATGAGTATTAGCATTTTTTGGATTTCAAGACGAACGACCAAGCTCATGGCCATATGTAAATAATATTTTTTCTGACGATGATGATCCCATATCCTATAATTTGCATTCCGCCGAATTTGGCCATATTTTGAAAAAAAATCAAAGAGGAAGTAGTATGTAGAATATGGCTCGATGAGGTGCTTTCTCAAGGAGTCGACACGACTGTTTTCCTTGGTTAATTTTATGGTACTTCGTGCTAGATGTATATGGACCTCGATGTAATTTTTCCTTTTTGGGGCCCTATATGTAAATGTATGGATCTTGATTTTCCCTTTTTGAGGTCCTTGGTGTAAAATGTACTCCCACCGCCCGTGCAAAATTAGGCCATATTTTGAAAAAATTCAAAGAGGAAGTAGTATGAAGAGTATGGCTTGATGAGGTGTTTTTTCGAGAAGGAGCTGAATCGTCTGTTTTCCATGCTCAATTTTATGGTGCTTCATGCTATATGTATATACATCAATGCAATTTTTCTCTTTTTAGGTCCTTGATGGTAAATGTACTCACCTGGTCCTTGTAAAATTTTAACCTAAAAGTGAGTGGTAAAATCTAAATAAATTTAATGGTATTTGTTAGCGAGTATGAACATTTTTGGATTTCAAGCCAAACGACCAAAGTCATGGCCATATGTAAATCATATTTTTCGTCGATGATTATCCCATATCCAAGAAATTGCATTCTTCCAAATTTGTCCATATTTTGAAAATAAACGAAGAGGAAGTGGTATAAAGAGTATGGCTCGATGAGGTTCTTTCTCGAAAAGGAGCCGACCCAACTGTTTTCCTTGGTTAGTTTTATGGTGCTCAATGCTACGTGTATATGGACCTTGATTTAATTTTCCCATTTTAGGTCCTTGGTGTAAAATATACTGCCACCGAGTGTGTATAATTTGGCCATATTTTGAAAACAATCAAAGAGGAAGTACTATTAAGAGTATGGCTTGATGAGGTACTTTCTCGAGAAGGAGCCAACCCGACTTTTTTCCTTCTTAATTTTATGGTGCCTCGTGCTATATGTATACGGACCTCGATGTAATTTTCACTTTTTAGTGTCCTTTTTGGTAGATGTATGGAACTCGATGTAATTTTACCTTTTTTCAGGTCCTTGGTGTAAAATCTACTTCCACCTCCCGTGTAAAATTTTAACCTAAAAGTAAGTGGTAAAATCTAAATAAATTTAATCTTAGTTGTCAATGAGTATAAACATTTTTGGATTTCAAGCCAAACGACCGAGGTCATGGCCATATGTATATCATACTTTATGTCCATGATGATCCCATATCCAAGAATTGCATGCCGCCAAATTAAGCCATATTTTGAAAATAATCAAAGAGGAAGTAGTATGACGAGTATAGCTCGATGAGGTGCTTTTTCGAGAAGGAGACGACCCATTTGTTTTCATGTATTCATTTTATGGTTCTTCATACTAGATGTATGGACCTCGATGCAATTTTCCCTTTTTAGGTCCTTGATGTAAAATGTACTCACCCAGTCCATGTAAAATTTTAACGTAAAAGTGAGTGGTAAAATCTAAACGAATTTAATCTTAGTTGTCAATGAGTATTAAAAAAATTTAGATTTCAAGACGAATGACCAATGTCATGGCCATATGTAAATCATATTTTCTAGCAATGATGATCCCATATCCTAGAATTTACATGCCGCCGATTTTGGCCATATTTTGAAAATAATAGAAGAGTAAGTAGTATAAAGAGTATGACTCGATGAGGTGCTTTCTCGTGAAGGAGCTGACCCGACTGTTTTCCTTGGTTAACTTTATGGTTCTTCGTGCTAGATGTATATGGACCTTGGTGTAATTTTCCATTTTAAGGGATATATGTGTAAATGTATGGACCTTGATTTAATTTTCCCTTTTTTAGGTTGTTGGTGTAAAATGTACTCCCACCGCCCATGTAAAATTTGGCCATATTTTGAAAATAATCAAAGAGGAAGTAGTATGAAGATTATGGCTTGATGAGGTGGTTTCTTAAGAAGGAGACGACTCGAATGTCTTCCTTGCGTAATTTTATGGTGCCTGGTGCTAGATATATATGGACCTCGATGTAATTTTCCCTTTTTTAGGTCCTTGGTGTAAAATGTACTCTCATCGCCCATGTTAAATTTTAACTTACAATTAAGTGATAAAATTTAAACAAATTTAAGCTTAGTTGTCAAATATGGACATATTTTGAAAATAATCGAAAGAGGAAGTAGTATGAATAGTATAGCTCGATCAGCTGCTCTCTCGAGGAGCCGAACCTGACTACTTTCCTTGCTTAATTATTTTAGGTTCCTTTGTGCTAAATGTATGGTCCTCGATGTAATTTTCTCTTTTTAGGCCCCTTTGTGGTAAATGTACTCCAACCACCCGTGTGAAATTTTAACCTTAAATTATGTGGTGGCAAAATATTGTCATGGTAAACAATATTGCCACTAGGAGTTTCCCTTGTTGAAAAAAAACTAGGAGGAAGAAGGGACCGAGAGCATAGAGGAGGCGACGAAGAGGACGACTTGAAGGCGGTGCAATGTGAGAGTAAAGATGCGATGAGTTTCTGACACAAGGTACGGTGTACAGTGAGTAATAGTAAATTTCAGGGGGAGGATATTCAAAAGATCGCCATTCATAGAACAAGACCTACTCCTACTTAATAAGTGGTGGACCATAGATGGGTTGATCCTTTCTACGTCTCATCGCATTGGATGCACACCATTTATGTTCCTTTTTGTGCGGGGGACCAGATCTGGATAGCCTTCCTAGTCCCAACTTATCCACCTCCATTCGTTCCCTTTCACACAAAGAGGAAGAACAAATCACAGCCGCCGCGAGCTGGTTCAAAAGTGAGGAGTGATCTTTTTTGCGAAGCAAGTAGTACTCCCTACTTCCCAAAGAATTTAAGACGATTTTCTGTTATTATGTAAAATTTCAACTACAAATAAGTGGTAGATTAATCTTAAAGTTCTACAGCTACATTTTGACTATAGCCACCAGGAAATCAATGTACCGAAAACCAACGAGATTTTTGAAAGATTCAATTTTCCCTTTTTTTGTCCGTGATGTAAAATGTACTCCCACCGCTCGTGAAACTTTTTAACCTAAAATTAAGAGATAAAGTCTAAACGAAATTAAGCTTAGTTTTCAATGAGTTTGAACATTTTTGGATTTCGAGCAGAACGACCAAGGTCATGGCCAAATGTACATCATACTTTATGTCGATGACGATCCCATATCCAAAAATTTGAATGCCGTTAAATTAGTTTATCCATTTTTTTAAAACAATCGAAGGCGTAGTAGTATAAAGAGTATGGCTCGATGAGGTGCTTTCTCGAGAAGAAGTCGACCTGACTGTTTTCCTTGCTTAACTATATGGTGTTTCGTGCTATAGTATTATGGACTTCGTTGTAATATCCCCTTTTAGGTCCCTTTGTGGTAAATGTATGGACCTTGATGTAATTTTCTATTTTTAGGACCTTGATATAAAATGTACTCACACTGCCCGTGAAAACTTTTAACCTAAAAGTATGTTGTAAAATCTTAACGAATATAATATTAGTTGTCAACGAGTATGAGTATTTTTAGATTTTGACCCGAACGACCAAGGTCATGGCCATATGTGCATCATAATTTACGTGGATGAAGATCCCATATCCAAGAATTTGCATGCTGCAAATTTGGCCATATTTGAAAACAATCAAATGTGAAGTAGTATGAAGAGTGAAAGATCAAGGATGCCGCCTAGAGGGGGTGAATAGGCGGTTAGAAACTTTTACGAGATGGGCTTAACAAAGGCGGAATAAAACTATCATTTTATTTTGTCAAGCACAAATCCTATATATACTATGGTTCACCAATGTGCACCAACAACTTATGCTAAGTAAGAAAACAAACAAAGATATAGAAATATAGATTACTTCAAGCAGGAAGTCTATAAAAATGTGAAGTGCATAACTAAAGAGCTCGGGTATAGATATAAACGAGGCACACGGAGACGACGATGTTTTACCGAGTTCCTCCCTAAAATGGAGTACATCTCGTTGGATGGTGGGCGGTACTAAGACCACCAACGCCACAAGAGGCCTCACCCTATTCCCCGAGCATCCACCGCACGGCAAGCACCCAATCCACTATGGGACACTTGAGGGCGGTTGCAAAACACAGACAAGATTGGGGCAATCTCCACAACTTAATTTGAGGCTCCCAATAATCACCACCCAAGCCACTAACTTGAGGAGGGCTCTACAACTTAATTGGATGCCCCAAGAACTCACCCCAAAGGCCACACAATCATCTAGGGTTCCGAGAACCCAAGAGAAACAAGCTTCTTTATTTCACCAACCAAATCCTCCAAGGAGAACTCAAACCGATGCACCGAATGCAATAAAAAGTTCTTCACTCTCAAATTCCACCAAATCTACAAAATTTATTGGGGGAATAAGAGAGGAAGAACATAAGAGGAAATGCACAAAATAAACCCCAATATCTAGATCCCAAGATGTTCCACTCACATAGAGGAGAGATGGATTTGTGGGAGTTGTAGATATACATCTCCTCTTTCAAATCCCCCAAAAAGATACGAAAAATTTGGGAGGGACTGAGAGTATGTGCAAGCTCTAAAAGGTAGAAATAATGGAGGAGAAAGGGAGAGCAAGAAAAAAGCCCAAGGAGAAAGAAGGGAGCCTTTTATAGGTCCACCATGAAATAGAGCCGTTGCTGGGCACTTAACCCGAAGTTTCTGGGTCCAAACCCTGGAGTCTCCGGCCCTAGAACATCCAGGTGGAGGGGAGACAGAGCTGCAAGCTCCTGGTGTCTGTTCAGATACTTTTCGGGTTGGAAATTCTGCCTGGGCCGGAGATTCCTCTACCTCAAGACCGGAGTCTCCACCCCCGTGAAAACTGACAGAAACATCAACACCAAAATGACCATAACTTTTGGATCCAGACTCCGATTTTGATGATATTGGGCTCGTTTTCAAGATGAAAATAATCTCTACAAGATTACTCAGGGAACCATCATAGTCCATTAAGGTAGGATAGAACCAAATTATTAAAAGTTTAACCTATCTATAAAATACAAGCCGATAAAACCTCCAACATCGAAAACACAATATAAAATGTATATGAAAACCGTTTTCAATGAAATAGGTGTAACAGCCTAATTTCAGCAACCCTAAATGGTTGACCAAAAGGCAAATATTAGGGGGAACAAAAACTTTTTCTTATTACTTGTTGCAATGCTTGCCTACTTGTTTGTTTGTGTTCATGCAACTGATTGTGTATTGGGTGATATACTTCTTATCTCAACACTAGTTGACAAAAGATAATTTACAAAAGAGATTGTCTAGGCTCATCTTTAATATTCTCAAATGTTCTGGCATTTCAAACTTGAGCCAAGATGATCTTGATAAAAACAAAAATACCTTATTAGTCTCCCTCTAACAAAACTATGGAACTATAGTATAATCTCCTTATGTTTTCAAGACAGAACACTCAACTACTCTCACCCCTAGGTTTTTCCAAAATCCTTCCCTAAATACTTTCTCACTCTAAGCTTAGTATAAATACCAAGAGGTACTTATCTTACTTCAAGGAAAAACCTCTTCAAAATACTCATGCTTACCTCAAGATAAGATTGAGGATGGCTTTGGTAGTAGTTTGACAAATTTGATAAGATGAATTGCCTTGATCTGCCGATTGCCTTGTTTGATTAGGAACTAGAGTGAGATAATCTAGTAGCTCATCCCTCAGGACCAAAATCTATGTTTGTGATTATCAATCTCAAACCAAGCATCCTAATCTAGATCTATCCTAAGCCACTAAAGTGATCATCTCCCCTCCTAATCATATCAATCCAAGGATAATCCCTTTTGATAGTTTCATACTCAGTGAAGACCCAATCTATGCATGGATCCTATCTACTTATTTCACACTTCAACATCATCTCCTTGATCAAGAGTTTGGAACCTAGCATTCCCTCAGAATCACCTACACTTGTACTCTTGTTTAAAACCCTAAATCTGCCAAAATGGTTAAGTCTGAAATTCTTATCTAAATTCAATCTTTGGAGCTCTACCTTTTCGAATCTATGTGAATTATTTAGAAGGTACTTGAACCATCTTGTAGTACATAATTAGTACTACCAAATCCCACTCTTACCCTTGGATTCACCCTTCTGGATCCAACTCATCCATGATGGTCTTGTATTCAAGATAATAATATTTTCGGCAATCTTATCATCTTGCCTACTTTGGCAGAAGCTCACATATTTATGCCACCTCCCCTTTACCAACTTTTTGCATAATTATGAACTACTAATCATGGCCTATAAACCCCCACTTCACTTCTTT
The DNA here is from genome assembly GCA_916181665.1 of Avena sativa. Classification (NCBI taxonomy): domain Eukaryota; kingdom Viridiplantae; phylum Streptophyta; class Magnoliopsida; order Poales; family Poaceae; genus Avena; species Avena sativa. The sequence goes on along the minus strand of OV702293.1, from coordinate 86,383,456 downwards.
CCATTGGAGCTTTGTGTTTCTTAAACCCACATGGTTTAGGAGGCATCGGGACAACTCTGTTATGGCAGCCTTATTTTCAACAAAATTTGCCATCACTCCTAAACCACCTCAAATACAACAAATCCACTCTTGCTGCCATGATCATCTATATAACTTGTTATAGCTATCCATCTATCCCTTTCACCAAGGTCAGCTTTGAGCTCCCTAATCAAACCATGTTTAGGTGGCATAAAAATATCAAAACCCTAGATTCTCCCACATCTAGTTTCCATCCTTTTTCACCACAATTCTTCAAAAACCAAGAAGGCATTGAGGTATAAACCGAGTCTACAACATCTACCTTGAATATAACCATACCCAAATAATTCCCACAATTATTTCGATCCTCAAACTATTTAAATTTGTTATCTTGCAAAATTCTCAAAATCTTGTCTCTAACGGCAAGTTTGTTTTTCTCCAAACCACTCTTCCAAATCAATGCACATTTTAGTTCTATACCTCATACCCCGCCTTCCCATATCAAAAATAAATATCTTTGAGATTCCTTATTATTTATTTTTGTCCTTTTTCTTAAATGGAAAAAACAATAATTAATTGCTTAAAAATACTTTTGTATCCAAATAAATTCCAATAAAATTCTCCAATTTGGAATATGGTATTTAGGATCCTGTCACATAAAAAACCAACCTTTCCCAATCTAAAAAATTGCACTTAAGTTCCTAGAAACCATTTCTGCCCTATTTGAATAAATGATCTTAAGAGTACCAATAATCATTTGAAAAATCCCAAATAAATCCTGATGAGATGAATTGACATCATCTATCTACCAGTACCATTTCCCCTCATTCCTCAATGCAAATTTTCAAACTTCCTTCACAAAAATTGTTTGGATCACTTTTGCCAATCTAGCTTTGCTCAAATCAAAACCATCCAAACTCACATCAACTTGATCAAGCTGAGCTTGCACAACATAACCCCACTCCCTCCTGGTCATGCACTGTAGCCAATCTACTGTAGCACATCCCTCTCTTGTAACTAGTGCTTGGATGAGAGAGAGAGGACTTGTTAGTACAAAATCTGAAAATATCTCCACCCCATCCCTCCCCTGTCTTCTTTGGTCGAATGCATGGCCCCACACACCCCTCTCCACCACCCTTGCTGCCAAATGGTTGGCCCTCCCCTCCTCTCTCTTTCCCTCCTACACATTGTCAACCATAGACCCCTCACTTCGGTTTATAAGTCCACAGGAAATTACAACCCCTCGTCCCTCCCCCCCCCCATTTGCCTCCTCTCACTCCACCAGACCTCCCCTGATCTCCCTACCCTACTCCCCTGATCTGTTTTGCCCGGGAGAAGGAGGAGAAGGCACTTCGGCCTTCTCAAAGAAATCAAGCCCCGAGCTCCACCCCTCCTCTTTCATCCTCTACATGTCACCTAGCCGAGCTCCCCATTCCATTCTGAACCTAACCATGCCTCCCTTTCACTACAGGAATGCCTCTAGTGTAGCCGCCATCGGTGCTCTGGTGAATCACTCTCAGCCACCATCGCGGGATATGCCCTCCTAGGTGAAAACCCGCTATGTCGCCCCTCCCTGGGCTCGCCGTCGACCATCGTGTCGCCCTGTGCCATTGCCGACCCCTCCCGAGCCCTCTGGTGAGCACCCCCGGCCTCCCTCGTCCCGCCTAGGGTTTCTGCCCCGGTGCCCTCGCCGCAAGGTGGAAGATGGCCGGGAGCCGTCGATCTCGATCTAATCAAGCGGCTCCCGCTGTCCTGTACCCCTTTGCCTCTATGAGAAGTGGACCGGCAGGCCCTACCATGCGGCAGCCTGCTGCCTCAACCGCATGCCGCGAGCCCGGATGGGCTGGCCCATCCACGCTAGCCCGTTGGCTTTTCAGATCTGGCCCGTTTTATTTTAAACCTTTAATTTTTCTCGCAGATCTGAATGCATGCAATTTTGGTTTAAATCAAAATAAAAATGGAAAATAGACTAGATCCTCCATATCTCAAATTTACTATGTTCCTGAATGTTCCGTGCAACATGCAGGACAAGTCCTTGGCCAAAATTATTTATCATTATTTAGTGGCCTTTATTATACTAGCATGTATCTAAAATATTGAATAAAACCCCTAGGAAGTTTAGTTATCCAATTGGGATGAATCAAGTTTCTTCTGATAGGTAATTGAATTACCCATTTTTGGGCCCTTGTCCCATGCCTTGTTGAACTATAATTTGACTCTAGCAAAAATGACAAAAACATCCCTGTCCTGCACTTAGGAATTTATCTAGGTCAAACCAAAAGAGGTATTTACCTAATTCCAACTCTCATTAGACATACATAACCATATCCCTCAAAACCTAGGAGTCCAATTTTTATTGAGGCTTCTTTGAATTTTGGTGAACTAATAACTTCTGTGCATGGTTATTTCACTAATAAATCCACCATAGGAGTTCTGTGAACCCAAAATGGGTGATTCAAATTTCTATAGAAAGGTAGTACAACTATCTAACTTGTGTCCTTTGAATCATAGCACAATCTTCTACAGATTTAATCCGGTGAAAATGACAAAAACCATGCAGTACTGCCTTTGGGATTTTCGTGAGGGCATTATAGAAATTATTTTGTGTTGATTCCAACTCTCAGTGAATCAGTGCATCAAATAATATCTAATAACCCAAAGAAATAATTTTTGGAATTCCAGAATAATTCTTCTAAATTATTTCCTTAAACTAGAGATTTATTTACTATAAAATCCATTATAAATCGATGGTAATTGATAAAATAGTAAAACCACTTGTGTTGGCTTCATGTAACACCCTCAGAATCGGCCCTATGCAAGTTTTAGCGAAACCCGCCAAACCCGCATAGAAACGATTCGAAGGTGCCCACCAGGCACTTTCGTGCGGGTGGAAAACGAAGTAATAACATTACACAGCAGTCCTCGATGGGACCCACAGAACAGATATATACAACAGCGACTCAGCGAGTCAAGAATACAGATATACAATACAAAGATCCAAATCACCTTGAAAACGATAAAGCGTCCATCTACGGACAAGATGCAAATGGGGCTAAGAGCCCTGAAGAATAACCAATGGCGTCCATAACCCTGCCTAGGCCAAGCCGGAAGGGTAACCCTGCTAACGGCGTCGATCTCAAAACCTGCTTAAACAGAAGGGGTGCCGACAAAGGGCAAAGGAAAAAGAGGAGCGTCAGTACTGAGGCCAGTACACGGCGAGACTAGAATTCGGCGGTCCTCGCCTACATAGGTATGGTGGACTGAGCGGCAGCGGCAGCGTGCACTAAACAACCTATAGAGACTCGATACAACTGGCGGCTATCAGAGAGGGGTGAGAAAGACCTATTCGGAACCAACCTGATACAATCATCAAACAAACCCATCCTGGCGTTTCCCCCTCGAGACCAAAAGAGGAAGTCAACCGAGGAACTCACACAGTTGGCAGTTTTACTTATTCAGTTATCGTTGCAGCAATTACTAGTCAGGTTTAGATATTCCTCCTGATAAAGTAAACAGTGGGCACTTTTAGTTAATCATTCCGTTGTAGTTGCAGCACTTACTAATCAGATACAATTAGCATGAGACAACCCAAAACCCAGCAGTTGTTGGTACTTTTATTTAGCCATTCCGTTGTAGTGAAGCTGATTACTAGTCATATCGGATACAAGTCAATTTATAACAGTAAACTTTAGTTATAGTTGTCTATGATCAAGCACTGTGCTCCAAGTCGTCCATAACCGCGGACACGGCTTCTCGAAAAGATTAAACCCTGCAGGGGTGCACCAAAGTATCCACAGTCACTTCGACCCTTTTTGCCAGATCAGTTAACATACACCCATCGGTATGTCGGCGGGGCCTAAGTCACGACGTTCCCAGACCCAAAGCAAGTACGTGGGGGCCACCCCACCAAGTCGACACCCGCAACGAAGTCGGCCGATCTCCGAGACGGACTGGGGTTTGAGCAAACGGCTGTGAACGACAGCAAATCCCCAAACGGGGACTGTCGACACCGCGAAACGTGGCCCGATCCTAAACAGTACAGCGTGCTCCTCACACAATCGTAAATAAAGCGGTAAACATGGCATAAGTATAGGATAGTAAATAAAACCTCAAACTAGTTTGTGGCCCCCAGTACAATACTTTGAAATCAGGTAATAATCAATGGGGGCCCATATCTCCCCAACTGTGGTTAGCGCGCTCGATCTCGGAACAGGTGTCAAGAACTCGGGTCCTACGGGACACAAGTGGGCGGTCGGAAACCAAATCTTACCTATCACCCACCGATGCCTCTGCTTAATTCAATTTTAGTTGTTAAACAGTAATTAAAGTGAGCGAAAGTAAAACCATGATCATCTCCAACGTCAACATGCAGCAATCCTCCAACAATTGTGGTACTTGACGACAAGCAAAACACTTGAGCAAGCGGCTACGACACGCGGGTCCAACTATCTACCAAACACAGGTAATAGGATGTGTCCAAGGCTATATATGGCTGCAAGGGATATCACGGGTACGAAACTAGAGCATCGCAACACAGATAGCAAAGATCAACAGGAGGGAATAAATACTAGAAAAGTAAGATAGGTAGAAAGGGGAAGATGCTCGCCTGAAAACATTGCCGAAGGGTTCATCCGAAGATCGGGTCGACACTCGCATCAACTCATCGGCCTAATCCGCGAAGAAGCAAAACACTAGAAGAAACACCGGATGCACTATTTAATACGACGGCAGAAGATCGGGCATGATGCATGTATGATGCATGACATGGCAAAGGTGCGATGCAATTAGGCAAGATTAAGCGGAACCGGGGTCCCGACAATTAATTAATAGGTTCATGTTATTTATCTACCCCGCAAGTTAAATGTTGGATTAGCAAGATAAAACATGGCTTCGGTTCGCTACACAATTTTAAATGGGACCAATATGAGACTAGATTTGCCCGCATATGGGCCCCATATTTAATTATGAGGTGAATCGACATATGGCCCCCAAACCCACATGAATATGCATGCGAATATGACAATTTAATATGCAACAAGTTTACATTTCATTTTATAAAATAGGGCTCGGGAAGGGAATCACACATTAGGGTTCGGCGATCTTGGTTCAGGGGGTTCGGATCGGGTCTCAGGGTCCGGATCTGGGGTTCGGTCTTGGCGGGAGCGTTCTCCGATAACTGAGGTAGATCTTGTCGCATCCGGGAAGCAGGACTTGGTTCGGAGTCGGGGCACATCGGATTCGTCCTGGTCGATGTCGTTCTTGTCGTCGTTAAGACCTTGTCGGGTCCGCGGGTCGGGTCGGACTTGGCGTCCGGGGTGAAGTGCTTGTCGTTCCATGGCGATCTTGGCGGCTTTGGATCCGGGAAGGAGCACTCGACGTTCCGGGGAGAAGACCTTGGCGTCAAACGTTGAGGTTGTCGGGTGTCGGTGCCGGACTCGGGTGTGGCGTCGATGGTCTTACGTGGCCCGATGGTACCATGTGGGAGACTCCCGGGTACCGCGGCGGAGTTCTCGGGGTTTCGATGAAGACCTTGGCGGGGGTTCCAGGGTTCGAGTTCGGCGAGAACGGCCTGTGGGTCTCGGTCGCCGGGATCGGTCTCGACGGAGTCTATCTTCGAATCAGGGGTCTTCGAATCGGGCTTCAGATCCGTGTGGCGATCTTGGCGTGCCGATCTTGGGGTCCATGAGGAAGAGCTTGGCGTTTCCCTTGGTCATCAGTTAGCAGCAGCATCAACCGACAACATCTGAAGGACCCACACAACAGGTAGCAGGCAGATCAACTCGAACTGGCAGGAGCGTGGAGGATGGCGGGCCCGACGGCGCACGCGTGGGTGGCTGCGGCGACGGTTCCGGGGCGCGCAGGGGCGGCGGAGGCGGTCCGTGGCAGAGGTGACGCCGGCGACGAGGAGGCCCACGCGGCGGAGGGGAGGACGGCCGGAGAGGGTGGACGGGGAGGCGGGGTCCCGCGGCGGCGCGGCGAGCTTGGTCGCAGAGGGAGGTCCGGGAGCAGCGGCCGACGGAGAGGGCGCGCTCGGGTCGGGGCGCCGGCGGGCTCGGGCGGAGGAGCTCGGGCGAGGGAGGCGGAGCTCGCCGGGGAGAGGGCGGGGGCGGACGAGGAGGGGCGACGGCGACGAAGATGCGGTGAAGGCGAGGACGGGGGGAAGCCGAGGCGGTGGCGGACGCCGGAGAGGAGGCGCGGAGGACGGCGGCACGGAGGCGAGGGAGGAGATGCTAGGCGGCGGCGTCGGTGCGAGCCCGAGCGGCGGGGAAGGAGGGGAAGGGCGGCCGACGACGGGCGGCGGTAGGCGCAGAGCTCCGGGCGGCGAGGAACACAGCCGGGCGCGGCCGCGAGGGGGGATGGGGACCCGCGGGGAGCTCCTGCGGGCGGCGGGGTCGGGGCTCGATGCGGGGGAGGCACGATGAGAGGCGGACGGGGAGGACGCGCCGGCGCGGCGGCGGGGTGCGTCGGAGCGGCGGGGCTCGGTTGGCTCCAGCGAGCGGGGTAGGTGGGAGGTGGGCACGACGCGACGGGTGGGACCCGCGGGTGGGCCGCGGTTTGACCGCGTGAGTCCCACGCGGGGTGGACGCGGGTTGGTTTGGGTGGGTTCTGGGGTAGCAGGGCGTGTCGCTGCAGGTGGGGCCGGGGTGGGGACGCGCCCAGGGAGAGAGGCAGGGCCGGCTGTGTGGAGTGTGGGTGGGGTTTGACCAGGTGGGGAGGCTGAGGGAGGGGAGAGGTGACGTGGCAGCTAGGGAGTGGGTAGGAGTTTGGGTCAGGGTGACGTGTCGGGTGGGGATTGGCCGGGGTGAGGTGGCCAGAGGGGTGGGTAGATTAGGTTGGGTAGACTAGGGATTTTGGTGGACCGATTTTATTCCGGGGGTGGTCGTTCGGGTCGAATCGGCCCGTTCGACTGCCCCACTAAAAATAATTAACTATTTTATTTATTTTAAACCGGGCTTTTGCAAACCGATAGCAGACGAAACAAAATATTCCGGCGACCCGGGTTTTGCTTTTGAACAAAGACGGGGCATTTTAGAAAACACAAAATAGGTTTTTCTGCAAATAGTTTTATGCAAGCAAATGCAAGATGATGACGATGCTCAAATGCAATGTGGCATGATGACATGAGCATGCGGTCATGATGATGCAATGCACAAAATCAACGCGATTTTCTAGTAGTGGTTTTGCGGGATGCCACACTTCATTTTATCAATATCTATGTAATGACATCATTTGTGCACAACTTTATCATGCAGGACTTATCCTTGTTCTAAAACCCCTTATCTAGCTAGTTTTTGACTATAAATCTTAAATAGAAAATCCACCAATGCATCCAAAACATTTCCTTTGTATCCCCCAACCAAATCCCCAATCCATACTGATCTATAAACTTGTTTTGTCAATTGCTTGATATATGGATTGGTTTTTGTATGGAATGTATTGATGGTGGTGTTGTTTGTTTGCATGTATGCTCGACATGACGATAGTTGCGTTGCGTGATGCCGAGAAGAAGGAAGCATCGGGTGTTTTTGATTATTATTGTATTTGGTATTCTCGTTTTCTAAAGAAGTCACGGGACGTATCGCTGGTCGCAGGCAAGACACCTTCTTGCTCATAAGCCCTTGTCATGTTGTTTAACTTTTGCATGTTTTATCTAGAGTTTATGAAACTGCATTGTTTCACTTATGATGATTTATGTCTGGTAGTGGCTTGGCTCCTCCAACTAATTACGTTTGCACTAGTAAGTGCAACCCCTTTGATGACACCTACTTTCCCAAGTATTGTAGATGGTGTCGTAATGCCATATCCCCTTGGAGACCCCGTTTTAGCGAAGCAAAAGTATAGGATGGGAAGACCCCGGAAAAGCTTACATAAATGTTTTATGAGAAAACCTTGGTGAGGCTTGGCCTAACAAGTGAAGTTGAAAATGAAAAAGGTTTTTGTTTTACAAAAAGGGTTGGACGAAAGAAGGAGGAAAATGTTTATGAAAACACCCCCGGTTCTTTGCAGTTTTGCTTAAACAATTAACCCGTTCAACCATATTACTCTGGAATGGGACGGGGCTGGGCTGGAAGTTTGTCTAATTAGGTATAGGTGCCTCGCACTACTACGGGGGAGGACAAATCCCCAGAGGCTGGACCTTCACCTGTAAAGCCCCATGTGAAACATCGGCCTAGGGAAGGTACATAATGTCTATGGACGGCCAAACGATACTATGAGCCCATCATTGAAAGCGCACACCAGTCGAGGTGCAAAACGCGATGTGGTTGGATTGAGACTATATATGGCATCCCGATTTTGAGGGGATTATCCTCATAGGGTACACACATGTATCAGAGAGGGCATCCGAAAGGTCCTGGCCGGTTATTCGACTCACGATCGGTGTAGATCAGGGATGGGTAATCAGATGGTGTGGGTAAAGTGTACGACCTCTACAGAGTGTAAATCTATTCGAATAGCCATTTCCACGGTCATGGACGGTTGGGAAGGCTACTGTAGAGAGGTGCTGGTTTTGATTTCAAAAAGGACTCCGGAAAGGAATTGGTTTGGAACTGTTTTTTACCATGAGATGGTCAGGAAAAGGAGGAAGTATTTTGGTCATGAGATGACCGGAAGGAAAAAAAATGGGTGACCCAATCCTAGTGTTTTATTAAAACTTTTCAAAAAAGTTTCCAAACTGTTTACAAAAGTTTTTCAACAAAGATATAGAGATATGCTATATCTACAAGAGAAACTTGTTTATAAAAGAACCTCTCATAGAGCCATCCTACTACAGCCATATTGCATATCAATTATTATGGTTCTCTTAAGGTGGTTTGCGAGTACATTCGAAGTACTCACCGGCATTGTCCCTGGCTATTTACTTGGCCAGACTTTTTGGAAGCAAGAGGAATGATGGAGGTTGCTGACGTCGATGCGAGCTAGGATGTCTTCCCAGTCAGTTGCTTGTAGGTTAAGGCATCACATGGGCTCTGCGCTTGAAGACTTCTGGTATTTGTGTTGTAGTCGCCATAACGACCACTTTGTATGTTTTGTAATCGTTACTTTCTGGATGTTGTAATGATACTAGTCGGGTATGCTCACGGCTCACTGATCATTGGAACGTGAATTGTATGCATAACGGGTATTCTCGGACCGTAAATCCGGGGTTCCACAGACTTGATATCAGAGCCATCCTGACTGTAGGAGACCTTAGCTAGCATGGACGTTAGACAGGACAACCCCTATTTCCGAAAAACACCGGATTTGGAAAACTATTTTCTCAAAAGCGTTTCAAAAGACTTTTTATCTTACCCTCTTTGACTTCAACTAATTTGAAAATGGCTTTATCTTTATCTCGTCTACATTCAAATGATCCGTTTTCAAAAACAAGTCCGACTTGGAAGTCGGGATGACGAAGATCTCGAGATGAAGAGATAACGAGACATGCAAACCAAAGGATCTACCAATAAAGAAAGAAACTACAAGATCGCCCTACCAACGGAGTCCTTCATTGCCCCCAAATCGATCAAGTATGACACCGACGAGAACAAATACTAAGAGAAAAGTTAAGACCCCCGTAATATCCATACTTAGGATAAGCATCCCGAATATAGGATTCCCCTTATGGCATGTAGTCACCCCTTAGTACCTATGGTACGCCATGTTTGCTTGTCATGTGCATGTATGATGCCTAAAGTGTGTTAATTTTCTGCCTCGGATCCCTCGATCCTATTGTATGACCACCTAGATGGTGTATCCTGACACTAAACTTCGTACACCCATAACTGGAAACCTCTCCTCAGCAGGATGGCCACATAAAGAAAATCCCCGACAACTCCTACCCCTGCCCTAGTTCCGATCGCCCAAAAAGGGAAACGACCCTAGTCAACCATCCACAAAGTCAACGGGGAGTCCTCACAATAACACAAACGCCCCCAAGAATCATGAAGAGAAGGATGCCTGAAAACAACGAGTCTACTCCATCATCAGCCCAAAGCAACACAAAGAGTTTGAGTTAAGACCACCCCTCTAACGCTAACTTGCCTCCACCTAGAAAAAGGACCAAGAAGAAGCATCGCTAACTACTAAATCTACCTCGAGTTAACCCTTACGACATCGTTAGGTAATCACCTTATCAATGTAGTCACAATAAGGAGTCACTCGAAGACCTCAACCCAAGCGTCATGCCTTTGCTCCAAGACGATGATTCTACCCCAACCTCGATGACCTCAAGTAAATCTCTAAGGTGGAAAGACTCCGTCTTTCCACTCAAATCAAGAACACCGCTTACGACAAGATAATACAGGAAGATCTTCAATCCAAGCACTTGCTCCAAACACCACCTCGAGAGTCGTCAGGGGAACAAAACACATACATCATCAATAATCTTCAGAAGTCAGCTCCATCCTCCCAACCACCGAGACATTTAGAATTTAATATGACAAGACTGCCTGACGCCGTCAATACTACCCTCCAAGGAGAATAAAGAAACCCGAAGCATCGAGTTCCTGCCAAGATGTAACAAAGTCCATTCTCTTCCATCTCCGCTAACCACTCCCTTAAAAGAGCGCCGACTCTGCTAACCCTGAGGAACTACGGTAACCAAAGTTGATACGCTAACCACTCCCTTAAAAGAGCGCCGACTCTGCTAACCCTGAGGAACTACGGTAACCAAAGTTGATACCCACCCAAGGACGGTGTCAAGATGCAGGAACTTAGTGTGCTAGTATGCGGGTCTGAGGTCCCCTCCTTCATGTTTGATCCATGATGTTGCATCAGACCAAACCCGGAACAACCTCATTTCCAATGACCGTGTTCCATAACCGCCAACATCCAACATCAACCCTCAACCTATTGGACCCCTAACTAGCTCATAACTAACTAACCGGACGTTAGTTAAACGCCTCACCTGCTACGACTACTACTTCATGAAGTGGCATCGATGTCTCTCACGAAGTGACTTATACAAGGTCGACCGCAGATAACCACCCCCGGCGAAAGGTGCAACCCCATCCCCCAGCATCATCATATGACTCCAATATAGAAGGTCTGCGACTCCACCAAGTACCCCTAGTCTCATTCTAAGGGGGAAAGGCTGGGTCTTTCCTGCGAAACCCGAATCACCACGAGAGACTCGACCTCTAATCATCGTCAAGAGATGACCCTCCCTTAAATCAAGATGCATGGACCCCCATACAAGGAGAACAATCGGCCCTTCTCCTAAATCAGAAGATACTTCAGGAAACTCCTCCACTTCAAGGTCGACCGTCCAGCCAACACTCCTGGCGATTCAAGACCTTGAAGATAGAAAAGCTGACTATCGTGGCGTTGGAATGAAGAAGGCTTAACTCGGCGTCTCGCCACAAAAAAGAAGGACCCTGTCCATGCTAAACCTACCTGGAATCGTCCTAAGGGGAAAACACTTCATCTTTTCCACTCGCTTAATATAAACCACCCAATCTGAAGCAACTTAGCTCCGATCCATAGCCAACCACGCCTGTTTGCTGTAAAACCTGTTAGCACCTAATAATTTCCACCACTGAAATTGTTAAGAGGATGTTATCACCCAACCATACTCCTCCCTAATCTCAGGACGAGATTATTTTAAGGGGGAAATGTCTGTAACAGCCCAATTTCAGGAAACCTGAATGGTTGACCAAAAGGAAAAAATCAGGGGAAACAAAAACTTTTTCTTATTACTTGTTGCAATGCTTGCCTACTTGTTTGTTTGTGTTCATGCAACTGATTGTGTATTGGGTGATATACTTCTTATCTCAACACTAGTTGACAAAAGCTATTTTACAAAAGAGATTGTCTTGGCTCATCTTTCATATTCTCAAATGTTCTGGCATTTCAAACTTGAGCCGAGATGATCTTGATAAAAAATACCTTATTAGTCTCCCTCTAACAAAACTATGGAGAACTATCATATAATCTCCTTATGTTTTCAAGACAGAACTCTCAACTACTCTCACCCCTAGGTTTTTCCAAAAACCTTCCTTAAAACCTTTCTCACTCTGATCTTAGTAGAAATACCAAGAGGTACTTATCTTACTTCAAGGAACAACCTCTTCAAAATACCCATGCTTACCTCAAGCTAGGCTCGAGGATGACTTTGGTAGTAGTTTGACAAATTTGATAAGATGAATTGCCTTGATCTGCTCATTGCCTTGTTTGATTAGGAACTATAGTGAGCTAATCTAGTATCTCATCCCTCAGGACCCCAATCTATGTTTGTTATCATCAATCTCAAACCAAGCATCCAAATCTAGATCTATCATAAGCCACTAAAGTGATCAGCTCCCTTCCTAATCATATCAATCCAAGGATAATCCCTTTTAATAGTTTCATACTCAGTGAAGACCCAATATAAGCATGAATACTATCTAATTAGTTAACACTTCAACTTCATCTGCTTGATCAAGAGTTTGGAACCTAGCATTCCCTCAAAATCACCTACACTTGTACTCTTGTCTAAAACCCTAAATCTGCCAAAATGGATGTCTGGAATTCTTATCTAGATTCAATCTTTGGAGCTCTACCTTTTCCAACCTATGTGCATTCTTGAGAATGTACTTGAACCATATTATATTACATCATTAGTACTACCAAAGATCAATCTTACCCTTGGATTAACACTTTTGGATCCCACTCATCCATGATGGTCTTGTACTCAAGATAATAATCTTTTCGGCAAATCTTATCATCTTGCCTACTTTGGCAGAAGCTCACATCTTTATGCCACCTCCCATTGACAAACTATTTACATGATTATGACCTAATAATCATGGACTATCAATCCCCACTTCACTTTTTCCATTGGAGCTTTGTGTTTCTTAATCCCACATGGTTTAGGAGGCATCAGGACAACTCTGTTATGGCAGCCTTATTTTCAACAAAAATTGCCATCACTCCTAAACCACCTCAAATACAACCAAGAACCACTCTTTCTGCCATGATCAGCTATATAAATTGTTCTAGGTATCCATCTATCCCTTGCACCAAGGTGAGCTTTGAGCTCCCTAATCCAACCATATTTAGGTGGCATAAAAATATCAAAACCCTAGATTCTCCCACATCTAGTTTCCATCCTTTTCACCACAATTCTTAAAAAACCAATAAGTCATTAAGGTATAAACCAAGTCTAAAACATCTACCTTGAATATAACCATCCCCAAATAATTTCCAAAGTTATTTGGATCCTCAAACTATTTAATTTCATTATCTTGCAAAATTCTCAAAATCTTGTCTCATAAGGCAAGTTTGTTTTTCTCCAAACCAATCTGCCAAATCAATGCACATTTGAGTTCTCTACCTCATAACCCACCTTCCCATATAAAAAAATATCTTTGAGATTCTTTGTTATTTATTTTTGCCCTTTTTCTTAAATGGCAGAAACAAGAATTATTTGCTTAAAAATACTTTTTTATCCAAATAAATTCCAATAAAATTATCCAATGTGTAATTTGGTATTTAGGACCATATCAATCAAAAACCAGCCTTGCCCAATGTAAAAATATCACTTAAGCTCCTAGAAACCATTTCTTCCCTATTTGAATAAATGATCTTAAGTGTACCAATAATCATTTGAAAAATCCCAAATAAATCTTGATCAAATGAATTGACATCCTCTATCTACTAGTACCATTTCCCCACATTCCTCAATGCAAATTTTCAAACTTCCTTCACAACAATTGTTTGGGTCACTTTTGCCAATCTAGCTTTTGCTCAAATCAAAACCATCCAAACCCACATCAACTTGATCAAGCCAAGATTGCACAGCACAACCCCACTCCCTCCTGGTCGTGCACTTTAGCCAAGCTACTGTAGCACATCCCTCTCTTGTCATTAGTGCTTGGATGCGAGAGAGAGGACTTGTTAGTACAAACTCTAAAAGTATCTCCACCCCAGCCCTCCCTGTCCTCTATGGTCGAATGAATGGCCCCACACACCCCTCTCCACCACCCTTGCTACCCAATGGCTAGCCCTCCACTCCTCTCTCTTCCCCTCCTACACATTGTCCACCATAGACCCCTCACTTCGGTTTATAAGGACACAGGCCAGTACAGCCCCTCTCCCCTCCCCCGGTTTGCCTCCTCTCACTCCACCAGACCTCCTCTGAGCTCTCTACCCTGCTCCCCTGCTCTATTTGCTCGGGAGGAGGAGAAGGCACTTCGTCCTTCTCAAAGAAAACGAGCCCCGAGCTCCACCCATACTCTTTCATCCTCTACATGTCACCTAGCTGAGCTCCCAATTCCATTTTGAACCTAACCATGCCTCCCTCTCGCTGCAGGAATGCCTCTAGCATTGTCGCCATCGATGCTCCGACGAAGCACTCTCCGCCGCCGTCGCGGGAGATGCCCTCCTGGGCGGAAACCCCTCTGCCGCCCCTCCCTGGGCTTAGAGCCAAAATCAATTCATTTGGACTTCTTATAAAAAGATACAAAAAATTTAAGAAAATAGAAAAAAAAATTTGCTAAATGGACCACCGAGTTGGGTCGGATCTTATCTACCGGCCACCGGGTGCCAAGGCCCATGCCACAGTTAAAAAAATAAAAGAGGGAAGGACTCCCTTCGATAAGGCCTAGGCCCAACCAATAGGTAGGAATCATTTATAAAGGTGTAGCGCGGTTGTATTACCATGAAGCGGTGGTGGCGGGATGGTTAGAACCTCTCAATTGGTTGTAGAGGTGCTTGGTTCGAGTTGTAGTAGCACCACATTTTTTGTGCCATTTATATCTCAAAGCCCAATTATTGATTGTTATAATAAATCAACTATACAATTCTAACACCAAAGTTGCTATGGTGTGGTGGTTGTTGACGAGCGGGCTTGTCCGCTAGGTCCCTGGTTCAATCCCCTCGCCTCCTTTTTTTATATTATTATTTCCCAAAGAGGTTTAGGTATATATTGACACCAAGATATATACATATATAAATATTGACACATACACATGCCACATAATCATAATTGTTGAGGTGGCCAACTAGTTAATTTAATATATATTATTTTAGACAATATGACGATTTAAATTGGTCATAATGGGGTATAAATAACATTCTAAGCTGTATCATGTAGGTTATGACGATTTCATGTGATGACATTATGATGATTTTGACACAAATCGTCGTAATTCTATAGGATTTTAACCTCTCCAAACATCGTATGACCATCTTGTACGAAATCGTCATAAATCTATGATGATTTCATTCCTCGTCACTATGAGAAGGTCACAAGTTAACACATTTCTTGTAGTGTCTCTAGAACCAATGTATGCCTTTCCCTAACACTACACAGAAGCATATTTTGGAATATGAACAGCTCAAGGCAGTACAGGGGGAGAGGGAAGAGGAAAGTGTGCCAATAGTTGACAAAAATCTGTATGAAACCAAAGATGAAGAGGTAACCAAGGAAGCAATTATGGCTATGTATGCACATTGTAACATAGTTGAACTTGATGAAGAGACTTCCGTATTGGTTGAAGGTAAAACTAAAGATAAAAGATATGGGTAAGCCTATTCTTCCCTGCATATTTAAAGAAACCTCGCATTACGGTTTATGTGATCTTGGTACCGCAGTTAATGTTATATCTTATGATTTTTTATTTAGAAATTAAAGAAGAGATAGAACCGGCTACAATAGAAAATACTGATATGATGATCATGTTAGCCAATAAAAAACTCAGAATTCCAACGGGAGTAGTTGAAGATGCAACTATCACAATTAGCAATAAAAAATCGCCATCGATTTTGTAGTTGTTGATATGCCAGCTGACACTCTTTGCCCAATTATATTTGGAAGAAACTTTTTGAGCGATGTAGGTGCCACAGTCGACTTTAAAAAGGAGGTTGTATCCCTTAAGCTTAGGAAAGCGGAAAATGAATTCCACTTTTCCAAATTTAAAGACAAACTCTGCTTATACAAGAAGAAGAAGAGGAAGAGAAAATTATTGCGGAGATGGCAGCTCTTTTCGTAAGTAATCAAGAAGAAGAAATAAATGAAGATCCAAATTGTGAAGAAATAATTATGGAGGATAGGTCTCTAGAAGAGTTAGAAAGTGAATTTGATTCACTTCCCATCTTAGAACGTCCAGCTGATGAAGCTTTTGAAGAGCCAGAAAAGAGAGGGGATGAAGAATTACCACCCCCAGAATTAAAAACTTTACTAGATAATCTTAAATATAGATTCTTTGATGATACTAATAAATTCCCTGTTATTATTAGTTCTAAAATTTCAGGGGATGAAGGAGAAGAACTCATGAAGGTACTAAAGGAGCATCGCAAGGCCTTTGGGTACTCAATGGATGATTTGGAGGGCATTAGTCCCATGATATCCGTCCATCGAATATTCATGGAGGAAGGTGCTAAACCAGTTGCAGAATTTAATAGAAGGCTAAATCCTGAAATGAAGGAAGTGGTAAGAAAAGAAATAGTACGCCTACTGGATGCAGGTATAATATATCCTGTAAAAGAAAGTGAATGGGTAAGTCCTGTTCATTGTGTTCCTAAGAAAGGCGGCTTTACTATTGTTCCTAATGAAAACAATGAATTGATACCTACTAGAACTATTGTTGGACATAGGATGTGCATAGATTTCAAGAAATTGAATAAGGAAACTAGGAAAGATCACTATCCTATATCGTTCATAGATCAAACTTTAGAGAGGTTAGCAAACCACACTCATTTTTGCTACTTGGAAGGATACTCAGGTTATTCTCAAATAGATGTTCATCCTGATGACCAACTTAAAACAACTTTCGTTAGTCCTTATGGTTTATATGCTTACCGACACATGCCTTTTGGTTTATGTAATGCTCCAGCTACTTTCCAAACATGCATGGCTGCTATTTTTGCAGATTTTATAGAACTGATAATGGGAGTATTTATGGATGATTTTTCTGTCTATGGAACTTTGTTTACTAGTTGCTTGGATAATCTCAAAAGAATTTTACAGCGTTGCAAAGAAACCAATCTAAACTGGGAGAAGTGCCATTTTATGGTCAAAGAAGGCATAGTACTTGGACATAAAGTATCAGGTAGGGTATTGAAGTAGATAGGGCCAAAGTCGAAGCAATAGAGAGAATGCCTCAACCAAGGGACATAAAAGGTATAAGAAGTTTTCTTGGTCATGTGGGTTTTTATAGAAGGTTCATTAGGAATTTTTCTAGAATTTCTAAACCTTTGACTAACCTGTTTCAAAAGGGAGTGAGATTCAGTTTTGATGATAAATGCCTTGTAGCCTTTGATAAACTTATATATGCTTTATCACGTGCTCCTATCATCAAACCACCTATTTGCGATATGACTTTTGATTTAATATGTGAAGCTAGTGATGATGCTGTAGGAGTAACTCTGGGACAACACATAGGTCGCAGATTTAATATTATACATCATGCTACTAGAACTCTCAATAGTGCTTAGAAGAAATATCCTAAGGAAGAAAGAGAATTCTTTGCTGTATTTTTCTCTTGTGATAAATTTCGTTCTTATATAGTTAATGCAAAAGTAAGAGTTCATATGGATCGTGATGGTTTAAAAGAACTCCTCGAGAGGAAGATTCATAAGCCAAGGCTGATCCGTTGGATCCTTTTACTTCAAGAATTTGAGATGCAGATTATGCAGACAAGAAGCAAAGATAGTGGATGCAGCATCTATATTTTCCCAGCAAGGCACTAATCTTATAGAGAGGGACTTTAGTCCTCGTGATTTTCGCTTACGATAATTATTAGATGAAGTAAGGTCAATCCCTCCAAAAGAGAAGAAATCCTTGCTGTTGGAGGAGCTTGTCATCCCCGAATAAATAAATGGTAATTGAAAGGTAAGTGTTCTTACTCTAATAAGTAATTTATCTTCACAGTTTCTACTTCTAAAAATGTTGACTTTGAATTCCTCTTGTTTTTCTGAAGTTTTTTAGGGGTTTTTGTAACTATACGGGCGCAACTATACGATCGGAGAAACATCTCCCACTATAGTTGCTCATTAAAGGTACTGTATCCCCCTTACGAAATAATTTTTGGTGTGCAATATCTATTGGATCGCAACTTATGACTGGAGAAAAATCTCCTGCCGTATAGTTGGTCGTTAAAGTTTCTATATCATCGACCTTTTTCGTTCTTATTCATATTCATCTAAAAACGTTTTGTTTGTTCCTAGTCGGTAATCTGACTGACCTGGACTCGAGATATTTGGAAATATCTTCCCGTAACCAACTATACGGCTGGAGCTATACGGGCCGCGGCCGTATAGTTGGTCGTTACGAAGCAGAAATCCTCCAAAATCGTGATTTATTTTCCTAATTTGTTCATATTCTTTTCTTGGGCGTGAATTTGGTGTTTCTCGCGATTTTTACCGACCTATGACCCCTCTTATACAATGCCATTGTGCCTCTCTGTAATCATAGTCACCAAGAACAAATCTAGCGATGCGCTATCCCGTCTCAGGCCGTGGAAAACCCATGGGGCTCATTGATCCTATGGACCTTTTGAGCAGACCGTCTATGAAGAACGGTGATGATGAGGTGGAGAGGTTTAGCTCGAGGTACAAAGAGTACGTCAAGCCAAGCTTCTACAACAGCGATCCGGATGAAGGCTGGAGCGACATTTACATCTGCCACGACGTCTATGATCCCCCAGAGATCGAGTGGGTGGCAATGAAGATAACACAAGAAGAGAGGGAAGGCCACAAGCCACATGGAAAAGGGCATGTGGATACGGTCAAGTTCGTAACCACTATAACATCCCAATTTTAGCAACCCTGGTTAATTGTCCAAAAAGGCAAAAATCAGGTGGAACAAAAACTTTTTCTTGCATTGTGTGCTTACTTGTTTGCTTGTGCTCAAGCAACTGTTTGTATATTAGTGTGTACTCCTCATCTCAACACTAGTTTACAAAAAGCTATTTTACAAAAGAGATATCTTGCCGCATTTTTCATATTCTCAAATGTTCTGGCATTTCAAAAACCTGAGCCAAGATGACTTTGACCCAACCCAATACTTTACTAGTATCTTTTGACAAACTATGTGTAGCATCCCAATTGTCTAACAATTGTAATGCTACTTGGTCTAGTAATATAATGGCTACTTCAAATATATAATTGTTGCATCATCATTATATCATGCTCATGCCATCATGCCTCCTTGCATTTGAGCATCATATAAAACCCTTTGGATTTGGTTCTTCTCTCATATGCATTGTTAATTGTATTTGCCTCTTGATATTGTATTTGGTTCTTGATATATTGTTTCAATGCCCAAGTTGAGTTGGGGGCATATCTCTTATTAACTCCACCACCTTTTCTTCACCACCTTATAAATTCCACCATCCAACTAAATATGATCTTGGTATTTATTGGTTTTACTTCTAGCTCATGTGGGTTGGGATGGATCTAATTCTTTCTCCACATGCTCTCATCTTAGCATCATGTTGTTTTCACATTATTGATGTATGAGAGCCACATGGACACCTTTGCATGCCTTGTGAGTGGAATCCTTTGTCCTAGCTTCCATATGGATTATCATGGAATTATGCTCATGTTGGAATATTTTTGTGACTAATAATCATCTAGTGGAACATACACACTAGCATGTCCCATTCTATTTCAAACATGGCTATCTCCATCTATTCCACTTGGAATTCTTTCTAGATTCCTTTGCTTGGGCCTTACTCCAATTTTGGGAATGCATAATAATAATGCCATGTAATAACATTGTTTTCACAAGAATCAACATGGCATTAAATATTTGCCATGCAAGTGCCACCTATTTCTAGTATTTGGTTCTTTGGTTTTGGGTGGATCATCTCCCTCTCTCTATCTCTCTCTTTTAGCTTGATCTTATTTGATCATGCTTAAACCACCTCACCACCTCTCCCTCTTTTGGTCTAGCTTGGTTTGACCTTGTTCTTACTTGAGCTTGCCAAAAAGAGAAACCATCTCACACTCCCTCATCTATCCTAAACCCTACCACCTTTCTCACCATACCCCTCTCTCTAAACCCATACCCCCATATCCCATCCTAGCTAAACCCTTATCTACACCTAATCTAAACCAAACCCTAAACCTACCTCTCTCTCTCGGCCTCTCTCTCTCTTCCACCTAGCTGGCCCCACCCAGCTCGCCCCACCTGACCACCCCAACCCTAGCTACCCCAAACCCTACCCTAGCTCCAAACCTAGCCCTACCCGAGCCTCACCTCTCTCTCCCTAGCTCTCTCTCTGCCCTAGGGGCCCCTCTAACCCGAGCCTGCCCCTGCCTCCTTGGCATCACCCTGGCCCCACCTGGAAGCCTCCCACCTGCCCCTGCCCTAGCCTCCCGACCGAGCACGTGAGGAGAGGAGGAAAGGTGGCCGAGCCACCTTTTCCTCTACCTGCTCCCCACGGCACCCCATCTCCTCTCCGTCCTTATCTTCCACGGCTCTGCTTCACCCTGCTACCCCCCAGATCCAGCCCCAGCGCCCTGCCTCTCCCCCTCTTCTCCACCGCATCCGGCAACGCCACCGTCGGCCTCCACCGCACCCCGCCGTTCTAGACGCGCAGGCAGTCCGTGGAGTGGTTGGGGAGTACCGGGAGGCTCCCCTGCATCGCCTGGAACACGCCCGCGAGGAGGAGGAGCACCGGAGCTGCCAGTACCCGCGCCGCCCGAGCCGAAACCCTAGACCATCTGTCCGTCTGCATCGTCGTTGATCGCCAGCGCCCCTGCCCGATCCAGCGCCACCGACAACCTCTCGGTGAGCCCCTGTATCCCTTAGACACGGTCCGCCTCGCTGCCGTCGCCTGTGTTCGCCGGACGTTTCGTCGTGCATGCTCTGTGCGCCGGCCTCGCGCTCGGTCCGCCTCGCTGTAGCGTCGCAGAAGCCCTAGCTAGGCCGCGCCCACCTCTCTGTCACCTAGCCCAAGCCACCGCAGCGGTAGCCGCCCTGCGTGCAAGCCCCGGGTCACGAGATCGAAGCCCCGTGCCGCGCCCGCTGCCTCTGTCTTTTTCGTCAGAGAGAGAGAGGAAGAGAAACAGTGTCGCGGCGACGTTTTGCAGAAAACCCCCTCCCGTTTTGTTTTTCCTCAACCCGCGCTCCTGCCGACCCCACCTGTCTGCCTCTGGGAGATTTTATAAAAAGGCTCCCCTGCTTTGGTCGACTCAACCCGCGGTCCCCCCTGAGCCGCGTGGCAACCTCGAGCCGCCCACTGGCGTGTGGGTCCGCAGTGCTTCTAGGCCCACTTGTCTGCCTCTGTGGCTAGTTAAGGCCACGGTGTAAAAAGCTTTCTGTGCGCCTGTGTTGCTGAGTCAGCTTGACCCCACCCGTCAGCGTCAGGGGCTAGGTTCGTCTGAGTACAAAAAGTCTCGGTGCTTATCTGTTTTTAATTCAAATCTTTTCAAATTAATTCAAATTCAAATTTAATTCTGTTTTTAAATAACTTTTAAAATACAAATCCAATTTAAACAAATAATATATGTTTTCAAATCAGAAAAATGTGAGGATTTCAAATATGCAATCCAAAATATATTTTGAACATTTAAAATTCCAAGTTTATTTAAATTACCATAAATACCCCTTTTCTTTAATAAATTGATAGCTTTTGTTTTATAAGTCCAAATTTAACAAATAATATGTCTAAAATGATTAGCTCGACGAGACCTTTCTGTTTATGCATTCCATGGTTTGTTTTGAAGCATGCATCATATAAATATAATGGGTACAGCAACTAATATGAGAATAAAATGTGGCCAAAACTCAATAAAATGCTTTATTATTGTTTTCCACACCTCACCCATGCCATGCTACTTTATTGCCATGCCAAATGTGCATCATTCTTCATGGCATGATTGTTTGCTTGTCGCATTTTATTAATATGCTTGTGCACTTTATTTATGTTGGCCCTTGTTTGTTTGGTTCTTCTTCGAATAGACGCTGAGCAGGGGATTTATCAAGACACCCAGGAGTACCACCCAGATCCTTCTCTCGCTTCAACTGAGCTGCCAGGCAAGCACTACCACATGCTTGCATACATATAGTACCTATTGCCTCTATCTTACTCTTGCATCATTGAGTCGCGATTGCATTAAATTGAATCCCAAGTATTGCATAGCCGTTAATTTTAAACCCCACTGAAGCTTGTTCCTCCATCCCATGAGTCATTACTACAGGAGTTGTTTGAGCCATGCGAGTCGTAGAATAGCATGTGTAGGGTATGTGAGTGTCTGTTGGAAAACGAGTTACCTAAACAACTCAACCTGATTAGTAATGGGATAACTAATGAAAGTGGCATCGGTGAGCCATATTCGCTATTTGGTTTTTCAGGCTCACTTGTGTCCCGTAGGACCCCGAGTACTTGATTCCTGTTCCTTGAATATTCGCGCTATCCACATCCGGGAGGCTTATGAACCCCCCTGAGCCAGAGCTTGATTCATTCTTATTTCTTGAGGGCCACAAACTAGTTTGAGGTTTTATTTACCATCCTGTACTTATGCCATGCTTACTGCTTTATTTAAAATTGTGCGAGGAGCACACTGTATTGTTTAGGAAAGCGGAGTGTTTTCGCGGTGTCGACAAGCCCAGTCACATTTTCGGGTTCCCAGTCGTTCACAGCCATTGGCGCAAACCTTGAGGCCGTCTCGGAGTCAGCTAACTTCGTTGCGGGTAGCTCAATGGGGTGGCCCCCTGAAATATTTCTGAATCCTGTGATCGCTTTGTCGTGACTGCCTCGTTGGGTTTTGATTTGGTTTTTACGAGGCATATCGAGTGTGTGTTGCTATTTGTGCACCCCTGCAGGGTAAAACTTTCTGAAAGCCGTGTCCGCGGTTATGGACGACTTGGAGCACAGTTTCTCGATCATAGACAAGCATAACTATAGTACCGCTTTTAATCTGACTAGACTAGGTACCTGACTAGTAAATAGTACAACACTCATGGAATGTTTAATAAAACTGCCAACGGATGGGGGGTTGTTCGTCCGCTTCCTCGTCGGTAAGCGAGGAGGAGGATGGATCTGTGGATATTACCGTTTTAACTGTTATAACTGTTGTTACTAATTCACGGACATCCGTCTATCTCTGGTTAGGCGGATGGTTAGCGAGTATCTATAGAATTGCTAGGGTTTATCTTTGGCTACAATTGCGTCACCCCAGGTTGTGTCCCCTTTAGAGGCATAAAGACTTGCTGAGTACCCCTAGGGTCTCACACGATAAATTATTGGTTCAGATGAACAGGTACACTCGCAAGATGGATACTGGTTGGAAGAGACGGACGATATGGGCAACGATCATTCGGTGTAGAGATTCCGGGAACGGGGATCCGTGAGATCTGTGGGCGGGATGTGCTTATTTATGGGGCATCTTATGCCGATTTGCTTCTTATCCGTACTCGGATTTTGTCTTCCGCTTCCGCTTGATACTCTGTTGATTGATGTATGAGGAGATATCCTAAACTATTATATCTATCTAGGATATTTGGATCTTGCCGTATGGCGTTGCTATATTTCCTTTCTTTTTAGATGGAATGGCTCTGATGTACTATTGTATGGTGGCTTGCATACATACTCATTTGTGTATGTAGTTGATCCCTTCGCCTGCCGATTACGCCGCCCGTTCTTGTCCCGACGTTTGGAAATGGTTGGGACGGCCGAAAGGTCTACCTGTGAGTGGCATTTGGGCCCCACCGTACTATTTCAACCATTTCTGATCATCCAGGCTTGTACTAGGAGCGTAATTCACCGAGGTAGTTACAATTGGTATCAGAGCCATCCCGACCTTCAGGGTCTCAGCCAAATGGCCGTTGTCTGTCTAGCAAATATTTTGGTAGTTATGTATACTAGGGAAAAACAAAACGCGAGAGTAGGACTGCTTCCACTTTTCTTCTTACCCACCCACCACCCTTTTCTGGTAAGGAAGTGTAACGTTTTCAATCCTCTTCTTAAAATTCAAACTAGGATTCACGTGTTCTGGGTTTCCGTAGTACCATAGGTTGTGTATCTGTGTGTGTGAGTGTGTGTGTGTGTGTAATCCTTTGTCTATCTATTGCATCCAAGTTGTTATATTATCGGCCTTTTGGTTATCAACTGTTGGTACATTCCATACCGACAGGCTTTTGCAAACCGACGCGATCTATCTGATTCTTTGTATACCGATGCGATCTGTCTTACTCTTTGTTATCCGACGCTATCTTGTTTGTGGTGTTCGTTTCCGTAGTTGCTAATCTTTAGGTTATCTTGAGGAGAAGGTGTTGAGATATGTGTTTTACTTGTTCATGTGCGGAGTAATGATTTGAGTGCGGGATGGAGTCGCGACCATACCACTACTCTTATCATTCGCTCTTGTATATTGAATTGGTAGAGTCACTAATCTTGATTCGTTAAGTGATTTTGCGCATATATTGGTATTTTAATGCCGAAATTTGTGGAAAAAATTCTTTGATATATTTGTGTACCACACTCCTTTCCAGTCGTGTGCGATATGCTTAATATCTTCTAGGTGCTTTGAACTTCGTTGATATTTTAATATCATCTTAGTAAATTGTATCCTTAATCTTGGTTAATTCCATTTTGGTACTATTGTGGATTATTATTATTCTCCATTATAGTACTGACTTGTGTTTTATATCAATCACAGGATGGCACCACCACGCCGTTCTGAGGAGGACATACAACCTGAACTGGGGGCAGCATTGTCAAGCATCGCCAATGCCTTGGCAGCAATGCAGCAGAACCAACAGCGCTTTGAAGAGAGTGTCAGGAGGAATGAGTTTGCTCCACTACCTCCACCTCCCAAGCAAGGAGACATCAAAAGCTTCCTGAAGTTCAACCCACGCCAATTTGATGTTTCGGATCAACCACTTGATGCTGATGATTGGTTGCGTGAGATGTCAAGGCTGTTGATGACTGCTGATGTTCCTGAGCAAGAATGGGTAAAGTGTGCTACTCACCTTCTGAAGGGATATGCAGCTCTCTGGTGGGAGAATTACCTGAAGGCAAACTGCACTGGTTTTCAGCCTTAATGGGAACAGTTCACTGAAGCTTTCAAAGAGCAGTATCTATCAGAAATTGTCATGGAGAGGATGAAGGAAGTGTTTCTCAACCTCAAGCAGGGCAATGATAACGTCAATACCTACATCAGGAACTTCATGAACCTCTCTCGTTATGGTGGCGATGAGATCTCTGATGACAAGAAGAAGCAAAAGAGGTTCAGGCAAGGGCTCAATGCATCGATTAAGTATGCAATCACACATGCAAGGCCGGCGTCTTTTCTGGAACTTCAGCATACAGCTCTGCAGGAAGAGGCAAGTAGGCAAGTGTTTGAGGAGTCAAAGAAACACAGCCGTGATGCAGCAAGCTCTTCATCTATGTCAGCTCCTTCTAAGCGTCGTGTCTGGGTTCCTAACACCCCACCGTCGCTCCCGGCTCCACCAAGACCTTCAAGCTACGCGGCGAGGCCACCAAACTTCCTCACTGCTGCTCCCAGGGGCTACAACCACCACTACCCTGGAGCGCCTGGCGGAGTCCCTGGCTACGTTGCTCCACGTCCACCGGGTGCTTGTTACACGTGTGGAGACTCTGGGCATCAACAATGGAACTGTCCGATGAAGAACAAGGCTCTTCCTCCACCCCCTCCAAGATCTGCGGCAAGCTCTCCTTTGGTTCGTGCACCACCACCTCGATCTCTCAACATCAACACCAAGCCCGGGTCTACTGTTGCTCGTGCCAACTGTGTCAACGCCGCTCAAGCTGAGCATGCACCTGGAGTTGTGATGGGTATGCTTCCCGTTAACTCAGTCCCTGCACGAGTTTTGTTTGATTCTGGTGCATCGCATTCTTTTGTGTCAACCAAGTTCGCAGATGAGAATGGGTTGGATATGGATCCTCTCCTTAAGCGGTTAATGGTCCTTTCTCCTGGAGCAACAATGGCAGCTTCTAAAATCAGCCATGGCAATCAAATTGAGATTGGTGGCTCTTCGTTCTCGGCTTCCTTAATTGTTCTGGGCAATTCTGACATTGATGTCATCTTGGGCATGGATTGGTTGACAGCAAATGCAGCTGTGATTGATTGTGCTGAACGCTCGGTTTCTCTGAAGATTCCTGAAGGCCATATAGTCTATTCTCCAAGTCTGACTCCTGCTATCCAGCTTTTCTCTTTGGCGGCTCTGAATGTTGATGCTATGGAAGCTATTCAGAGTGTTCTGGTGGTCTGTGAGTTCCCAGATGTCTTTCCTGAAGAGTTGCCATGTATGCCTCCGGATCGTGAGGTTGAGTTTGTAATTGAGCTTGAACCTGGTACCGCTCCTATCTCCAAGCGGCCTTATAAAATGGGTCCTGCTGAGTTGGCTGAACTCAAACGGCAGCTTGATGAACAAGAGAAGTTGGGTTTCATTCAGCATAGTACTTCTTCTTGGGGTAGCCCAACTCTCTTTGTGAAGAAGCGAGACCAGACTGATAGACTTTGTGTTGACTATCGGGCTCTCAATGCTAAAACCATCAAGAATAAATATCCCCTTCCGCGGATTAATGATCTCTTTGATCAGCTAGCTGGAGCTGTGGTTTTCTCTAAGCTTGACTTGAGAAGTGGTTATCACCAAATCAAGATTCGCAAGGAAGATGTTCCGAAGACAGCTTTCACCACCCGCTATGGCCTGTATGAGTACACGGTCATGTCTTTCGGTCTCACCAACGCACCTGCCACCTTCTCGAGGCTCATGAACTCGGTTTTCATGGAGTATCTTGATAAGTTCGTTGTGGTCTATCTGGATGACATCCTAGTCTATTCTAAGTCACAAGAAGAGCATGAAGAACACCTTCGGTGTGTCCTAAGCAAGCTTCGTGAGAACCGCTTGTATGCAAAGTTCTCCAAGTGTGAGTTTTGGCTGCCTCAAGTAACCTATCTTGGTCACGTCATCTCTGCCAAGGGCATTGCAGTAAATCCGGAAACTGTGAAGACAATTGTTGTATGGCTTCCTCCTGTCAATGTCAAAGAAGTGCGGAGTTTCCTTGGTTTGGCTAGTTATTGCCGTCGCTTCGTTCAGAACTTTTCGAAGATAGCGAAGCCTCTTACCGATCTCCTCAAGAAAGGCAAGAAATACCTTTGGACTCCTGCATGTCAAGCAAGCTTTGAGACACTCAAAGAGAAGCTCACTTCCACACCAGTCTTGGTTCCTCCGGATACATCCAAGCCGTTTCAGATCTTCTGTGACGCCTCTTTGCATGGATTGGGTGCGGTCCTTATGCAAGAAAAACAAGTTGTTGCTTATGCCTCTCGACAGTTGAAGACGCATGAGATCAACTATCCTACACATGACCTCGAGCTCGCAGCAGTTGTCTTTGCTTTGAAAGTATGGAGGCACTACTTGCTTGGCAACCGTTGTGAGATCTTTTCTGATCACAAGAGTCTGAAGTATATCTTTACTCAGCCTGATCTCAACCTTAGGCAAAGGAGATGGATTGAAGCAATCAATGACTTCGATTTGACCATCAACTACACTCCGGGCAAAGCTAATGTCATGGCAGATGCTCTCAGCCGCAAAGCTTATGTCAACAACCTCATGATGGAAGAACAACAGCCTCTCTTGTGCGAGGAATTCCGTCAGCTCAACCTGGAAATTGTGGAACAAGGGTATCTCCTGAACCTTCTAGCAACACCTCTCTTGGAACAAAAGGTTCGCTCTTCTCAGCTTGGTGATCCGTACACAATAAAGATCATCTCCAGGATTCAGCTTCCGAAGTATGAGTCCTTCCACGTCGATGATCAAGGCACGCTTTTCTTTGAACACCGGATGTTTGTTCCGAACTACCCGGGTTTGAGAGAGCAAGTTCTCAAGGAGGCGCACGATTCTATTCTTTCTATCCACCCTGGCAGAACAAAGTTGTACATGGACTTGAAAACACAATATTGGTGGCCTGGTTTGAAAAGGTATTGTGCCAAGTATGTCTCAGAGTGTGATGTCTGCCGCAGAGTGAAAGCTGTTCATCAAAAACCTTCCGGTCTTCTACAGCCATTGAAACCCCGGAATGGAAATGGGAGAAAGTAGAGATGGACTTCATCACTGGTTTTCCTAGGTCGCAGAAGGGCAACAATGCAATCTTTGTTGTCATTGACAGGCTTTCTAAAGTGGCTCACTTCTTCCCCGTCAAGGAAACCATTTCTGCAATTCAGTTGGCGGAGCTCTATATCAACAGAATTGTATCTCTGTATGGGGTTCCTCTCGAGATCAGTTCAGACCGTGGAAGTATCTTCACTTCCAAGTTCTGGGAGAGTTTCCAAAATGCTTTGGGAACAAAGTTGAACTTCAGCACAGCCTACCACCCTCAGTCGCAAGGACAAGTGGAAAGGATCAATCAGATTCTGGAGGATATGCTTTGTGCTTGCGTCATCTCGTTTGGCATGAAGTGGGAAGAATGTCTTCCTTATGCTGAGTTCTCTTACAACAACAGCTTCCAGAAGAGTCTAAAGATGGCACCATTTGAGGCTCTCTATGGTCGCAAATGCAGAACTCCGATTGGTTGGTCGGGTGCAGGAGAAAGAATCTTGTTTGGCCCTGACATTGTGACTCAAGCGGAGGAAAAGGTTCACATCATTCTGGAAAATCTGAGGATTGCTCAAAGTCGCCAGAAGAGCAATTATGACAGGAAGCACACGGACATGGAGTATGCCCCTGGTGATCTCGTTTACCTTCGTGTCACTCCCATGAGAGGCACGCACCGTTTTGGTATCAAAGGAAAGCTGGCTCCTAGATACATCGGTCCTTTCAAGATTCGTGGAAGAAGAGGAGAAGTTGCTTATGCGCTTGAGCTCCCGGAAAAAACTAAAAGTCCATGATGTTTTCCACATCTCTCAGCTCAAGAAGTGCTTCAAGGATCCCGGCAGGACCGTGGACCATGAGCTGATCAATCTCCAAGAAGACCTGTCTTATCAAGAACACCCCACAAAAATCCTTGAAGTCGCAGAAAGAAGGACTCGCAACAAGTCCATCAAGTTCTGCAAGGTGCAGTGGTCGCACCATTCCGTTGATGAAGCCACTTGGGAACGTGAAGATGATCTCCGTGCCAAGAATCCTACCCTCTTTGTGTCTTCTTCTTCATCCTAGAATCTCGGGGCGAGATTCCTGTTTAGTGGGGGAGAGTTGTAGCATCCCAATTGTCTAACAATTGTAATGCTACTTGGTCTAGTAATATAATGGCTACTTCAAATATATAATTGTTGCATCATCATTATATCATGCTCATGTCATCATGCCTCCTTGCATTTGAGCATCATATAAAACCCTTTGGATTTGGTTCTTCTCTCATATGCATTGTTAATTGTATTTGCCTCTTGATATTGTATTTGGTTCTTGATATATTGTTTCAATGCCCAAGTTGAGTTGGGGGCATATCTCTTATTAACTCCACCACCTTTTCTTCACCACCTTATAAATTCCACCATCCAACTAAATATGATCTTGGCATTTATTGGTTTTACTTCTAGCTCATGTGGGTTGGGATGGATCCAATTCTTTCTCCACATGCTCTCATCTTAGCATCATGTTGTTTTCACATTATTGATGTATGAGAGCCACATGGCCACCTTTGCATGCCTTGTGAGTGGAATCCTTTGTCCTAGCTTCCATATGGATTATCATGGAATTATGCTCATGTTGGAATATTTTTGTGACTAATAATCATCTAGTGGAACATACACACTAGCATGTCCCATTCTATTTCAAACATGGCTATCTCCATCTATTCCACTTGGAATTCTTTCTAGATTCCTTTGCTTGGGCCTTACTCCAATTTTGGGAATGCATAATAATAATGCCATGTAATAACATTGTTTTCACAAGAATCAACATGGCATTAAATATTTGCATGGGCCATGCAAGTGCCACCTATTTCTAGTATTTGGTTCTTTTGGTTTTGGGTGGATCATCTCCCTCTCTCTATCTCTCTCTTTTAGCTTGATCTTATTTGATCATGGTTAAACCACCTCACCACCTCTCCCTCTTTTGGTCTAGCTTGGTTTGACCTTGTTCTTACTTGAGCTTGCCAAAAAGAGAAACCATCTCACACTCCCTCATCTATCCTAAACCCTACCACCTTTCTCACCATACCCCTCTCTCTAAACCCATACCCCCATATCCCATCCTAGCTAAACCCTAATCTACACCTAATCTAAACCAAACCCTAAACCTACCTCTCTCTCTCGGCCTCTCTCTCTCTTCCACCTAGCTGGCCCCACCCAGCTCGCCCTACCTGACCACCCCAACCCTAGCTACCCCAAACCCTACCCTAGCTCCAAACCTAGCCCTACCCGAGCCTCACCTCTCTCTCCCTAGCTCTCTCTCTCTGCCCTAGGGGCCCCTCTAACCCGAGCCTGCCCCTGCCTCCTTGGCATCACCCTGGCCCCACCTGGAAGCCTCCCACCTGCCCCTGCCCTGGCCTCCCGACCGAGCACGTGAGGAGAGGAGGAAAGGTGGCCGAGCCACCTTTTCCTCTACCTGCTCCCCACGGCACCCCATCTCCTCTCCGTCCTTATCTTCCACGGCTCTGCTTCACCCTGCTACCCCCCAGATCCAGCCCCAGCGCCCTGCCTCTCCCCCTCTTCTCCACCGCATCCGGCAACGCCACCGTCGGCCTCCACCGCACCCCGCCGTTCTAGACGCGCAGGCAGTCCGTGGAGTGGTTGGGGAGTACCAGGAGGCTCCCCTGCATCGCCTGGAACACGCCCGCGAGGAGGAGGAGCACCGGAGCTGCCAGTACCCGCGCCGCCCGAGCCGAAACCCTAGACCATCTGTCCGTCTGCATCGTCGTTGATCGCCAGCGCCCCTGCCCGATCCAGCGCCACCGACAACCTCTCGGTGAGCCCCTGTATCCCTTAGACACGGTCCGCCTCGCTGCCGTCGCCTGTGTTCGCCGGACGTTTCGTCGTGCACGCTCTGTGCGCCGGCGTCGCGCTCGGTCCGCCTCGCTGTAGCGTCGCAGAAGCCCTAGCTAGGCCGCGCCCACCTCTCTGTCACCTAGCCCAAGCCACCGCAGCGGTAGCCGCCCTGCGTGCAAGCCCCGGGTCACGAGATCGAAGCCCCGTGCCGCGCCCGCTGCCTCTGTCTTTTTCGTCAGAGAGAGAGAGGAAGAGAAACAGTGTCGCGGCGACGTTTTGCAGAAAACCCCCTCCCGTTTTGTTTTTCCTCAACCCGCGCTCCTGCCGACCCCACCTGTCTGCCTCTGGGAGATTTTATAAAAAGGCTCCCCTGCTTCGGTCGACTCAACCCGCGGTCCCCCCTGTGCCGCGTGGCAACCTCGAGCCGCCCACTGGCGTGTGGGTCCGCAGTGCTTCTAGGCCCACTTGTCTGCCTCTGTGGCTAGTTAAGGCCACGGTGTAAAAAGCTTTCTGTGCGCCTGTGTTGCTGAGTCAGCTTGACCCCACCCGTCAGCGTCAGGGGCTAGGTTCGTCTGAGTACAAAAAGTCTCGGTGCTTATCTGTTTTTAATTCAAATCTTTTCAAATTAATTCAAATTCAAATTTAATTCTGTTTTTAAATAACTTTTAAAATACAAATCCAATTTAAACAAATAATATATGTTTTCAAATCAGAAAAATGTGAGGATTTCAAATATGCAATCCAAAATATATTTTGAACATTTAAAATTCCAAGTTTATTTAAATTACCATAAATACCCCTTTTCTTTAATAAATTGATAGCTTTTGTTTTATAAGTCCAAATTTAACAAATAATATGTCTAAAATGATTAGCTCGACGAGACCTTTCTGTTTATGCATTCCATGGTTTGTTTTGAAGCATGCATCATATAAATATAATGGGTACAGCAACTAATATGAGAATAAAATGTGGCCAAAACTCAATAAAATGCTTTATTATTGTTTTCCACACCTCACCCATGCCATGCTACTTTATTGCCATGCCAAATGTGCATCATTCTTCATGGCATGATTGTTTGCTTGTCGCATTTTATTAATATGCTTGTGCACTTTATTTATGTTGGCCCTTGTTTGTTTGGTTCTTCTTCGAATAGACGCTGAGCAGGGGATTTATCAAGACACCCAGGAGTACCACCCAGATCCTTCTCTCGCTTCAACTGAGCTGCCAGGCAAGCACTACCACATGCTTGCATACATATAGTACCTATTGCCTCTATCTTACTCTTGCATCATTGAGTCGCGATTGCATTAAATTGAATCCCAAGTATTGCATAGCCGTTAATTTTAAACCCCACTGAAGCTTGTTCCTCCATCCCATGAGTCATTACTACAGGAGTTGTTTGAGCCATGCGAGTCGTAGAATAGCATGTGTAGGGTATGTGAGTGTCTGTTGGAAAACGAGTTACCTAAACAACTCAACCTGATTAGTAATGGGATAACTAATGAAAGTGGCATCGGTGAGCCATATTCGCTATTTGGTTTTTCAGGCTCACTTGTGTCCCGTAGGACCCCGAGTACTTGATTCCTGTTCCTTGAATATTCGCGCTATCCACATCCGGGAGGCTTATGAACCCCCCTGAGCCAGAGCTTGATTCATTCTTATTTCTTGAGGGCCACAAACTAGTTTGAGGTTTTATTTACCATCCTGTACTTATGCCATGCTTACTGCTTTATTTAAAATTGTGCGAGGAGCACACTGTATTGTTTAGGAAAGCGGAGTGTTTTCGCGGTGTCGACAAGCCCAGTCACATTTTCGGGTTCCCAGTCGTTCACAGCCATTGGCGCAAACCTTGAGGCCGTCTCGGAGTCAGCTAACTTCGTTGCGGGTAGCTCAATGGGGTGGCCCCCTGAAATATTTCTGAATCCTGTGATCGCTTTGTCGTGACTGCCTCGTTGGGTTTTGATTTGGTTTTTACGAGGCATATCGAGTGTGTGTTGCTATTTGTGCACCCCTGCAGGGTAAAACTTTCTGAAAGCCGTGTCCGCGGTTATGGACGACTTGGAGCACAGTTTCTCGATCATAGACAAGCATAACTATAGTACCGCTTTTAATCTGACTAGACTAGGTACCTGACTAGTAAATAGTACAACACTCATGGAATGTTTAATAAAACTGCCAACGGATGGGGGGTTGTTCGTCCGCTTCCTCGTCGGTAAGCGAGGAGGAGGATGGATCTGTGGATATTACCGTTTTAACTGTTATAACTGTTGTTACTAATTCACGGACATCCGTCTATCTCTGGTTAGGCGGATGGTTAGCGAGTATCTATAGAATTGCTAGGGTTTATCTTTGGCTACAATTGCGTCACCCCAGGTTGTGTCCCCTTTAGAGGCATAAAGACTTGCTGAGTACCCCTAGGGTCTCACACGATAAATTATTGGTTCAGATGAACAGGTACACTCGCAAGATGGATACTGGTTGGAAGAGACGGACGATATGGGCAACGATCATTCGGTGTAGAGATTCCGGGAACGGGGATCCGTGAGATCTGTGGGCGGGATGTGCTTATTTATGGGGCATCTTATGCCGATTTGCTTCTTATCCGTACTCGGATTTTGTCTTCCGCTTCCGCTTGATACTCTGTTGATTGATGTATGAGGAGATATCCTAAACTATTATATCTATCTAGGATATTTGGATCTTGCCGTATGGCGTTGCTATATTTCCTTTCTTTTTAGATGGAATGGCTCTGATGTACTATTGTATGGTGGCTTGCATACATACTCATTTGTGTATGTAGTTGATCCCTTCGCCTGCCGATTACGCCGCCCGTTCTTGTCCCGACGTTTGGAAATGGTTGGGACGGCCGAAAGGTCTACCTGTGAGTGGCATTTGGGCCCCACCGTACTATTTCAACCATTTCTGATCATCCAGGCTTGTACTAGGAGCGTAATTCACCGAGGTAGTTACAATTGGTATCAGAGCCATCCCGACCTTCAGGGTCTCAGCCAAATGGCCGTTGTCTGTCTAGCAAATATTTTGGTAGTTATGTATACTAGGGAAAAACAAAACGCGAGAGTAGGACTGCTTCCACTTTTCTTCTTACCCACCCACCACCCTTTTCTGGTAAGGAAGTGTAACGTTTTCAATCCTCTTCTTAAAATTCAAACTAGGATTCACGTGTTCTGGGTTTCCGTAGTACCATAGGTTGTGTATCTGTGTGTGTGAGTGTGTGTGTGTGTGTAATCCTTTGTCTATCTATTGCATCCAAGTTGTTATATTATCGGCCTTTTGGTTATCAACTGTTGGTACATTCCATACCGACAGGCTTTTGCAAACCGACGCGATCTATCTGATTCTTTGTATACCGATGCGATCTGTCTTACTCTTTGTTATCCGACGCTATCTTGTTTGTGGTGTTCGTTTCCGTAGTTGCTAATCTTTAGGTTATCTTGAGGAGAAGGTGTTGAGATATGTGTTTTACTTGTTCATGTGCGGAGTAATGATTTGAGTGCGGGATGGAGTCGCGACCATACCACTACTCTTATCATTCGCTCTTGTATATTGAATTGGTAGAGTCACTAATCTTGATTCGTTAAGTGATTTTGCGCATATATTGGTATTTTAATGCCGAAATTTTTGGAAAAAATTCTTTGATATATTTGTGTACCACACTCCTTTCCAGTCGTGTGCGATATGCTTAATATCTTCTAGGTGCTTTGAACTTCGTTGATATTTTAATATCATCTTAGTAAATTGTATCCTTAATCTTGGTTAATTCCATTTTGGTACTATTGTGGATTATTATTATTCTCCATTATAGTACTGACTTGTGTTTTATATCAATCACAGGATGGCACCACCACGCCGTTCTGAGGAGGACATACAACCTGAACTGGGGGCAGCATTGTCAAGCATCGCCAATGCCTTGGCAGCAATGCAGCAGAACCAACAGCGCTTTGAAGAGAGTGTCAGGAGGAATGAGTTTGCTCCACTACCTCCACCTCCCAAGCGAGGAGACATCAAAAGCTTCCTGAAGTTCAACCCACGCCAATTTGATGTTTCGGATCAACCACTTGATGCTGATGATTGGTTGCGTGAGATGTCAAGGCTGTTGATGACTGCTGATGTTCCTGAGCAAGAATGGGTAAAGTGTGCTACTCACCTTCTGAAGGGATATGCAGCTCTCTGGTGGGAGAATTATTTGAAGGCAAACTGCACTGGTTTTCAGCCTTAATGGGAACAGTTCACTGAAGCTTTCAAAGAGCAGTATCTATCAGAAATTGTCATGGAGAGGATGAAGGAAGTGTTTCTCAACCTCAAGCAGGGCAATGATAACGTCAATACCTACATCAGGAACTTCATGAACCTCTCTCGTTATGGTGGCGATGAGATCTCTGATGACAAGAAGAAGCAAAAGAGGTTCAGGCAAGGGCTCAATGCATCGATTAAGTATGCAATCACACATGCAAGGCCGGCGTCTTTTCTGGAACTTCAGCATACAGCTCTGCAGGAAGAGGCAAGTAGGCAAGTGTTTGAGGAGTCAAAGAAACACAGCCGTGATGCAGCAAGCTCTTCATCTATGTCAGCTCCTTCTAAGCGTCGTGTCTGGGTTCCTAACACCCCACCGTCGCTCCCGGCTCCACCAAGACCTTCAAGCTACGCGGCAAGGCCACCAAACTTCCTCACTGCTGCTCCCAGGGGCTACAACCACCACTACCCTGGAGCGCCTGGCGGAGTCCCTGGCTACGTTGCTCCACGTCCACCGGGTGCTTGTTACACGTGTGGAGACTCTGGGCATCAACAATGGAACTGTCCGATGAAGAACAAGGCTCTTCCTCCACCCCCTCCAAGATCTGCAGCAAGCTCTCCTTTGGTTCGTGCACCACCACCTCGATCTCTCAACATCAACACCAAGCCCGGGTCTACTGTTGCTCGTGCCAACTGTGTCAACGCCGCTCAAGCTGAGCATGCACCTGGAGTTGTGATGGGTATGCTTCCCGTTAACTCAGTCCCTGCACGAGTTTTGTTTGATTCTGGTGCATCGCATTCTTTTGTGTCAACCAAGTTCGCAGATGAGAATGGGTTGGATATGGATCCTCTCCTTAAGCGGTTAATGGTCCTTTCTCCTGGAGCAACAATGGCAGCTTCTAAAATCAGCCATGGCAATCAAATTGAGATTGGTGGCTCTTCGTTCTCGGCTTCCTTAATTGTTCTGGGCAATTCTGACATTGATGTCATCTTGGGCATGGATTGGTTGACAGCAAATGCAGCTGTGATTGATTGTGCTGAACGCTCGGTTTCTCTGAAGATTCCTGAAGGCCATATAGTCTATTCTCCAAGTCTGACTCCTGCTATCCAGCTTTTCTCTTTGGCGGCTCTGAATGTTGATGCTATGGAAGCTATTCAGAGTGTTCTGGTGGTCTGTGAGTTCCCAGATGTCTTTCCTGAAGAGTTGCCATGTATGCCTCCGGATCGTGAGGTTGAGTTTGTAATTGAGCTTGAACCTGGTACCGCTCCTATCTCCAAGCGGCCTTATAAAATGGGTCCTGCTGAGTTGGCTGAACTCAAACGGCAGCTTGATGAACAAGAGAAGTTGGGTTTCATTCAGCATAGTACTTCTTCTTGGGGTAGCCCAACTCTCTTTGTGAAGAAGCGAGACCAGACTGATAGACTTTGTGTTGACTATCGGGCTCTCAATGCTAAAACCATCAAGAATAAATATCCCCTTCCGCGGATTAATGATCTCTTTGATCAGCTAGCTGGAGCTGTGGTTTTCTCTAAGCTTGACTTGAGAAGTGGTTATCACCAAATCAAGATTCGCAAGGAAGATGTTCCGAAGACAGCTTTCACCACCCGCTATGGCCTGTATGAGTACACGGTCATGTCTTTCGGTCTCACCAACGCACCTGCCACCTTCTCGAGGCTCATGAACTCGGTTTTCATGGAGTATCTTGATAAGTTCGTTGTGGTCTATCTGGATGACATCCTAGTCTATTCTAAGTCACAAGAAGAGCATGAAGAACACCTTCGGTGTGTCCTAAGCAAGCTTCGTGAGAACCGCTTGTATGCAAAGTTCTCCAAGTGTGAGTTTTGGCTGCCTCAAGTAACCTATCTTGGTCACGTCATCTCTGCCAAGGGCATTGCAGTAAATCCGGAAACTGTGAAGACAATTGTTGTATGGCTTCCTCCTGTCAATGTCAAAGAAGTGCGGAGTTTCCTTGGTTTGGCTAGTTATTGCCGTCGCTTCGTTCAGAACTTTTCGAAGATAGCGAAGCCTCTTACCGATCTCCTCAAGAAAGGCAAGAAATACCTTTGGACTCCTGCATGTCAAGCAAGCTTTGAGACACTCAAAGAGAAGCTCACTTCCACACCAGTCTTGGTTCCTCCGGATACATCCAAGCCGTTTCAGATCTTCTGTGACGCCTCTTTGCATGGATTGGGTGCGGTCCTTATGCAAGAAAAACAAGTTGTTGCTTATGCCTCTCGACAGTTGAAGACGCATGAGATCAACTATCCTACACATGACCTCGAGCTCGCAGCAGTTGTCTTTGCTTTGAAAGTATGGAGGCACTACTTGCTTGGCAACCGTTGTGAGATCTTTTCTGATCACAAGAGTCTGAAGTATATCTTTACTCAGCCTGATCTCAACCTTAGGCAAAGGAGATGGATTGAAGCAATCAATGACTTCGATTTGACCATCAACTACACTCCGGGCAAAGCTAATGTCATGGCAGATGCTCTCAGCCGCAAAGCTTATGTCAACAACCTCATGATGGAAGAACAACAGCCTCTCTTGTGCGAGGAATTCCGTCAGCTCAACCTGGAAATTGTGGAACAAGGGTATCTCCTGAACCTTCTAGCAACACCTCTCTTGGAACAAAAGGTTCGCTCTTCTCAGCTTGGTGATCCGTACACAATAAAGATCATCTCCAGGATTCAGCTTCCGAAGTATGAGTCCTTCCACGTCGATGATCAAGGCACGCTTTTCTTTGAACACCGGATGTTTGTTCCGAACTACCCGGGTTTGAGAGAGCAAGTTCTCAAGGAGGCGCACGATTCTGTTCTTTCTATCCACCCTGGCAGAACAAAGTTGTACATGGACTTGAAAACACAATATTGGTGGCCTGGTTTGAAAAGGTATTGTGCCAAGTATGTCTCAGAGTGTGATGTCTGCCGCAGAGTGAAAGCTGTTCATCAAAAACCTTCCGGTCTTCTACAGCCATTGAAACCCCGGAATGGAAATGGGAGAAAGTAGAGATGGACTTCATCACTGGTTTTCCTAGGTCGCGGAAGGGCAACAATGCAATCTTTGTTGTCATTGACAGGCTTTCTAAAGTGGCTCACTTCTTCCCCGTCAAGGAAACCATTTCTGCAATTCAGTTGGCGGAGCTCTATATCAACAGAATTGTATCTCTGTATGGGGTTCCTCTCGAGATCAGTTCAGACCGTGGAAGTATCTTCACTTCCAAGTTCTGGGAGAGTTTCCAAAATGCTTTGGGAACAAAGTTGAACTTCAGCACAGCCTACCACCCTCAGTCGCAAGGACAAGTGGAAAGGATCAATCAGATTCTGGAGGATATGCTTCGTGCTTGCGTCATCTCGTTTGGCATGAAGTGGGAAGAATGTCTTCCTTATGCTGAGTTCTCTTACAACAACAGCTTCCAGAAGAGTCTAAAGATGGCACCATTTGAGGCTCTCTATGGTCGCAAATGCAGAACTCCGATTGGTTGGTCGGGTGCAGGAGAAAGAATCTTGTTTGGCCCTGACATTGTGACTCAAGCGGAGGAAAAGGTTCACATCATTCTGGAAAATCTGAGGATTGCTCAAAGTCGCCAGAAGAGCAATTATGACAGGAAGCACACGGACATGGAGTATGCCCCTGGTGATCTCGTTTACCTTCGTGTCACTCCCATGAGAGGCACGCACCGTTTTGGTATCAAAGGAAAGCTGGCTCCTAGATACATCGGTCCTTTCAAGATTCGTGGAAGAAGAGGAGAAGTTGCTTATGCGCTTGAGCTCCCGGAAAAAACTAAAAGTCCATGATGTTTTCCACATCTCTCAGCTCAAGAAGTGCTTCAAGGATCCCGGCAGGACCGTGGACCATGAGCTGATCAATCTCCAAGAAGACCTGTCTTATCAAGAACACCCCACAAAAATCCTTGAAGTCGCAGAAAGAAGGACTCGCAACAAGTCCATCAAGTTCTGCAAGGTGCAGTGGTCGCACCATTCCGTTGATGAAGCCACTTGGGAACGTGAAGATGATCTCCGTGCCAAGAATCCTACCCTCTTTGTGTCTTCTTCTTCATCCTAGAATCTCGGGGCGAGATTCCTGTTTAGTGGGGGAGAGTTGTAGCATCCCAATTGTCTAACAATTGTAATGCTACTTGGTCTAGTAATATAATGGCTACTTCAAATATATAATTGTTGCATCATCATTATATCATGCTCATGTCATCATGCCTCCTTGCATTTGAGCATCATATAAAACCCTTTGGATTTGGTTCTTCTCTCATATGCATTGTTAATTGTATTTGCCTCTTGATATTGTATTTGGTTCTTGATATATTGTTTCAATGCCCAAGTTGAGTTGGGGGCATATCTCTTATTAACTCCACCACCTTTTCTTCACCACCTTATAAATTCCACCATCCAACTAAATATGATCTTGGCATTTATTGGTTTTACTTCTAGCTCATGTGGGTTGGGATGGATCCAATTCTTTCTCCACATGCTCTCATCTTAGCATCATGTTGTTTTCACATTATTGATGTATGAGAGCCACATGGCCACCTTTGCATGCCTTGTGAGTGGAATCCTTTGTCCTAGCTTCCATATGGATTATCATGGAATTATGCTCATGTTGGAATATTTTTGTGACTAATAATCATCTAGTGGAACATACACACTAGCATGTCCCATTCTATTTCAAACATGGCTATCTCCATCTATTCCACTTGGAATTCTTTCTAGATTCCTTTGCTTGGGCCTTACTCCAATTTTGGGAATGCATAATAATAATGCCATGTAATAACATTGTTTTCACAAGAATCAACATGGCATTAAATATTTGCATGGGCCATGCAAGTGCCACCTATTTCTAGTATTTGGTTCTTTTGGTTTTGGGTGGATCATCTCCCTCTCTCTATCTCTCTCTTTTAGCTTGATCTTATTTGATCATGGTTAAACCACCTCACCACCTCTCCCTCTTTTGGTCTAGCTTGGTTTGACCTTGTTCTTACTTGAGCTTGCCAAAAAGAGAAACCATCTCACACTCCCTCATCTATCCTAAACCCTACCACCTTTCTCACCATACCCCTCTCTCTAAACCCATACCCCCATATCCCATCCTAGCTAAACCCTAATCTACACCTAATCTAAACCAAACCCTAAACCTACCTCTCTCTCTCGGCCTCTCTCTCTCTTCCACCTAGCTGGCCCCACCCAGCTCGCCCTACCTGACCACCCCAACCCTAGCTACCCCAAACCCTACCCTAGCTCCAAACCTAGCCCTACCCGAGCCTCACCTCTCTCTCCCTAGCTCTCTCTCTCTGCCCTAGGGGCCCCTCTAACCCGAGCCTGCCCCTGCCTCCTTGGCATCACCCTGGCCCCACCTGGAAGCCTCCCACCTGCCCCTGCCCTGGCCTCCCGACCGAGCACGTGAGGAGAGGAGGAAAGGTGGCCGAGCCACCTTTTCCTCTACCTGCTCCCCACGGCACCCCATCTCCTCTCCGTCCTTATCTTCCACGGCTCTGCTTCACCCTGCTACCCCCCAGATCCAGCCCCAGCGCCCTGCCTCTCCCCCTCTTCTCCACCGCATCCGGCAACGCCACCGTCGGCCTCCACCGCACCCCGCCGTTCTAGACGCGCAGGCAGTCCGTGGAGTGGTTGGGGAGTACCAGGAGGCTCCCCTGCATCGCCTGGAACACGCCCGCGAGGAGGAGGAGCACCGGAGCTGCCAGTACCCGCGCCGCCCGAGCCGAAACCCTAGACCATCTGTCCGTCTGCATCGTCGTTGATCGCCAGCGCCCCTGCCCGATCCAGCGCCACCGACAACCTCTCGGTGAGCCCCTGTATCCCTTAGACACGGTCCGCCTCGCTGCCGTCGCCTGTGTTCGCCGGACGTTTCGTCGTGCACGCTCTGTGCGCCGGCGTCGCGCTCGGTCCGCCTCG
Organism: Avena sativa; assembly: GCA_916181665.1. Lineage (NCBI taxonomy): Eukaryota > Viridiplantae > Streptophyta > Magnoliopsida > Poales > Poaceae > Avena > Avena sativa. The sequence continues at coordinate 86,342,464 of OV702293.1, read as the reverse complement.
CTGTAGCGTCGCAGAAGCCCTAGCTAGGCCGCGCCCACCTCTCTGTCACCTAGCCCAAGCCACCGCAGCGGTAGCCGCCCTGCGTGCAAGCCCCGGGTCACGAGATCGAAGCCCCGTGCCGCGCCCGCTGCCTCTGTCTTTTTCGTCAGAGAGAGAGAGGAAGAGAAACAGTGTCGCGGCGACGTTTTGCAGAAAACCCCCTCCCGTTTTGTTTTTCCTCAACCCGCGCTCCTGCCGACCCCACCTGTCTGCCTCTGGGAGATTTTATAAAAAGGCTCCCCTGCTTCGGTCGACTCAACCCGCGGTCCCCCCTGTGCCGCGTGGCAACCTCGAGCCGCCCACTGGCGTGTGGGTCCGCAGTGCTTCTAGGCCCACTTGTCTGCCTCTGTGGCTAGTTAAGGCCACGGTGTAAAAAGCTTTCTGTGCGCCTGTGTTGCTGAGTCAGCTTGACCCCACCCGTCAGCGTCAGGGGCTAGGTTCGTCTGAGTACAAAAAGTCTCGGTGCTTATCTGTTTTTAATTCAAATCTTTTCAAATTAATTCAAATTCAAATTTAATTCTGTTTTTAAATAACTTTTAAAATACAAATCCAATTTAAACAAATAATATATGTTTTCAAATCAGAAAAATGTGAGGATTTCAAATATGCAATCCAAAATATATTTTGAACATTTAAAATTCCAAGTTTATTTAAATTACCATAAATACCCCTTTTCTTTAATAAATTGATAGCTTTTGTTTTATAAGTCCAAATTTAACAAATAATATGTCTAAAATGATTAGCTCGACGAGACCTTTCTGTTTATGCATTCCATGGTTTGTTTTGAAGCATGCATCATATAAATATAATGGGTACAGCAACTAATATGAGAATAAAATGTGGCCAAAACTCAATAAAATGCTTTATTATTGTTTTCCACACCTCACCCATGCCATGCTACTTTATTGCCATGCCAAATGTGCATCATTCTTCATGGCATGATTGTTTGCTTGTCGCATTTTATTAATATGCTTGTGCACTTTATTTATGTTGGCCCTTGTTTGTTTGATTCTTCTTCGAATAGACGCTGAGCAGGGGATTTATCAAGACACCCAGGAGTACCACCCAGATCCTTCTCTCGCTTCAACTGAGCTGCCAGGCAAGCACTACCACATGCTTGCATACATATAGTACCTATTGCCTCTATCTTACTCTTGCATCATTGAGTCGCGATTGCATTAAATTGAATCCCAAGTATTGCATAGCCGTTAATTTTAAACCCCACTGAAGCTTGTTCCTCCATCCCATGAGTCATTACTACAGGAGTTGTTTGAGCCATGCGAGTCGTAGAATAGCATGTGTAGGGTATGTGAGTGTCTGTTGGAAAACGAGTTACCTAAACAACTCAACCTGATTAGTAATGGGATAACTAATGAAAGTGGCATCGGTGAGCCATATTCGCTATTTGGTTTTTCAGGCTCACTTGTGTCCCGTAGGACCCCGAGTACTTGATTCCTGTTCCTTGAATATTCGCGCTATCCACATCCGGGAGGCTTATGAACCCCCCTGAGCCAGAGCTTGATTCATTCTTATTTCTTGAGGGCCACAAACTAGTTTGAGGTTTTATTTACCATCCTGTACTTATGCCATGCTTACTGCTTTATTTAAAATTGTGCGAGGAGCACACTGTATTGTTTAGGAAAGCGGAGTGTTTTCGTGGTGTCGACAAGCCCAGTCACATTTTCGGGTTCCCAGTCGTTCACAGCCATTGGCGCAAACCTTGAGGCCGTCTCGGAGTCAGCTAACTTCGTTGCGGGTAGCTCAATGGGGTGGCCCCCTGAAATATTTCTGAATCCTGTGATCGCTTTGTCGTGACTGCCTCGTTGGGTTTTGATTTGGTTTTTCCGAGGCATATCGAGTGTGTGTTGCTATTTGTGCACCCCTGCAGGGTAAAACTTTCTGAAAGCCGTGTCCGCGGTTATGGACGACTTGGAGCACAGTTTCTCGATCATAGACAAGCATAACTATAGTACCGCTTTTAATCTGACTAGACTAGGTACCTGACTAGTAAATAGTACAACACTCATGGAATGTTTAATAAAACTGCCAACGGATGGGGGGTTGTTCGTCTGCTTCCTCGTCGGTAAGCGAGGAGGAGGATGGATCTGTGGATATTACCGTTTTAACTGTTATAACTGTTGTTACTAATTCACGGACATCCGTCTATCTCTGGTTAGGCGGATGGTTAGCGAGTATCTATAGAATTGCTAGGGTTTATCTTTGGCTGCAATTGCGTCACCCCAGGTTGTGTCCCCTTTAGAGGCATAAAGACTTGCTGAGTACCCCTAGGGTCTCACACGATAAATTATTGGTTCAGATGAACAGGTATACTCGCAAGATGGATACTGGTTGGAAGAGACGGACGATATGGGCAACGATCATTCGGTGTAGAGATTCCGGGAACGGGGATCCGTGAGATCTGTGGGCGGGATGTGCTTATTTATGGGGCATCTTATGCCGATTTGCTTCTTATCCGTACTCGGATTTTGTCTTCCGCTTCCGCTTGATACTCTGTTGATTGATGTATGAGGAGATATCCTAAACTATTATATCTATCTAGGATATTTGGATCTTGCCGTATGGCGTTGCTATATTTCCTTTCTTTTTAGATGGAATAGCTCTGATGTACTATTGTATGGTGGCTTGCATACATACTCATTTGTGTATGTAGTTGATCCCTTCGCCTGCCGATTACGCCGCCCGTTCTTGTCCCGACGTTTGGAAATGGTTGGGACGGCCGAAAGGTCTACCTGTGAGTGGCATTTGGGCCCCACCGTACTATTTCAACCATTTCTGATCATCCAGGCTTGTACTAGGAGCGTAATTCACCGAGGTAGTTACACTATGGAGACTTATGTATTATCTCCTTATGTTTTCAAGACGGAACCGTCAACTATTCTTATCCCTAGGTTTTCCAAAACCTTATTAAAAACTTTTCATCTCAATCTTGGTAGAGATACCAAGATGGTACTTATCTTACTTCAAAGCAAAACCCCTTTCAACATACCCATCCTTACCTCAAGCTAGTCTTGATGGTAACCCTAGTAGTAGTTAGGTAAGTAAAAAGATGAATTGCCTTGATCTGTTCGTTGATGAATTGCCCTAATTTGTTGGTTGATGAATTGCCTTGATCTGTTGTCTGATGAATTGCCTTGATCTGTTGATTGCCTTGTTTGCTTAGGAACTAGAGTGAGCTAATCTAGTAGCTCATCTCTTAGGACCTGACCCATGCTGGTTGATATGTCCAAAACGTATCTACTTTCTCGAACACTTTGCTATTGTTTATTCTCTAAACTTGTGTGATTTGGATACAACTAACATTGACTGACGTTGTTTTCAGCAGAATTACCTTGATGTCTTGTTTTTGTGCAGAAAATGAACTATCAGGAAAAATCCCAGAAAATATGCCAAAAATTATATTTCACCAGAAGATCCACGAAGCCAAAAGGGGAGACAGAGGGGAGGCCTGGGGGGCCAGACCCATCCCAGGCGCGGGCCCACTGACCCCGCGCCTAGGGGAGGTTTGGCCACCCCAGGCAGCTTCTCAGCCTCCCTCCGCATCTATAAGTTGCCTTCTGACCTAAAAACTCAGGGGGGGCGATAGTTTTCCAGAAAGAGTTCCGCTCCGCCGCCGCCACGAGAAACCAAGATTCGGATCCAGAAAGTCCGTTCTGGCACCCTGCCGGGATGGGGAATTTGGAGAGGATCATCGCCATCGTCATCACCAACGCATCTCCATCAACCACCGATGTTTCCCTCATCCATGAGTGAGTAATCCCCTGCTGTAGGCTTGGGGATGGTAGGGATTGGATGAGTTCTATCATGTAATCGAATAAGATCTGTTAGGGGCATAGTGCCTAGTATCTCTATTAGTGCTATTTGACTTTGTTGCAACTTGTTATGCTTAATGCTTGTCACTAGGGCCCGAGTGCCATGATCTTAGATCTGAACTTATTATTGAATCATTATGATAGTATTGTTTATGATCTTATCTACAAGTTGTGTACACATATCATTGTCAGGATCCAAAGGCCCTAAAGTGACAATAATTGGGACAACCGGAGGGGATGGCTGTGGTGTGAGGATTACATGTGTTCATGGAGTGTTAATGCTTTGCTCCGGTGCTCTATTAAAAGGAGCACATTAATTGCCAGTAGTTCCCTAGAGGCCCCGCTGCCACGGACTGGCTGGACAGAAGATGGCGTGCAAGTTCTCATTACGAGCACGTATGACTATATTTGGAGCACATGCCTAGGATTGTTTAGTACTTGGATGCTTATTACTATTTATCTGCAATGCCCTAGTTCTTTGAAGTTACATGTTTAGACTCGTCCATGCAACGCCCGTCCATCCATCCCTATGCCTACCGCACTCGAATCCTACTGTTACCGTTACTATTACTATTGCTATTGTTCACTGTTACTATTACTGTTGTTGTTGCTTTGCTGTTGCTACTACAAACTGTTGCTACTGATAAACTTCTGTGAGCAAGAACTATTTCCAGGTGCAGCTGAACTGACAACTCAGTTGTTAAGGCTTGCAAGTATTCTTTGTCTCCCCTTGTGTCGAACCAATAAATTGGGTAATACTACCCGCGAAGACTGTTGCGATCCCCTACACTTGTGGGTCATCACTGGTGATCATCAATCTCAAGCTAAGCTTCCAAATATGGATCTATCCTAAGCCACTCAAGTGATCATCTCATCTCATGCCTATCTCAATCCAGGGATAATCTCTCTTGATGGTTTCCAACCTAGTGGAGACCCAATCCAAGTTTGGATCCCCTCTCTTCAATCTATACCTCAACATCAACCACTTTATGGAAGGGATAAACCCTTGCCACCCTCTCAATTGTTTCCCTCTTGAATAGTAGTCAAAATCACCAAATCTGCCAAAATGGGTAAGTCTGGACTTCTTATCTAGATTCAATCTTTGGAGCCCTACATCTTCCAACCTATGTGCATTCTTGAGAATGTACTTGAACCATCTTGTAGTACATATTTAGTACTACCAACTACCACTCTTACCCTTGGCTAAGCCAATTTAATTCCCACTCATCCATGATGGTTTTGTAGTCAAGATAATAATCTTTTCTGCATATCTTATCATCTTGCCTACTTTGGCAGAAGCTCACATCTATATGCCACCTCCCCTTGACCAACTCTTTGCATGGTTATGATATACTAATCATGGCCTATCAATCCAAACTTCACTTGTTTCCATTAGAGCTTTGTACTTCTTAAACCCACATGGTTTAGGAGGCTACCTGATGTATCTACTATGGCAGCCTTATTTTCAACAAAGTTTGCCATATCCTCTACACCACCCCAAATCCAACCAAGCCTAACCCTTGCCTCCATGGTAATCTATATGACATGGTCTATTCATCCATATAACCCTTGTACCAAGGTGAGCTCTGAGCTCCCTAATCCAACCCTGTCTAGGTGGCATCAGAATAACCAAACCCTAGATCCTCCAAGAATCTAGTTTCCACCCTTTCCACCACTTTTCTTCAAAACCAAGGTTAACCTTGATGCCTACATAAATTTTACATCATCTACCTTGGATATAAGCATCCCCAAATAATTCCCACAATTATCTGGATTATTAAACTATTTTATTTCCTTCCCTTACCAATTTCTCAACAACCTTGTCTTTAAAGGCAAGTTTGTTTTTATCCAAATCACACTACCAACTTTAGGCACAATTGATGCTTGTATATCATATCCCATCTTTCGAACTCAAAAATAAATATTTTTTAGATCCTTTATTATTTCTTTTTGCCCTTTTTCTTAAATGGCAAAAACAAGAAATAATTCGCCAAAAATACTTTTTCACCTCAATAAATTCAAATAAAATTCTCCAATGTGTTTTATGGTATTTAGGACCATATCACATCAAAAACCAAGCTTGTCCAATGTAAAAATATGAACTTAGCTTCCATAATCTACTTCAGCACTTTTTGAAGAAGTACATTTAAATGGGATTATAATCTCTAGAAAAATACCATTTAAATCTTGGAGAGATTATTTGACCTCATCGATCTACCAGTACCATTTCCACACTTTGTCCAATGCAAATTTATCAACTTCCTTCACAAGCCTTCATTTGATCAAATTTGCAAACTCCATCAAATCTTGATTCAAACCACAACCAAACTAGCTCCAATCTTCCCCAGTACTACTCCCTAGCATCATCACACCCTCCTGGTCGTGTGCACTGTAGAACTATAGTACCTAGCCTCTCCCTTGTCCCATATGCTTGAGAGAGAGAGGCAATCTTGCAAATATCTTTGTAATAAAAGAGTAGGCAGCACCCCCATCCCCTTTCTATCCCCTAGCCCGACTAGAACCCCCTCTCTCACCTCTCCACCGCCCCTTAGGCCCAATCCCCAAGCAACACCCCCTCCTCCATGCTCAACATGGACATAGTCCATCCAACACCCTTCCCTTCGGTTTATAAGGCATGAAGCCAGTACCCCTCTCCCCCTTGCCCTCATTTTCCTCCTCCCACTCCCACTCACCTCCCCAGCACCTCCTCTCCATCTCCCTTGCTCTGCATTGCCCGAGAGAGAGAGAGAGAAGCAAGGTTTAGCCATAGCAAAGAAACCAAGCCCCCAGCTCCCCTCTCCTCTCCTTCCTCTCTGCATATCACCCTGCACGAACCCCCTCGCTCTCCTGCCCTTAACCCTACCCTCTTTTCCTCGCAGGAACGCCCTAGGAAGCTCCTTCGACGAGCCCCCAAAAGCACCCCGTGGGCTTCTTCGCCCGAGCCGGGTCCCAGCATCACACCCCTCCTCGCCGCCCCTCTCTGGACTCGTCGTCATCCGCCGCGTCTCCCCCGCTACCTCCCCGACGCCCTCAAGCCCCTGGTAAGCCCTGCCGCTCCTCCCTGGACCTCCCTAGGGTTTCCCCTCATCACTTCCTGGACTGAGGAGGACGACGCCGGGCAACCGTCGGATCTCCTATAATCCTACAGCCCGAAGTCGCCCTTACCCCTTTGCCTTTGCGGGCTAGCTATTGGGCCACAGCTGGCTACGCGTCGCCCGCATGCGCGCCCTCGCCGCTGGGTCGATTCCTCCTGGACAGCCCACTGCCTTGTCAGATCTGGCTCGTTGACCTCCTAGCCCCTTTTTCCTTTTTCTTCTGAAATTTCAGATCTGTAGAATAAGGGTTTGGTTTAAATCCAAATAAAAATGCACAGCCCCTCAAAATTTTTAGATCTAAATTTTCTCAAATACATGAGTATCTTCCCAACATGCAGACCCAGATCTGTACCAAAATGATGCCTAAAATGAATATGATAAAACATATACCCAAATCTGTCCTTTTCACAAATAAATTTCTCTAGAAAGTTTTACAAATCCAAATGGAGTAAGTCCAATTGTTCCTGGAAGTTGTTAACCATATCTTTCATGTACCACAGGCCCCATAGTCATTTGCTTCCTAGATTACTGGTAGCTAAAATAACAAAGTAAAGCCATTTCTTCCTTCAGAAATTTCCCTAGGTCAAACCAAGCGAGTTTCTGACCTAATTCGAACTTCCCTTGGACACGCACAACCATATCTCCCAGGATCCAGCAGCTCATAATTTTATGAGTCTCTATTGATTATTAGTGAATTAAACTCTTCTATGCATGGTTTATTCACTAATAAAATCACTACAGTAGCTCTGCTACTTCAAAAAGGTTGATTCCAATTTCTACAGAAAGGTATTGTCAGTACCTAACATGTGTCCTTGGAATCGCCTAAAAAGCTTTTGTAAAATAAATCTTATGAAAAAGACAAATCCCATCCAGTACTTCCTTTGGGGATTTCTCAAGGGCATTTTGGTAATTTTTTTGAGGTGAATCAAACTCCTCTTGATTCAGTCCACCAAATACTACCCAATCACCCAAGGAAATAATTTTTGGAACTCCAGAATAGTTCTGGTCAATTATTTCCTAAAACTAGGATTTTATCCACTATAAAATCCTTTATAAATCGATGGAAATTGACAAAAATAGTGAAACCACTTTTGTTGGATTCATTTATCAATGACTATCTGATGGTATCATTGCTATACAATAGTATGATACAAATCAGGCCCTTGGTAAAAAATCCTCTCTTAGGTAGTCCCTAGACTTAAATCCAAAAAGGATCCCTTTTTCCTATGTCTCCCAAACCTTCTCCCAATCCAATCAAATCAAACCTCCAACATTCTACTGATGCCTATCTTGTAATTATCCTTTTGCCTATGGTATGTTTGGTGCTTGTATGCCTTGTATTGATTGTGGTGTGGTTTATTTGCATGTCTGCTCGATAACGGTGATAGCTGCGATTGTGTGACGCCGAGAAGAAGGAAGCATCGGGTTATTCTTATTATTATCATTATTGGTATTATGGTATTCTAAAGAAGTCACGGGACATCTCGCTGGTCACAGGCAAGCCACCTTCTTACTCATGTGCCTTGCCCTATTATTTTACATATGCATGTTTTATTTACTCTTTTATGCAAATTGCATTGTTTTACTATATTATTTTTTATATGGGAAAGTTTTGGCTCCTCCAAACTATTCCCCTTGGTACCATTAGGTACAACTCCCTTTTTGATACCTACCTGCCCCTAGCATGATAGATGGTGACATAACACCATAACCCCTTGGAGACCCAGTTTTAGCCGAAGCAAAAGTATAGGATTGGAAGACCCAGGAAAAAGGTTTACAAAAATGTTTTATGAGAAAACCTTGGTGAGGGTTGGCCTACCAAGTGGTTTGGAAAATGAGAAGGGTTTTTGGTTTACAAAATGGTCGGAAAAATGATGGAGGAAAAATATTTACGAAAACGCACCCGGTTCTTTGCAGTTTTGCTAGAACAATTAACCTATGCAACCATATTACTCTAGAATGGGACGGGGCTGGGCTAGAAGTTTGTCTGATCCGGTATGGGCGTCTCCTACTACTACAGGGGCAAACAATCCCCGGAGGGTGGGACTTCTCTGTCCAACGGTCCATGCGTAGCATCGACCGGGAGAAGGAATGAAGGGTCTATGGGCCTCCACGCGATACTATGAGCCCCTCATTGAAAGCGCACACCCGTCGAGGTGCAAAATGCGCTCCAGTTGGCTGGTTACTATATAGGGCGTCCCGGTTTTGAGGGGATTAACCTCATAGGGTATATCAGGGACGGGTAGACCGGTTATTCGACCCACGATCAGTGTAGATCAGGGACGGGTAATTGGATGGTGTTGGTAAAGTGTACAACCTCTGCAGAGTGTAAATCTATTTGAATAGCCGTGTCCATGGTCATGGACAGTTGGGAAGGTTGCTGTAGAGCGGTGCTGGTTTTGTTTTCAAAAAGTACTTTGGAAAAGCGATGGCTTGAAAATGATTTGACCATGGGATGGTCGGAAAAAGGAGGAAGGAGTTTGGTCATGAGATGACCGGAAGGAAAACAAATGGGTGACCCAAATCCTAGTGTTTTATTAAAACTTTTCAGAAAGGTTTCCAAAATGTCTTACAGAGGTTTTTAAACAAGGATATAGAGACATGCTATATCTACAAGAGAAACTAGTTTATAAAAGAACCTCTCTTGGAGCCCTCCTACCACAGCTATATTGCATATCTCTATTATTGTTCTCTTAAGGTGGTTTGCGAGTACATTCAAAGTACTCACCGGCATTGTCCCTGGCTATTTACTTGGATAGACTTTTCAGAAGCGAGAGGATCGATGGAGATTGCCGACGTCTATGCGAGCTAGGCCGTCTTCCCAGTCAGTCGCCTGTAGGTTAAGGCATGACATGGGCTCTGTGCCTGAAGACTTCCGCTACCTGTGTTGTATTTGCCATAATGGCCACTTTGTAAGTTTTGTACTCTTTACTTTATGGATGTTGTAATGATACTAGTCGGTTATGCTCACGGCTCACTGATCATGGGAACATGAATTGTACGCATAACGGGTATTCTCGGACCATAAATCCGAGGTGCCACAACCACGGACCCCAGGCCGCACAAGCGTAATGAAATACCTAACATTAGTGCAGGTGCAAGCAAGGAACCAGCGTTACCCCGCTCGAGGCCTACCACTGGCACTCGTATGAGGGTGAAGCCCCAAGAATAGTGGAGGAACATTTTCTACTTCCCCGATCCATCAATTATGTATGAGGAAGAAGAAATTGACCCCAGGACGAAGGATCGCATGCGGGCACTAGATATATATCAGAAGTAGGAACTACTCCATCGTGTTGAAGTCCGTCACCGCCTCAAGGAGATAGAGAAGAAGGATGATCTTCTCCCAATGGTGACTAAACTTGTAGATAGGTTGGATACCTTGCAATCTGATTTGCACATGTGCTATAGCCGCACCACTTCTCTGGAGGACACCAACAGGAAACTACGCACCATGGTGCTACACGCCATGGCTCCACAGTGATCTGCGAATAAATCACGGTATCAAACATGAGGGATTATTTGATCCCGCCTGGCTTGATTCCAATCTTGGGGAGATCTTTAAGACCTTGTAATATATCTTATAAGTTTGAGATTTTGAATCCCAAGTGAATATGTTAATCCTAAAACACTTGGGACTACCTCACTAACTCATTCGGTTGAACCGAATACCTTTACATCATGTTGAGAGTAATCTTTTGTGAACTATTAATTTCTAAGGTGTGGAAGCCTGCTATTATTATTTGGATGGTTCGAGTAAGGTACTATTCATAAACTTATTTCTATGTATCCTAAATGATAAACGCATGCTGCAACTGCCTCATTTATTTTATCGACTGAGCTTCATGAATATGAGGATCACATCCATTAAGCTAAACTTGCTCGGGATGAGCAAGATTCTAAGCTTGGGGAAGTTGATGAGTGCATATTTGCATCATATTTAAATTATTATTATTTCATTATAGTGGTAGGATCTTGGTATTTTACGGTGTTCGTGCGCACCTTTTATGTTTATTTTCACCAGGATCAGATCAGATGATGGATATGATGGACACAATTCTTGGACCAGTTATATTGGAGTGAAAAGGAGCCAAAAACAACGTAAATTGCTTATTTGGGAAATATTAATAACATCGGACGAAAACCCAAAGTAATTGGAGGGTACAGAAGGGTTAACGACCAACTATACGGCAGGAAGAAATATTTCGGCCATATAGTTCCCGCCGTCTAGTTGGCGCCAACACCGCCTCCTCAAATAGTTTCACCTCGTGTAACTAGATCGGGGATACGACATACAGAACACCCAGAAATATCCAAAAACCTCACCTCTAAAAGGCATCTGGAGGGGGAAATCATCCACCAGGGATCCATCTTCGCCCTACACAGATCCAGGAGGCTAAGGCATCGATCTTCATCATCAACCGCTGCATCACCACCATCTCCATACATCCCATCTACATCTTGTCTAGATATTTTTGTAATTTCCGTACTCGTTGTGGATTTATACAAGTAATATTCATCTATAATAGATTCCATTACTTTTGTCATGATGTTGATTGCCTCCATGTCTGAGTAGATCATTAGTTCTTGGGGAGATGGATAAACCCCAGTATGAGATTGAAATAAGATAAAGTTTATTATGATGTTCATCGCTGTGGCCATGTGTTAGATTGTCTTCATCTTGATGTTGGGAGAAGTCGACCTCTCAATATTTGCCTCTTGTGGGGACTTGATGGAGGGAACTACTTATTGGTAGACGGAGGTGTGTTAGCACTTATAGTGAGTATAAATCTGTTGGTACTCCTTACGTATCAACTTGGGAATCGAGGAAACTCAGGAAACACTATCCATGCCATGGGATACGTCATGCGGGATTAAATCCCTTAATAGCGCAGTAATTCAATTGATGTTGATTGCTGTCTGTTGTGGTTATGAGGATGATGTGAGCAGTGCTTGCTGCCTAATTGTCGAAATAGGGAGTTCCTCCCACACATACATAGTTGAGAATGTTCATGATAATAATCTTCACTTTAGCCCTTTATAATGCTAGTGGTGTATCCGCTAATCCCTGAGAACGCTTTTCCCCACTGAAGTTTCAAATCTCTTTTGCATACGCGATACTTACTTTCTGTATTCAGTTTTGTTTACTTTACTCATTGTTCTCTTATACCAAAAACCCAAAAACAACTTTTTACACAATACTTGCTAGAAATTTATTTCAGCATTTCTATTTTAGTATTTAATTCAAGACTTCTTAGACTTCTGACTCCTGCTCCTTGTGGGATCGATATATTTATTTTGAAACTAGCTATAAACAATCTGTGCACTTGCAGTCATCAGTTGCCAAGTTCGAAACACGGAGGCGCGAGCGATAAAAAAGTCCTACATGCACACATTTCTTCTAATGAGATGCTAACATGTGGGACTCAGCAGCATGACCAAACGGCAGATTCATCGAGCAACATTATCTAGTTAGGAATAGGGTAGCGCTAGAGAAGGAAAAAAATCAATCATATACACATGATTATTCTAGTGAGATGCTGACATACGGGACCCACCAGCCTGAATAAACGGCTGATGTAGTGAGCAATGCTATCAAGTTAGCACGGAGGAGCAACCGAGGGCAAAATTTCCATCATACACATGTTTCTTCTAATGGGAGTATGACACGTGTGGCCCAACTGCGTGATTATGCATCTGGCAGCGCTATCAAGTTCGGAACAAGGTAGCATGGCCGAGGGCGAAAAATCCATCATACACACATTTCTTCTAATGAGAGGATGATAGGTGGGCCCAGATGCATGATTAAAGGGCAGCACAATCAAGTTCGAAACAGGGTAGCGGGAGCGAAGGAAAAAAATTCCATCATACACATGATTCTTGTAATGAGAGGCTCGCATGTGGGACCCAACATCATGATTAACAACAGAGAGATCGAGCAACGTTGTCAAGTTCATATCAGGAAGGAACGAGACAAGAAAAAATCCATCATGCACACGTTTCTTCTAGTGTGAGGATGACATATGGGACCCAACAGCCTGATTGAACGGCAGATGCATCGAACGACGCTATCAAGTTAGGAACGGGGAAGGAAAAAAATTCCATCATATACATGATTCCTCTAATGTGAGGCAGACATGCGAGACACAGTAGCCTAACTAAATGGAAGAGGCATCGAACAACGTTATCGAGTTCAAATCAAGGAGGCGCGACCAAAAAGTTTGGTCTGCTATAGTCACTAACGTCCGGGACCCACATGCAAAAAATACTTCAGTGAGTCAACATCTCGCGAGGAAGCAGAAATATTACTTCTGCCACGCGCCGGTCGAGCTTCCTCCATGTTTTTAGCGATTCCGTCGTAGTAGAGGGGCGCAAAACCGGAGAAAAAATTTTGCATCGACCACGGTCGAGCCAAGATTTTCGTCGCGGAAGAGGCGCCTTCTACGATGACCGATGGGCCCAGTCGTTGCGGAAGGAAACATTTCTTGTAGTGATAGTTATGAGTTGTTATTTCTGGTTCTTCTTTGTAAGAAGTTTCTTTCTCTCTCTTTAACCTAGAGTTTTCTCTGGATCTTTTGTAAAGAGTTGAGTTGTAACCAATAGTTATGTCTTGGACCTGCCGTGTTTCTATTATACCACTGATGGATGTAATACTAGTGAACGATGTTTCATTGGTGTTATGTCAATAACTATAGTATACTACATCGTGCAGTGGTATGCTGGGTCATCGTAGCTGGTATCAGAGCATATGCTTTGACCTTAGGATTAAAACCCTTTAGGAGATCTGTAGGTTGGATAGTGACTATAGGAAGCCATCTTATCTAAACCAAATATTCTTACGACTTGTGATGAGTATCCACTTGAGGATAACTTTGTCACAAGATGCTTAAGCCATCTTTCTTAGGAGTAGTTATCTATCTTCTCTTAGTAAAGTGCTATTTAGTGTCTTCCAAAGGAGATATAAACCACCAAGATACCTTAGGGAAGCCAGTTGGTTGCAGTAGAGCCGATGAAGTTTAGGATATCACTTGAAATTGTATAAAAGGTGTAGTCTATTAATAGAGTTCATGTAAGGTAGAATAATCTTATCATTAGTTGATAACAATAGAAAACATGGTGGATGTCTTTAGAGCATGTATAAATGTCATGGGTAGTAAATAATGTGGGATTCACTTGACAATTCTATGTGAAGGAGTGAAATTATGTTAAGAATCAATGATAGTACAATGATAAGTAAAGTCATCATGGTGAAATTAGCTCTTAAATCATGATGTATAGGTAAAACATAACAAGATCATGGTGAGAATAGCTCCAAAACCATGATGTAGGTGTAAATATGACAAGTAGTTAGTAAATAATTTTGAAGTAAAAGTAAGAAAATAACATGGTAGAAATATGATAGAAGTCATAGGTGTCATAATTTCCGATAATATTTAGTTTTAGGTATTAAATAGAATATTGTTAGCCTTTTTGAGAGATTATGTGAGGTTATTTTACTAAATAAAGAAAGGTTGGTTATAGTTAGTCATTCCAAGAGTGAGACAAAAAGTTAGTCAAAACCAAATTGAGACCACTTTGCTTAAAATTATCCAGTTACAACTGAGCAATTTGGGTAAATTATGAGGAAAAGAATAGTTTGACCATTTAAAGTGCTAAGTGTCATAGTATAAAACTATACTAGGGGGTGTCATATACTACACAACTAAGCCTGAATTCTAGAGATGATGTACTCAAGTACTATATTACGAGCTTAGAATATTGTGTGTTATATGTACCACATTTGGATTTATTAGTTTTTCTTGGATTTTCTTGATTGACTAGGCATGTACATGAAGTTTGACTTGGTATGCAAATGCATGTTGCAACATCCAGTTATTACTTGATGTTATAGACCTAAATAGAAAAGGGAATTCGTGTAAGGGAGTGATGAGTTTCAAAGACCAAGATGAAGACTTACATGAAGAATAAATCCAAATATAAGGAGTATCAACATAATTTGAAGGATGGATCAAGTTCAGATCATTACTATCCAGATATAAGAAGGAAGATTAGTGTAGAAAATGTAGGGTGCACCAATAAGTGATGAACTTAAGTTCACTTAAAGTAAGTGATGTTGCTATAAAAACGATGAAATAGTAATGACTCGATCATGGAAGTATCATGAATTTGTGCAAATAAGTATTCTTGGAAACAAAGTGGTATTCAAGATCTGGCAATTCAGAGGGAATGTTAGTAGTACGTCGAAAACCCGTAGGGTAATCCATACACCCTAGGATGATCCGCAGCTGGTATTTGGTTGATTTAATTGGACAGGTCATATTGTTATTCCATACAGAGCATAAAACTTGGCCTAAGTTAAGTAAGAAATAAAGGAATATGAAATTAAAGCGATCATATTTTGAGAAGCTTCGCGAAATCAGGCCTACCAAAGAGAGGATCTCCAAACAGTAAGTAAGATAAATAATGTTGGAAGATTCATTTCGGAAATCCTCAATTGTGTGGGTATACCATAAGTTCTACTTTGATACCTTAAATAGGTAAAATATAATTTGGATAGAGACCAACATCCTAGTTATAGAACTAATGGTTACTATACAGGCAGTTTAGAGACCATTAGAAATCCCCAAGGGGGAGAGTAAAGAATAAAAATGGAAGTATTGTTATCTGACTTCCCGAGTAAAGGTTGGAGAATAAGTACTAAACCAGGACAACATTAAACCTTATTTTCATAAGGTTATAAGAAATCATCATGATAAAAGTACTCTCGTGAGTATGTCTGGATGAAAGATCGAAGTTTACTTCAAGATATTAGGGCTTAGACCTTAAGATAAGTAATAATGGAAATGGAAGAAGTATTTAAGGTGATAACAATAGATTTTATAAAGCTTGATAAGGTAAAAGCTTGAAGGAGATAAAATAGATTAATCATAGTAAACTAGTTCTGGATGAAACAACTCTTAAGTGGTAATTAAGAGGGAATAGAGCACACCCAATTAGACATGTGTAGAAGAACAAGAAATTCCGATGGGTATGGACTAAATGTGTTCAAAACCAATCTTAGGAAGGACTACCAGTATAAACCATATTATGACAAACCTCAAATATAGTCTTTTGGCCACAACTTATGACAAATGGAGTTTAAAACCCTATTCTAGTGAGACTTCCTAGACCTTACATAGTATATAAAAGGAATATCGATGATCAAGTAAAGGAGTTGGATTAGGATAACTAGTCATGTTAATGAACTAAAGAAGAGGTTCCAATTTAAGGATTTTATAATAAGGACATATCCTGAAGGAGTTAACGTAAAAGAAACTATAGGATAAGTTGGAAACGATAGTTGGATATTGTCGAGTATGAAGAAGATTCAAAGAAAAACATTTGGATATGGGATACCACAATTATTCCCCATTCGAGATTACCATGGAGTTGAGAAATGTCGTGATCAATACAAGTCAATTCTTCATTCCGAAACATGAGAGTGTATGAACTTTGGGGACGAAGTTTATTTTAAGGGGGAGACTATAACATCCCAGCATTAGAGCTTAGAAATAAGGTGAACCCAGGTGTGTGCATTGCATTCATGCATAGAAAATCTGAATAATTTTGACGCTTTTGAATAAAACATGTCAAGGTGATTGAAGCTTCTCTTAACTTGGTGGAACTGAAGTAGATCATCAAGTTAATTGCGATAAGTTTCAATATGACCTTTGCTAAAACCTTATTTTGGGTAAAGATATTTGATCCATGGGAAGATCAAATAGAATAAAACTAAACCACAACATATTTCTTAATGATTAATATCAGATCCTTAAGAGATCATATCATAGCATTCATTACAACAACTAATAATACCAAGTTAAGTATATAACTCAAGTAACAAGAATTTAATAACTAAGTCTTGATATACCTTATTCTTATCCATTCCTACCATGAGCATCATGGTAGTTCTTAAACACTAATTCCTTATAACTTATTGAGTAGGAAGGAAATCAAGTCAAGAACCTTCACCATATATCTTTCTTGCCATACTAATCCTTATAATCTCTTTTGAACCATGTCCTAATATCTGTTGTTCATCAATTATGAGTGATCAATCCTTGATCTATCAATTCTTAACTTGTTGATTCTTAACCTATCAACTCTTCCTTATCATAGCATTCACTTTAAAGTCTTTAGATAAAGAAGTAAGAAGAGGTAATTAGTAGTGCTAGTTTTAGATTCATCTATAGGATGGGAGTGTTTGAAGAGAATCAAAACAATATGATAATTGATGGAGTTAACTCACTCCTGAATGGATAAAAGAGTTATCTTAAATAAAGATATATGTTGGTAACAAATGGATTATAATGATGAATTTTGAAGATAGTTACCAAGGAGTAACTGTTGGAGATATGCCCTAGAGGCAATAATAAAAGTGGTTATTATTATATCTTTGTGTTTATGATAAATGTTTACATTCATGCTATAACAGTATTAACCGGAAACATTAATACTTGTGTGATTTGTAAACTAAATTAGAGTCCCTAGTAAAGCCTCTTTATAATACTAGCTTGTTTGTTAATAGATGATCGTGGTTTCTCGATCATGAACATTGAGATGTTATTAACAATGAGATCATATCATTAGGAGAATGGTGTGATGGACATACTCCTATAGATAAGCGTAGCATGAAGATCAAGTCATTTCAATAGTTCGTTTGCTATAAGCTTTCTGATACATAGTAACCTAATTCCTTCGACCATGAGATCATGCTAATCACCATCACCAGAAGGATGCTTTGATGACATCAAACACCACACCATAACTGGGTGGTTATAAAGGTGGCATTGAGTGTTCGAAAAGTATGGGTTGAGGCACATGGATCAAGAGTGGGATTTGTCCATCCATATGACGAATAGATGTACTCTGGGCCCTCTCGGTCGAATGTCATCCAATTAGCTTGAAAGCATGTGACTGGCTCACAAGGGATCACATATCATGGGATCGAGAAAAGAGTACTTATCGGTAACGAGGTTGAACTAGGTATGCAGAGATACCGACGATCAAAACCTCGGATAAGTAAACTATCGTGAGACAAAGGGAAATTGGTATCGTATGTAAGTGGTTCATTCGATCGTAAAGTAATCATAGAAATGTGTGGGAGCCATATAAATTTCCAGATTCCTCTATTGGTTATTGATCGAAGAAGTGTCTCGGTCATGTCCGCATAATTCACGAACCATAGGGAGACACACTTAAGTATTCAATGTTGTTTAGTAGATATGGAATGATAGTAGGGATACTGAATGTTGTTCGGAGTCTCGGATGGGATCCGGGATATCACGAGGAGATCCGGAATGGTCCGGAGAATAAGATTCATATAAGGAAAGTCCGATTCTGGAGTTCGGGAATGATTTTGATGTTTTCATCGGAGAGGTTCTAGAAGGTTCACCGGTCCGGAAGGGGAATGGTCCATGAATGTGTCATGGGTAAGTGGAATGATTGGATCATATCCTAGGTCACTTGGTGTGAGCATTTGTGAGAGAGAATTAAAGCTCTAAATTGAAAGTCAAAACGGGAGTTTGAAAAGTCAAACTGGAACAATGGTTTCCTAGTGGAAGAAGGAACAAGTCCTTCTCTCAGTCCAACTTGGGTTTGGGTTTGGATTCAAACCCACCCCTCCCAAGACTGCCCCCCTCTCAAAAATAGAGGGGGAGGGCTGCCCCAAAACACCAAGCCCTAGCCCTCTACCCCATGCACCGCCGCCGCTGCCGCCGACACCTCCTCTTCCTCCCGGTCTTATAAACCCTAGATCACCGAGAAACCCTAAATCTACCATAACTCGCACCGGCTTAGGCGAAGCCCTGCAGGATCTTCTCTCTACTTCCGACACCACGCCGTCGTGCTGCCGAAATCGCGAGGGGAGAACTACAACCTCCGTTGCCTGCTGGAAAAGGGAGAGGAAGGTTTTCATCGAGTAGCGAACGTGTGACCGACTGCAGAAGCGCTGCCGGAATGCAGCGCCAGAAGGATCGTCTACACGATCTGGTGATCGGCAAGTGTACGACTACATCACCCACGAGAATCTGCTCTCGTTAACCTCTTTGGAATCTTCGAGGGTGAGTGCTTCTATCGACTCGTTGCTACAATCTAGTAGATAGATCTTGGCTTGTTTGTGTGCATGCGGTAGAAATTTTTTGTTTTCCATGCTACGAACCCCTACAGTGGTATCAGAGTCGTGTCTATATGTAGATCTGTTGCACGAGTAGAACACAATGGTCATTGTGGGCGGTGGTGCTTTTATTATCAATTGCTTTTTGTGTACTTTGCATCTTGCGGTATGATGGGATGAAGCGGCCCGGGCTAACCTTACATGACATCGTTCATGAGACTTGCTCCACGCTTAACATGCAACTTGTATTGCATAAGTGGCTTTGCGGGTGTCTGTCTCTCCCATCATAGTATAGATTCAATTTACAACGGGAACTTGATAGTTCAAACATCAACGTTGTGGTTCTTGTTCGTAAGTTAGAACGACACTTATTGAAAGCCCCAAACCACGTAAAATATGCAAAGAAAATTAGAGGCGTCTAACTTTGTTTTGCAGGGGTGTGATGTGATGTGATATGGCCATGATTGTGATTATATATGATGTATGCAATGTTCCTTATTGTAAGTTGGCAACCAGCAGGAGCCATATGGTTGTCTTTTAAATTCCGTTAAGACCTGCATGTCTATTCAAAGTAGTTGTAATAGTTGATGCTGGTGGACGACAACCATGAAGCGGCGCCATTGACCTTGACGCCACACCGTTGATGATGGAGATCATGTTCGTGCTTGAAGATGGAGATCGGAAGCACAAGAAAAAAGGCCATATAATATCACATATTATGAATTGCATGTGATGTTAATCCTTTTATGCATCTTGTATTGCTTAGTTCACGACGGTAGCATTATAAGATGATCCCTCAAGCACACAATTTCATGTTTTAAAGTGTTCATCCTTAGTAAGCACTGTTGCTAAAGCTCGTTGTTTCGAAGCACCACGTGATGATCGGGTGTGTTCGATTCTACAAGTGTATACAACGTGAGCAAGCCAGATTTACTCATGCGGAAGCTAAGGTTTGATCTTGATGAGCCTAGCATGTACAGACATGGTCTCGGAACACGGATCACCAAAAGGTAAAGCATGAGTCATATAGTAGATATGATGAACATGTTGATTGTTCGCCATTGAAGCTACATCAACTCTCGTGATGATCGGTTTTGATGTGGTGGATTTGGTTTGTGTGATCACTAAAACAATGTGAGGGATATTGTTTTGAGTGGGAGTTCACCTAGATTAATTTTAACTATTAATTAGAACTCAATTTGTCATAAACTTAGTCTAAACTATTGCAAATATGTTGTAGATCAATGGCGGCCCCTACCATCAATTTTAATGTGTTCCTAGAGAAAGAAAAGTTGAAAAACAATGGAAGCAACCTCGCGGATTGGTTCCGCAATTTGAGGATTGTCCTCAATGCTGGTAATTTGACCTATGTGCTGGATGCACCGCTGGGTAACCCGCCTGCAGCTAATGCTACCGATGAGGTAAAGAATGTTTTCCTCGCTCGGAAGAATCAGTACTCCACAGTTCAGTGTGCTATCTTGTATGGTTTGGAATCAGAGCATCAGAAAAGGTTTGAGAACCATGACCCACATGATATTGTTCGTGAACTCAAAATGATATTTGAGGCTCACGCGGCAGTTGAGAGTTATGAGGCTTCTGAAAAGTTCTTTAACTGCAAGATGGAAGAGGGCAGCTCCGTCAGTGAGCACGTGCTTAAGATGTCTGGGCACGCAAGAAAGCTTCAAAGCTTGGGTATAGTGATTCCTAATGCTTTGGGGATTCACCGTGTCCTCCAATCACTACCACCAAGTTACAAGAACTTTGTGATGAACTACAATATGCAAACATGGACAAGTCATTACCCAAACTCTTCTCCATGTTAAAGTCTGCAGAAGTGGAGATCAAGAAAGAGCACCAAGTGTTGTTGGTCAATAAGACCACCAAATTCAAGAAGCAAGGCAAGTCTAAGAAAAAGGGAAACTTCAAGAAGGGCGGTAAGAAAGTTATCACGCTGGCGAAGAAGACCAAGGCTGGGCCTAAGCCTGATACTGAATGCTTTTACTGCAAGGGAGAGGGTCACTGAAAGCGGAATTGCCCTAAGTACTTGGCGGATTTGAAGAACGGCAACATCAAGAAGAAAGGTATATCTGATATACATGTTATTGATGTGTATCTCACTAGTACTCATAGTAGTGCCTGGGTATTTGATACTGGTTTGGTTGCTCATATTTGTAACTCGAAACAAGTACTGCAGAATAGACGGAAACTAGCGAAGAACGAGGTGACGATGCGCGTTGGAAATGGATCAAAGGTTGATGTGATCGCGGTCGGCACGCTACCTCTTCATCTACCATCGGGATTAGTTTTACACTTAAATAATTGTTATTTGGTGCATGCATTGAGCATGAACATTATATCTGGATCATGTTTATTGCGAGACGGTTACTTGTTTAGGTCCGAGAATAATGGTTGTTCGATTTATATGAGTAATATGTTTTATGCACATGCGCCTTTGATAGATGGTATATTCTTATTGAATCTCGATTGTAGTAATACACACATTAATAACATTGAAGCTAAACGTTTGAAATTGAGTGATAACTCGACCTATATGTGGCACTGTCGTCTTGGTCATATTGGAGTGAAGCGTATGAAGAAACTCCATTCCGATGGACTTCTTGAATCACTTGATTTCGAATCACTTGAAAGATGCGAAGCATGTCTGATGGGTAAAATGACTAAGACTCCATTTTCTGGTATGATGGAGCGAGCTACGGACTTATTGGAATCATACATACCGATGTGTGTGGTCCAATGAGTGTAGCATCGCGCGGTGGTTATCGCTATGTTCTTACCTTCACGGATGACTTGAGTAGATATGGGTATATCTATTTCATGAAACATAAGTCTGAAACTTTTGAGAAGTTTAAGGAATTTCAAAGTGAGGTAGAGAATCAACGTAACAAGAAGATTAAATTTCTATGATATGATCATGGAGGTGAATATCTAAGTTATGAGTTTGGCGAGCATTTGAAGAAATGCGGAATACTTTCACAATTGACACCGCCGGGAACACCACAACGTAATGGTGTATCTGAACGCCGTAATCGAACTCTCTTAGATATGGTTCGTTCTATGATGTCACTTACAGATTTACCGCTATCATTTTGGGGTTATGCATTAGAAATATCCGCATTCACTTTAAATAGGGCACCATCTAAATCCGTTGAAACGACACCGTATGAATTATGGTTTGGGAAGAAACCTAAATTGTCGTTCCTTAAAGTTTGGGGTTGCGAAGCTTATGTAAAGAAGTTACAGCCCGACAAGCTTGAACCCAAAGCGGAAAAATGCGTCTTCATAGGATACCCAAAGGAAACTATTGGGTATACCTTCTATCATAGATCCGAGGGCAAAATCTTCATTGCCAATAATGGATCCTTTCTAGAGAAGGAGTTTCTCTCGAAAGAAGTGACTGGAAGGAAAGTAGAACTCGACGAGGTTGTTGAACCTTCTCTCGAACTTGCGAGTAGCGCAGCACCGGAAGTAGTTCCTGTGGCGCCTACACCAATAAGAGAGGAAGCTAATGATGTTGATCATGAAAATTCGGTTGAAGTAACTACAGAACCTCGCAGGTCAACGAGAACTCGTACCACTCCTGATTGGTATGATCCCGTTATGAGTGTCATGTTGGTGGACAACACTGATGACCCTGCGACATATGAGGAAGCGATGATGAGCCCAGATTCCAATAAATGGCAAGAAGCCATGAAATCCGAAATTGGATCCATGTACAAAAACCAAGTATGGACTTTGGTGGACTTACCGGATAGCCGGAAGGCTGTCAAGAACAAATGGATTTTCAAGAAGGAAACAGATGTTGATGGTATTGTTACTGTCTATAAAGCTCGACTTGTCGCAAAAGGGTTTCGACAAATTCAAGGAGTTGACTACGATGAGACTTTCTCACAAGTAGCGAAGCTAAGTCTGTGAGGATTATGTTAGCAATCGCTGCATATTATGATTATGAGATATGGCAGATGGATGTCAAAACGGCGTTCATCAATGGAGACATTGATGAAGAGTTGTATATGGTACAACCCAAAGGTTTTGTCGATCCTAAAGATGCTAACAAGGTATGCAAACTTCAACGATCCATTTATGGATTGAAGCAAGCATCCCGGAGTTGGAATCAACGTTTTGATAAGGTGATCAAAAGCTTTGGTTTTCTACAAACTTATGGAGAAGCTTGTATTTACAAGAAAGTGAGTGGGAGCTCTGTAGAATTCTTAATACTATATGTAGATGACATATTGTTGATTGGGAATGATGTAGATCTTCTTAATAGTGTCAAGGATTATTTGAATAATAGTTTTTCAATGAAAGATCTTGGCGAAGCATCTTACATATTAGGCATAAAGATTTATAGAGATAGATCGAGACGCCTAATATCATTGTCACGGAGTACATATTTGGACAAAGTTCTAAAGAGGTTTGGAATGGAATATAGCAAGAAAGGGTTCTTGCCCATGTTGCCCAATACGACCTTGAGTAAAACTCAAAGTCCTACAACGGCAGGAGATAGAGAAAGGATGAGTAAGACTCCCTATGCCTCAACCATATGATCTCTTATGTATGCCATGCTACATACTAGACCCGACATTGCATATGTTGTTAGTTTGACTAGCAGGTATCAAAGTGATCCAGGAGTGGATCATTGGACAGCGGTCAAAAACATCCTTAAGTACTTGAGAAGAACTAAGGATATGGTTCTTTCTTATGGAGGTGATGAACAACTCGTTGTTAATGGTTACACCGATGCTAGTTGGAACACCGATACGGATGATTCTAAATCTCAATCTGGATACGTATTTACTTTGAATGGTGCAGCAGTTAGCTGGAGGAGTGCAAAGCAAAGCGTTGTGGCGAGATCTTCAACTGAATCGGAATACATAGCTGCTTTGGAGGCTTCAAAAGAGGTGATATGGATGAAGGAGTTCATTACAGAGCTCGGTGTGGTTCCAAGTGCGCTGGACCCAATGTCTATCTATTGTGATAAAATGGGCGCCATAGCCAATGCGCAAGAACCAAGGTCACACAAGAAGCTGAAGCATATCAACCTACGTTTTCACGCTATTCGAGAGCATGTCCAAGATGGTGACATAAAGATTTGGAAAGTACACACAGATCTGAATGTGGCGGATCCGTTGACTAAACCTCTCCCGAGGGCAAAACATGACAAACACCAAACTGCCATGGGTGTTCGGTATATTACCATGTAATCTAGATTAGTTGACTCTAGTGCAAGTGGGAGACTGTTGGAGATATGCCCTAGAGGCAATAATAAAAGTGGTTATTATTATATCTTTGTGTTTATGATAAATGTTTATATTCATGCTATAACAGTATTAACCGGAAACATTAATACTTGTGTGATTTGTAAACTAAATTAGAGTCCCTAGTAAAGCCTCTTTATAATACTAGCTTGTTGGTTAATAGATGATCGTGGTTTCTCGATCATGAACATTGAGATGTTATTAACAATGAGATCATATCATTAGGAGAATGGTGTGATGGACATACTCCTATAGATAAGCGTAGCATGAAGATCAAGTCATTTCAATAGTTCGTTTGCTATAAGCTTTCTGATACATAGTAACCTTATTCCTTCGAACATGAGATCATGCTAATCACCATCACCGGAAGGATGCTTTGATGACATCAAACACCACACCGTAACTGGGTGGTTATAAAGGTGGCATTGAGTGTTCGGAAAGTATGGGTTGAGGCACATGGATCAAGAGTGGGATTTGTCCATCCATATGACGGATAGATGTACTCTGGGCCCTCTCGGTGGAATGTCATCCAATTAGCTTGCAAGCATGTGACTGGCTCACAAGGGATCACATATCACGGGAACGAGAAAAGAGTACTTATCGGTAACGAGGTTGAACTAGGTATGTAGAGATACCGACGATCAAAACCTCGGATAAGTAAACTATCGTGAGACAAAGGGAAATTGGTATCGTATGTAAGTGGTTCATTCGATCGTAAAGTAATCATAGAAATATGTGGGAGCCATATGAATTTCCTGATTCCTCTATTGGTTATTGATCGGAGAAGTGTCTCGGTCATGTCCGCATAATTCACGAACCGTAGGGAGACACACTAAAGGATTCGATGTTGTTTAGTAGATATGGAATGTTAGTAGGGATACCGAATGTTGTTCGGAGTCTCGGATGGGATCTGGGATATCACGAGGAGATCCGGAATGGTCCGGATAATAAGATTCATATAAGGAAAGTCCGATTCTGGAGTTCAGGAATGATTTCGATGTTCTCATCGGAGAGGTTCTAGAAGGTTCACCGGTCCGGAAGGGGAATGGTCCATGAATGTGTCATGGGTAAGTGGAATGATTGGATCATATCCTAGGTCACTTGATGTGAGCATTTGTGAGAGAGAATTAAAGCTCTAAATTGAAAGTCAAAACGGGAGTTTGAAAAGTCAAACTGGAACAATGGTTTCCTAGTGGAAGAAGGAACGAGTCCTTCTCTCAATCCAACTTGGGTTTGGGTTTGGATTCAAACCCACCCCTCCCAAGGTTGCCCCTCCCCCTCTCAAAAATAGAGGGGGAGGGCTTCCCCAAAACACCAAGCCCTAGCCCTCTACCCCGTGCGCCGCCGCCACCGCCAAGCCGCCGTCGACACCTCCTCTTTCTCCCGGTCTTCTAAACCCTAGATCATCGGGAAACCCTAAACCAACCATAACTCGCACCGACTTAGGCGAAGACCTGCGGGATCTTCTCTCTACTTCCGACACCATGCCGTCGTGCTGCCGGAATCGCGAGGGGAGAACTACAACCTCCACTGCCTGCTGGAACAAGGGAGTGAAAGGTTTTCATCGAGTACCGAACGTGTGACCGACTGCGGAAGCGCTGCCGGAACGCAGCGCCGGAAGGATCGTCTACACGATCTTGAGATCGCAAGTGTACGACTACATCACCCACGAGAATCTGCTCTCGTTAACCACTTTTGAATCTTCGAGGGTGAGTGCTTCTATCGACTCGTTACTACAATCTAGTAGATAGATCTTGGCTTGTTTGTGTGCATGCGGTAGAAAATTTTTGTTTTCCATGCTACGAACCCCTATAGTAACCTTATTAGATCAAGTAGGAATAGACAATGAATAGTATCTATTAGTTAAATGGAAATACTGAGAAGATAATTATAATAAAATTGTAATGTTGTATTGATGAAAGCCTTGATTAGACCATTGGAAACCTAAGCCATAAATGATCCAACGATTATAATGATCCTTCTTAAGTCACTAAAAGTGAACGATTATATGATGCATAAGTGACATTGGTGGAGAGAACATGATTAAACCCTAGTATAGATATGTTATATTAGGATTAGTCATAAAAAATCACAATGGTATAATATGAAGTGGGAGTTACTAAGGTAACTGAAGTTAAGATAGTAATATAGTATAACCAAGCTCATACTATAGAAACATTGAGTTATAGAAGTAGTATCATTCCTCTAAGAGAGTAGTAACCACTTGAGGTGAAGTAGAAATTGTTATAAACATTTGTTGGAGAAATATTAGTGATGGATGATAAAGGAAGAGTATGAATGGAGTTAGAAGTAACCACTTGTTGGATTGGAGGTTATCATTAGTAGAGTAGTTTGATATAACCAAGTGTAGATGTGTGAAGTATAAGAACTGATATTTATAGGTGAGATTACTAAGTAATCAAATAAAACTTGGATCCATATGAAGTATTCTAGAGATGAAAGTTATATCTATGAGGATATCATGTAGATGCTTTAATGCCAAGCTCATTAGATCCACAAATGGATTTAGGAGTAGGAAATTATTGATAAAAGTATAATTATGAAGTAAAGCTCATCATGTTAATACATGATGATGGATATGAAGAAGTAGTATATCTAGGAAAGGAATTCCTTAATAAGAAGTCAATGCTTATGAGGCATGGAAAGATAGGAGTTTTTGATAAACATTCAACCATAGCTCAATATTAAGTTTGATATCTATTCCAGATGCTTGATCAACTATCCAAGTTCATAATTGTGTCTAAGGATGCTTTTCTTTAGCCAAATCACTTAAGCTCATCCTTGTCACTTCAAAACATCAAAATCATATGTGCTTAGAAATAATAAATTATTATCTCTTACTCATAAGTCACTTCAGAAAACAATACTACCATCTTACTATAAATTGAGGTCTCATCCATTATCACAAACTTGGAGGCAATGTGCCCTTAGCCTTGATCTTTAATCATACTACCTCTGTCTCGAGGCTGAAGGCCTATAACTTTTTTTTAAAGTCAAATTACCTAAAGTTTGACCAAGTTTTTATATAAAAAATATAAATGTTTACAATACGTAATCCATACCCTTTCATACATCATGAAACATATTTTCACATGATATCTATATAATATAATAGTTCTTGATAGTTTTTTCTAAAATTTTGGTCAAACTTTACATGGCTTGACTTTTTAAAAAAGTTATAGGCCTTAAGCCTTGGAATGGAGGGAGTATTCACTAAAGAAGATAAGTATATTAAATCCTATAACACTTATAGTAAGTATTTGTAGCTCAAAACCCTGGCTTAATACATGATACTAAATCATCTTGATCACTTAAGTAATTCTTGGTACAAATCCTTATATGCTAAACTTCTACCAAGAAATCCACCAGACCTAAAAAAAGTAGTGAGTTACTAATATTGAATGTTAAAATTGAATCACACTAAGTTGTCTAGTAGGATTGTTATGATTAACATATTATCAAGAATATATATATATAAGAAATCTTATTAAAACTATATAACTAATACATCTTTGATAGTGAAATCATTTACTATCTCTAGAAAGTCACTAGAGCATTCCTAAAAGAATAATTGTAAACCTTAAAACCAAGAGGGATTTAAATAGATGGATTCTAATATTAAATAACTCCAATATTTAAAGTCATTATAGTAGAATGCCAAGTATAAAATAGATTTTAAGTTTAACTTTAGTCTTTCCAAACCAATTAAAGTTTAACTAATCCAAATAAAATAAAAACATATTTGGATCATTCCTAAGTAATAAACCAAACACCCTCTAATTCTTAATAATACTATTTATAGAAACAACCTTTAAATAAATAAAAGGTATGAAAATAAAAAGTAATATAAAAGTTGATTACTTACAATAAACCATGCAATATTTTAATGTCTTACAAAATTTTAGGACATTTTAAATACTAAAATAAAAAGGTTTGAAAAGGTTTTGAGAAAACAGAAAATCGAAATAGAAAATAGAAAGAAAAAAAACCTGGCTTGAGCCAGCAGGCCGGCCCAGAGCTTCCTCTCTGCCTATCCACCGCCCAGCCGCAACACCTTTTAGTTCTACCTACTATGTTGCAACCCACCTGGCCCCACGACTGGCCCGTACCGGTTCGCCGTCTTCCTCATCGAGCGAAGCAGCTCGATGGCAGCTCCGCCGCCGCTCGCCGGCGCTACGATACGTGCCGCGCGCCAAGATGTGCGCCATCGCTCTTAGGCTATAAAAACCCCAATGCTGCCGCCGGGAAATCCTAGGCCTCAATTTCCCTTCTTCCTCGCTTCCTCGCGCATATGCCGAAACCCTAGCTCTCTAGTGGTCATCGTTCTCGCCGTCCCCGATCGCCCCTCGCCTCGCTAAAGCCACTGCTAGAAGCACAAGAGTGTACCCATTCGCCTCGGACCAAGAACGCAAGCTGGCGCGCCATGAATCATGTGGAATCGACCTTTACATCCCGTCAACCTCCGTGTCCATCATCGTCGATTCACCATCGCCAGACCTCCCCACGCCTCCTCAACCTCTCCATTGTCACTAGGGTGAGCTCCTAGATCTTCCGGTACCTTCAATTGCTTCCCTTTCGCTCTGGTTTGCCCCTGCCGCGATCACTTGCAAGCTCTGCTGTCGGCCTCCATCACAACCACTGTTCTGGCGACCAAATACGGGCGGTGTTGGCATCCCTAGACTCGCGCTCACATCCTCTCTTTAACACACATAACCACGCACTCAAGCGCACTTGATCGATAGATCCATGCCTAATAGTGAGATTCCACCATTGCTAATGTCAGCGTGACATCATGCTTAGGCAATAATATTTTCCTTTTATTTTATTCAATTGTGTATTTCATTTTAGAAAGAGATAAATACATGACATGTGGGGTCCATATGTAAGTGTTATACACATTTTAAAAAAAGTATTCTGTTTAGTAAAATTACATTATATTTCCAGAATATAATATTCCAAAATGATTTAAAATGAACTAAAATGGTAAAAATCATAAGTAATTCATTTTAAATCAAAAAATATATATTATATATATCAAAATATTTAGAAAAATAAAATTTACAATTTAAATTTATTATCATACATTATTGTGTTAACTACTTAAATAATTGTTATTTAATGAAGATTCTGTAAGTAATGAAACTTTGAAAATTCATATTTTAATAATGGCAAATGAGAAAAATATAAATAATATACTAAATTCTTAGAAAAATAATAACTACAAACTAAAACTATAATCATGTACTATTATCTCACTTAACTAAATATTTCTTATTTACTAAGAATTTATAAAGTAATAAAGCTTATAAAAATCATATTTTAATACTTAAAAATCATAAAAATACTTATAATATATCAAAATGACCACATAAATAATATCTACATGTTAAAAATATAATAATGCACTTTTGAAGTAAATAAAAAAATTAATACTCTAATAACTTGAATTTAAACCCATTTCTTTAACTATTAATTCATAAGAGAGTAAATAAAAATTTGCTAATATTTCTAAAATTATCCATTTGAGGTCTAGAAATAATGTTAGTCTTAAGTATTGATAGAATGAAATGAAAATAGTCCAAAAAATCTTAAATACAATTTTATTAAATTATCCATGCCCGGGTCGTCCCCACTCGTTCTAGCTTGAGGCAAGCTGCGACCGAAACTTGTCGATCCCGAAGTCTAGCCAGATAGCGGAAGGGACCAGCACCTCCCTAGTTTCCTCCTCTTCCTCCTCTACCCGAGGGGGTTCAGCGGGGACCTGTTTCTTCCTCGGCGTGGCCAGAGTTCCCCAGCGAGGCATCTCGTGTGGCGAGGACTTAAGGTCAGAGAGATAAGGAAGGTGGGAGAAGGGACAGCTCAAATAATGAAGATGCAAAGAATACGATGGTGTAGACGGGGGATCGACCCTTTAAGGACGGAGGCTAGACAACCTTGAGGCGAAGTCCAAGCAAGGGCGGCCCCTAGATCTGGCACGCATCTCTGGGTAGTTGTTTACACAACTTCTCGAAAGGGGCGCCTTGGAGACCCTGCATCAGCCGCCGATTGGTCCCTTGACCCTTCGCCCAAACAAACGGAGCGTGCGGGCCAAGCGCCCGGGGCTACTGTTGGACCAAGGGTACATGGGGTACCCCGATCCATGGACGGTTGGGCTACTACTTGGGCTGGTAAGGCGCCACACGAGGGCACCGGGAGCCCTTCCCGAGGGGCGCCACATGAATCTTCACCAAGGGTCCTCTAGAGGGGAACACACATCGAGGATTCCCCTCCTGAGGAATGAAGGCCTTATGCGAGCCCTTCGTAGGAGGTGGGGCGCCCACATGCGTCCCTAAGAGAAGACACCAATATTGGTGGCAACATCGGATGTCGCCCCAGTACGACCGCGAGGGCCATGCTTTAGTCAAAGGCAGGGATAACAAAGCCCCGACAACCAAAGCCGCATCCCTCCATTTCGGTGCAAGGGCGCGCCCCCACGAAGGACGTCACCCATGACCGATGCCCTGAAGAAGACAGGCTTCGCCCGGTAGCATAGGCCTAGTCCACGTAAAGTAGTCTTGTGAGACGGGAGGCCTTCGGGAAGCAGTGTGGTGACCCTTCCCGCCTTAGATTTGGGGAAAGAGGTCTGACACCACTATAAAAGGAGGGCTTCTCCTACCTCAAAGGGGATCTATCCTTGAGATCTCAAACCCTAGACATTTATTCATATTTGTACCCTCGTGAGACACCATGAGGAATACAACCAACCAGAAATAGGGACTTTACCTCCTCACGAGAGTCTTGAACCTGGGTTAAAAAACCTGTGTCTACTCTCTGTCGTCTGCGTGCTCCGTCGTTGCCGTCGTCGTTGAGAAGATCTGAACGCGCAATTCAACGCCCTCTCAAACTCAGGGGTTAGTCGGACCTCTTGTTCCTTCGTGGACGCATTCTTCGACAATCGCCATTTGGTTCCTTTTGTAGTCTTTGGTGTCGGTGTCACGTGTTATCATCATTTCTATTTGGGTTGTGCCACTTCTCTTGTATGTAGCTTGCTCTGTTCTTCAGAGCTTCGATATAGTGTACTCGTTAATGTTTATACTCTCTCCATACCAATTTAGGTTGCATATAAGATTTTATTAAAGTCAAACTGTACAATGTTTGACTAAGTAGTTCGATACAACTATAAACATATACGGTGTCAAACTAATATTATTCGAATTGACTTAAAATATATTTTCATAATATATACATTTTATATCACACATATTCATATTATTTTATATATTCTTAGTCAAACTTTGCAAAATTATATCGTAACATAATATAATACGAAGGAAGTACATCTTTGTTAAAAAAAAAGGTGATGTCTTTTTCTCGGCCGCTAGGGTTTCGAACCAAATGTTACCTCCCTGCATTCACCAAAAGGAAAACAGGCCGCAGCCTCGCTATTGCAGGCTGCAGCACATCACGCTGCAGACCGCAGACCCCTGGCGCGCTTGGTGAGAAGGGCAGAAATCATCGTTTATCGGCCCAGCTGAAAAGTGCATGAGCCCATTGTCTCGTCTCTTCTCCGCCCACGTCTCCGACCCGTCTCTCTCACAGCTTCTCTTTTGCGCCCCACCTCTCCTTTCCCTCACCGGCGTGGACGCGCAGGGCTACACGAAGGCGCCACCGGCACCGGATAACCCCACGCTCCACCGCCGGAATACAGCTCCGCCTTTGTAACTAACTGAGCGCCTCCGCGTCTGAATATAGGCTCGAGGCTTAGCCCTATCCCCCACCCCTTAACACCAGAGGAGGCTGGGACGGCAGCGGCGCGATGCTGTTCCAGGTTGGAGGACAGGGCGCACGGCCCACCTTCTTTGAGATGTCCGCGGCGCAGCAGCTCCCAGCCAGCCTCCGTGCGGCGCTTTCCTACTCTCTTGGGGTAAGTCGAACGAGGCTCGTCGATCTGGTCTGGTTAACTAGCTGCGTGTAATCAGATCACACATTTTGGGTACTTATGACTATTTGAATAATCTCTGTTCGTACGGTGCATTGTAGTAATCGTTTGGAGATGATTGGAGAGTGAGGTTTCTGCTCGTGTTTTTAATTGTTTGATTCAATCTGTGCCAGTTTTGATTGGTGAGGCCAAGGATAGTTAGCCAGAGCAGCTAGTATACGCAACATTTGCAACTGGACAAGTTGCTTCTGCTGAAAGCCACTATTACATGGTTTTAGGTTGTTTGACTAGCTGCTATGCAATGGCTAGGGTAAATTCATGGTTATGCGTAGAATAGTGAAATTGAGTTCATGTCGTCTTTTTTTATAGAGGGACATTAAGCTCACTTGGTGCTGTTCTGTATGCTAGAGGACATTGTTAGTTTGCTTGTCATGATTATGTTTGAGGATGGAGGGAAATTATAGCTTGCTTGTTGATTGAACAATGTACTTGATGACTTAAATTGTAGCATGGTTGTTAACTTGAGCGGGCGACCATGAAATCTGAGTCTTTTCTCCCGTCAGAACTCTCACTCATGGATCCTAACTGTTATGTAAGGAGCCGAGATATAGTGGCATAACAATATGGAAAGCACTCAATATACTAGCAGGCTGAGCAAACGCGGGCTCAATAGTCCAATTGAGCACTCGCCCATGCAGGAAAGTCCTCAATCACCACATGATTCTATTTTTGGAAACTCGTCCTTATCCTGCGCTAGCGTTCCAGCAGGAGCAGGTGCACCCTACATCGTGTTCCCTCCCTGATCCCCATCACGTTCTTGACTGGTTGGACCATTTTTTTTTTTCGGGAAAACGCAAAGACTTTGCGCTTCTTTTCATTGCATAGAAGAGTTTTTTACAAGCCTCAGAGGCAGCGGATCACAGACAAACAAAAGTTGAGCTAATTAATGTACATCCCAGGTGTTGGACCATAAAATGACCTTCCCAACACCGAGAATGTGTGCCGTCATCTCCTTTTACAGAATCTAAAAGAAAAACATACAAAAAACCGGCAGTACTTGAACTAAAAAAGGACGACCAAAACCTGCCATCTGAAGGACAATAGCAACACAACCAACTGATACTAGTATCTCCTGAAATTTTGAATCAGGTACTTGTTTACATGTATACAGCTGTTGCATACTTCCATGGTTGTTGGATTTTGTGGTGATTTGATTGCTCCATGTCCATAGAAAAGTAGACATCTTAATTTCCAACTTTTGGTTCCTCACCTGTGCATAGAGCCATACAGTACCAAATTTTCTCTGTGCTTGTTTTCAGCTGCAGGCTGCACTCAAACGATGTACGTGCTTATACTCCCTCTGTTTCAAATTACTCCGCACGCACGCTTACCTAGGTGGGCTAGTACTCCCTCATTTTTTATCCAAAAAAAATCCTGAGATTTTTGAAATAGATAATTTGAAACAGAGGGAGTATTTAAGAAAGTCAATTACAGTTTAGCTTTTTAGATCTTAGAAACTAAGAGTTGCTCTTTGATCTTACGTCGCCTTCCTGATTATTTTACTCGTGATCTTAGAAACTATGAAGTGCATTCTTTTTACCTTCGTTTGGTGACAAAAATAAAATTAGTTTAGGATTGAGGGCACATAAGAAGGCTGGGACTTTTCCTTGCAAAACATGCCTCCCAAAAACTCAAGAGAAATTTTGTTAAATCAAGGCAATACGAGTGTTTCTCAGGAACTGAAGTGTTACTTTACTGAAGGCTGTTTGAGAGAAAGGAGCCTAGGTATGGGCACACGACAAGTGCAACATGTACAAGATTTTGGTTTAAACAGTGAAATATTATTAAGTACATGACCTGCGTATTCCTTTTCCATCTGAGGCATTCTCTCCTTCTCGAAAATTATCACTCTCTGTGTTTTTGCTTTTAGTTTATCATGCCCTTCTTTAGACTGCTAATTATTCTATACTGTTATACTTGCAGGTTTTTGCATTGAGAAGGCCATTCTTGCACAAAGTTTTGGATTATGAAGATGAATGTTTTGCTTTGTTAATGTCTGTCCTTGAGTCCCATAGTTTACGAACAACAGGTTTGTCGTCACAGTAGCAGAACTCTTTTCTGTTGAAAGTAAACTTTGTTTACTTCAAATTTTCAAGAATGGAAAAAATAGAATTATAGGACCCTGCAAAAAGATATTATTATGTATGTAGTGCTAATCTTTAGCTATTTATTTCTGCCAAAATCAGCATGATGCCCCTGGCAATCATGAGGCACATCAGTGAGAATTCAGACTTAATTCCACATGACACTCTGTTATAGATACCCTATCTTTAATTCAGCCTTACACCTGATCATCTCAAATCCTATTCATCATCAGCCTATGTGATTCAAACTAAAAATGATGCCACTTCAGGTTAGGTTACCACTACTTTTGTTGTCTAATGTGACTGGCAGAGCAGTAAACTTTTGATTCGACGATAGCTTCATCCTGTAGTCACCCAATCATAATATCCGAAGATCCTCTTTTTAATTGTGGAATAGAACCATTGATCCAACATATTTGGTTAGAAAAATGGAACGACCCCACCTTCAGACTAACTCCTTTCACAAATGAAAGAAATTACTAGGACTATTCTCTTGCGACAAGTCTGACAAGTGATCAGCAAACAAGTAATTGTATTATTTGGTTAACTACAGTACTTGTTGTTGATTATAACTTTCCTGCATATTTCTTTCAGATGGTTCCTTTTCAGAGTCATTATATGGTCTCAGGCGGAGACCTGTTAAGGTTTCAGTGAACCGAAGTAGTCTTGGTACAGAATCTAATGACAAGGCCTATGACTCTGCACTAAGGAAGCGCCAGAAAACACTCTCCGTTATTTTTTTGGTATGATTGCCCTGGCAGATTATAAGTTGTAGTATTTTCTGCAATTTCATGTTGGATTTGTTATTTCTTTGGTTTAAATAGATTTAGTTGTGCTGATTTTGCGGCTGCTATTTCCTATGAGCAACTACTACCAAAGCCCTACTAAATGTATTCCTCTATTGGATGCATTCATCGTTAAATCTTGGTTCTTTTCATGTTAACGCTAAGTCACTAGGAACAAAACTCACCGTATGCTAACTCTCACGTGATCTTCTAATGCTATTTCTTATTTGCCACTCTTTTATTTTGAGCTGACTCGTTCACCAACAGTCCAACAGACATCACTGCCTCTGTTGTTTTACCTGGCTAGCCGTTCTACAATGTGAACATCCATGTTTTCTTTGCTTTAGTTACTTCCCTGGCACTTGTATTGTATCGCATTGTGTGTGCAGTATTTTCACAAACTAAAAGCTGAGCACTGATAAGAATTATGTCTTTCAATCTTCAATCATACTTTTGTTCTGTTGGCTGTTGGTTATAATATTTGCTATTGCAGTGCTTCTCCTGTGAAGAAATGTACTACTCCCTCCGATCCATAATAAGTGTCGCTTATCTAGTACAAAGTTTGTACTAGCTTAGTACAAAATGAGTGACACTTAATATGGATCGGAGGGAGTATTTAATTTGTTTCTATTATAATTTGTGCTGCTGATCTGTCCATTCCTTGATTGCATGCATATTAAGACCCAATTCTTTAGCATGCTTGTTCTAAATTTGCTTGAGATGCAACTTTATTTAGCTTAACATCTCAATGTTAAAGTATGATAATATCTAAAGAACTCATATTATTTAAAGCAGTGATTTTTTTTGGTTAATACACTTTGCCAAGTTCCCTCAATAACTGTCGTGGTATTGCACGGCAGATGCTACTGGGGGTAGCTTACGTAGAGGGAGCAAGGCGACGTAGGAGAATCCGGGAGCGAGATTGACACACGATGTACCCAGGTTCACGTCCCCTCGATGGAGGATCGCTACGTCCTGCTATCAATCCAGTATATGATCATAGATTGGTTTACATAGGAGCCGCCGTAGGCGGAGGGAGAGACTAGATCTAGTCTAATATGGGAGAAGATATCTCCCTATGGGGGTGCCCCTGGTGGCTTTATATATGCAGCCAGTTAGGGTTTACAAGTATTTGGTGGGCTTTGTATTGAAGTCGTCGTCTTGGGCCTCCAGTCGGCGTCACTCGCCTGGGTCCAGTATGCGCCAGTCGCCGTATTGGGCGAGTCGACCCGCTCTGGGCTTGCCTTCAGTCGGCTCGATCCAGCTGGTGAATCCGCTTCGTGGGTATACCCCGATTGGTATTCCCCCATCAGTAGTCCCCGAGCGCGTTGTTGATTCGATGCAGGCTTGAGGCAGGGCGCGGAGAGTCTTGACGATGGGTCGTAGAGAATCGGCGACGAGCTCCTGAACAGAGAAAAGAACCGTGAAGCGGGAGGCGGTCGGCATGAGCCAGTCGGTGATGGCCAGTTGGCGAAATACGCAGGGTGTCGGTGAAGCTGCCAGTTGCGGCGAGTCCCCGAACGTGGAGCGTGCCGAGTCCCCGAGCGCGGTGAGTGGCAAGGTCGAGCGACCGCCGAGTGCCGAGTCCCCGAGCGCGCCGAGTGGCGAGGTTGGGCGACCGACGAGTGGCGAGGTCGAGCGACCGGCGAGTGCCGAGTCCCCGAGCATGGAGAGTGGCGAGGTCAAGCGACCGGCGAGGGCCGAGTCCCCGAGCGTGGCGAGCAGCAAGCACCGAGTCCCCGAGCGCGGCGAGCGGCGACGACGAGCGACCGACGAGCGCCGAGCCCCCGAGCGCGGCGAGCGGCGATGTCGAGCGACCGACAAGTGTCGAGTCCCCGAGCGCGCCGAGTGACGAGGTCGAGCGACCAGCGAGTGCCGCTGTCTGGAGCGTGCAGAGTCCCCGAGCGCGGCGGGCGGCAAGGTCGGGCGACCGGCGAGTGGAGAGGTCGAGCGACCAGCGAGTGCCGCTGTCGAGAGCGCACCGAGTCCCCGAGCGCGGCGGGCCGCAAGGTCGGGCGACCGGCGAGTGGCGAGGTCGAGCGACCGACGAGCTCCGAGTCCCCGGGCACGGCGAGTGACGAGGTCGAGTCCGCGGTGGCGAGTCCCCGAGCGTGTTGAGTACGCGAGGGAGAGTCCGCGGTGGCGAGTCCTCAAGCGTGTCGAGTACGCGAGGGTGAGTCTGCGGTGGCGAGTCCCCGAGCATGGAGAGTCCGCGAGGGTGAGTCTGCGGTGGCGAGTCCCCGAGCATGTCGAGTACGTGAGGGTAAGTCTGCGGTGGCGAGTCCCCGAGCATGGAGAGTCCGCGGTGGCGAGTCGACGAGGGCGAGCCGCGGTCGCAGAACAACGCGTACACGCAGCATGCCTAGGAGTAGTCCCCGAGGCTCGAGTTGGCTTGTAGAGGCGACTTGAGGCTCATATTTTGAAAATAGTAGTGGTTGGTGCCGAGCATGGCGAGTGGCGAGGTCGAGCGACCGGCGAGCGCCGATTTCCCGAGATTGGCGAGTCCGTGATGATTGCGAGTCCGCGAGGGGAGAGGCCCCGAGTGTAGCGAGTCCGCGATGATTGCGAGTCCGCGAGGGGAGAGTCCCCGAGTGTGGCGAGTCCGCGATAATGTTGATTGCGCTGTTTTTGTTAGTGAGTCTCTTGTCTTGGCCCGGGGGGGCAGTCGCATGGCGACTCCAAAGATGGCTCTCGGCTGGGCGTTTTTCCTGGACGATCCGAGGCTCGGTTTGCGAGTCCTCGTCCGCAGTACTTGGCCGTGCGAGTCGCGCTGTCTAAGGTTGAGGAGGACATGGTGCTGTTGATGTAGCACAACCATTTGTCTTGGCCCGGAAGGCCAGTCGAGCAAGGCGACTCCAATGATGGCTCTCGGTTAGCGTTTTTCGTGGACGATCCGAGGCTCGGTTTGCGAGTCCTCGTCCGCACTACTCGGCCATTGCGAGTCGCTCTTTCAAAGGTTGACAAAGGCAAATTGATTTTTCCTGGAGGAAAGAGAAGCCCAGTGGTGAGTGCACGCAGCGTGGCATGCGACCCTCTCTGGCGACTCAGACGATGAAGGTCCCTTAGCAGGCGCGGCGTACGCATTCGACGTAGCCGGAAGGAGTCGACGCGGCGGACACGGGGTCGACGCGGCGGACGGTGGTCGTGCTATGCGAATTCGACGCGGCGGACATGAGGTCGATGCGGCGGATGGGGGTCGCGCTATGGCGAAGTCGACGCGGCGGACATGGGGTCGTGCCATGGCGAAGTCGACGCGACGGACATGGGGTCGTGCTATGGCAAAGTCGA
This sequence comes from Avena sativa, assembly GCA_916181665.1. NCBI lineage: Eukaryota > Viridiplantae > Streptophyta > Magnoliopsida > Poales > Poaceae > Avena > Avena sativa. Next base: position 86,303,914 of record OV702293.1, on the reverse strand, counting down.
CGCGGCGGACACGGGGTCGACGCGGCGGACGGAGGTCGCGCTATGGCGAAGTCGACGCGGCGGACATGGGGTCGCGCTATGGCGAAGTCGACGCGGCGGACACGGGGTCGACGCGGCGGACGGAGGTCGCGCTATGGCGAAGTCGACGCGGCGGACATGGGGTCGACGCCGGCGGACAGAGGTCACGCTATGGCAAAGTCGACGCGGTGGACATGGGGTCGCGCTATGGCGATGTCGACGCGACAGACGAATCCGCAACGGGCAAGTCCCCGAGCCTAGCGAGTCCGCGTTTGAGCGTGTCCGCGTATAGTGAGCCTTTGAGCCTAGCGAGTCCGCGTTTAAGCGTGTCCGCGTTTAGGCGACTTGTCAGAGGCCGGCCGTGAACGAAGAGGCCGATATCGCTGCATTACAAGGGCGTCTATCCCCACGTCTTTTTTCTTAGTACTTTTTTTCTTAGTACTGATCTTTTCCGCGCTTGTGTCAGCGATCAATCGCCTCTTGCTGCCAAATTTGTTGGCTCGTTGCGGCGTGCCGACCGGATCGATCGATCAGCTCCATGATAGGCGAGCTCGTAACAAGCAGTGAGTCACTCGATCATGCATAAGTTGCAAATAGGGATTAGTATTCATGATTAATTAAACAACCCAGTTAATAGTACTTGCGATCGATCTGGTACTACAGATTGAATCAAATACGAGTAAAACATGCACCGATCTGGTACTACAGATTGAATTAAATAAGAGGAAAGCATGCACCGATCTAGTACTACAGATTGAATTAAATAAGAGGAAAGCATGCACCGATCTCTGGTACTACAGATTGAATTAAATACAAGGAAAGCATGCACTTTACCGATCGATGTGAGGGACTGAGTTGGTATTTGCTTCGGCGTATTGTGCTTAAGTCCGGGACGTCGTAGCACCGGGCCGCACCACTCCAAGCGCCGCCGCGTAGATTGGATCAGCGTATGGACGGATTATTTCCAGGTATAATGGATCTTCATCAACACGGCGTGGTGTTGGACGGCAGGCAGCTGGAACCAGCTCGATGCGGCCTGGCGGTGAGGGATCCCGCCCGGATTATCACCCTCCAAGCACCGCTTGCCCCACGGTGGGCGCCAACTGTCGTGGTATTGCACGGCAGATGCTACTGGGGGTAGCTTACGTAGAGGGAGCAAGGCGACGTAGGAGAATCCGGGAGCGAGATTGGCACACGATGTACCCAGGTTCACGTCCCCTCGATGGAGGATCGCTACGTCCTGCTATCAATCCAGTATATGATCATAGATTGGTTTACATAGGAGCCGCCGTAGGCGGAGGGAGAGACTAGATCTAGTCTAATATGGGAGAAGATATCTCCCTATGGGGGTGCCCCTGGTGGCTTTATATATGCAGCCAGTTAGGGTTTACAAGTATTTGGTGGGCTTTGTATTGAAGTCGTCGTCTTGGGCCTCCAGTCGGCGTCACTCGCCTGGGTCCAGTATGCGCCAGTCGCCGTATTGGGCGAGTCGACCCGCTCTGGGCTTGCCTTCAATCGGCTCGATCCAGCTGGTGAATCCGCTTCGTGGGTATACCCCGATTGGTATTCCCCCATCAATAACCCATGCACATCCGCATAGATTGTGCCATTGCCAACTTGGACCATATATTTATTAATTTTGTCTTGTTAAGATAACTAGATACAATATGTAAAATGTTGTAGACAATATTTTAATTGATCTTGACAAATATGTAAAGTAAAAGTAGTAATGATGAAAGTCCACTGTTTTAGACTATTTCTTCTATTTTGTGCTAACCTGCTCTAGATATCTATATAGGTTGTTTTACCATATTTCAAGTCAAAGTTGCAGTCCATATATAACAAAGAAAGGGAAGCAAGGTTGCAGGCAAGCCTATGGGATCAGGGTGAGGTTGATGAAGCGGGCTTTGTATCAGATCAACAAGGGGCGACTTCTCAAGCACACGTTGAGAATACAACTGGAGAAGTGTCACATTTGACACGTGTTAAGACAAATTTTGCGGCACTAATAGGTGTTTTTTATCCATGGATTCATGCGACCAATGAAGGTTGATACACTACTAATATATCTAAACATCTTGTAATAATCATAATATTCCAAAGCTTCTTCTGTAGCCAATAATTTGGGAGAGTTTACTTTGTTCATATTGCTTGTGTCTCGGCACTGACCAGTTTCAGTTTTGGATTTGTTTGTTACTTTTGTAAGACTCCCTTTTCTTGGTCAGTTAATACACCTTGCAATGCGGGTAGCTCTGTTCAATTTGTCCCACTTTTTTTTGTTTCCGTTTTATGTAAGCAAAATAATTGTGCATTGCTGCTCTGGTTGTTTCATCATGTGGGTGACACCAATGTAACTTATGGTGTTATATTGATTTGCAGGCCTTTCATTTGCCTACCAGTTGCTGTATCTGTTGGATGCTACTGCATTTTATAGTCCAGGACTTCATGTGCTTGGGCTTCACATTTGTCGTGCTACTGGACAAGAGCTGGTATAATACTTACCAATTCGCATTAGCACATATATTACTGGTTAGCACGTAACACGACATGTACAGAACCATACATCTGGTCTTATTTTTCATGATACATACATCTTGTCTAATCCATTTAGTTGGATTTTCCTTACTGATAAAAGCTCCTTTTTAAAGCTTCGGAGATTACTGTTTCCCATTTTGTTTAGATATTGTTATTCTGCTGAGATACCTCCTCTTGCTTTTTCTTGACGAAGTAGATGGATTCATCTTCTAGGATATCAAGGATTAGAAGTCGTGAACTCGAGAGACTTCGTGGTCCTCCATGGTTGAAGGTAGGAAAGGACTCAGACACTACTTGATAGTGTGATTGCTTACAAGTGAATTTCCTGGTATAGCTTTTAACAAGAGTTTATTTATATGATCTGTGCAGATCATGCAAAGGGTGCTCCTTAATTGTATGTACACAACTCTGGATTATGCACAAACTGGTTTAATTGCTGCGGTTTTCTTTTTCAAGGTCAGATCAAATTACTGCCCTATGAATCAAAGAGACTAAAATCTTTCAAGGTTCTGTCACTTGTATAAACATTCTCCCAATGAACAGTTTAGGTAGATTGAGTAAAGCTCTCATATGAATGCTCAGATCTTATCTTTCTGCTATAAATACTTATGTGGTTGTCCTAGCATACTCTCTTAATGTGTAATTTCATGTTCGTCCTGCTGTAGATGCATGTGATAAAAACACGATTCCACTGTGGAACCACACTTAATGCTCTCTTTCTAATCTTATCTAGATGATGGAGTGGTGGTACCAATCTGCTGAAGAAAGAATGTCAGCTCCGACTGTATATCCCCCACCCCCTCCTCCACCACTACCGAAGGTATATCTGCTGACTGCTGTATGCATGTAAATCTTTGGAAGAAAGCTACCATTCTTTGACATCTGTGTACCAATCTGTTACAACTTCTTTGTGATGCGAATCATTGATTGCATCAGCCTCTTGATTTTGCAACTATGCTATTGCCTGCTGGCCTGTAGAGCACATCTTGTTATTTAATATTACAGTTTGATATGGGACCTCTTATCATTTCCCCAGGTTGTCAAAGATGGACTTCCCTTGCCACCTGACAGGACGTTGTGCCCTCTGTGCTGCCAGAAGCGAAATAACCCCTCTGTTCTTTCTGTTTCTGGTTTTGTCTTCTGCTACAGTTGCATATTCAAGTCCGTCTCTCAGGTAGATATTCTGCTAAACCAGCCATTAGAAGCAGCTTTTTTTCTGTGTTCCATCTCTATAATGTGACATTATCGATTTTTTCATTACAGCATAGAAGATGTCCCGTGACATTGATGCCTGCAACAGTTGAACAAATCAGGCGCCTCTTCCATGATTTATAATAACTTGAATAGACATACGGTTTCTGCTTTCCAGCCGTCCACTTTCGTCAAGAAGACATGACAGAGGAAAGCTTCCATGTAACAACTCATGGCACGGGCACCATAGGCGCTGATGATTGTTCTCCCTCGGGAATCTGGTCCATACAGCCCTTGTGCCATTTTTGTTATTTGTTAAAACTTCAACTCCAAAGGTTTAGTTAGCGGGCGTGATTATACTGAGTTAATTTATTCAGGGGTTTTGGCCGAAATGGTCCTTGTCCATTTTCGTCGCAGTCTGAAGTCATGCAGAGGTCATATCTACCTTTTTATTTCTGTAAAAATTGGCTGTAATGTTGTTTAAACCTGTAAAAATTCGTTTGCTCTGTATCTCACTGAAAATTTAACCAATAATAGTACTCCTTTGGTCTTGAAAAGGATGTCACATGTTTGTCTAAATTTATATTCCCTCCGTCCATCAAAGAATGTTGTGACCCCGTTTTTGCAAAAAAAAAAAATACCTTTGCTTTTCTTAGACCAAACCGTGGTCCTGCCTCCTGTCGCCCCATCTGCTCCGTTCACCTAGAGTCCCGTCGCCCCCACCGCCTCTGTTGATTCGCCGTCCCCACCACAAACCCTAGCCCAGGCAAGGTTCTATTTTTGGGATCCATGGCGGCGTCGATGTCCTTGGGCCCTAAATGTCAAGACCTGGGGCTGGGCCACTGGTTGGGCCGCATGCTACCAATAAAAATCCCTAGTTTTATTCCTTGTTGTATCTTTAATTTGTATGTATCGTCATTCTCTGAGCCAACCGGAGCTCATTTTCTCCCCCTTCTCCGCCGCCATGTCCTGACTGTCGTGGTCTTGACAGTGGTATCAAAGTAGTCGGTCCCAACGAGCTCCCATCCCTCCCTCCCGTCGCTCCCATAGCGTTCCCCTCCCTCCTGTCCCTCAAGACCGTGGCGAGGTTACTGGAGATCCCTTCTCCGGCAGTAAAATCCCTCGGCCGCCATGCCGAAAACTCGCGCTCGTTCCAGATCGCGCAGCGCCAGCAAGTACCACAAGGATGGCCACACATCTGCGACGACGGACAACGAACGAGAGGACGTGCTCCCCCGACCCCATGCCCCGCGCGACCTCCGCTCAGTCAGCCGCCGCGTGAATCGCTATCAGGCCGACACCACATCAGTCATCGCGGCCCTCCAAGGTGATATTTCGAAGATGACAACGATGATGAGCACCATGGCCGTCAACATGTCCCGACCAACAACAGAAAAGGCAGCCGTTTCTAGCTCCTACACCACCCAAAACCCCAATTTTTCGACTCCACCACCCCCACCAAACCAAATCCTTTCTCCAATCCCAGAAGAACCCTCCCCACAACCACCTCCGTTTCCACCACACCTAGGCAAACTAACTCCAGAACAGTTGCCCCTGCCTCCCACCCAATCCATACCAAACCTGACTAGTACCTCTGCCCTCACCACCATGCCTACTACATCCATCCAGACTACAACTCCACCCATCACATCGACAACGCCATCTTCGTCCTGCACACAAAACACAAACCCAACATCACAGCCCCAACATTATAATTCTCCAAGCCGTCCCCCTTACCAGTAGAACCAATCCCACCCGTACTATCCTCCTTACTACCCACCCCCACACCCATACTACCCATATTATCCCCTACCGCTGCCTCAAAACCACTACCTTCCACCACCCCCACCACCAAACCAACAACAAACCCAATTACAAACAACCACAAACCCAACTGCCAACCAACCCACTGAACCACATATCCGCACCCCTCATGTGGAATTACCTATTTTTACTGGTGACTGCCCCAGAGCTTGGCTTCTGGAATGCGAAGATATCTTTGATTTAGTCAAGATACCCGAAGACAACATAGTTCAATGGGGTGTAGCACACATAAGAGGGCAAGCCAAAACTTGGCTCAGTAGTGTTGGGTACTTCCTCAACAGAATGAGCTGGGCTGAACTTAGCCAAGTCCTTCTAGACAGATTTCCTGATACTGTGACAAATGACCCAATGGATCAACTACAAATGCTCAAGCAAGTTCATTCAGTCAATACATATATTGATCAGTATGAAACCTGGATGACCTAGATGAAAAGAGATAGACCATATTTGCCTGTGGCATTTTTCATCGACAGGTTTATTGTTGGCTTAAAAGATAATATCAAGCATACTGTACAGTGTCAGAAACCTAGCACCCTTCTCTCTACATACTGGTATGCTAGACAGTATGAAAAAGCATACCTTTCCAACAACAAGAGGCTCCCTCATATTCAACCCAACCAAGCTCCCAGGAATTATCAGCAACCTGTGGCCAGACCTGCTATTCCACCTATTCCTAACAGAGATGTCAGAAACAGGGCTGCTAATGACAGGGCAAGGGAACCAAGGAAATGTTGGTACTGCCCGGACAACTGGGCTATTGGCCACAAGTGCATTAACATGCATAGAGTCCTAAATGCTATCAAAATGCAAGGCAATGATGAGGAGCACGAGTTACAGCCTGAGCAGTGTCTCCCTGGAGGACTCCCACCAGCAGATATACCAGTTGTGCCTAACATCCTAGAGCAACCACAGCAACCACAAGAGGAATTAATGAACATCTCTGTTGCAGCCTACCAGGGATGTCCAAGCAACTCCACCATATCCCTGTTGTTACAATTTCAGCAAGCACTAGCCATAGCATTGGCTGACACGGGCAGTACAAACACTTTCATGGATCTCAAATTTGCTATTAAACATAACATCCAGCTGACACCCACTCAGCAGAGGACAATTAAGGTAGCAGGAGGTGGCACCCTTAACTCTGCTAGTATAGCACACAATTGCTCCTTTTCTATCCAAGGAAACAAATTCTGTACAAATTTCAGAATTCTGGAACTGCAGGGATCAGACATCATCTTGGGTGTAAATTGGTTCACCCAACACAATCATGTCGCCTTTGACTTTGTCCAACGGTCCCTTACAATTGGAGTAAATGGCCAACCCCAAAAATTTCAGGATCACCTCTTACCAAAGGACAAATTATTGATTTCCTCCGATCAATGCAACAAATTAATAGAGCAAGGAGCCCTGGGGTACATTCTGTTCAACACAACTGAAGAAAACCACACCTCTACTATTCTGCAACCACCAGATATACCAGCTGACTTGAGCACCTTACTATACCAATTCTAGGACATCTTTTTGGCCTCTTATGGAATTCCTCCACACAGAGCTTGTGACCATCAGATCCCACTAAAACCTGATGCTAAACCAGTTAACATCAGACCTTATAGGATGTCCCACAGTCAGAAGAACTCCATTGAATCCCTTATCAGAGAAATGCTGAACAATGTTGAGATCAGGCCTATCAAGAGCCCATATTCTTCTCCTGCTATACTTGTTCAGAAAGAAAGACAGATCTTGGAGATTATGTGTGGATTTCAGAGGACTGAATGACATGACTATCAAGAACAAGTTCCCTATCCCAGTGATTGAGGATCTGTTGGATGAGTTGCATGGTGCTGTAATATTCAGTAAATTTTACCTCAGGTCAGGATACCACCAAATTAGAATGAGTGAACAGGATATTGCAAAAACTGCCTTCTCCACACATCTTGGACACTATGAGTACCTGGTAATGCCTTTTGGATTGTGCAATGCACCTGCCACCTTCCAAGAACTCATGAATACTATCTTTGCCAACTTTCTCAGAAAGTTTGTCATGGTATTCTTTGATGATGTGGGAACTGGGGGCGTTGATTGTGCGATCGTGACGGTCCCAACCAAAGCGATCTACAACTCTGCGGCGACGGAGATTCATCTCCTCTTTGCGCCTTCGACTTCACCGCCCACTCGCCAGCCACCCAGAAGGATTTCGAGCCCGTTGGCGACGGACTCGAGATCTTGTTTGGGAGCTTCTGCTTCCAGGTGGGGCAGATCGGCACTCTCCGCCTCCCAGAGCGGGTGCCCCTGCCATCGATCAGGCCTGCTTCGTGGGCTCCACACCTCGTGCTACGCACATCACCATCGATAGATGAGTCCTATGACAGCAGCAGCTGCAACTCAGATCTGTGTGATCCACCATCGGATGAAGGGACCTACGGTTCCGGATCCGAGAGCTGCGGCAGCAACAACCCGATCTACGAGCGCTACCAGTGCGCCGCAGTCATCCAGGATCAGGAACACAATCCACCACCCAACCCGCAGGGTAGAAACGGCGAGAACAGAAGAAGCCAGCCCCCCACCCAATGGGGACGACACTGATCGGGTCATCCACCTTAGCGAGGAGGGATGGGCTCAAGCACGCGAAGCCGTAGCAGGCAACAAGATCCTGCCCGTGGGTGCCTCACGGGACCTGCTGATGGCATACCACATGCTCCTAATCGAGGAGCACAAGAAGCAGGTGAAGATGCAAGAGGTGCTTGACAAGCGCAAGCAAGCAGCCTCTGAGTCTAGTGCGCGGCGAGCTGCGCTCTCCGCCATGGGCATTGGCTCCAGCTCACACAGCAACCATGGCAACAGGCACCGTTCTCGGATGGAGAACATGGACCCCAAGGAGCGTCGCGAAGTGACTCGGGCCCTCAACGCGTCATTCATGGAGATGGACGCCGACGGCAACGTCATCCCGAAGACACCACAAGCCGCAATCATGGCGGTCACTGCGTACCTCACGTCCCATCCACCTCTGGAAGGGGACCCGAAAAGGTCCATGCATAAGTCCGCACTTACTGGACTCGGACTCGTTGGAGCTGCGCTCCACGGAGAAGCTCCTGCGGAGCCAAAGAAGAAGGTTGCGGTCAGATTCAACCGCAGCCCCACGCACTCATCCGAAGATGAAGAGCACGACCTTCCTCGAAGGCACAAGAGCTCGCGCCGTCGCAGTCGCGACTACGACGCTTGAAGCGAGCTAACTCAGTGCAAGATCGACAAGGCACGCGCCAAGCACGTATGCTCGTCTGAATCCGAGGAGGATGATGACGAAGGAGAACTCTGCGGAGCCCGATGCTTCAGCGGATCTATCCGGCGGACACGAATGCCGCGAAACATCAAGCTTCCTTCGGGCACTCCGAAGTTTGATGGCACACAGGACCCCAAGGCATGGATCAGCGACCACTTGTCGTCCGTCAAGCTACACGGCAGAAACAAGGAAACCGCCATGTAATGCCTTCAGCTGCAGCTGACAGGCGCAGCTTGGATCTGGCTTAGCAGCCTATCCTCAGGATCCATCCGAAGCTGGGAGGAACTGGCGTACAGTTTCGTCTGAAACTTTAAGGGCACCAGCAAGAGGCCTGCCTCGATAGAAGAGCTGCGAGCCTGCACCCAACGAATGGGCAAATCCATTCGCTCGTACATACTGCGCTGGTCCAACACCAAGAACTCCACGGCGCACATCTCTGAGGAGAGAGCTATCGACGCCTTCAAGGACGGCGTCAAACGCCAGGACTTCAAAGAAGAACTTGGGCGCGTCAAGCCCAAGACATTATACCACCTCATGGACATCGCCAATAGGTGGGCCGACGGCGAGGACTCCGTCCACTGGGCTCACTCGGAGGAGGAAGACGACTACGGCCGGCGACGTGAGCGCCGTAGCAAGAGGAGATCGCGCGTCTACGACGATCGCGATGGACCCTACATGGTCGCGGCTGGCTACGCCGACCGCCGCAGCAACTTCCACGATGGAGGACGCCCAACATAGTCATGGCAACGCCGTGGCCGTGATGACGGACCCTCAGCATACGACAAACTGTCGGGTCCATGCACCATCCACTTCTACATCGACAAGCAGGATGGCAAGAAGAAGGCAAGCCACATGCTCAAGGACTGTCGCGAGTTCCAGAAACTCAGCGAGAGCATGGCCCAGATGAGGCAGCAAGCCTCGAACCCTGGATACGGGAATGCACCCGCACCAGGTGAGATCGCACATGGAGCTCCTCCACCACCACCCGCGGGACCTTCGAACCATCCAATCGCACCCACGCAGAACAACAGTGGGCACGGGTACCCCGCGCCGAAAGGATCGCTGATGATCCAAAAAGGGCGCCCAACAAACAGGGTGCAGAAGAAAATCACCCGCCAAATTAACCTGGCCATGACCGCTCCGCCCGCCATCCCTGAGTACCTCAGCGGATCGGAGTCCTGCATCACGTTCAGCCGTTCGGATCACCCTTGCCAGGTCCCTCGCCCAGGTCATGCTGCACTGGTGCTCTAGGCGCAGATCGGCGGGTTCGACATGAGCCGCGTCTTCATGGACGGCAGCAGCAACATCAATCTGATCTTCGCCAGCACCTTGGCAGCAATGTGGATCCCGCTATGCAGCCTGGAACAATCTGATACAACGTTCCACGGCATCGTCCCAGGGAAGGGTGTATTCCCCCTGGGAAAGATATGGCTCGACATCATCTTCGGCAAGTAGGATAACTTCCGATGCGAGCGACTCGAGTTCGAAGTGGTGGACTGGCCATCACAATACCATGCCATCCTCGGGTGCGTGGCATTCGCACGATTCCTGGCGGTACCGCACTATGTGTACCTGCTACTCAAGATGCCAGGACCCAGGGGCGTCATCACGGTCCACGGGAGCTTCACCCGATCGGACCACTGTGACAGGGACTTCAACAGAATCTCCCAGTCCTTCATCATGCAGGAGGAGCTCGTAAGGCTCCACGAGGTGACGGACAACGGTGCACCCCCAGTCGCAAGACAGAATGCACCAGATATGTCCTTTGACTCCACCGTCAACACAAAGAAGGTGCAGGTCCATCCGACGGATGCCTCCAAGATGGCGCTGATCGCCAACGACCTCAGCTCCGCATAGGAAAGCGCGCTCGTTGAATTCCTCCGTGAGCGCTAGGAAATCTTCGCCTGGTGTCCTGCGGACATGCCAGGAGTTCCCAGGGAATTCGCCGAGCACGCACTCAATGCCTTTCCAGACGCCAAGCCCGTCAAACGGTCCATCCGACGACTGTCTGAACCACGGGCCGAAGCAATCGGAGTCGAAGTCAATAGACTACTCGATGCAAACTTCATCAGGGAGATCAAGGAGAGCGAGTGGCTCGCCAACATCGTGATGGTCCCCAAAAAGGACACGGACATCCTGCGGATGTGTGTGGACTTCACATCGTTGAACAAGCACTGCCCAAAGGATAACTTACCTCTTCCTCTGATCAATCAAATCATCGATTCGACTGCAGGATGCGAAAAACTCTCTTTCCTCGACGCCTACTCAGGCTACAACCAGATTCGACTGAAGGTCGAAGATCAGGAGAAAACGGCGTTCATCACGTCGTTCGGAGTATTTTGCACAACACAATGCCCTTCGGGCTAAAGAACGCAGGGGCCACGTACCAACGGTGCATGCAGGCCTGCCTGAAGGACCAGATCGGCCGCAACATACAAGTCTATGTCGACGACATAGTCATCAAAACAAGGGAGGCCAAGACGCTCATCGACGATCTCCACGAGACGTTCGATAACCTTAATCGATACAAGATCAAGTTAAACCCAGAAAAATGCACCTTTGCTGTCCCATCTGGTCAGCTGCTAGGCTACTTCATCTCCCAGCGAGGGATCGAGGCGAACCCGAAGAAAATCCAGGCCATAATGGCCATGGAGAAGCCGAAGAACCTCAAGGGCGTCCAGCAACTTGCCGGGCGAATCGCGGCATTGAGCAGGTTCATCAGCCGCATGGGCGAAAAATCTCTTCCGTTCTATCAGCTGCCTCGCAAGGCAGACAAATTCGAGTGGACACCCGAAGCGGACGATGCATTCGAAGATCTAAAGCGGCTGCTCTCTACCTCGCCTGTCCTAGTTACGCCAAAGGAGCGCGAGCCTTTACTATTGTACATAGCAGCCACACACCAGGTGGTAAGCACCGTACTGGTGGTCGAACGACCCGAAGAAGGCAAGACCCATGGGGTCCAACGCCCAATCTACTACCTCAGCGAGGTATTGACGCCGACAAAGCAGAGGTACCCTCACTACCAGAAACTCGCCTACGGCGTGTTCATGACGGCTCGTCGGCTGAGCCACTACTTCCAGGAGCACCAGGTGATGGTCATCAATGAGGCACCACTGAACAGCATCCTGAACAACCCAGAGGCCACAGGACGTGTAGCCCTGTGGGGCATCGAGCCGTCACCTCTAGACATCGTCTACGAGAAGCGCCATGCGATCAAGTCTTAGGTCCTTCCGGACTTCCTCGTCCACTGGATGGAACTGCAGCTGCCAAACACACCGGACATGACACAGTCATGGACGATGCATTTCGACGGCTCCAAGCGCGAAGCTGGAGCAGGAGTCGGGGTCATACTGACCTCCCCGCAGGGCGACAAGATGAAATATGTTCTCCGGATGAAGTTTCGAGCTTCCAACAATGAAGCTGAATACGAGGCCCTCATCCACGACATGCGGATGGCCAAAATCTGCGGTGCAACGCGCCTCGTCATCTACGGTGACTCCAACCTCGTCGTCCAGCAGACGATGAATGAGTGCGACGCGCACGCCGCCAACATGATCGCGTACTGTGCACTCTACAATGCACTCGAAGGAGACTTTGACGGCTGTGAGCTTCGGCACGTTGGGAGAGAAAGAAACGAAGAGGCCGACAGACTCGCCAACATCAGCTCCACTTGTGCGCGGGTGCCACCAGGTGTGTTCCTCGAACAGATCTGCGTGCCATCCATCAAAAGGAAGTTCCCCAAGGGATCACCCGAAGAAGCAGAACACTCGGGGGCTGCGCTACCCGAAGGACAGGAAGGACCCGAAAAGCTCGATACAGAGGTCGCAGCGGTCAACCTAATGCAGGTCATGGCAGTCGAAGAAACTTGGAAACGGCCATACCTCCGATATCTGATAGACGGGGAGCTGCCTGACAGCCCGACAGATGCCCGACGCATATCTCGCCGGTCCAAGGCCTTCACCATCATCAATGGCGAGTTGTACAAGCGCAGCATTTCGGGTGTACTCCAACGGTGCATCACCATCGGTGACGGCAAAACCATACTCCAAGACATCCACGAGGGCATCTGCGGCCATCATGTGGGCAACCGCGCCCTTGTCACCAAAGCTCTACGAGCTGGATTCTACTGGCCAACGGCCATGAACGACGCCAAGGACATCGTCCGAAGATGCAACGGGTGCCAAAGGTTCGTAGATAAACCACACGCACCCGGATTAGAGCTTAGGCCCATACCTTTGGCCTGGACCTTCGCCCAATGGGGCCTCGACATGATCGGCAAACTGCCAAGGTCCTCGAAAGGAGGTCACTTTTACCTCCTGGTCGCAGTCGACAAATTCACCAAGTGGATTGAGGCCATGCCCGTCCCTAACCAAAAGGGCAAAACTGCCGTCAAGTTCTTTGAATCCATTGTCTACAGGTTCGGCGTGCCGCATAGCATCATCACCGACAATGGGTCGAACTTCATCTCCAAAGAATTTCAGGACTTCTGCGAAGACCTCAGAATCAACATCACATACGCCTTCGTGGCGCACCCGCAAACGAACGGGCAGGTCGAGAAGGCCAACTGCCTCGTCGGCGCTGGCATCAAGAAGCGCCTAACGAGCCCGCTCGAGCGGCTCGCCGGAGCCTGGACACAAGAGCTTCCCTCTGTCCTGTGGAGCCTGCGCACAACGCCAAACAGCTCAACTGACTACACGCCTTTCTTCATGGTGCACGGAGCCGAAGCCGTGCTGCCAGCAGAGGTATGCCACAAGGCCCCACGGGTCGTCGCCTACAGCGAAGCCGAATCGACGGCCGCACTCGAAGACGCCGTCGACACACTCGACGAGGCGCGTGACATAGCAGCAGCTCGGTCAGCGGTATACCAACAGAGTCTCCGCAACTACCACAACTGACGGCTACGCCCAAAGTCCTTCGTCAAAGGAGACCTAGTCTTGCGACTCAAGCAAGAGCGACCGAAGAAATTTGAGTCACCATGGGAAGGACCCTACATCGTCACTGAAGTCATCCCAGGTGGCGCCTATCGCCTCAAGCACGTGGAGTCTGGAGTCGCATACTCCAACCCATGAAACATCGCACAATGCGATGCTTCTACCCCTAGCTACCTCCCTCTTTTATTTTCAATAAGGCTATTCAGCCAAGGCTACTCAGCCGAATAATGTACCTCCTCCTTACAATATGAATAAAGCTAAGTGTCTCTCTCCAAAAATGTTCACCTATTATCTGTATTTTACTCCATATTACAACACACTCGGGGGCTCCCCCTACCTCACGACTTCGTCGACTGAGGATATCGCATGTACACCTGAGTAGCTGACCACGTCAGGCTAACGAAAATGACACGTATACAGACAAAGCACCACGTGCTACACAACAATAAACCTTCAAAATATAATAAAGGGCACAACACGCCCAGTCGAATATATACAAATTTTAAATCTATCTCTTTTATAGGTCCTACCTATTCTGAAGAATAGCCCGCGCACACTGCTCAAACAGATCTACAATTTGTTCGGCATACTGCCTTACAGCCGCATAGTGCGGACGCATATCCCACTCGCCGCCATCCGGCCGAAGAGGCGGCCCATCAGCTACAGCAGACAGATTTACATCGGGACAATGCAACCGCACAAGGGAGAGCGCAGCCTTCACCCCCGCGACAAGCTGATGCCGAACCAGTTCCCGGACACAATGCACATTTCGAAACTTCGACAGCAGGCCACAGAGAGTCGATGGCGCCTCATCCAACGGAAACATCACATGCAGAACTGACGCTAACGAAGACTGCACCTGACGAAGAACCCGCGATACCTGATGGACACGATCCTGCACCGTCGCAAGGACCATGGCACGATCACGGTCCATCCAGAAGAACCCGCCGGCCTCCATGTCCTGCTGGGTCAGGCAGTTGATCCGAACAACAACACGCTCCTTTTCATCCCTCGGAGCAAGGTTTGCACCTGCAATACTTGCAAAAAGTAAGATAAAAGGCCAACAGGCGCATTCGAAACAATGAGCAGCAGCTCGAAAAGCTCACAATGCAGTTGTTCGGACAAACGACTCAACTCCGTCATCAAATACTCCTCTCTGGCAACGGACCGTTCTGCCTTCGATTTCCAAACATCGGCGTGGCCACGCACCCCAAGCAACTCTTTCTCCAGGCCACGGACATGGTCTCGAAGAAATACAAGCTGCGACGCACCATCCAGGGATGGCCGCAGCTGCGGCGAAGGTGAAGTATCAACAGGATCATCACCCGAAGGAGCCTAGAGTAACAGAAGACAAGGATATGAACAAGCAGACGAAGGAGCACAGAACTCGAAAATTCATTATGTACAACAAAAAGGCACTATGTGGCACAAGGATCGTTCATAGAGATAATTTCAACAAAAGAAACAAAAGCTATCCTACAACTACAAGGCCTACGACGCTGCATCCTGATTAGCCTCGGAGCCGGACTGCCTCCCCTTGGCCTCTCCCTGCTGCCTCAACGCGTACTCAGCCAGCAGGTCGATCAACTTCGGCCCATAACGCTTACAGCGAGCAGCATAGATGGTGAAGGCTACCTCAGATCCGTCAGCAGCCGTTGGCATCCGGGAGGTGACCTGATGAAGATCGAGCTCCGCTCCGGAGGCCAGGGCCATCGCCAGCCCGACGGACGCACCGATGCCTTTCTGCTTGCGCTTGTATGTTGCAGGAGCTCCGGCTGACAATGTGTAGCATCCCAATTGTCTAACAATTGCAATGCTACTAGCCTAGTCTAGATATAATGGCTACTTCAAATATATAATTGTTGCATCATCATTATATCATGCTCATGTCATCATGCCACCTTGCATTTGAGCATCATACAAAACCCTTTTTGATTTGGTTCTTCTCTCATATGCATTGTAAATTGTATTTGTCTCTTGATATTGTTTTTGGTTGTTGATATATTGTTTAAATGCCCAAGTTGAGTTGGGGCATATCTCTTATTAACTCCACCACCCTTTCTTTTCACCACCTTATAATTCCACCATCCAACTAAATATGAGCTTGGCACTTATTGGTTTTACCTCTAGCTCATGTGGGTTGGGATGGATCCAATTCTTTCCACATGCTCTCATCTTAGCATCATGTTGTTTTCACATCATTGATATATGAGAGCCCCATGGCCACCTTTGCATGCCTTGTGAGTGGGACCCTTTCTCCTAGCTCCCATATGGTTTATCATGGAATCATGCTCATGTTGGAATAGTTTGGGACTATTGATCATCTAGTGGAACATACACACTAGCATGTCCCATTTTATTTTAAACATGTCCATCTCCAACTACTCCACATGGGACATCCTTTCTTTTCTTTTGCTTGGCTTTATTCCACCTTTGGAAATGCAAATGAACAATGCCATGTTTAATATTATTGTTTTTACAAGAATCAACATGGCATTAAATGTGTTGCATGGGCCATGCAAGCACCACCTTTTGCTTGTTATTTGGCTTTATTTGAATCTTGAGTGGATGATCATCTCACTCTATCTACCACCCTTTTTGGCTTGGATTTAGTTGATCTTGCTAAAACTCCATCACACCCTCTCCCTCTTTTTGGTCTAGCTTGGGTTTGATCTTGTTTTTGCTTGAGCTTACCAAAAAGGAGAACCATCTCTCTCCCTCATCTAATACTAAACCATACCCCCTCTTTAACCATACCCCATCTAACCTTAACCCCCATACCCCTCTCACCTAAACCCTAAGTCCACCACCTCTCTCTCTCTCGGCCTCCCCCTCTCTCTACCATGCAGGCCCCACCTGGCCCCTCTCCCTAGCCCACCTAGCTACCCCACCAAACCTAAACCCTAACCGAGCCTAGCTCCTACCCTAGCCCCAACCGGAGCTCCTCCCTCTCTCTTTTCTCTCTATGCCACAAGGGCCCCTCCACCCCGAGCCTCCCTCATGGCCTCACCCTACCCCACCTGGACGTCCCCATCTACCTGCCCCTCGCCCTGCCCTGCCTCCTGCCCGACCAGAGCACGTGAGGAGAGGTAGAGAAAGGTGGCACCTGAGCCACCTTTTCATCCACCCACCTCCCCACGGCATCCCCCTCTCCCTCTCGGCTTTATCCTCCTCCTACCACCTCTCTGCCTCTCCCAGATCTACCCCAAGGACGCCCTGCTTCCTCCCCTCTCTTCTCCACCGCCGTCTACCCCTCCCATCGCCGGCAACCCTTGGCCCCTCGCGGCTACACCGTACCAGGCGACGAGCACGACGGGGAGGTGATCGAGGAGTACCAGGACGTGCCCCTGCATCGCCCCGAACCCGCCAGCGAGGAGGAGGAGGCCTGCATCGCCGCTGCACGCCGGGACGCCACCGGAAACCCTAGTTCCTCTGTCCGTCTGCATCACCGACGATCGCCTGCTCCCCTGCCCGTTCCGACCACGCCAACATCCTCTCGGTGAGCATCTCAGTCGCCCTGACATGGTTCGCCTCGCTGCCGTCGCCTGTGCTCGCCGGTCAAAGCGTCGAACGGCCTCTGTGCGCCGGCGTCGCATTCGTTTCTGCTCGCTCCCAGGTCGCAAACACCCTACCTAGGCCCCGTCCACCCTCCTAGCAGCTACCCCGCCCTAGCCCAGTGGCCACCGCCTCCGCGCGCGCACGCTAGGTCCCAGGATCGAGCCCCGCGCGCCGCGCCTGCCGCTGCTGCGCACCGATCTGTCGACAGACAGATTCAGAGGAAGAGAAACAGTACCGCGCTGACGCTTTTGCTCATACCCCCCCCCCACGTTTTGTTTTGCATCAACCCGCGATCCGAGAGGACCCACCAGTCAGCCACCCAGTAGATTTTACAGGAAAACCCCTGGCCTCTTTCAGCTTCAACCCGCGCTCCAGCCG
Source organism: Avena sativa (assembly GCA_916181665.1). Classification (NCBI taxonomy): domain Eukaryota; kingdom Viridiplantae; phylum Streptophyta; class Magnoliopsida; order Poales; family Poaceae; genus Avena; species Avena sativa. Next base: position 86,286,202 of record OV702293.1, on the reverse strand, counting down.
CGGCCCCACCTGTCGGTCCCTGCGCGCTCGCTCGCTGGCGCGTGGGCCTGTGCTCGCTGGCCCCACCTGTCTGCCACCGTGGCTAGCTAAACCTGCGGTGTAAAACGTTTTCTGCGCGCGTGTGTTGCTGAGTCAGCGCTGGACCCACTGGACAGTGTCTGTGGCTAGATTAGTCTGAGTACAAAAAGTCTCTGTGTTTATCTGTTTAAATTCAAACCTTTTTCAAATTAATTCAAATTTAATTCTGTTTTTAAATAACTTTTAAAATATAAGTCCAATTTAAACAAATAATATATGTTTTCAAATCAGAAAAATGTGACGAATTCAAATATGCCATTCAAAATCTATTTTGAACAATTAAAATTCCAAGTTTATTTAAATTACATTAAATTGCCCTTTTTCCTTAATTAATTAATAACTTTTGTTTTATAACTCCAAATTTAACAAATAATATGTCTAAAATGATTAGCTCGACGAGACCTTTTTGTTTATGCATTCCATGGTTTGATTTGAAGCATGAATCATATAAATATAATGTATACAGCAACTAATATGAGAATAAAATGGGGCCAAAACTAAATAAAATGCTTTATTATTGTATTCCACACCTCATCCATGCCATGCTACCTTATTGCCATGCAAATTGTGCATCATTCATCATGGTATGATTGTTTGCTTGACGCATTTTATTCTTATGCTTGTGCACTTTATTTATGTTGGCCCTTGTTTGTTTGGTTCTTCTCCGAATAGACGCTGAGCAGGGGATATATCAAGATACCCAGGAGCACTACCCAGATCCTTCTCTCGCTTCAACTGAGCTGCCAGGCAAGCACTACCACATGCTTGCATACATATAGTACCTATTGCCTCTATCTTATTCTTGCATCATTGAGTCGCGATTGCATTAAATTGAATCCCAAGTATCGCATAGCCTTTAATTTTAAACCCCACCGAAGCTTGTTCCTCCATCCCATGAGCCATTACTACAGGAGTTGTTTGAGCCATGCGAGTCGTAGAACAGCATGTGTAGGGTTTGTGAGTGTCAGATGAATAACGAGGTACCTAAACAACTTAACCTGAGTAGTAATGGGATAACTAATGAAAGTGGCATCGGTGAGCCATATTCGCTATTTGGTTTTTCAGGCTCACTTGTGTCCCGTAGGACCCCGAGTACTTGATTCCTGTTCCTTGAATATTCGCGCTATCCACATCCGGGAGGCTTATGAACCCCCCTGAGCCAGAGCTTGATTCATTCTTATTTCTTGAGGGCCACAAACTAGTTTGAGGTTTTATTTACTATCCTGTACTTATGCCATGCTTTACTGCTTTATTTAAGATTGTGCGAGGAGCACACTGTACTGTTTAGGAAAGCGGAGTGTTTTCGCGGTGTCGACAAGCCCAGTCACATTTTCGGGTTCCCAGTCGTTCACAGCCATTGACGCAAACCTTGAGGCCGTCTCGGAGTCAGCTAACTTCGTTGTGGGTAGCTCAATGGGGTGGCCCCCTGAAATATTTCTGAATCCTGTGATCGCTTTGTCGTGACTGCCTCGTTGGGTTTTGATTTGGTTTTTCCGAGGCATATCAAGTGTGTGTTGCTATTTGTGCACCCCTGCAGGGTAAAACTTTCTGAAAGCCGTGTCCGCGGTTATGGACGACTTGGAGCACAGTTTCTCGATCATAGACAAGCATAACTAAAGTACCGCTTTTAATCTGACTAGACTAGGTACCTGACTAGCAAATAGCACAACACTCATGGAATATTTAATAAAACTGCCAACGGATGGGGGGTTGTTCGTCCGCTTCCTCGTCCGTAAGCGAGGAGGAGGATGGATCTGTTGAGATTACCGATATAACTGTTATAACTGTTGTTATTAATTCACGGACATCCGTCTATCTCTGGTTAGGCGGATGGTTAGCGAGTATCTATAGAATTGTTAGGGTTTATCTTTTGCTGCAATTGCGTCACCCCAGGTTGTGTCCCCTTTAGAGGCATAAAGACTTGCTGAGTACCCCTAGGGTCTCACACGATAAATTATTTGGTTCAGATGAACAGGTACACTCACAAGATGGATACTGGTTGGAAGAGACGGACGATATGGGCAACGATCATTCGGTGTAGAGATTCCGGGAACGGGGATCCGTGAGATCTGTGGGCGGGATGTGCTTATTTATGGGGCATCTTATGCCGATTTTCTTCTTATCCGTACTCGGATTTTGTCTTCCGCTTCCGCTTGATACTCTGATGTTTGATGTATGAGGAGATATCCTAAACTATTATATCTATCTAGGATATTTGGATCTTGCCGTATGGCGTTGCTATATTTCCTTTCTTTTTAGATGGAATGGCTCTGATGTACTGTTGTATGGTGGCTTGCATACATACTCATTTGTGTATGTAGTTGATCCCTTCGCCTGCCGATTACGCCGCCCGTTCTTGTCCCGATGTTTGGAAATGGTTGGGACGGTCGAAAGGTCTACCTGTGAGTGGCATTTGGGCCTCACCGTACTATTCCAACCATTTCTGATCATCCAGGCTTGTACTAGGAGCGTAATTCACCGAGGTAGTTACAATTGGTATCAGAGCCATCCCGCCCTTCAGGGTCTCAGCCAAATGGTCGTTGTCTGTCTAGCAAATATTTTGGTAGTTATGTATACTAGGGAAAAACAAAACGCGAGAGTAGGACTGCTTCCACTTTTCTTCTTACCCAACCACCCATCCTTTTCTGGTAAGGAAGTGTAACGTTTTCAATCCTCTTCTTAAAATTCAAACTAGGATTCACGTGTTCTGGGTTTCCGTAGTACCATAGAAAGTGTGTGTGTGTGTGTGTGTGTGAAATTCCTTGTCTATCTGTTGCATCCAACATGTTATCTTAATCTGCCTTTGGTTATCAACTGTTGGTACATTCCATACTGACAGGCTTTTGAAAAACGGCGCGATCTATCTGACTCCTTGTTAACCGGTGCCATCTTCTTAAGGGTGTCCTTCCTTCTAGCAACTCCACATTTTGTGAAAGTATCTGTTGCTAATCTCTATCTGCTAAGTGATTTTGCGCATCTATTGGTATTTTAATGCCGAAAAATGCAGAAAATTTTTCTTTGATACATCTGTGTTTCCACACTCCTTTCCAGTCGTGTGTGAAACATTATCTATCTTCCTTTTATTAGCATGTCCATGCTAACTCATTCTTTTGTCACCGGCGCTTGATCCTAGAGTTTCTTTTCATCTCCAATCCTCTTGGGCTAATTACATAACATGTGTCGATCCGATGCTGGTGATTGTAATTTGGCTCTCGGCATAGCTATATTCCACTCATGATAAGTGTCGATTGGAATATGGAAAATGCTATCAACCGTCACCATCTGGAGGATAAGGTTATCTCCTGTGATTTTGAGTACACCGTGATCATATCTATGCATATTCAAGCATCTTTGGCAATCCGGAGTTTCTCAAGGCACTACGGCGGTCTATCATCTGTTCATCATGCTGCACATCTTTTTCAACTCCATATCTGCACATCTTTTTCGTCTCTGATAGCTCATACCATAAGCAAAGCTATATCATCTTTTCTTTATCCAAGATCTCCTTATCTTTGTAACCGGTGATCCGATCGACAATGTGAACCAGGTGTCATCTCTTTTTCTTCCGAAGGACCAGATAATCTATTCTTCCAGTGCATCTTCTTCAACACGAACCCGTGCTCTTAATGTTGATCTTTCAAAAGAGCGTTGAGTTCAGAAAGTGTTTCGAGCATTTGTTCGTTTCTCCCGCCTCTTGAACTTGATATTCTGGGAATATCCTGTTAATCCATGGTGGTATATGTTGATAATATGCTTACCTATTCCATATCAATGGAAGGACATGGAAGATCATCTGTGTCTCTTTCTCTCAAGCTTCGTGAGCACTGCCTGTGTGCAAAGTTCACAAAGCGTGAATTCTGGCTTCTTGAAGTCACCTATCTCGGCCACGTCCTTCTGCTAAATATATCACTTCAATTCTGGAATCAGCAAGTTCATTGTTAATTCCATCCTCCATCTTCAACCAATCCGGAGTTGTTCCTTGTTGGCAAGTTATCATCGTCGTTCCGCCGAAGACTTCCTCAAGGCTGCTAAATCTCTCTCAATCATTTCAAGAAGAACATGGAGTTCTTTCACCTCTATCTCGTCAAGTAATCTCTTGAAACCCTCTCGCTCTATCGTCTATGCTCAATCCACCGGAGGCCATGAAGACTTTTCAGATCTTGTTTTCCTTCCGTTCGAGTTGGTGCTATCTTTTCGGTAGCTGTTGAATCTTGCAGTTGTTCTCCGTAACCTTCCTTCACATCTTTCCGGTGGCTTGGTACTTCAGACATGACGACAACATCTTCACCATTATCTATCTTGGATCCGGTGAATCGTTTGTATCTATCCTTGTTTTCTAACGGAGTTCCATGAGCTCTTCTTATCAACACCTTCAGTCTGTTTCGGTAGTTGGGTTACATGATTCTTCTTATTCATGTGCGGAGTAATGCTTTGAGTGCGGGATGGAGTAGCTACCATACCACTACTCTTATCATTCGCTCTTGTACATTGAATTGGTGAATTAATGTGATTTCACTCATTCCACGGAAGATAGAAGTGGCCTTTATCCCTCGATACTTTTACTTCTGTCCTTGTCTTTCCGGAGTGCTCTCTCGAAGAAAGTAATCAATAATCTCTTGTTGGTGGTTTGTCTATTCTAGGTGGAGCAAAATCTTCAATTATCTGGTGGAAACAAACGCAAACTCTTTTCGTTCCTCGTCTTTCTACCGGTGCTCGACATCCCCAAACAAGATGAAAGGAAACTATCTCTCTCTTTGTTTCATCAATTCTTTTTCTGTGGTAAAGCCAGTTATGGTTGATGCCATCAGCCGCAAATCTATTGCGTTAGCCTCAAGGCTAAAGGAAGCAATAAGTATCTCTACAATAAACTCCAGATCCTCCATATTCCTTGCTTCACGGGATTCCACCATAATCTGGCTTCACATCCGTCTCTGGAATTTATATCCGCGCACCTCAAATTGCGTGACCTTTGGTTCTTACCGGCGCAACAAGAATCTAATCCGACGATGTCCATCTAAATCTTTCGATTGATATCAAGGGACTATATTGTTTGAAGGCAATATTGTTTCCGAACTTCATATCTCAATCCGAGAGAAGGTACGATGCTATTGTCATAGTGGTTCAAACCTCTCCAATCTAGCTCTTTTCTTCCGGCGAGACAAAGATTCATCCTCTCTAGTATCGGTAAATGTTTAATCTTAACGGTGTCTTTCTTTATCCAGGATACATCATCTTGTCCTTTCTTTCACAAGTGGTTCTTTTCTCTTATCTTGTTTCTTGAGAAAACCGGAGCTATGTCCATCCTATCCTTCTTGTCTCACGACAGTCCTTCATCTCTTCTAACCGTTGTTTCTCAAGCAAAACGCAAGACTCGCAACAAGTCTAGCAAGTTTTGCAAGGCGTGGTGGTCGCACCATTCCGTTGTTCATCAACTTGGGAACGTGAGGGTCACCTTCGCTCGAACACCCGTCTCTCCTTGTGTTGTTTTCCTTTTTCCTAGGAATCTCGGGGCGAGATTCTTGTTTAGTGGGGGAGAGTTGTAGCATCCCAATTGTCTAACAATTGCAATGCTACTAGCCTAGTCTAGATATAATGGCTACTTCAAATATATAATTGTTGCATCATCATTATATCATGCTCATGTCATCATGCCACCTTGCATTTGAGCATCATACAAAACCCTTTTTGATTTGGTTCTTCTCTCATATGCATTGTAAATTGTATTTGTCTCTTGATATTGTTTTTGGTTGTTGATATATTGTTTAAATGCCCAAGTTGAGTTGGGGCATATCTCTTATTAACTCCACCACCCTTTCTTTTCACCACCTTATAATTCCACCATCCAACTAAATATGAGCTTGGCACTTATTGGTTTTACCTCTAGCTCATGTGGGTTGGGATGGATCCAATTCTTTCCACATGCTCTCATCTTAGCATCATGTTGTTTTCACATCATTGATATATGAGAGCCCCATGGCCACCTTTGCATGCCTTGTGAGTGGGACCCTTTCTCCTAGCTCCCATATGGTTTATCATGGAATCATGCTCATGTTGGAATAGTTTGGGACTATTGATCATCTAGTGGAACATACACACTAGCATGTCCCATTTTATTTTAAACATGTCCATCTCCAACTACTCCACATGGGACATCCTTTCTTTTCTTTTGCTTGGCTTTATTCCACCTTTGGAAATGCAAATGAACAATGCCATGTTTAATATTATTGTTTTTACAAGAATCAACATGGCATTAAATGTGTTGCATGGGCCATGCAAGCACCACCTTTTGCTTGTTATTTGGCTTTATTTGAATCTTGAGTGGATGATCATCTCACTCTATCTACCACCCTTTTTGGCTTGGATTTAGTTGATCTTGCTAAAACTCCATCACACCCTCTCCCTCTTTTTGGTCTAGCTTGGGTTTGATCTTGTTTTTGCTTGAGCTTACCAAAAAGGAGAACCATCTCTCTCCCTCATCTAATCCTAAACCATACCCCCTCTTTAACCATACCCCATCTAACCTTAACCCCCATACCCCTCTCACCTAAACCCTAAGTCCACCACCTCTCTCTCTCTCTCGGCCTCCCCTCTCTCTACCATGCAGGCCCCACCTGGCCCCTCTCCCTGGCCCACCTAGCTACCCCACCAAACCTAAACCCTAACCGAGCCTAGATCCTACCCTAGCCCCAACCCGAGCTCCTCCCTCTCTCTTTTCTCTCTATGCCACAAGGGCCCCTCCACCCCGAGCCTCCCTCCTGGCCTCACCCTACCCCACCTGGACGTCCCCATCTACCTGCCCCTCGCCCTGCCCTGCCTCCTGCCCGACCAGAGCACGTGAGGAGAGGTAGAGAAAGGTGGCACCCGAGCCACCTTTTCATCCACCCACCTCCCCAAGGCATCCCCCTCTCCCTCTCGGCTTTATCCTCCTCCTACCACCTCTCTGCCTCTCCCAGATCTACCCCAAGGACGCCCTGCTTCCTCCCCTCTCTTCTCCACCGCCGTCTACCCCTCCCATCGCCGGCAACCCTCGGCCCCTCGCGGATACACCGTACCAGGCGACGAGCACGACGGGGAGGTGATCGAGGAGTACCAGGACGTGCCCCTGCATCGCCCCGAACCCGCCAGCGAGGAGGAGGAGGCCTGCATCGCCGCTGCACGCCGGGACGCCACCGGAAACCCTAGTTCCTCTGTCCGTCTGCATCACCGACGATCGCCTGCTCCCCTGCCCGTTCCGACCACGCCAACATCCTCTCGGTGAGCATCTCAGTCGCCCTGACATGGTCCGCCTCGCTGCCGTCGCCTGTGCTCGCCGGTCAAAGTGTCGAACGGCCTCTGTGCGCCGGCGTCGTGTTCGTTTCTGCTCGCTCCCAAGTCGCAAACACCCTACCTAGGCCCCGTCCACCCTCCTAGCAGCTACCCCGCCCTAGCCCAGTGGCCACCGCCTCTGCGCGCGCACGCTAGGTCCCAGGATCGAGCCCCGCGCGCCGCGCCTGCCGCTGCTGCGCACCGATCTGTCGACAGACAGATTCAGAGGAAGAGAAACAGTACCGCGCTGATGCTTTTGCTCATACCCCCCACGTTTTGTTTTGCATCAACCCGCGATCCGAGAGGACCCACCAGTCAGCCACCCAGTAGATTTTACAGGAAAACCCCTGGCCTCTTTCAGCTTCAACCCGCGCTCCAGCCGCGGCCCCACCTGTCGGTCCCTGCGCGCTCGCTCGCTGGCGCGTGGGCCTGTGCTCGCTGGCCCCACCTGTCTGCCACCGTGGCTAGCCAAACCTGCGGTGTAAAACGTTTTCTGCGCGCGTGTGTTGCTGAGTCAGCGCTGGACCCACTGGACAGTGTCTGTGGCTAGATTAGTCTGAGTACAAAAAGTCTCTGTGTTTATCTGTTTAAATTCAAACCTTTTTCAAATTAATTCAAATTCAAATTTAATTCTGTTTTTAAATAACTTTTAAAATATAAGTCCAATTTAAACAAATAATATATGTTTTCAAATAAGAAAAATGTGAGGAATTCAAATATGCCATTCAAAATCTATTTTGAACAATTAAAATTCCAAGTTTATTTAAATTACATTAAATTGCCCTTTTTCCTTAATTAATTAATAACTTTTGTTTTATAACTCCAAATTTAACAAATAATATGTCTAAAATGATTAGCTCGACGAGACCTTTCTGTTTATGCATTCCATGGTTTGATTTGAATCATGCATCATATAAATATAATGTATACAGCAACTAATATGAGAATAAAATGGGGCCAAAACTAAATAAAATGCTTTATTATTGTATTCCACACCTCACCCATGCCATGCTACCTTATTGCCATGCAAATTGTGAATCATTCATCATGGCATGATTGTTTGCTTGTCGCATTTTATTCCTATGCTTGTGAACTTTATTTATGTTGGCCCTTATTTGTTTGGTTCTTCTCCGAATAGACGCTGAGCAGGGGATATATCAAGATACCCAGGAGCACTACCCAGATCCTTCTCTCGCTTCAACTGAGCTGCCAGGCAAGCACTACCACATGCTTGCATACATATAGTACCTATTGCCTCTATCTTATTCTTGCATCATTGAGTCACGATTGCATTAAATTGAATCCCAAGTATCGCATAGCCTTTAATTTTAAACCCCACGGAAGCTTGTTCCTCCATCCCATGAGCCATTACTACAGGAGTTGTTTGAGCCATGCGAGTCGTAGAACAGCATGTGTAGGGTTTGTGAGTGTCAGATGAATAACGAGGTACCTAAACAACTTAACCTGAGTAGTAATGGGATAACTAATGAAAGTGGCATCGGTGAGCCATATTCTCTATTTGGTTTTTCAGGCTCACTTGTGTCCCGTAGGACCCCGAGTACTTGATTCCTGTTCCTTGAATATTCGCGCTATCCACATCCGGGAGGCTTATGAACCCCCCTGAGCCAGAGCTTGATTCATTCTTATTTCTTGAGGGCCAAACACTAGTTTGAGGTTTTATTTACTATCCTGTACTTATGCCATGCTTTACTGCTTTATTTAAGATTGTGCGAGGAGCACACTGTACTGTTTAGGAAAGCGGAGTGTTTTCGCGGTGTCGACAAGCCCAGTCACATTTTCGGGTTCCCAGTCGTTCACAGCCATTGACGCAAACCTTGAGGCCGTCTCGGAGTCAGCTAACTTCGTTGCGGGTAGCTCAATGGGGTGGCCCCCTGAAATATTTCTGAATCCTGTGATCGCTTTGTCGTGACTGCCTCGTTGGGTTTTGATTTGGCTTTTCCGAGGCATATCGAGTGTGTGTTGCTATTTGTGCACCCCTGCAGGGTAAAACTTTCTGAAAGCCGTGTCCGCGGTTATGGACGACTTGGAGCACAGTTTCTCGATCATAGACAAGCATAACTAAAGTACCGCTTTTAATCTGACTAAACTAGGTACCTGACTAGTAAATAGCACAACACTCATGGAATATTTAATAAAACTGCCAACGGATGGGGGGTTGTTCGTCCGCTTCCTCGTCGGTAAGCGAGGAGGAGGATGGATCTGTTGAGATTACCGATATAACTGTTATAACTGTTGTTATTAATTCACGGACATCCGTCTATCTCTGGTTAGGCGGATGGTTAGCGAGTATCTATAGAATTGTTAGGGTTTATCTTTTGCTGCAATTGCGTCACCCCAGGTTGTGTCCCCTTTAGAGGCATAAAGACTTGCTGAGTACCCCTAGGGTCTCACACGATAAATTATTTGGTTCAGATGAACAGGTACACTCACAAGATGGATACTGCTTGGAAGAGACGGACGATATGGGCAACGATCATTCGGTGTAGAGATTCCGGGAACGGGGATCCGTGAGATCTGTGGGCGGGATGTGCTTATTTATGGGTCATCTTATGCCGATTTGCTTCTTATCCGTACTCGGATTTTGTCTTCCGCTTCCGCTTGATACTCTGATGTTTGATGTATGAGGAGATATCCTAAACTATTATATCTATCTAGGATATTTGGATCTTGCCGTATGGCGTTGCTATATTTCCTTTCTTTTTAGATGGAATGGCTCTGATGTACTGTTGTATGGTGGCTTGCATACATACTCATTTGTGTATGTAGTTGATCCCTTCGCCTGCCGATTACGCCGCCCGTTCTTGTCCCGATGTTTGGAAATGGTTGGGACGGCCGAGAGGTCTACCTGTGAGTGGCATTTGGGCCCCACCGTACTATTTCAACCATTTCCGTTCGTCCAGGCTTGTAACTAGGAGCGTAATTCACCGAGGTAGTTACACAATGCATCCGCCAAGGCATCAACATCTTCGAGGGCGACGCCCTTGGGGATGAGCTCCTTATAGAAGCGCCCAAGAACCTCCTTGGCCTTCGCAAGCGAGCCGACCACGGTACCACAGCGGTCTTCGACCGCCGAAGTGGCATCATCCAGAGCACTTCCGTGCTCCAGGACACCACGGTCAAACTCGATGCCTGCGGCATCTAAAAGAAAAGAAAGGACAATATAAATAAAAGCACAGCAAGGAAAGACAAGGAAGCCGAAAAAAGGGAAGACGAAGCAACTCACCCGAAATAGCCTTGGCAGCTGCCATCAGCTTGTCCGCTGCCTCCTTCTCGCGCGAAGCCGTGGCGGTGGCGAGTTGCTCCTCACGGTCCGTAGCCTCCTGCTGTAGGCGCTCCTTGGCCGCGGCCACGTTGGCTAGCTCCAGCTCGAGGCGCTCCTTCGCACCAATGGCGACCTCGGCCTTCTTCTCCGCTTGCCCAAGGCTCTTTTTGAGAGCATCAAGTTCACGGAGAGAGGTATTATGGTCCTCTGCAGTCAGCAAACCACCCATCAGATCGCAGGGCAAAGAAATACAAGAAGAGGCAAAAAGATCAACTCGTGCACATACCTTGAAGCTGTTTGAAACTGGTATCCAACGCCAGGTGCTGCTGCACCAGTTGGCTGACGCCTTGCACCAAAGGCTGCAAGAAGGCACTACTCGTAAAAAGAACGGCTCGGGGGCTACGCCCAAAGAACGAGCAAAGGAAGTTGAACATACGAAAAACGCTCGAGGGCTCCCCCCGAGACAAGAAGCAAAAACAACATGATCATCAGATCACCCGAAAACGCCCGGGGGCTCCCTCGGCGGCAAGAGCAAAGAAACTTACGTGGTTAGACAGCGACTTCGAAGGTCCAGCCGAATTCTTCTGGGGGACGACCACCCGAGCCTCCTGCGGATAAGGGTTCGGAGCAGCGCCCTCAGAGGTGGCCACCGTCTGAGGAGGAGGAGGCGCAACTTTCGACTCCCCCACCATCTCCCGAGCGCCATCACTGGAGGAGCCGTCGGAGGAGTGGCTACAAAAGAAAAAATCAGCCAAGCACAAGGCAAACAGACAAGAACAAGCATAAAAGGAACTGAGGAAACTTACGAGTCGAGCGAGCTCAAGTCCAAGACATGAGGGGTCTTCCTGCCCTTCTTCTCTTCTTTCTTCTCTTCCTTCTTTTCTTCCTTCTTCCGCTTCGCCGGCGGGTGCGGTGCCACAGCCCGCACGGGCACGGCCGGAATAGGAGAGGAAGAGCCCCCGTGATCCCCACTGTGATGCTCAAGGCCTAGCGGATTCCTAGGCATCGGCGGAGTCGAAGCATCCGACGATTCGCTAGAGCTCTGTGTCCGCTTACGAGTGTGATCCTCGCTCGACTCGTTGGCCTCCTCGGCCGGCGATCGCGCTAATGGAAGTTCAGACATGGAGTCCACTAACTCGTTGTCCGGAGCATCCGAGAACACTTCGGGCAATGGAGGCGACATGCCTGGCACCTTGAATTCCTGCGCAAGAAGAAAACAAAATTTTAGCACAAAAAGATGCAAGGACAACGCAGTCGAAAAATAGCGCAACGCGCACGTCCCAGATATACACCTGCGGAACCGGACGAGAAGCGGAGAACGGGGGAGTCAGTGACTTCCCCGGGATATCCTCTCCAGCCTTGAACTTCAGCAGCGGGCGAAGAATCCCATCGAGATCCCCTTGGAGAACTCCTCAGTCGAACCCTAGTCGGATCACGACGACCCGAATAAAGAAACATCGGGTGCGCCCTAGCCTGGAGCGGCTGCACCCGACGTTTGAGAAAGGTGCGGATGATATCCACACCGTTCACCTCCTTCTCCGGAATCAACTGGATATCCTCCACCCGACGATAGAGCCCCTCTATATCCGCCACCTCGCCATCCAAGATCTGGTTCTTCCAGGACCTCTTCGGCTCGATTTTTTGGGAGGGGTCGAAAGGAGCAAGACCAAAATCCTGCCCAGGTACCATGGAGTTGCGGATGTAAAACCATCGCCTCCGCCAGTACTGGACAGATTCGGACATAGAAAAGGAGAAGAAAAGAAGATTGGATTTGAGGGAAATGATGCAACCCCCAATAGGATAAACACCATCGGAGCTAGATTGCCTCTTCATGGAATAGAGTTTCCGGAAGAGGCCAAAGTGCGGCTCGATACCGAGCCAGCACTCGCAGAAAGTAATGAAACAGGCGATATGAAGAAGAGAGTTGGGAGAAATATGATGCAGTTGAATACCATAAAGAAAAAGCAATCCGCGAAGGAAATCATGGACTGGGAAGGAAAAGCCCTGAAGGACAAAAGCGAGGAACATAACCCGAAACCTAGCGGGGGGGACGGGGAATTACCTCAGTGCCGGGAAGTTTGACGTCCTCCCTATCTTGCGGGATCAGGCCTCGCTCACGGAGCTTGCGGAGATCACTCTCACGCATCTCCGATCATCGCCAGCCACCATCGGTGACACGGGTGGCGGGGGAACCTTTTTTGCCGCCCGCACTGGTACCAACCGCAGAGGAGGACTTCTTGGGCTTCCCCATTGCAGTGCGGCGGTGACGGCGTTGAGCACGCTGAATCAAGGAAGGAAAAGCTCGAGGAAATTCCAGTGCGCAGTAAGAACGCGCAGAGAAGAGGGGAGCAGTGAAACAAGAATGGCTGCGGTGAAAACAAACTCACCTTTTTCCCAATGATTATAAGGACGAGAACGATGCACGTCGACCGTCCATCGGGAAGGCCTAGAGCCAACCTCAAGATCTGGCCGTCCACGTGTCAGCACCGCAGCAAACCGTCGCTCACACGTTGTCCACTACGCACGGAAATCGAGGCGACGCCGTAATTATCTCCACGCCGCGCGTGACCAGTCAACTCAAAGTCAGAAGGTGGGACCCATGTTCGTCCAGTCAAGTCATATCTAGCGCCGCAGACGCTTGAGATCACCAATCGTCAGCACTGACGTCATCAAAAGCTATACTAGCAACGGTTACAATTCTTCGGCTACACAGCTAAGAGTACTCACTCGAATCTATGATTCGATTAAATACTCGGGGGCTACACCTATCAGGAGCGCTGGCCGCGCACCCGAAGAACACTGAAAGTACTACACCATTGAACTATTTCTTCGAGTCCTACGTCGAGTCTACGACTCCACTACGGACTCGGGGGCTACTCCCATAGGGAGGATGGATTCAAGCATCCGAAAAATTTGTGTCCTACGGACCTGAAGCCAAACAACAGTAGAATTAAAGTCTCTGCTCGAGTCTGCGACTCGAACAGACACTCGGGGGCTACTCCCATAGGGAGCGTTGGTCGCGCACCCTATGAATCTTTGATTGCGATCCTTCGGATCAGCATGCAAAACTTTTCGGCAACTGTGCCCTAATTACCGCTAAGTGAGCAACGTCCTCCTTGGCCACCCGAAACACCTCCGCGGTGATAAATATTTGGATGTTGTGTCTATGACACAAAGATAAGACCTATAGATATCATCTGATGGCCTGGCAACATACACGACTGCGCTCTGCTAGTGAGAACCCGTGCCAGCAGGCGCGACGAAAAATCCTGACGGACGCGTTGGGTATGTCACTTAAAATTTACTGGAATTCCACTCATGTAAGTCCTCCACGGCCTGAGTCGAATTGTGCAAGCATATGTTCCGGATTCGAGTCGAGGGACTCGAATCTGAAGAAGATCGTGTTGTTTTGTCCTAAGACAGTTAACTGACCCCGATCCGCCGGGAGAGTCAGGCACACGCATTAACAATCCCTACACACTCAAATCATTCTCTAGCAAACAGAGATAGCCGCACCCGAAAGAATGAGGAGTCCTCAGTCAAATCTATGATTCGACTGAACACTCGGGGGCTACTGACATGGTTATACCCTATGGGTACACGACCTTAGCATACCTGGTCCAGCCCAAGGAAGGAACACGACAAATATACGCCAGCCCATGAAGACTTTCGGGTGTCCAGGGCCCATGACGCCTTCAGATCCTTGGAGAGCAAGACTAGAGTAGATAGAAAATTCAAAGGGGTAAACCCTAGAACCTGTAACCGACTCGATATGTGCCTGGGACCTGCCTACCTCTATATAAAGGCCAGGAGGGCACGACGAGGAGGCTCTCTTACAATCTCTCGCACACCACCACATACACACCTCCACGCCAGATTGTATCTACGCACCTTGTAACCTTCGGTTCCACCATAATCAGAGCAGACAAGCAGGAGTAGGGTTTTCCCTCCGGGGGCCTGAACCTGGGTAAACCTCGTCTCCCCGTGTTGCTTGTTTGCTAACCGTTCTGCGATCTCCAGCATCCCCATCTTCTCCAAAACCCAAGTTCATAACAATGGGCATTGACGAGATTAAACCTCGTCAATTGGTCTATAGCAGATCACATGCAGAACATCTAGAACACCTGCAGCAAGTGATGACAGTGTTCAGGAACCATGAGCTCAAAGCAAAAATGTACAAATGCCAATTTGACCATCAAAAAATTGAGTACTTGGGGCACATTATATCAGGCCAGGGAGTACAAACAGATCCAACCAAAATAAATGACATAGGTCAATTGGGAAACCCCTACAACAGTAAAGAAACTTAGAGGCTTTTTGGGCCTGACTGGTTACTACAGACGTTTTATTCCTAAATATGCTGCCATCTGTCAACCCATGTTCAGTGCTCTCAAGAAAAACTCTTTCACTTGGGGTACTAACCAACAACAAGCATTTAACAGGTTGAAAACAGTCATGTCACAACCACCACTGTTAGCCCTTCCTGATTTTTGCCAGCCTTTCACCATTGAGACAGATGCATGCACTTCTGGCCTTGGAGCAGTTCTCATGCAGAACAACAAACACACTAGCATATTTTAGCAAGTGTTTGGGCCCAGAAACCAATGCAAAATCTGGCTATGAGAAAGAAGCATTGGCCATCTTGGAGTCACTGAAAAAATGGAGGCACTACTTTCTTGGAAACAAGCTAATCATCAAGACTGACCAAAGTAGCCTCAAGTATTTAGCTAGCCATAAGATGCTGTAAGGGATCCAACACAAGCTTATGCTCAAACTGTTGGAATTTGAATTTATCATTCAATACAAAAAAGGGAAGGAAAACACTATGGCAGATGCTCTTTCAAGGAAATATCAGCAGGCTGAAATCAGTAAATTGGAAGATGTAGACACCTGTCTGGTTACCTCATCTGCCCTCCCAGTTTGGATAATGGATATTACTAAAACCTACCAAGATGATGAGTACTGTATCAAGCTAGCTCAGGAACTCTCTGTCAACATCTCAAGCCACCCCAACTTTTCTATTCACTCTGGAGTTCTTAGATACAAAGGCAGATTACTAGTGGGTCCGAATTCTGACCTGAGAGATAAAATCTTTGATTCCTTCCATTCCTCTGCCATTGGGGGCACTCTGGCACAAGATCCACTTACCACAGAATTAAGCAACTCTTCTATTGGCCCAAAATGAAAGCTTTCATTGACACCAAAATATCCCATTGTCCTGTTTGCCAGATTTCTAAAACAGAGAAAGTGCCCTACCTAGGACTTCTGGATCCCCTTCCCATACCAACAACAAAGTGGTCTGAGATCAGCATGGACTTCATTGAGGGTTTACCCAAATCAAAAGGTAAGAATGTTATCCTGGTAGTTGTGGATAGGTTGACCAAATATTCCCACTTATTGCCCCTGGCACACCCATATACAGTCCAGACTATGGCTGATCTATTCATAAACAACATATTCAAGATGCATGGCCCTCCCACTGTTATCACAACTGACAGAGACACTATCTTCACAAGCAATCTTTGGTAGTCAATATTCAAATCCATGAAAATATCCTTGCATTTCATAACGGCCTATCATCCTGAATCTGATAGTCAAACAGAAAGGGTAAACCAATGCTTGGAGCAATACCTTAGGTGTTTGGTTTTGCTGAACCCAAAAAATGGTGTGACTGGCTCCCTGCCACTGAGTGGTGGTACAATAGTGTAGGGGTTCGTAGCATGGGAAACAAAAAATTCTACCGCATGCACACAAACAAGCCAAGATCTGTCTACTAGATTGTAGTAACGAGTCGATAGAAGCACTCACTCTCGAAGATTCCAAAGCGGTTAACGAGAGCACATTCTCATGGGTGATGTAGTCGTACACTTGCCAATCTCAAGATCGTGTAGACGATCCTTCCGGCGCTGCGTTCCGGCAGCGCTTCCGCAGTCGGTCACACGTTCGGTAGTCGATGAAGACCTTCCTCTCCCTTGTTCCACCAGGCAGCGGAGGTTGTAGTTCTCCCCTCGCGATTCCGACAGCACGATGGCGTGATGTCGGAAGTAGAGGGAAGATCCCGCAGGGATTCACCTAAGCCGGAGCGAGTTATGATGGATTTAGGGTTTCCCGGAGTTCTAGGGTTTAGATGACCGGGAGGAGGAAGAGGTGTCGGCGGCGGCTAGGGCGGTGGCGACGAACCGGCGGCGGCGCGAGGCGGCGGCGTCGTCAGCGAGCGGCGGCGGCAGGGCTGCGGTGGCGGCAGCGGCGGCTCGTGTGCGGGGAGAGGGGCTAGGGCTTGTGTGCTTTGGGGCAGCCCCCTCTATTTATGAGAGGGAGGGGCAGCCTTGGGAGGGGTGGGTTTGAATCCAAACCCAAACCCAAGTTGGATTGAGAGAAGGACTTGTTTCTTCTCCCACTAGGAAACCATTGTTCCAATTTGACTTTTCAAACTCCCGTTTGACTTTCAATTTAGAGCTTTAATTCTCTCTTATAAATGCACACACCAAGTGACCTAGGATATGATCCAATCATTCCACTTACCCATGACACATTCATGGACCATTCTCCTTCCAGACCGGTGAACCTTCTAGACCCTTCTAGAACCTCTCCGATGAAACCATCGGAACTTTCCCGAACTCCGAAATCAGACTTTCCTTATATGAATCTTATTCTCCGGACCATTCTGTATCTCCTCGTGATATCCCAGATCCAATCCGAGACTCCGAACAACATTCGGTTTCCCTACTAACATTCCATATCTACTAAACAACATCGAATCCTTAAGTGTGTCTCCCTAAGGTTCGTGAATTATGCGGACATGACCGAGACACTTCTCCGATCAATAACCAATAGAGGAATCTGGAAATTCATATGGCTCCCACATATTTCTACGATTAGTTTGCAATCAAATGAACCACTTACATACGATACCAATTTCCCTTTGTCTCACGATAGTTTACTTATCCGAGGTTTTGATCGTCGGTATCTCTGCATACCTAGTTCAACCTCGTTACCGATAAGTACTCTTTTCTCGTTCCCATGATATGTGATCCCTTGTGAGCCAGTCACATGCTTGCAAGCCAATTGGATGACATTCCACCGAGAGGTCCCAGAGTATATCTATCCGTCATATGGATGGACAAATCCCACTCTTGATCCATGTGCCTCAACCCATAGTTTCCGAACACTCAATGCCACCTTTATAGCCACCCAGTTACGGTGTGGTGTTCGATGTCATCAAAGCATCCTTCTGGTGTTGGTGATTAGCATGATCTTATGGTCGAAGGAATTAGGTTACTATGTATCAGAAAGCTTATAGCAAACAAACTATTGAAATGACTTGATCTTTATGCTACGCTTATCTATAGGAGTATGTCCATCATATCATTCTCCTAATGATATGATCCTGTTGTTAACAACATCTCAATGCTCATGATCGGGAAACCACGATCATCTATTAACCAACAAGCTAGTATTACAAAGAGGCTTTACTAGGGACTCTAATCTAGTTTACAAATCACACAAGTATTAATGTTTCCAGTTTAATACTGTTATAGCATGAATGTAAACATTTATCATAAACACAAAGATATAATAATAACCACTTTTATTATTGCCTCTAGGGCATATCTCCAACAAATAGCACATACCACACCTCTATCAAAATGTCACCCTTCCAAGCACTCTATGAGTACCCACCTCCCTTACTAGATGAGCTTCCAACTATGTTGGCACCACCAGAAGAACATGCCACTATAACTGAGAAACAAAATATGCTGGTCATCCTACAGCAGAACCTTGTGAAGGCTCAAGCTACAATGAAAAAGAATGCTGACCTCCATCGAACTCCAAGGGAATTCAATGAAGGAGACATGGTTTACCTCAAGATGCAAGCTCACAGAGAAACAACGCTGGGATCTGGAAACCCACTTAAATTGGCATCAAGGTGGTATGGACCCTTCAAGATCTTACAGAAAGTGGGCAAAAGAGCATACAAGCTACAACTCCCTGAAGGAACTCTCCTCCACTATGTCTTCCACGTGAGCCAGCTAAAAAGCATTTGGGAACTCAGGCAGTACCCAATAGTCGCCTGTCTCTGGTCACTCCTGCAGGTAAAGTTAAACTCCAGCCCATGGCCTTGCTCCAGCGCCATCAGATACCAAGGAGAAATGGCGACTATGATATTGCTGTTGTACAATGGTTGATACTTTGGCAGGGAATGACACCTGAAGAAGCAACCTGGGAGTATGCCTCTTTCATTCAGGCAACCTTTCCAGATTTCAAGCCCTAAGGTCTTGTCTCTAGGGGGAGTATTTCAAGACCTGGGGTTGGGCCACCTTTGTCAGTTACTTGTCTGTGTAAGCTGGTCCCGGCTGTACCGTTGTCAGTTCAGTTAAGTAGCTAGTTAGTGCCTTAAGCAAGTTTAGCTTTAAGTCAAATTTCCCTTTTAAGCATGGCTCCTCAGCGTATTCTATATAAACTGGGAGAGTGGGTGGTTAGGCGGCATTGCTACCAATAAAAAACCCTAATTTCGTTCCTTGTTGTATCTTTAATTTGTCTGTATCGTCATTCTCTGAGCCAACCAGAGCTCATCTTATCCCCCTTCTCCGCCGCCATGTCCTGACTGTCGTGGTCTTGACACTGAAGCTGGCGTCCCAAGGAATCCATGGCGGCGGTGTCGTCCTCGATCTCCGTCAAGCTTCGTTCTTTGCCATCGCTGGTTGCCCTGGGGCCCTCACCGACGCTGGCGTCTTCGGGATCTGGAGCTCATCACCGCCGCCGGCGTCTTGCCACTCGCTCACCTCCCAACTGCTACAAATCTGTGGTGGGCAGCATCGAAGCCTCCAAGAGGATGGTCATAGTTCGGCCGCTAGGGACGCCACCGGCCACTCCTCTCCCTACACATACACCATTACTTGGTTCTTCTCCCCCTTGTTTCCTGCCTCATACTCCAGTCTTTCATATTAGCTCCAACACTCCAGGGACAATCATAGCTAGAACATCATTTTCACCTTGTGAAATTGATCCATTCTTTTAAGAGAATTGTTTAGAATTCCGCTAGAGAACTACTATGTGCATTTTCTGCTTTAAAGTTCAACACTGCTAAAAGCATGTCCTGATTTATATCAGTACTAGCACAAGGCTCTAGTAAAAGCTTTTAGTTGCAATGGGAGAGAAATAATTTGCATCGCGGCGGACTAAGTTATGATTTGTAAAGCCGGGGGTGTAGCAGAAACCAGTAAAATCCAGCACTTCCATTCCGCGGTCATGGGTCCTGCCACCGCCTTGTTTGTCCGGCGCTTCAGTCATTCTACGTGGTACACTTGCGCCAGCGCCGACAGAGCCATGTGTCGTCCTCACCCTACTCTGCGAAGTACTTCGTCCCCCTTGGGTCAGGGTTTAGAGGAAGCATAGCAATCTGGATAAACCATTTGGGCAGGAGTCGGGATGGATACATGCCACTCGTCCAATCATCCGCTCCGACACCAATAATGCTGAGGCCTTTATTGACAAATCCCATCAAACTAAATACATAGGATGAAACTCCAAAAAAACGGTTCGATGATGTTGCCCCTCGGGACGCCTGTCCCATGCGACGTACTCGCGACTGCGCGGCAGCAAAATAACATGGTACAACTGCATATTTTTTTTTAAACCTCTTGACTGTAAACCTGTGGTAAATGTAGTATTGCAATCAGCTGCAAACGAAAAGAAGAAACCAAGAAGCGAACTACCAACAGAAAAACAGATCGATCTGGTTTTCCAACGCACCATCCTTGCCCAAGCAAGACATGCTTTGATGTAATCTGAAATGGAAACTACTACTCGCCCAATGCAAGTCCTACAAGATTTTACCTCTCATCGCTAAGCTCTGGAGTTAAATGATTAGCACAAATTCAAACCTCTAGGTCATTAGCATCTGGCTCTTAAAACTGAAACTGACACATGATTGCAATGCATTCCAACAATTCAGTCAGTAGCATTGCCAAAGAGGTGCCTCCGAACCACCCAGTTCGGTC
The DNA here is from genome assembly GCA_916181665.1 of Avena sativa. Taxonomy (NCBI): domain Eukaryota; kingdom Viridiplantae; phylum Streptophyta; class Magnoliopsida; order Poales; family Poaceae; genus Avena; species Avena sativa. The sequence goes on along the minus strand of OV702293.1, from coordinate 86,265,535 downwards.
CAATTCAAAGGCAAAGATATAAAAATAATACAAGCATCAAACAGACAAAGGGAGTACCAAAATTCATCTCTACAGGTTTCTGATCTGTGATTTGGTGATTGTTAGGATTCAGTTTAGACATACACCAACATCAATCTACAAATTTAACTGTCTCTACCGCCAATTTCTGTACACGTACGAGCAGCCTAGCCTTCTTTTGTTCACACAGACTAGAAGGCTCAGTACCATAGCGATGGCCGCCTTCCTCTGCACAGCTTCACCACAATCTCCCTAGTCCAACTCTGATCCAAAAAAAAAAAAAAAACAGAATATCGATCAGAGCAGTACTTTTGTAGAGGCAGAAGCACGAAAGTTCTCATCGCATTCAAAAATGGTTCAGTTGAATAGCGATGCCATTTGTGACATGCCACATTCAGTAACTTAACCTATCACTGTATGTTACTTGCTCCAAATGCTTCTGATGGTGTATTGACATAAGAAACTTCGATGAGTTCTGATGCATTGTATGGTAGTTTCGGTTCCATGTCCACTGCTACAAAAGGGTTTTGCTTCAAGAATCCTTCGCTGGGGATTGTGGACAATAAGCTCAGGGTCATGATGAGATCTTCCTAATGATCAACTAAATTCAGGATAACTGCTGCTAGCTCCTTTGGAGGCATTACCACGAACATGTAATGGTCACAAACCGGAGATTTTAATCAATCGGGCATGGAAGCTAGAGAGAGGTGTGGCACTAACTCGATTGTGCACCAGCGTCACCGGACTTTTGGGCTAATTGCTGTTGTGCAGTCTAGCACCGGGTCGAGGAACATTGGCGGCGGATGACAGCGTCCATGGCGGCGCCAGCGCCGCTCACCGCTGTTTCCGCCCGACGGCGCGGTTCCTGCGCCGCTCGTCGTGCTGCTCACCGCTGTTTCCGCCCGATGGCGCTGTTTCCTGCTTCCCCTCCTGGTTCCCCGCCTCCGAGTCACGAACTCCTTCCACCGCCATCACCTGCGAGCACCGGCGCCTCCCCGTTCTGCCTCGACCGGGCTCGAGCGGAGGAAGAGTTCGGCGTCGCGAGGCTTCGGGAGAGAGAGAGAAAAAGAGGTTGACCAACTTGCCTGTGGCATTGCTTGCAATATCCCCGAGCTATCAGGGGCAAAACCATCTTTTACCGGCAGACAGAATTTCTGGGGCTAACAAATGGTCCCAATCTTTTTAATAATATAGATATTTAGAAGATGAGGTCTTATTCAGTATTGTAATAAACCACAACACAACTCCAAAAATAGCATCTATTTGACATTTTTTTGAACTACATCATTCACATATTCAGATATGTATCCCTACTTGGGTGCTCTTTTCTGTTTCAAGTTTCGACGAACACTTCATCTCAGTATACTAATCTAAAGAAGATATTTCTACCCCCTTTCGGAGAATATAGAGGCCATGTGTCCTGTGAGCCGTCGGATAGGGCTTCCAAACAGCTTCTGGTCGTCCGATTCAGCACAGGTGGTCCGAACCGTTGGATCCGACGAATCCTGGCCATCCATCTCCGTTGCCTTGCGTGGGATCACGTTTGTATCGCACTTAGCCAGCGCTAGCTACCGTCCCTGGCGGTGGGGGCCTGCGTTTTCCAGGACCCGCTGGTCAGCGAGGCGTGCACGTGGGGCGTCGTGTGAGAGGCAACAACGAGAAAGTGGCGCGGTGGCAGAACCCGTAGTTTAGCTAGTGCACCAGGGGCAAAATCGGATTTTCGGGCTGTTTACCCCTGAAACCCTCTCCTCTCCCGTTCCTCTCCTCTCTTTCTCTCGTCTCCCTCGTCTCTCCCATGGCGGCGCGCTAAAAAAGGCAGGCGGCGGGGTGGCGACCATGGAAGAGGGGGGCTGATGTGCTGCAGAGAGGACCGGCACCGGAAGCGGAGGTGGGGAGGAGCAGCACCTACCGGAAGTGGAGGCGAGAAAGAGAGGCGAGGATTTCAGCAGGGAAACCCTAGCCGCCTCCCCCTGGAAGAGGAGGCAGGAGGGTTCGCGGGCATGCCAGAGGAGCTCGTGGGTGGCGGCCATGGAAGAGGGGGTCCACGCAGGGTGGCCGAACAGCAGCCGCAACCACGACGACTTCCTCTGCCCCAACCTCGATCTCCTCCCCAAGAACGCGCGAGGCCGTTGCCAACTGGGAAATAGGGCAGGCAGCACGAGGCCATGAGAGGAAGCAAAGGGGAGCTCCAAGGACGACCAGAAGTGGCGACGCTCACCTGCAGGTATCCCTCTTGATCTCTCCCTCCTGCAGTCTCTACTCTCTCTCTATCTCCTGTCTCATCTCCTCTCCCTCTCCAAGCAGCCGGCGGCGGCGATGCGTATCTGGTGCACGGGAGGATCTTGACCTCTGCTGGTGCGTCCCCGGCTCCATGGCGACTGGCAGCGGCTACATATGGACGACATCCTCCTCTAGCGAGCCTCTAACTCTCCTTCACGTCCTCCTCATATGAAGCAAGGTGATGCCCCGTGCTCTCTCTTGCTCTCCTTTTTTCTTGCGTGGATCTGAAATGGCATGCAATCCTAACTCTCTTTTGTTTTTCCTGAGATCTGAAATAGTAGGATATTAGTTGTAATTTGGTGCTAGGAATGAAAAATATGGGTAAGATCAATTCTGGTGTCTTTTTTCCATCATTGGTTATTGTTTTTTTGTCTTGAAAAGGGTAGCCATTAGTTCCTGTTAGTTCCATGATAGATCATAGCTGAACATATGTTATTTTGTGTAGTATGCCACAACTTTAAATCCCCAAAAAATCATGTTATTTGATATGGTCGCAGGGATTTTTATTTGATATGGTTGCAGGGATTCTTACAACGGCAAGAACCTTGGGAATAAAGCCAATTTCTGAAAATTGTTGTTATTCCGAGATTTGAGTTCAGAACTATTTCAGGCGTGCGACCAATAACACACCTCCCTCCAAGGTAATGTTATTCTAAGGTGAGCTCTTCTACTTGCTTTTCTTCTATGCCAATTGAAGATTCATGTTCCGTTCACCAATGTTATATTTTATGTAATTGTAATTCCATTGAACCATGACGTCGCACATCCTCGGTGCGAATATTTAGCTTGTTTTTCTAATAATAACTATGGTTTTCTACAATCTGAACATTCAGTTTTCACTAACACAACCATCAGTCCATAATGTGAAGAACTATTTCTGCTATTTTGTTATTAGTGCTTGAAAGTGTAAGATCAGCTGTGACGATGTACCAAATTTGCTTTGCTTCTTGAGATAAAAGTTCCCCCGGATTGTACAGTAGGGTATACACCCAATTGTATCACTCTATGGAAATTAGAAACAAAAAATTAAAATGTAATAGACAGAATTAGTCACACAACATATGCGGTTGTTGATTCCCTCACATTATTATTTTCCAGAATGGAAGTGGCATTGGAAATAGGGAGAATTAGTCACACCATTTGTATCATTCTGGAAATTCTCTCTTTCTGATGCCATTCCTGATTTCCCAATATTATTATCAAGATTGGAAGTGACATGTGGACCGGAGACGCTCCACCATGAGTGCTCATCCATGTATTTCTGGTTGCCGTATTTTTATTTTTATTTTGATTTTCTTTGCCATCTACATGCCCTCTCATACTGTAGTATTATACTATTATCAGAGCATGAGAGACATATCTATGTGGTTTCTTTGTATATCCTTTTCTTTTGATTTCCTGATATTGGTTGTTTTGGTAATCCATTCATTTGTCTAAATTGGTTTGTTTTAGGCGGTTAAATAAATATATGAACCCATTTTTACGATGCATCTCCAGGGAGGTTCACATTATATCCATCGTGCGATGTGTGGATTTTGGCTCGTGTGTCAGCAGAAGATATCGCATCATCCTTTGTATTAGCTCAGTATTGACCAGCTCGATGTACTTCAAAATGTTCATCCCATAGCCATTGTCTGACCAAAGTTTCCATGCAAGTGATATCTCCAAAAATACCATCATCTATGGATGCTTATGATCGTCATAAGGTGATATTTGTTTATTTTGTTGTCATTTGGTTGCGGCGACCCCTTAGTCTCCATCCATAGAATGGTTCACTCTCACACGCCTTCTCTTTGTCTAGCATCATGGACATGGAAATGGGATGCGGACACGAGACATGGCATTGCAAGCGATAAACTGCAGAAGAACACCACAATAGGGAGCACAGAAAGGCAGGCCACGTTTTGTGCTGAGTGATATCCATGCGTGTGTCTCTCATGCTACTACAAAAGCCATTAAGGTGTATCTCCTTAAAATCAGAACACTTTATTCCCTAATAAAATGATAATATGGTTTCATACTTAAAATGAAAATCTGAAAACCAATGGTGCTTTTACCATTTGATGATTTGACTCGCTTTCGATTGTTACTCATACCATTGCTTTTACCAATGCCGCTGCACCAAGTATCAGGTTAGCATAGTCGTTTAATTAGAGGAAACGAGTTGCACACGGTAAGATATGTATGCATAGATTTAAATGTCCAGACATTCCCCATTGTTACAGATCTAAACTTTTTATTAGAAAGATCTGTAGTTCAGATCAATATTTATGTTACCTCACCTCATGCTAAAAATCTATTAGTTTAGTCTTCTTGTTTTTTATTTGCTTCTCCTTTATTCCAGTGATGTGGTTGTGCTGATCCGGGCCTCCCTTCTATTGGTCTATGCAACAACTATAAGGGATCTAAAGGAGCACATGCATAGATGCTCTCTTTCGGTATTAGGTGAGGGTGCTAATATGAAGCATTTGTAGCGACCCCAATAACATGTTCAAGATGAAGGTAGGTCCTGCATTTGCATGTTTTGCTTCTAATCGCACTTCCCACTCCTTTCCAATTCCCCTTTCATGAAATAAAGTGGAACCTGTTATAAATCATAACAATAGGGCTTGATTGTCTTGTATTAACATATGTGGAACACATGAGCCCAAATGATCATATATAATATTTCTTATGTATAATTAAGTAGGAAAACAAAGAGGATCTTCCACTATGGACGGCAGCTAGAGCTAAGGTTGGATACACTGGAAAAGTAATTTATTTTTTCTATTTACTTAGCTCATAATCTATCCCTTGTATTTTTTTATAAATGTTTAACCTTGACTCTATTTAGCGTGTGACAGGTGTTCACTGGAATGGACATTGCTGCTTCTAAATTTTTCATGAGAAGGAGACTACTTAGGATCTTATTTTCGAGGAGGATGGAAGATAATGCTCAACTGTTCTTGGTGGAATTGCAAATGCCGTTGAGTTTGTGTTATTAAAAACAGAAGCTTACATATGTGCCCATCACATACACATGTTTATCATGCAGATGGTACCTGGATGAAGATTTTCTTGATATTGATAATGTCTTTCGAAGGTTGGTTTATCTTAGTGTCACATTATTTAATTGTTCATGTATGTACCATGTATGCTGATTTTCTTTTTGGAAGATTCGGTGAGGACTAACCGAACATTTAGTGGCCGAAAACTTCAGCGCAGCTTGCAACAGAACCGAGATGCCGCAAACCTATGGGAAACTCCATGCATTTTAGACATGCTTTTGTTTTTTGGCCGTTGAGATGTTGAGATGTTCCTTCTGATGATCTGGTTAGGCAGCATCCATTGCATTACAGTACATGTATCGTGGATAACGCTCATTTGTGTCTCTTAGCCTAAATTTATATTTATTTAGTAGCCATGTCTGGGAGTCAAAATCATAATGGTTCCCAGGTATATGAATGAGTGCTCTCACATGATAAAAATAATGCTGAAGTAAATATTAGAAAATTTGTGTTTTGTTAGGTCTAATGGTCAATAAGTACACATGATTATGTAAATTGTTTCCGCTATACATGTTCAAAGTTACTGTTTCTGTAATCTACAAGTAAATTTGGAAGATCAAAATCAAGGTTTCCTTTTCTACATGAGAAATGTGGTTGTTTATGATTTTCCCGCCCTTTGGACTAATGTAACTACCTGCAAATTACTCTTTATTTCTTTTAGCAAGCATTTGAAAAATGCTTAACCTGAAAATTTGTTTTTCTCAGTTTTTGGAATTTCAAATTATCTAAACTTCATGAGTGGGCAACTTGGTTCCGATTGCACGTGGATTGCATCCAGTATGAAGATGTGTTTTTATTTTCTTCCTCAATTCCAGTTTCTCTTGGGTCCCTTGGCTCCAAAGGTAGCTAATGTTTTTGTTTCACTAAATTAAGAAGCAAACTTTGGCTTACTATTCTGTTCTTCTATGCTTAGAACATGTTGATGGTATATTTTCCAAAATCTTATTTCAGTCCATGCCATTGGAATTCAGATTGTTCTTTCCCGAGTATATTGACAAGTGAAAAAACCGACGTCTTGCACCGGCAAAAACCTGTCAATGCCTACTTCCTTTTCCTTTTCTTTCTTTCTTTCCTTCTTACTATGAGCTATAAGCTAAAGTCCCTGATTTCTGAACAGCCTATTTTTTCCAATTTCCTGTTACTTTATCTTAGCTGAACCACAAATTTCAGCGGAAGCATCCATCTGAAAATATCTCTTGCAACTGTCAATACACAATCCCCTGGCCCGCTCACCGCTGACTCCTGCTCTTCTGTCACCCAAAAAAGAGCGAGCTAGCATATTAATAGAACTCTAGTTGGATTGCTCTCTTATTGTTTGGGCATTTGAAGGAGATTCCAGACATTTATCTATGACAAATCTCTCCATATTTGCATACGTTTGCTAGATTTAGACAAGGCATATTTATGTATTATGTCTAATGCTACTGTTTACAGTTGTGTGTTATACTTAGTTTTTTTAAACTTCGTATAATTTAATACTATAGAAACAGGTTCTTAATCTTGAACTATATATTTCCTGCTTGGTCCTGTTTGGTTCTTTTTTATCTCTTTTATTGTAGACTGTCCCAACCGAATACTACGGCAGCGGGTGGTTTAGTGATACATTTTTCCCCGTGATTTTGAGGATATTTATGTCATTGACTCGAAACAAAGTCAACCACAAGGATGCAAGTTTTGTTAATATAGCCAAATATGAACATATTTAGGATATTAAAATAGTATTCCTCTCACATATTTAGGTAATAGGCATATGGTACTTGCATTTCTATATAGGGATGATATTTGTCCCTTCTTTGCTGCGTCAAATTGTCCTCGGGCTTTGTCCCCATCTCATGATTTTTCTGGTGCATGCTAGCAATCTACTGGTCAAAAATGTGACTAAAGCTGCTCAAATGCATACTGTAGTATAAGCTTATACTTTCTTATTTTAACTTTTTTCCCAAATTTATTTACATCTGTTTGCCCTACCATTAGGCGGGCAAGTTTATTTGGCTTACATCAATAATCATTTATGTTGTGTCGGCGTGAAGGAGCGGTAACTTAGACTATTTTATTTGGCTTGCATCAACAAGTGTTTGTGCGTTTTGTGCTTTTTTCTACAAAGAGGTCAGATGGTAGCTGGTCCCTGTCAGGTTGTACATGTCAAACCAACGTCACATGCTGGAAGAGCAAGGGAATATCACAATGCTACCGGCCAGCTTGGAGCCACGTGTATGGTCATTCCTGTTGGCGAATCAGGTTTGTGCCCTTCCCATCTTCCCTTCTCTTGGTTTTGGTCTTTATTTATCTTTTATGCATAACCTGGTCCCTGGAAGGTCTAGCCCATTGTTTTATCCATCTTCTTGGCTCCATCTAAACTGGTTATTTTGACTGTTTCAGACATAGAGTGGAGTTATTCTTGCTAAATTGTATCAGATTGGTTTCTTGTTGTATTTTAGGATATGCTAACTCTAAACGTAAAATATTTCACACTGACTTTTTCTTGAAAATGTCCACCATTTCCTTATTGTTTGCACTGAAGTAATTGCATACTAGACATGCCACAGCTTATACCTGGCTTGGTATCGACGAGGCTAGGTATGTTCTTTGTCTGGTGTACTCTTTCTATCCATGCTGATTATTCATGATGACCAAATGCATGTAGGCAGTAGCATGGCAAACAGTAGCTTAAGTGTGCTAATTTTTCAGTTCCTCCTCTTTAAGTGTTCGGCTGTAACTCCATTCCAGTGAAAATAGATGACTATAAAAAAGTTTGGATATGGTTGATGCAGGACTATATAATTTACTTCCATTCAGACATGCTTAAGACCCAACATGTGTACTTTGAAAAAAAGAACTCGCATCTATACTTAGGAGAGGTTACTGATCCTTACACTTTGAGGGATAGCGGGTGTTTGCAGCAGCCCATGCAATTGCCAAGCCATCGGAGGAAGATGTAGCTCTTGGAAGACCATCTACTACAACCAAGCTCATGTGAATCAGATGTTCATGACCGTTTGACGGTAGAAACGACGAATTACAAACGTATTTGATTTCAGTCAATGGCAGCAAGGTAGTAGTACTTGACGAAACATTTTGCATGATGAAAGTTGTTTATTTCATTTCCATCATAAACTGCAAATTGAAATTAAGCTAATTACGAATATTTATGACAAATCTTGCTTCAGAAAACTAAAGGTGCATGATTTCGGTAGCTGGACTGAATGAAAAATCACATCTCCGTCATGTAGTTAGAAACCTGTGCTCTCCTAACTTTTATGTTCTTTGTATTGCATTTTATCATAGATAGATGGTATGTCATGTTTTCTCGCATGGCTGTATTTGTGTATGTTGAGTATCAAAATACTCATGTAGTGAGCATTTTGTGTACTCCCTCCATTTCATAATAAGTGTCGCTGATTTTTGTACTAAATCAACGATACTTATTATGGATCAGAGGGATTAGTCTATTAGCAGAATTTAATAACTTGATTCATTGGAATGAGTGGTGGAAAAATAGATTGTAGTGACTATTTTTTGTAATATATTCACAGACTTTGATAACATAATTCATTTGGAGTGACAATGTTAGGAAAATAGAGTGGTGGTATGGTCTTCTTCCCCTCTTGAGGTAGGTCTGAGTAGGCTAATGTTAAAGTGAGACTGTCTGACCATGCCTCTCTAGGAGTGAGCTGGTTACACACAAGAATGTCTGTAGATACAATCTTATTTAGATATAATAAGTCTCCATATACATAATGCACGTTGTTTACCATGAGTTTGCCGAGTCTTTGTTGCACATAGTTCTTCAGCTAGATTTTGCATGTTCTTCACTCTGTAGAATGTCAAAACATTTCTAGGAGATGGCCAACTTAAGGTGAGACGAATTCAGTGTGGCGTTCTTTCTTCCACTATTGTTGCTGGTTAGTTTTGAGGCCTTGGTAATGATTTGTGAACCATTTTTAGGTGTGGTAGCAAAGTATTAGTAAAATCAGTGGATATTTTGCATTCCCATTTAACCATAACCTCACACGGAAACAATCACATGGCAATAACCGAAAAGGCTGCACATATAACTTTTAGACTGGTAGTGTTATTACCATGTGAAAATAACCATAAATTGGCGTATGCATTCAATGTTTTCTGTTATGAACGCTAGCCATGGTAAAATAATATTGAATTGGATGTGTAAGAAAATAACTTGAATGTTATCTAAAATCCCTTGGTCGAGGTAGACAAGGAAAATATAGTACTTTTACCAGACTGATATGTCAGGGGTTACCTTTGTCGTCTAAAGATTAATGTCTAGGTGAATGGGAGCAGTACTAGATGGGTGGTTGTTTGCTTTGTCGGTTTTATTCATGGAAGTTATGTTAGTAGTTGCTGGACCTGCATGCAGATAATAGAACACTACTTAAATGGATTTATATCACACGTGCTGACTGATTAGATACTTTGTTTGGCTGATCTCTTTTTATAGGATATGGTAATTGTACATAGTAGAATTTACAATCTTGTGGTCCTATTGCAGGTCAAATACATGTGGGTGATTTGAGATTCCATGGGCTTCACCAATCCTAGAGAAATGAATCATGGCTAATAGATTTATGTATATACGTTCATATGTTTCCTTGTAAACTCTAAACTTTGTAGGGTATATACTACTTAAATTGTTTTTTGGAATTGATCTAAAGAGGAGCAGCAAAGATCTTGTGTTTTATTTCAATAATGCTCATTATTGTATGGTCGGTACCGGTGGGATTTTCATCTGCGTTCTCAATATCGATGTACTGCTATGTCATACTATGTGCTACTAATGTATTGTAATAAAGTATTAAACTGTGATTAGGTTGAGCATTTTTCTATCCGAAATCTACTTCGAATATTTTCATCGATTGTTCATATCGGATTGCCCGCTGCAAGCGGGCAAGCGCGCGGCAAGCCGCGCGTCCCTACCTAGTTCTCTTATGTTCAGCACCATTTTGTTCCTAGTGAGTCGTGATATGCCGGTTTAATTTATATTCAGTAGGATTTAGAAAACTGAGATAATAAGTTAACAACATGTTATGGTCGGGCTCCAGTATGCACGGAAGAGGCCGAATTAGGGGCTTAACCCAAGTTATCTAGGGAATTATCTAGGGTTTAGAAGAGCTGCCCTCCTATATAAACGCATGTACCCCTTTGATTATAAGAAGACAATAAACATATCATGTTGTCGTCTCCCTCAAGAGACGGGAGCCCCAAAACCTAGCCGCACCCTGCCCTAGGCACCGCCTCCTCCCTCTCGCAACGACGGCGCCCAGCCGCCTGCGTCTGCGCCTCTAGTCTCTCTGCCCTCACTTTCACCCCTACGTCCGAGATCTGGTAGAACCAAGCCTCTACCAATTTGGTATCAGCTTGCTCTGGTTCGATGAGTTCTTCCGGCCTCCCCCCACCACTACCGCCTCCACCGATGCGGCCACCACCACCTCGCAGCAGCCGTCGCCGCTGTCCTAGCCGTCGCCGCCGGCAACCACGGGCCCGCCTGTCTCGGGCGTCGTGGCCCTGGCAGCCGACGCGGCCCCCGTCCTCTCTCCGGCGGAGATGTCGTCGGCGATCCGCGACCTCACCCTAGCGGTCTCGAACCTCCGGACCTTCCTCTAGGCTCCCTACGCGCCACCGCCACCACCACCCCCGCCGGCGGCGCCCTTCACGCCACCATCGTCCACCGCCGCGCCCCAGGGAATACCGATCACCCAGATCAGGTTTCCATCATCGCCGTCCCCGCTGCCGACGTGGATCGACACGTCGACCTACACGCTGGCGCCGCCATAGCCGACGGTGCCGCCGCCGCCCGCCACCACCTTCGGCGGATACACTGACCCCTACGCCGGGAGCTCCATGGTGTCGTAGTACTCTCCTCCCGCCGTGACGGGTCGCCATGAGAGCGCCTACACGGCCTCGCCGCACGTGCAGCAGCCGCCTCGCTTCACCAAGTTGGAGTTCGCCACCTACAACGGAACCGTCGACCCCCTGAACTGGCTCAATCAGTGCGACCAGTTTTTCTGGGGGCAGCGGACCATGGCGTCCGACCACACGTGGATCGCCTCCTACCACCTCCGTGGCGCCGCACAGACGTGATATTACGCCCTCGAGCAGGACGAGGGAGGGATGCCTCCGTGGGAGCGCTTTCCCGACCTGTGCCTCCTCCGGTTTGGCCCCCCATACGTGGGAGCCGCTTGGCCGAGCTCGGTCGCCTCCCCTTCACCACCTCGGTGCAGGACTTCGCCGACCGCTTCCAGACGTTGGCATGCCATGCGTGTCACGGCTCGCCAGCGCGCCGAGCTCTTCGTCGGCGGCCTTCTCGACCACATCCGCGTCGACATCGAGATGCGCGACCCCCAGGACCCGCAAACGACCATGTACTACGCACGCGCGTACGAGCAGCGCGCCAACGCCATGCAGCAGGCGTTCCCTGGCCGCCACGGCGCCGCCCCCTGACCCGCCCTGCACCAGCGGCCGCCACCTCGACGCGCCCTGCCCTGCCGGCCGCTATGGCAGCCGCCCTCGCGCCGACGCGTACCTTCCGGCGCTTGACGTCAGCCGAGTAGCTCAGGCGGTGCCGCAAGAGCCTGTGCTTCAACTGCGACGAGCCGTATGTGCCGGGTCATACGTGCGCCCGCCTGTTCTACTTGGAGACCGTCGACGATGCAAAGGTGGAGGCCCTCACCGCGGAGCTCGACGCCACCACACTCTCCGAGGTCGGCGTCATGACCTACGGGCAGGTCAGTGCGTCTGCCTTCGTCGTCTCCCTTCATGCCATGGCAGGCATCAAGACGGCAAAGACGATGCTGCTTCCGGTGATGATCAACGGGGAGCGTCTCACCGCGCTCATGGACACGGGCTCGACGCACAACTTCCTGTCCAGGGACGCCATGCGCCGCCTTACACTTCAGCCGGCGGGCGCGGAAAAGTTCAGCGTCACCATCGCCAACGGGGGCCGTCTTACTTGCCACGGCATGGCGCGGCAGGTTCCCATCCTCATCGGCGACGAGCCCTTCTCCATCAACCGCGTCGACATTGACCTGGGCTGCTACGACTTCATCCTCGGTGTCGATTTCCTGTCCACACTAGGCCCCATCCTTTGGGACCTCGACGTGCTCTCCCTCATCTTCTGGCACGCGGGGGGCCGTCGCGTTCAGTGGACGGGCATCGACGGCTCCGGCGCCGTGACCCGGCAGCTTCAGTTGATGGCGGCCGCACTTGACGAGGCGCATCCGCTCCTGGCCGACCTCCTGCAACAGCTGTCAACACCCGGATTTTTAACCTCAGATGCCTGTTATGCCATACATCGCAATCCCAGGATTACCATTTTTGCGAGACATAACAGATTTGGATATCGCAGTACATCATCCATTACAAACCATACATAAGGTCTTACACAAATAAGGATCTCATGATCCAGTTCTTAATACAACTCAAGCAGCGGAATAACGTAATAATAAAGATAGCTAGGCGAAGCTCCATCTTCAGGGTCACAGGCAATGCTGACGATGGGAGATGATCCTAGTTGTTGTAACCTTCCTGCGGTCCATCATCCTGATACTCCTCTTCATAGTCTGGCCACGGGAATAGCCAGGGACAAAGCCATGAGTACTCTTTAAGTACTCGCAAACTAATACTAACAAGTGAAGGGGTGTTTGTAATTAGGACACTAGGCTCTAGGGTTGTTTTGCAAAAAGCCAGATTTACCTCTACTAAGTTCAGAAGCAAAGAAAGCTAGTTGAAATTTTATAACACCTAAGTGGGAACTTGAATTTCACATCACAACCCTATTGTGGTCAAGTCAAAGTCTCAATTCATTTCACAAGTCATTTTGAAAACATCTGACGGGGGAACAGTATGGCCACTCCAACTGTCCATAACCACGGACGCGGCTATTCGAATAGTTGACACTCTGCAGAGATTGTACACTTCCACTACAACATTCGATACATACGTCAGGAACAATCCTGAATTCACCATACTCAGTATGTGGATAATCAATCCTAACCTTTCAATTACATGCCCTAGTATAGGCACCTCTCCTATGAGTTTGGCCTCCTACTACACAGGTGGACAATCTTCACAAGGTAGCCTCATCTCAGACCTTGGCTGCGAGGGAACCCATACTAAGGTACATAAATTTCCAGTCAAGCCCTACCCAATTTTCGGGTATTGTGGTTGTACGGTAAAATAGGAATGGTGTCGCATCCAGACAACTATCAGTTTTATAAAGGGCTAAGGCTCATGCCTCAACATTTTCATCATCAAAATCATTTGGAGTTCGAGAACACATGTCAAAATATTTCAGTAGAATGACTCATCATTCTAAGGTTTTCATAACCAGTTTCACCAAGTATTCCATCTAAAGTTGATCAAGTTTTATGCTTATCACTAGCATCTACAAGTGGTGGTAAGTACTAATGAGGAGTGGTAAACAAGTGGGGATTTGCTAAGTTCAATCTCATGCCTTGGGATGACATCAAGATTATCTACTTAGGCCACATTTAATGCTCTTTATGCAACCTTCAAATATCTTTCTAGCATCTACAATTTACTATGTAAACGCTAAGAGAAAGATTTGATAAAGAAATAAAGTATAAAGCTTGCAAGTAAAACTAGGATTGGGTATCATCAAATGTGTCTAGCCAAGCATGCTTAATGCATTGCATAGGTTATTTAATTTTCATAATTGCAAGTGTTAGCTTGCAAGGGTTTAAGTATTGGCTTGCCTTGAGCAGAGCAGGGTTGAAGTTCTCCTCGGCTTCTTCCTCGTAGTATCCTCCTTCCTCCTCGTATCCTTGGTCGATACTAGCGTCTATAAATAAATACGAGGTACACAATCACCAAACAATACTTAACTACTTTAAATCATCACACAAAGGTGAACTATAGATGATCTAGCATCATCACCTATCATTACAAGATTAAAGCATTTGTCTTACTTATTTTAATTTGAGAAAAGTAATTTCTACTCATTGAAAAACTACTTAAGATTTAATATTATCCAACTCAAACATGAGATCATGTTGAAACATGTCATCACCACATATTTCAGTACATGGGAATGTGATTTAAATTGGTGTCACAATTTAATAAGGTTTAACCTTTTTTTTAATAAATAAAGTGACTAGAAATGCCTATGTGGCATTCTTTTGTTATTTGAACATTATTTCTGTAAGTAAACCCAAATGTTTTTATATATTCTGAAAGGTATGATAAAATGTGATTTTTGAGAGTTGGAATCAACTCAAAAGCTATTATGGTTAAATTTTGAAAAATGTTTGAATGCAGAAAAGCTTCTGCCTTGTTATTTTTACCAAGGGTGATCTACAGATCCAAATGATTTGAATCCAACGGGCTTGGATTAAGCAGTTCAGTACCTTTCTAACAAAATTAGTTTCATGCATTTTGGTTCACTGAATCGACCTAGGTTAACTTTTGAATCTATGTACAGAACCGTGTTTGAATTAAAATAGAAAAATCTAAATTCAAACGGTTGGGTCGCACGGGAGAGGTTAATGGGTCGGCCCGGTGTCACTCTGCAGCGTGGGGCTCAGCTGACAGGGGTGTCTACCAATCAGTGGCTCATAACGTGTGAAGCGGTACGGGGCTATGTGGGTCGTTGGATTAGAAGGGAGATCGACGGCTGGGGATCGTCATCGACGACGAACCTGTCACCAGCGAGATCAAACCCTAGAGGCTTAGTGGGGGTGCATAGGGGGCATACCAGGGCTCCAGTGACGACGGCGAGGCGGGCAAACGGACGAGTGGTCGACGGGGAGCTCAGGGACGGTCGTGGCAGCTCCGGGGGTGGTCGCAATCAACGGCCCGCTTCTCCTCTAGAGGCGGCCTGCTCCGGTGCAATTCCGGCGAGCTGCTGCTCCTCGTGCTCCGGCCAGAGGGTGGAACGATCAGTGAGGTGAGGGGAGTGGAATGGTGTGCTTAAAACGTCTAGGGGTGGCCTCCTTTTATAGGCTCGACGGCGAGACCAAGAGGGGATGGGCAGGCGACGGTGGTGACATGGCTACGGGATGCTAGCGGCATGGCTGAGGGTGGCGATCGACGCGCGGTCTCCTGGCGATGCTCTAGAACTTAAATGCGGGCTTAGGGGCGATGGTAAATGGTCGGGCGAGGCTGGCGCTCTGAGCGACAAAGGCGGCGTTTTCGACGGCGAGCGGTGGCTATGAGGCATTGGGCTGCAAACGGGGATGCCTGGCGTGTTCCTTGGATCATGGCGAAGCGGTGGGCACGGGCTGCGGTCGAGGGGCGGCGTGTGCGCGCGTGCCGGGTGCGGCGCTCTGGCGCGTGCTCGGCATGTCGCAGTGGCACTGGGCGCGGGGCGTGCTCGGTGGTCCATGGTTTTCCTTGGCTCGGGGAGGGGACAGTGGGTGGCAGTGAAGTGCTGGCTACCTCCCAGACATGGCGAGAGAGTGGGAGGTTGTCTGCTACGGCGGCAACCAAGTTGGCCGGCGAGGTGTGCTCGGCATGCTCACCATTGATGACAATGGCCAGCTTACAGTGAGGCTAGGGGTTTCCAATTAAGCTAGATGATCTACTAAATGGTTTCTATGAGCTAGAGAGGGAACAAGTTAGGCCAAAACACTATTAAAAACAGTGAATTTGATTTGGTTTAAATTTGTGTGCCAAGTGTGATAAAATGGCCACCAGAAACTTCTTTTCGAATTTTGAAAATATTTTTGGTGGGTGTGCTAGGCATGTGCTGGAGACTCTGTGGGTGCTTGGGTTTTGAAAATTGATCTTGTTTGAGTGGTTTTTGAAATAGTGGGATCTTCCCATATGAGATAGATTCAATTTTAAACTGTCATTTGAACTTAGCATTTGAATGTTTTTGGAAGATCACAAAGTGGGTCTTGGTACCTCATTATGAGTACTAACAAGGGGTGCAAAGATCCACAAATGTTTCTGTTAAGTTTTGAGTGCTTGGAATAGCCAAAGTAGGCATGAGAGGTAATTTGGCCAAAGTGACCATTCACTTCATTTGTTCATTTTGAGTTGTTTGTCTTTGGGAAAAGTTTGGGAATGGTTTAGATGATGTTTATTTCACCTAAGAATCATTTTACAAGCAAAGAAACACAGAACCATGGCAATTCAAATGAATCCTAATTTTAAATACACATACATATGAATGCTCTCATATTTTTAGATAGGAAAGTTTTTGTTCACCCTAATTTTGATTATTAGCAATTGATGATCCATGTTTAATATTTTTGGGATGTTACAAACCTTACCCCCTTAAACAAAATCTCGTCCCGAGATTTGAAAAAGGACGAAAAAGATTACCTAGGATTTGAAAAGATCGGGAAACTCCGTCCTGATGTGATCTTCGTGCTCCCAGGTAGCTTCCTCTTCCGTGTGGTTGCTCCACTGAATCTTGAGAAACTTGATGCTTCGGGTTCTGGTAGTTCTGAAAGCTTCTTCCAAAATGCGGATGGGTCCTTCGGGATAGGTCAGGTCATCGTTGATCTCTATGGTCCGGTGATCAATGTTCTTGAACACTCCAGTCTTCTCCGGAACTTCGAGGCACTTGCGAAGTAATGAGATATGGAACACATTGTGCACGGCTGACATATCTTCTGGCAGTTCCAATTGATACGACACTTCTCCTCGACGGTTCAGAATCTTGAAGGGTCTGATATATCTAGGGGCTAACTTTCCCTTTAGTTGGAAACGCTGCATTCCCTTTAATGGCGACACTTTCAGATACACGAACTCTCCGATGTTGAAGGCGAGGTCGCAACGTCTCTTGTCGGCGTAACTCTTCTGTCTTGACTGGGCGGTCTTGAGGTGCTCACGAATCTTGTGAACTTTCTCTTCTGCTTCTCGTAGGATGTCAGGTCCGAAAATCTGACTCTCTCCTACTTCCGACCAGTTCAAAGGGGTGCGACACTTCCTTCCATACATGAATTCAAATGGGGCCATTTGCAAACTAGCTTGATAACTGTTGTTGTATGAAAATTCTGTGAACGGCAGACAGTCTTCCCATTTAGATCCATGCTCTAACACACATGCTCTCAACATGTCTTCGAGTATTTAATTTACTCGCTCCGTTTGTCCATCGGTCTGAGGGTGATAAGTTATGGTGAAATCTAGTCGGGTTCCTAAACCTTCTTGGACTTTCTTCCAGAATCTCGAGGTAAACTGAGTTCCTCGATCGGATACGATGTTCTTGGGGACTCCGTGCAAACTGACGATTCTAGCGATGTATAACTCCGCTAGCTTCGAACTCTGATATGTGGTCTTGACTGGTAAGAAATGGGCAACTTTGGACAATCTGTCAACTATGACCAAGATAGAGTCATTTCCCCTACTAGAAGTAGTCAATCCGGTGATAAAGTCCATGTTGGAGATATGCCCTAGAGGCAATAATAAATGTAGTTATTATTATATCTTTGTGTTTATGATAAATGTTTACATTCATGCTATAATAGTATTAACAAGGAAACATTAATACTTGTGTGATTTGTAAACTTAATTTGAAGTCCCTAGTAAAGCCTCTATATAATACTAGCTTGTTGGTTAATAGATGATTGTGGTTTCCCTATCATGAACATTCAGATGTTATTAACAACAAGATCATATCGTTAGGAGAATGATATGGTGGACATACTCCTATAGATAAGCGTAGCATAAAGATCAAGTCATTTTAATAGTTCAATTGCTATATGCTTTCTGATACATAGTAATCTAATTCCTTCGACCATGAGATCATGCATATCACCTTTACCGGATGGATGCTTTGATGACATCAAACACCACACCGTAACTGGGTGGCTATAAAGGTGGCATTGAGTGTTCGGAAAGTATTGGTTGAAACACATGGATCAAGAGTGGGATTTGTCCATCCATATGACGGATAGATATACTCTGGGCCCTCTCGGTGAAATGTCATCCAATTAGCTTGCAAGCATGTGACTGGCTCACAAGGGATCACATATCACGGGAACGAGAAAAGAGTACTTATCGGTAACGAGGTTGAACTAGGTATGCAGAGATACCGACGATCATAACCTCGGATAAGTAAACTATCATGAGACAAAGGGAAATTGATATCGTATGTAAGTGGTTCATTCGATCGCAAAGTAATCGTAGAAATATGTGGGAGCCATATGAATTTCCAGATTCCTCTATTGGTTATTGTTCGGAGAAGTGTCTCGATCATGTCCGCATAATTCACGAACCGTAGGGAGACACACTTAAGGATTCGACGTTGTTTGAGTAGTTATGGAATGATGAGAAAGAGACCGAATGTTGTTCGGAGTCTCGAATGGGATTCGGGATATCACGAGGAGATCCGGAATGGTCCGGAGAATAAGATTCATATAAGGAAAGTCCCGTTTCGAAGTTGGGGAATGGTTCCGGTGTTTTCATCGGGAATGTTCTAGAAGGTTCCGGAATGTCCGGCACTCCGGGGGGGAGGGTACATGAATGTGTTATATCAAGTTGATATGATTGCATCATGTACTCGGTGTCATCGCTGATCAAAATAGAGGGTTTATTCAAATCCTAGTTTGAAAAGTCAAACGGCTAGTTTGAAAGTCAAACGGCAGTTTTTGGAAAGAGGAGGAGGAGTGGGAAACCGAGTTGGGGAGGAGTTCCCTCCTCCAACCGGCGGCGCACCACCCAAGCCGAGTTGGGGAGGGACTCCTCTCCCTCCCCTTGGCCGGCCGGCCCCTCCACCTATATAAGGAGGGGCAGGGCTCCCTCCTAGAGACACACAAGATCCTCTCCTCTAAACCCTAGCCCCAAGCCGCCGCCGCCTCCATAGCCGCCGCCGGCCCTAGGGCAAACCCTAGCCGCCGTCTAGCTAATCCCTAGCCGCCGGCTTGCCCCCTCCTTGGTGTGTCTAAACCCTAGAACACCGAGGGACTCTCTCATACTCCGCCATACTCGCTCCGGCTTAAGGCGAAGCCCTGCGAGATCTCCCCTCTACTTCCGGTACCACGCCGTTGTGCTGCCGGAATCGTGAGGAGAGTGCTACAACCTCCGCTGCCTGCTGGAACAAGGGAGAGGAAGGTCTTCGTCGAGTACCGAACGTGTGACCGACTGCGGGAGCGCTGCCGGAACGCAGCGCCGGAAGGATCGTCTACGCGATCTTGAGATCGGAAAGAGTATGACTACATCACCCACGAGAATCCGCTCTCGTTAAACACTTTGGAATCTTCGAGGGTGAGTTATTCTATCGACTCGTTGCTACAATCTAGTATATAGATCTTGGCTTGTTTGTTTGTATGCGGTAGAAAATTTTTGTTTTCCATGCTACGAAACCCTACAGTCCATTCCAACGGAATCCCATTTCCATTTCGGAATCTACAATGGTTGCAACAATCCTGCGGGTCTTTGATGTCCCTCCTTGACTCTCTGACAGATATCACACTTGGCGATATAGCTTCCGATTTCTCTCTTCATCTTATGCCACCACAATTGTTCCTTCAAATCCTGATACATCTTCGTTCCTCCGGAGTGGATAGAATAAAGGGTATCATGAGCTTCCTTCAGAATAACTTCTTTTAACTCTAAATCTGCTGGTACACAAAGACGTCCTTTGTACCACAGAACTCCTTCTTCATCTTCGGTAAATCTGGGTACTTTGCCTATACCGATACGACGCTTGATTCCATCGATACTAGCATTCCCTTTCTGCGCCTCTGTGATCTGGCTGATCAAAGTGGTTAAAGTTCTATGCTAGCCAAAAATCCTTCACTCACTAATTCCATTCAGAAATCCTCCATTTCTTTGTGCAGGCTTGGTTGCTCCTTCAAAATCATGGAGTTCAAGCGGCACGACAATCTGCTAAGGGCATCTGCGACCACGTTGGCTTTACCGGGGTGATAGTGAATGTCCAGGTCGTAATCCTTGATTAGCTCAATCCATCTTCTCTGTCTCATATTCAGCTCCTTCTGAGTGAATATATACTTCAGGCTCTTGTGATCAGAATAAATCTCACAACGGTTTTCCATCAGGTAATGCCTCCATGTCTTTAGGGCTAGAACTACGGCTGCGAGCTCGAGGTCATGGGTTGCATAGTTTTGTTCATGTTGCTTCAGTTGTCGGGATAGATAGGATATAACTTTGCCTTCTTGCATTATCACACATCTGAGACCGATCTTGGATGCGTCACAATACATGTCAAAGGGCTTCGTGATATCCGGCATGATTAAGATTGGGGCTGAAATCAATCTTCTCTTGAGTTCTTGAAAACTTGCTTCACATTTTCCGTCCATTCAAACTTCTTGTCCTTCTTCAGCAATTGGGTCATGGGTCTGGAGATACTCGAGAATCCTTCTATGAACTTGCGGTAGTATCCCGCCAATCCGAGAAATGCACGAACTTGGGTTTGAGTGGTTGGGGATTGCCAATCTTCGACATCTTTCACCTTTGCAGGGTCAACGGCAATTCCTCCGGCTGATACAATGTGGCCGAGGAATCCTACCTCCTGTAACCAGCATTCACATTTGCTAAACTTGGCATATAGCTGATGCTCTCTAAGGGTTCCAAGAATGGTCCTTAGGTGTAGCTCATGTTCTTCTTCTGATTTGGAATAAATCAGAATGTCATCGATGAAAACAACGACAAACTTATCCAGGAAGTCCATAAAAATCTTATTCATGAGATTCATGAAATAAGCGGGGGCATTGGTTAATCCAAAAGACATGACAGTATACTCGTATAATCCATATCCGGTGGTAAAGGCAGTCTTTGGAATATCCTCTGCGCGAACCTTGAGTTGATGATAGCCATTTCTAAGATCAATCTTAGAAAACATTTTGGCACCAGTCAACTAGTCAAACAGATCTTCTATCTTGGTCAATGGGTACTTGTTCTTAACAGTGAC
Source organism: Avena sativa (assembly GCA_916181665.1). NCBI lineage: Eukaryota > Viridiplantae > Streptophyta > Magnoliopsida > Poales > Poaceae > Avena > Avena sativa. The sequence goes on along the minus strand of OV702293.1, from coordinate 86,244,334 downwards.
ATCATTCAACTTCCGATAATCCGTACACAAATGGTTACCTCCATCTTTCTTGTCCATGAACAAGACAGGTGATCTCCATGGTGACGCACTTGGTTGAATCAATCCAATTTCCAGCATGGCATCCAGTTGCTTCTTTAGTTCTGCTTGGTCATACGGGTTCATACTATATGGTCTCTGGGCTATGGGTCCTGTTCCAGGGATTAGTTCAATGATAAACTCGATGTCCCGATCTGTGGGCATACCGGGCAAAACATCTGGAAATACATCGGGGTATTCATAGACTATCCAGACTTGGTCAATGGTAGGTTGGGTTATACTCTTGTTGCACTTGAATTGACGAGGTAAGGTTTTAGATACATGCTCGACTGATATTCCAGTTGTACTGGTCATGGTTATGGCTTTCTTGGCACAGTCAATTAATCCTTTATGTTTGGACATCCAATCCATTCCTAGTACTACTTCCAAACCTTTAGTTCCGAGTACTATCAGATTAGCATAAAAATCTATGCCATGGATTCATATAGGGACGGCTTTGCAAATTTTCCTAGCTTTGGGGTTGAACCGGGGATTTGAACAATCATAACATGCTTCAGTTTGGTTGGTTGAATCTTACTAGTGCATGCAAATTCTTCGGTGAAAAATGAGTGCGATGCACCAGAATCAAACAACACTCTAGCAAGTACTGAATTAACAGAAAACATACCCATCATGACATCTGGTGCTTCCTGGGCTTCTTCAGCATGCATGAGAAAAAGACGGCCGTTGCGGTTGAGCGAGTTCCCTGGGGCAAACCTTCTTCCAGGTTGAACACGACGCTGCTACTGAGCTGGGGCATTTGCATTGGGGGCTGCGGCATTCTTCTTGGGACACTCATTGGAGTAGTGACCCTTATTTCCATAGTCATAACAAGTCACTTGCGACTTGTCCTTTGCTGCAACAGGAACAACATTGCTTCCAGTCCTTGGGGCAGTGTTGGTGTTGGCGGTAGAATTGTTGTTGTTGAACTTGGGTGGTGCACGGTTGAAATTGCCAGAGTTGCTGGCGTTGTTGTGATTTCCTCCGGGCCTTGGGTTTCCACGGTTGGGATAGGTCGGACGGTTCATCGGGGGTCTGTTGGTTCTCGGGGCAAATCCTGGAGATGGGTTGGGGCGATACTTTGGTGTATGATGGGTTCCTTGCTGATGCATCATGCGGCGCTTGCGGTTCTCATTGGCCTGGTTGATCTTTCCTTCCATATCAATGGCAGAGTCGACGAGGGCTTCAATATCCGCAAAGGGGATATTGACCAACACCGTCTGCATCTCATCGTGCAGACCATTCAAGAATATTTCTTTCTTCTTGGCTTCAGTGTCGATCTCATCCGGGACATACCTAGCTAATGACAAGAATTTGTCACGGTATTCCACTACGGTCATCCTTCCTTGCTTCAGTTCTCTGAATTCATCTCTCATCCTCTTGATTAAACCCGGTGGCACATGGGTTCTACTGAACTTGACCTTGAATTCCTCCCAGGTCATCATCTGCCCTCCGGTCATTGCACGAACACTGTTCCACCATGCTCTTGCATCTCTGACTAGATAGTGGGTGGCGAACAGAACTTTCTCGTTAGCTTCCACTCCGGCGACTTCCAGGTTGTTTTCCATGGTTTGCAGCCAATCATCTGCATCTAGGGGCTCTTCCGACTTAGTGAAAATAGGTGGGTTGGTGTTCTGGAAATTCTTGAGCATAGATCCATGGTTGTCCTGATTTCCTTGGCCTTGATTGTTGTGGGCCAGCTGAGATATCTGCTGAAGGGTGGCTAAGTTGGCTTGACGTTCAGCTCTTTTAGCTCCGCGGTCAAAAACCAACATTTGCAGGATTTGCAACATCGGGTCCGGGGATGAACCACTTCCTCCGCGAGGCATCTGAACATTGAGATAGATCATGAGAAAAGAGGGAAATTTCTAAGGTTCAGGGACTTTGAAAAGTTTTTTTAAAAAGTTTGACTCGGATTTTCTAGCAACTTGCTTTTCATTCATTCATTCATAGCACACGATACAACACACACCACAACAAAGGAAAACAGATGGTTTTAAGAACCATTCTGGAAACTACGATACCGTGGGACCTAATACAGCTCACTAATGCTAGTGCTTGGGTGCTACTACTCCTCGGAGTCGATGTAATCATCATCCTCATCGTCATCGATGAAGGCGAAATCCTCCTCATCTGTGAAGAAGTCCATGGTCTGATCTTCTAGAAAGTCATCATCATTGCTGAGATAGGAGTAGGGGTCTCCACGAAGATCTTCTCCGGCATTCTCCCTTTCCTCCAACTGCATGTCTCTCTCGTGGATGGTCTCCTCCAAATCCGTGATACTATGGCGAAGACGGGCAATGATGCGCTCTTTCTTGTCGAGCTAACGGCGACGAGACTTGCGATCCTTTACTAGCATGGCGATGGTCTGATCCATCGTCTTGATGATGGCGGACTTGTGGTTGGAGTAGTCACGGGCATTGTCCAGTTCCTGCTGACGATCATACATCATGAAGCTAAGGTGGTCCAACTGAGTCTTCAGCTCGTGGTGGTATGGGGCTTCCAGTGGCTGTCCCATAGCATCACGCCTTGGGTAAAACTCAAAACGGGTACCCTTGATCTGATTGATATCTGCCTGCATAGACGGGCAAGAGCTTCCTGCATGGCCCTGGCAAGTCCATCTAGCCAGTTGTTCTCTCTTAAGGTAAACTGAATTCCCTCTGTAGTGGGATGTTCAATCTTTCCTCTGAGACTTGCAACAACTAGCCACTGCAGATCTTCTCCTCCTTGATCATTGAGCTGAGCTCCGAAGAACTCGGGGTGCGGACGCTCCAGAAGTTCCGAAAGTTGGTCCAAGTCACGCTCAAAGATGAGGTCTCCTCCATTCCCCGACTGATAAAACTTGTTGTACTTAACATCCATCTATAAGAATATAGGATGAGTAAGTTAGTAGAGTGATCAAGTGTGTCAAATTTTATGTATTTTGCAAGAGTTTTTGAGGAACATGAATTTTCATGAAAGAATCAAAGTGATAAGAATGGGAATAAGTTTTTTTGTAAATACTCACTTCCTTGGGTTTTGAAACTAAGTTTTTGATTCAACGTCCAGCCTAACTAGGGTCTCCTATGGTCAGGATGGCTCTGATACCAACTTGTCAACACCCGGATTTTCAATCTCAGATCCCTGTTATGCCATACATCGCAATCTCAGGATTACCATTTTTGCAAGACATAACAGATTTGGATATCACAGTACATCATCCATTACAAACCATACATAAGGTCTTACACAAATAAGGATCTCATGATCCAGTTTTTAATACAACTCAAGCAGCAGAATAACGTAATAATAAAGATAGCGTAGGCGAAGCTCCATCTTCAGGGTCACAGGCAATGCCGACCATGGGAGATGATCCTAGTTGTCGTAACCTTCCTGCGGTCCATCATCCTGATACTCCTCTTCATAGTCTGGCCATGGGAATAGCCAGGGACAAAGCCATGAGTACTCTTTAAGTACTCGCAAACTAATACTAACAAGTGAAGGGGTGTTTGTAATTAGGACACTAGGCTCTAGGGTTGTTTTGCAAAAAGCCAGATTTACCTCTACTAAGTTCAGAAGCAAAGAAAGCTAGTTGAAGTTTTATAACACCTAAGTGGGAACTTGAATTTCACATCACAACCCTGTTGTGGTCAAGTCAAAGTCTCAATTCATTTCACAAGTCATTTTGAAAACATCTGACGGGGGAACAGTATGGCCACTCCAACTGTCCATAACCACGGACGCGGCTATTCGAATAGTTTGACACTCTACAGAGATTGTACACTTTCACCACAACATTTGATACATCCGTCAGGAACAAATCCTGAATTCACCATACTCAGTATGCGGATAATCAATCATAACCTTTCAATTACACGCCCTAGTATAGGCACCTCTCTTATGAGTTTGGCCTCCCAACCATGACCAACTGTCATCTTGGGTACTTCACAGGTGGACAATCTTCACAAGGTAGCCTCAGCTCAGACCTTGGCCGCGAGGGAACCCATACTAAGGTACATAAATTTCCAGTCAAGCCCTACCCAATTTTCGGGTATTGTGGTTGTACGGTAAAATTGGAATGGTATCGCATCCAGACAACCATCAGTTTTATAAAGGGCTAAGGCTCATGCCTCAACATTTTCATCATCAAAATCATCTGGTGTTCGAGAACACATGTCAAAACATTTCAGTAGAATGACTCATTATTCTAAGGTTTTCATAACCAGTTTCACCAAGTATTCCATCTAAAGTTGATCAAGTTTTATGCTTAGCACTAGCATCTACAAGTGGTGGTAAGTACTAATGAGGAGTGGTAAACAAGTGGGGATTTGCTAAGTTCAATCTCATGCCTTGGGATGACATCAAGATTATCTACTTAGGCCAAGTTTAATGCTCTTTGTGCAACCTTCAAATATATTTCTAGCATCTAAAATTTACTATGTAAACGCTAAGAGAAAGCTTTGATAAAGAAATAAAGTATAAAGCTTGCAAGTAAAACTAGGATTGGGTATCATCAAATGTGTCTAACCGCATTCTTAATGCATTGCATAGGTTATTTAATTTCCATAGTTGCAAGTGTTAGCTTGCAAGGGCTTAAGTATTGGCTTGCCTTGAGCAGAGCAGTGGTTGAAGTTCTCCTCGGCTTCTTCCTCGTAGTATCCTCCTTCCTCCTTGTATCCTTGGTCGGTACTAGCGTCTATAAATAAATACGAGGTACGCAATCACGAAAAAATACTTAACTACTTTCAATCATCACACAAAGGTGTACTATAGATGATCTAGCATCATCACCTATCATTACAAGATTAAAGCATTTGTCTTAGTTATTTTAATTTGAGAAAAGTAATTTCTACTCATTGAAAAACTACTTAAGATTTAATATTCTCCAACTCAAACATGGGATCATGTTGACACATGTCATCACCACATATTTTAGGACTTGGGAATGTGATTTAAAGTGGTGTCACAATTTAATAAGGTTTAAGCTTTTTATTTTAAATAAATAAAGTGACTAGAAATGCCTATGTGGCATTCTTTTGTTATTTGAGCATTATTTCTGTAATTAAACCCAAATATTTTTATATATTCTGAAAGGTATGATAAAATGTGATTTTTGAGAGTTGGAATCAACTCAAAAGCTATTATGGTCAAATTTTGAAAAATGTTTGAATGCAGAAAAGCTTCTGCCTTGTTATTTTTACCAAGGGTGATCTACAGATCCAAATGATTTGAATCCAACGGGCTTGGATTAAGCAGTTCAGTACCTTTCTAACAAAATTAATTTCATGCATTTTAGTTCAATAAATCGATCTGGGTTGATTTTTGAATCTATGTACAGAACTGTGTTTGAATTAAAATAGAAAAATCTAAATTCAAACGGTTGGGTCGCGCGGGAGAGGTTAATGGGCCGGCCCGGTGTCACTCCGCAGCGCGGGGCTCAGCTGACAGGGGGGTCTACTAGTCAGCGGCTCATAACGCGCGAAGCGGTACGGGGCTATGTGGGTCGTTGGATTAGAAGGGAGATCGACGGCTGGGGATCATCGTCGACGACGAACCTGTCACCGGCGAGCTCGAACCCTAGCGGCTCAGTGGGGGTGCATAGGGGGCATACCAGGGCTCCAGCGACGACGGCGAGGCGGGCAAACGAACGAGTGGTCGACGGCGAGCTCAGGGACGGTCGAGGCAGCTCCGGGGGTGGTCGCAATCAGCGACGCCTTCTCTTCCAGAGGCGGCCTACTCCGGTGCAATTCCGGCGAGCTGCTGCTCCTCGTGCTCCGGCTAGAGGGTGGAACGATCAGTAAGGTGAGGGGGGTGGAATGGTGTGCTTCAAATGGATGGGGGTGTCCTCCTTTTATAGGCTTGATGGCGAGACCGAGAGGGATGGGTAGGCGACGGTGGTGACATGGCTACGGGCTGCTAGCGGCATGGCTGAGGGTGGCGATCGACGCGCGGTCTCCTGGCGATGCTCTTGAACTTAAATGCGGCCTTAGGGGCGGTGGTAAACGGTCGGGCGAGGCTGGCGCTCTGAGCGGCAAAGGCGGCGTCTTCAACGGCGAGCGGTGGCTGTGAGGCATTGGGCGATGAAAGGGGATGTCTGGCGTGTTCCTTGGATCATGGCGAAGCGGTGGGCACGGGCTGCGGTCGAGGGGCGGCGTGTGCGCGCGTGCCGGGTGCGGTGCTCTGGCGCGTGCTCGGCATGTTGCAGTGGCACTGGGCGCGGGGCGTGCTCGGTGGTCCATGGTTTTCCTTGGCTCGGGGAGGGGACGGTGGGTGGCGGTGAAGTGCTGGCTAGCTCCCATACATGGCGAGAGAGGGGGAGGTGGTCTGCTGCGGTGGCGAACAAGTTGGTCGGCGAGGTGTGCTCGGCTTGCTCACCATTGATGACAATGGCCAGCTTACAGTGAGGCTAGGGGTTTCCAATTAAGCTAGATGATCTACTAAATGGTTGCTGTGAGCTAGAGAGGGAACAAGTTAGGCCAAAACACTATTAAAAACAGTGAATTTGATTTGGTTTAAATTTGCCTGCCAAGTGTTTGATGAAATGGCCACAAGAAACTTCTTTTTGAATTTTGAAAAGATTTTTGGTGGGTGTGCTAGGCATGTGCTGGATACTCTATGGGTGCTTGAGTTTTGAAAATTGAGCTTGTTTGAGTGGTTTTTGAAATAGTGGGATCTTCCCATATGAGATGGATTCAATTTTAAACTGTCATTTGAACTTAGCATTTGAATGTTTTTGGAAGATCACAAAGTGGTCCTTGGTACCTCATTATGAGTACTAACAAGGGGTGCAAAGATCCACAAATGTTTCTGTTAAGTTTTGAGTTCTTGGAATAGCCAAAGTAGGTATGAGAGTTAATTTGGCCAAAGTGACCATTCACTTCATTTGTTCATTTTGAGTTGTTTGTCTTTGGGAAAAGTCTGGGAATGGTTTAGATGATGTTTATTTCACCTAAGAATCATTTTACAAGAAAATAAACACAGAACCATGGCAATTCAAAAGAATCCTAATTTTAAATACACATACATATGAATGCTCTCATATTTTTAGATAGGAAAGTTTTTGTTCACCCTAATTTTGATGATTAGCAATTGATGATCCATGTTTAATATTTTTGGGATGTTATAGCAGCACAACGACATCTTCGACGAGCCACAGGGCCTCCCACCCGCGCGGCCCTATGACCACCGCATCCACCTGCTACCGGACACGGCGCCTGTCGCCGTGCGCCTGTACCGGTACCCCCAGTTGCAGAAGGACGAGCTCGAGCGCCAGGTGGCGGTCATGCTCGTGCAGGGCATCATCCGGATTTCGGCATCGCTCTTCTTCGCCTCGGTTCTCCTTGTGCGCAAGGCCGACGGCACATGGCGCTTCTGCATTCACTACCGCGCCATCAACACCATGACGTCCAAGGACAAGTTCCCGATCCCCGTCGTGGCTGAGCTCTTGGACGAGCTACACGGAGCGCGCTTCTTCACCAAGCTCGACCTGCGCTCGGGCTATCATCAGGTGCGCATGCACCCGGACGACATCGAGAAGACGGTGTTCCATACTCACCATGGCCACTTCGAGTTCCTGGTGATGTCGTTTGGCCTCTCCAACGCACCGGCAACCTTCCAGGCCCTGATGAACGACGTGCTCAGCCCATACTTGTGCCGCTTTGTGCTTGTTTTCTTTGATGACATTCTTATCTATAGTTCATCCTGGGCAGAGCACCTGCAACACGTGGCCATCATCTTCAACGAGCTTCAAGCGCATCGTCTCCACCTCAAGCGCTCGAAGTGCTCATTCGGCACGACCTCCGTCGCGTACCTGGGGCACGTCATCTCGGTGGAAGGTGTCGCGATGGACGCGGACAAGGTCGCCTACGTCGCCGCGTGGCCGACCCCGCGGTCACCGCGGGATCTTCATGGCTTCTTGGGCCTCGCCGGCTACTACCGGAAGTACATCCGGGACTTCGGCCTCATCGCCGCGCCACTAACGCGCCTCCTTTGCAGCGACGCCTTCTCCTAGGACGAGGAGGCGACTACGGTGTTCGAATCTCTCCAGCGGGCGCTCACGATGGGACCCGTCCTCTAGATGTCGGACTTCGACATGCCGTTCGTGGTGGACTGCGACGCCTCCGGCATCGGTTTCGGTGCTGTCCTCCACCAGGGCGAGGGGCCGCTGGCCTTCTTCAGCCGCCCCTTCACCGCTCGTCATAACAAGCTCGCGGCATACGAGCGTGAGCTTATCGAGCTGGTCCAGGCGGTGCGCTACTGGCATCCTTACCTTTGGGGTTGGTCGTTCCGTGTGCGCACAGACCACTACAACCTCAAGTTCTTCATGGACCAGCGCCTCTCCACCGTCCCGCAGCACCAGTGGATCAGCAAGCTCTTCGGCTTTGACTTCATCGTAGAGTACCGCTCCAGCCGTCTCAACACGGTTGCCGATGCCTTGTCCTGCCGCGACACTGAGGATGTCACGGACGACGTTGCCACGGCGGGCATCGTCCTGTGCATCCGCTCTGGGCCGTCCTTCGCCTTCATCCACGACATCCGCCGGGAAACTTCTACTGCACGGATGCACAGGCGCTCTGCGGGCGCCTTGACGCCGGCGAGCTAGGGGCGCCCTGGCACCTGGACGATGGGATGATTATACACGGGCGCCGCCTCTTCGTGCCCGACCACGGTGACCTATGCCATCAGGTCTTGTCCCTAGCGCACTCTGCAGGACACAAGGGCGTGCAGAAGACCCTCCATCGCCTCTGTGCTGATTTCTAAATCCCGGTGATGGTGCGCTGGTCCGTGACTGGGTGCGGTCATGCGTGACATGCCAGCGGAACAAGACGGAGATGCTGCGACCCGCGGGTATGCTACAGCCGCTGGACGTACCCTCCCAGGTGTGGGTTGATATCTCCATGGACTTCATCGAGGGCCTTCCCAAGGTGGGCGGTAAATCCGTCATCCTCATGGTGGTTGACCGCTTCTCCAAGTACGCACTTCATCGCCCTCGGCCACCCCTATACAGCCGCATCCGTGGCACGGGCCTTCTTCGACGGCATCGTCCGCCTCCACGGATTTTCTTCGTCCATCGTCAGCGACCGTGATCCTGTGTTCACGGGTCACGTTTGGCGGGATCTCTTTCGGCTGGCAGGCGTGAAGCTTCGTATGAGCACGGCGTTCCACCCTTAGACGGACGGCCAGTCCAAGGTGGTTAACAAGGTGATTTCCATGTATTTGTGTTGTGTTACGGATGATCGTCCACGAGCTTGGGTGGACTTGTTGGCATGGGCGGAGTACTGCTACAACACCTCCTATCACTCCGCCCTGCATGCCACGCCTTTTGAAGTGGTCTACGGGCGCCCACCTCCGGTGATGCTTCCTTATAAGCTTGGCACGGCTCGATCCGAGACGGCGGGCGACTTACTCCGCACCCGCGACGAGATCCTGACTGAGGCACGCCAGCGGCTTCTCCAAGCACAGAAACTGGCCAGGAAGTACTATGATGCTCATCATTGCGAGGCGGAGTTCGCGGTGGGCGATTGGGTGTGGTTGCGCCTCCTTCACAGGACCACACAGTCCCTGGACCCGCGCTCCAAGCACAAATTGGGACCCTGCTACGCCGGTCCTTTTCGTGTGCTGGAGCGTGTTGGCACACTCGTATACCGCCTTGAGCTGCCAGCTGGTTCTCGCCTCCACGACGTCTTCCATGTTGGCTTACTGAAGCCTACTGCGGGGACCCTCCTACAACGACACCGGCCCTTCCTCCTACTTCGGATGGCCGACTTCTGCCAGCTCCCGCCAAGGTGGCGAAGGTGATGCAGACGCAGCAGCGTCGCGGCATGTGGCATGTCTTGGTGCAGTGGGCCGACCTGCCCGAGGACGAAGCAACTTGGGAGAAGTTTGACGATTTCCGCCAGCATTTTCCAGATGTTCAGCTTGAGGACGAGTTGTTCGAGAAGGCGGGGAGAGATGTTATGGTTGGGCTCCAGTATGCACGGAAGAGGCCGAATTAGGGGCTTAGCCCAAGTTATCTAGGGGCTTAGCCCAAGTTATCTAGGGTTTAGAGGAGCTGCCCTCTTATATAAACGCATGTACCCCTTTGATTATAAGGAGACAATAAACATATCATGTTGTCGTCTCCCTCGGGATACGGGAGCCCCAAACCCTAGCCGCACCCTGCCCTAGCCATCGCCTCCTCCCTCTCATAGCGACGGCGCCCAGCCGTCGGCGTCTGCGCCTCTAGCCTCTCCGCCCTCACTTTCACCCCTATAATCTACGTCCGAGATCTGGTAAAACCGTAGCCTCTACCACAACACCTATAGAGTTTTTATATTTCTGATATTGATGTAAATACTGGAGTTATACTAAGTTCACATATAGGAATTTTTATTAACTTGAGTTACAACCTTTTGCTTGCCACTCTCTAGGGACAATCAGTATGCCGTGCCATTTAGTTCTCCAAAATGGGGAGAGGAGAAAAAGATGAGTTTCTTTACTGAATATTTTTCTACTGTTCTCCTATGCTTCTTGCTCTGTTTTTCTCCCCCGCCCCCTGCAGCCTATGCTACAGCAAGAGAAGACAGATACTCATGTGAAAATTTCGGGCGATAAAATTAGACTTATCGGTGTCATTTTTCTCCATATTTAGCAGTTCCTGCTTCGAAAGCACAAGTTCGTCAGAGTTTTTACAGTTCATGCCTTGTATTTCAGACTCAAGTAGGACCAAAGCCATCACAGGGTTTCGTCAAACCCACGTAGGCACTTTCCAAATTCTATAATTCTTCTTCAATTGATTTTCTAAAAGAAACATTGCAGCCGTGATTCACGGAAAATTGAGAGATTGAATTGAAGCATGTCCATCATTTTTTCTCTCTACAAGCATGTGCCACAAAACTGGCATTGCGGACGAACTGGACACTGTAGTATTATTATATATGTAGTTGATTGTGACACAAATTTGATGCATGGGTACCATATTAGCTGCTACATGCATATATTGTTGTCAACTTATATTATTGGAGTATAATTGTGGTCAACTTATATTCATGGAGTAGATTGTTGTCAACTTATATTGCTAGATTATATTGTTTTTCAGGTGCTGTCTTCTCAGCCATGATGGCCGGCTCGTCCTGGGCCTTCGTCTCTGGCTTGAAGAACACAGCCGCGAGCCGGGGAGCTCTACTTGTGGACCTGCCAGAGCTGTCGTGGAGCTCTCCGGGTACAACAAACTACACGAGTACTCCCTCCGTTTCAAAATATAAGATGTTTTAGCTTTGTGAAAGGAGTGTATCTAGACTATTTCTAGTGTCTAGGTTCATTTAGATTTGAAGTGAACCTAGACACTAAAAAGGGTCTAGATACACTCCCTTCACAAAGCTAAAACATCTTATATTTTGGAACGGAGGGAGTACATCGCAAGCTCCATGACCTCTTCCCTGGCTATCGCAAGCTCCCTCTTCCCTGGCCATCGCAAGTGTTATAGTTATGACAAATGGATAACAAAGAACGAAAAGAAAATCATAGCAAGGGGATACAGATTTAATGTGGAAAAACCTCTCCAACAAAGAGAGGAAAAAACCACGGGCGCCAACCAGCGAAACTTTACTATATCAGGGAGTGTTTACAAACGCCGGGGATTTCACAGATGTAACTCATCACAACCGGAGGCTTACAAGAGGTTCATATATTGGTGGAAACCTAGGTCTTCCACTCGGCCCAAGCCTCCGGCGATGCCCCCTCGCTCCATTCGTCAGAAGTTGGCCTATACTTTGTAAAATTTTGATCAACATATAACAACAAGCTCCACAGGTACACCACCAGGTTCTAGCAACGGAGTGATCAATCGATGGGATACGGAGGTGCTAGTGACGGAGCAAGCGAGCGAGTTATAACCAGAAGACTAAATTCCAAAAGGAGCACTGGTCCCCTTAAAATGTATGTTGGGGGTTTATTTTCAGGAACGTCTGTTGTGGATTTCTCCTTTCAGTACTTATCTAGTTATCTAGCTAGAAGTGTTGTCCCCTAATTGAATTATTTCATCCAATTGATCATATTGAAGCCATTGTTGTGGGTTTCTTTTCAGGAGAATTACGCCAGTGCGGCATGGGCAAACAAGATTGCACCCATTTGGGTTCTAGGGTTACTGTTTGGATCTTGGTCCTTACAATGCGGGTCGGGTCATGGGCTAGCCCTGAGCCCCTTGACCCAGTCCACAGAGCCATACAGCTACGGTCTTCTCGTACGTAGCCTCCAGCTCTTTTGGCGTCATACTGTGACTTTGTATGTCACCCCTTGCTTTGGGCATCACCCGGCTCCTTTTGTGTCATCCGGCGTCGCCCTTCTCTTTTGACCGTGCTTTACCATGGTCCCTGCCGAATCTTACTCGGAAATCTGCCACGCGTCCTTTCTGACTCGACCTTCCCTCGTGACACTCGGCTCGTTGCTTCCTGCAAGGTAAACAAACTTGTCTTATACGAGCCGACATAATTCTTATGTCGGGCGCACCCAACCTTCTTACCCGGTCGTGTTACCCGGCCAGAGTTATTCCTTACACGGCATAAGCCAAGATGGGCAATGTTTTACCCCTTATGACCCTACCGGGGGTTATCCCCCCAACGTCACATGACACCACTAGAATAATAACACCACAACTTAAATATTAAACCATTGAATAATACCTCAACACAAATCCACTACTAACAACATGACTTCTCTCATGTCCTCAAGAACTAAACGAACTACGCACGAGACATCATATGGATCAAGATCAGAGATGATATAATGATGGATAACAATCTAAACATAAACAATAATTCAATGGTTCCACTCACAAGCATCAACTACAATAGTAGTCAACACCGGGAAAGTTTCCCCTAAGAACTATGCAAGATTCAATACAATTGTTACAGCGGGATGGAGTGGTGATGATGGTGCTAGTGGAGATGATGGTGTAGATGATGATGATCTTGATGAATTCTAGCTTGATGATGGTGTTGATGGCGACGATCTCCCTCCTCCGGGAAGGAATTTCCCCGGCAGAAATTTGTCTACCGGAGAGCTCTTTCTCTCTCGATGTTTTCCGCACTGCAGAGGCGGCGAAATCTTTCTATGGTCGCCCCCGTGTATTAGGGTTTCGAGGAGAAGATATAGGCGAGAGGGCGGAGCCAGAGGTGGGCCAGGGTGGCCACACCCCCTATAGGCATGGCTTAGGGTGGCCCGCGCCTGGGGGGTGTGGGCCCCCTGTGGCCCAACTCCGCCTCCCCTTCTGGCTTCCTTCGTATTCTAGAAAAAATATAATTTCCTATAGTTTTTTTTGGTATTTTTCTGATCTTCACAAAATTGCATCAAACAACGCTTTTTTCCATCAGAATCCCGACTCCAGTAGTTCATCCTCCAAGAATCATCCAACATGCAAAAATAGATGAAAAGATATAAGTAACACCTCTTAATATGAAATATATCAATGAATAGAGGCAAATTATGATATAGAATGGTGATGCAAATTGGACGTATCATTATTCCAAAGTGTCCACTATAAATTCCTATGCATGGTGTGTTACACCATTCCAAGTACATTCTTGTTTTATCTATCTTCCAAATTAAACTTGTTATGTAAAACTTAGTGATTAAAGCTCTCACAAACTTGATGGCACACCTTATTTTTCTTGCCCCTAAATAAACTTGAACCATTGTGTCATCTATGTTGTATATTCTTGCACTTATACGTTGGAATTAGCAGAACCATGCTGTCAACACCCGGATTTTTAATCCCGGATGCCTGTTATGCCATACATCGCAATCCCAGGATTACCATTTTTACGAGACATAACAGATTTGGATATCACAGTATATCATCCATTACAACCCATACATAAGGTCTTACACAAATAAGGATCTCATGATCCAGTTCTTAATACAACTCAAGCAGCGGAATAACGTAATAGTAAAGATAGCGTAGGCGAAGCTCCATCTTCGGGGTCATAGGCAATGCTGACGATGGGAGATGATCCTAGTTGTCGTAACCTTCCTGCGGTCCATCATCCTGGTACTCCTCTTCATAGTCTGGCCACAGGAATAGCCAGGGACAAAGCCATGAGTACTCTTTAAGTACTCGCAAACTAATACTGACAAGTTAAGGGGGTTTTTGTAGTAGGGCACTAAGCTCTAGGGTTGTTTTGCAAAAATCCAAATTTACCTCTACTAAGTTCATAAGCAAAGAAAGCTAGTTGAAATTTTATAACACCTAAGTGGGAACTTGAATTTAATATCACAACCCTGTTGTGGTCAAGTCAAAGTCTC